>JAODUD010000001.1:35250794-35312686 GCA_026784285.1 Stomatorhinus walkeri | reverse complement strand
CCAACCTTACAAAGCCCGGTTGAACGGCTGCTGGCTTACCATACATGAAGCGAGCAGTATTCATACAACCCGTAACGCTACTCGAGTTAGTGGGATAAGAAAGAAAATGGTGCGTCTCTATCCATGTGGCCAGCTGTAAGCGCGCTTCTCCCACATTCCTACAGAGAGCAGCGGCGCGCTCTCATGACATCACAAACAAACATTAACTTAGGCTGTCTTAAAGAGACACCACACAATTACGACTGTTACAACACGTACCAGTGCCCTACGCCTACACACCATGCAAAAATGCCACCACACAGAGTTCCCCTCCCTGGTGGCGTCCCAACCCAACACAATCTTAAAACACACGAAAAATAATAAAACCCCTTGCTCTAAACAATTAATCCTGGCGATTAAACAGGGAATGACAATCCACTAATCCCCACATTCGCAATACAGCAAGAGAGGGAGAGACAAAAAAGGCAAAGAGGAAGAGGCAAAGCAGCAGCAACTGCAGGGTAGGCAATCCAGACCGCAGCTATAACAGAGCAGGCAGAACAGGAGCACTTAATGGGGCGTCGTGATCACCCCCACCAGCTGGATAAGCTCCATCCACGTTGCCTGCAGGAGATGACGCCAGGCAAAACAAATGGATTAAAACCCATAATTACTAACCAAATCGAACTTACGGGTGATTTTACAAAATAAACCCATTAGTCGCCAGCACCACCATTTACCCGCAGCAACCCGCACCCACCTGTTAACTACAAGTTGGCTGAGACAGAATAGAGTAGACATACCCACCGCCACCTACCAAACAGTAGCTTCCGATAAATCCGTCGTATGCAGATCTTCAAAACACAGTGAAGTCAAGTAATCCGGAAGAACACCTTGCCAGCGTTAAACACCAGCCAACCACTCCCGTTTTTATAGGGTGCTGCCACGAAGTGCGATAATCGCCCCGCAAGTTTAAAAGCACAGTTACCCAAATGTCATACTGCTACACACGGTTTATTGTGCATTAACCCTTACATATTACATGTTGCAGGCTCTGGTGCTGCTGATTTTGATTGGTAAATTCAAATATTGGCCAGTAATATCAGCAAAGACTGACATATTGGACTGATGCAATATCCTTTTTTCTAACAAATAATGACTGATAGTGATATTTTAACCAATATATCATGAATTGCAAATATTTTTGAAGGATATTTTGTATATGATATATGTAAAATTCAGGGATGCCAATAATGTTATGTACATTATACATATTATATTCACACATTATATATTCTCCCATTATTCTTTAAGAAATTCTATCTTTCTAGGATGTATTAATCTGTCAACTGGCATAGGACAGAAAATAGAGTCTACTTCAGAATGACCAACTGTTATTGTGATCAATTATTATAAAATACAAATGGTCAGACTTAGAGAAGCTCTGTTAATGACTACAATTACTGTGCAATCTCTTCAAATGACAGATTTTACATCTGAGAGCAACTGACATTAGATGAAATGAAGAAATAGAAGAAATGAACTGAGTCCAAGGTATGGAAAGATCAAGGATGGCAGAAGTGAGCTGGCACTTGCAAAGACAAAGATTTAAAGTATGTGCCAATCCTGAAGACTGCTTCACAGCTTGGAACACCAAAAGTGATGGACTGTAATTAAACCTTACTACCTGTAACATTAATGATATTAATGACTGCACTGTGCTGAATATGACCAAGGGACAAAAGGAAAACACAGCTCACTTCAGTAATCAGCCACAGGAGTCAGAGGATGTAACTAGTGCAGTAACCTTTTTATTAATTTTCAAGTAGCAAGAATATGAAAAGATGAAAAAGTGAGTGTGAGTCCATAGGGCAAACTTGAAAGAGATTAGCCTAACCAAAGAGTAAGAGAGTTTTATCTTGTGCATGAAAGGGTTCCTAAAACATGCCTAGATAGGAGACAGAAGTAAAGAGTTATTAATTGCACGAGCATATTAAAAAGACCCCAGAAAGTGACCTCCTCTAATATGGGTAACTAGTGAGGAAAAAAGCGACGTCTTAATCTTCTCTGGGCTGCTCAGATAAATGTCAAGAGTATCTATCACCTCAATTAAGGGTTGTAGGGAGGAATTAGCACGTATAGAGGGCTGAAATATTTTCACCAAACCTAAAATGGCTTCTTTAATTATATTATCTAATTAATCTAGAAGGCTCCACCCTGAAGAAAATGACAACAACAAAACAAATAATCTCTTTACCTGTAAAGCTCCATCAGTCTAAATCATGCATGCTCCCTCAGGATCAACTCCCCTGCGGCTCTCCTGCTCCTCCGACACTCTTTCAAAATACTTTCTTATATCCATCTGGTATATAAACTGAATTTCAGTGTCCCTGTTTTTGCTATTGTAAAAAACAGGGACACTTACCATTAAGTTTTTGATCACAATAACCAATTATGACAGCAGCATTATGTTAGTCTAAATTAGTTTTAAAATATCTAACAACGTCACTTTCCTTTCACTTACAGAAACCTAAGTAAAGTTAAGCAATTAAGTTATTGACACCTACTCACAGTCTCTGATAATGAAATTATCTGGCCATTTCTTTGTTGAACGTTGCTACTCGCTAACAAGCAGCGACATATAGCTTCCGCCTGGGTCCTAATGCCCACTTTACCTATAGCAGCTTAACAGCCAGTACATAATTTATTTAAATAATGATAGCTAGACTTACAGCATTATTTTTAATAATAGTCTTGCTTCTATTTGTTAAGTGCGTACCTGCGCTCAGTGATATCTTGTATGAAATGTATGGATATATAATTTTAAAATAGTATGGTAATTGCTATATTTTTATGGGAGGCATTGGGATCATTTTGAGGGGTCTGAAGCCCACTCTATAGGCCTAACGACGCCCATGGCCAATACCTTCTGATTCCAGTGTCGAATCCCCAAACCTTGCCTGCGGAGAGGTATTACACCGCACACTAAAGAACGCACACTAAAGAACACACACTGGTGTCGAGGGTGCTTGGGGCTTGTGGAAGATGCGATTATGGTGCATTATAAGTCCTTGGTGGCGCTAAGATTCCCCCTGAATGTTGCTGTGCTGCTCTTGTTATGTGTAATATGCTGCACAACATTGCAATAATTATTTTAAGGCTTCTTTAGATGTACTTTTCCTATTGTTGCTCACCATTACACTATTTTATAAGGACGCAACATCACGTTTTGTGCGTATTTCTATATTTTCAACAAACAGGTTGATTTATTGCGGTCTTAATTATGGTTGTTTTGGTATGTTTCATTGATTTTCTAATTAGTTTTTTTTACATTTCAGGTGTGATAATCATATAGCATATTTCACCATTGAAACACATGGAATCGATGTTCCTTTTATCGATCGACAGCCTGTGCTTTTCTCACGTGGAGGCTGGGGAGGAGCAAACAAAGTACTATTTAAATTTGTTTATTCTGGAATAGCGAAAGGTTTCTGGAAACGCACGTAGCCCTCACTTGTTCTTTACTTACGCCGTTCATTATCTTGTTCGTTATTCAGTAAGATCGATTGCTTTCTGGAAAGCCATCCCAGATGCCAGTTTGATCCCAAACTAAACCCTGAAAAGAATGAATTGGAAATATTTAATTTGCCTAGCTTTCGTGAACAAATATATAATTGGTGCTGGATTTAAATCTGTATATTTAAATTTAAACTCCATATTAAACATTTAATCACCATTTAATACAGCGCTTGTGAAAGTTTTCAGTGGTGAATCAAAGCACCTGTACCTACTTATATAATTTCTCCTGCTGCTTGTGACAGTTCTTTGAGGTAATATATGGTAAATTAAATTTTTGATGATGTTCCTTAATACAGAAATTATACAGACTAGCTTCCACCTACCCTTACTACTATTAGGGGATATTTTCCTTCCAATTCAACAAAAGAATAATTAATACAGTCATATATGTACATAATATTTTGTGGTTAATAGTTTGCAAGAGGTCTTATATAAATCTTCCTTTGTGGGAGGTGAGATTGAAATCCATTCATCTGTGGCCACCAGATAAATTCCTCCTCGTGTCCTTTACACCAATTCCAGCAGCTATCATTAACATATGATATGCATAGGACACTTAATTCTCTAGGTCAGGTTGCCCCACTTCCAGACCTGGAGGGCCAATCTGCAATACAGTATGCAGATTTCTTTGCTCAAACACACTTTATTTAGCTCACCAGCTAATTACCTAGTTTAGTAGGTGTTTTGGAGCAGGAAAATCTGCAAACTGTGTTGTAGACAGGCCTTCCATGACCTGAATTTGGGAACCTTTTTCTAGTTTCTGCAGTCTTAAAACATGAAAAAATCAGAATCGGTCTGATGTGTCAATCTTGGCTGACATAACCTGACATACCAAAACTATGGACGTGACTGCATTGGACAATCAGTTATGTTCTAAAGTGGATGACGAGGGATTCTATTGGCTAACTAACCACTTAGAAGTAGAGCTGCCACTTTCAATCTGAAGGAAAAAGTGACAAAGGTCACAAAGTACTGGCATGCAACAATTTTGATAAAATATAATTAGTTTTTCACCCATTCTTCAGAATTGGGCCTAATCATATCCCACTAAAAAAAATACTTAAAAATATTACACAGACATACTAATTCTATTTTTTTGCGAAATTTTATATATCAAATATTTATATGTATAGAATCTGTAAGATTTACATAATTATTGGTCTGCTTTAATTTTCTATTTCTAGATTTGCCCTATGCCAATATGCTTGTCTCAGACAAGAATTCACAACTTCAAACAATCGAAAAAACTGATAATATTGGTGCATAATTACACTACATGTTATATATATAGAGAGAGAGAGGGGGGGGGGGGGTAACATGTGTGTGTGTATATATATATATACTGTCACGACCAGGAGGTAACAGTGAGATGAGGATCCAGTAATGCGGGGCAGACAGGCATTTTATTAGACCAGCAGAGTTAGATGCACAGCTGATAGTCAGGCAGGGAGGAATGGCACAAGATGTGCGCTGGTCTGGAGTTGGGGTACCAAGAGGGATTACCAGGGGGTTTACCCTCTCGGGGGGGAGTAGGCAACCGGAACTGGAGATCAGTAAGCAGAAGTCATGGTCGTGGGGCAAGAGCGTGAGTCGAAGCCAGGGAAATCCGTTCAACACAGAGGCATGGGCACAGGGGGTCAGGTAAGATGCGGGTTCTGGGAAGGGAAGGAACAAAGGTAAGGCAACAACACAGGAAAAACAGACGGGTCGGGAAAGCGAGGGTACATGCTAGATGGGAGAAAAGCTTGGTAAGGCACGAGAACATCGGCTCAATACTTCGCGTCATCAGCAGGTCGCGGTGGTGCTTATAACTCCGGTGCTGATTACCGGGAATGCATGTCACCTGGGGGGGCGTGACATATACACAGTATGCTACCATATATATATAATGTACTCTGTATACCCCTTTAAAATTGTGGCCCAGGCTTCTCCATATTTTAATTAAGTGATTAAGTGATTAAGGATAGAAAGGATCAGCGATATTTTCACACTGGGGACAGCCAGACAAGAGATCAAGGAATGCTGGTTCATTAAGAATCTGTCCTAACGCACAACACATTGAACTGGTAACTTCAATGACACGACTGGGGAAACAGACTGAAATACACTAATTGACAGAAAATATAGAACAGCTGGTAAACGTAGGGATTCCACACTGGGTTAATGTGGGGGGCGTGGCACACTGGAGGATTGTATAACCCGGGCGTTACATATATCCTAAGGACCCCTGCCTCACTTGTTTTCAAGAAAATAGGAAAGTTCTACTGAAGCACTTGTAAGCTCTATTTTTTTGTTTGATAAATTCATGAAATAATATTAAATGAGGTGTCTCAACCATTATAGGTCAGTGTAACCCTTCTAAATCAAAACTAAATCAAAATAATGTTTTAAATAATGCATAGCTTGATTAGCATTCAGAGAACTCAGCAATCTTAACAGAATAAAATGGATACTCAGTAGCACTATTCTGTGAATGTTGTCAACTTTGTAAGATGTCAGCTTCATCAGATTTTGTAAAGATTTCGATGTAATAGTTCTGTAAAAATCAACCAAAAATAGGAGATTCATGTTTGAAGTGGAATCCTGTGTGCGCCCAAAATTTAATAAATGAGTATCAACTGTCAGCTAGCTGTCAACTGACTGAGAAGTCACCTCCATCAGATTCTTCTTTCTTTAGCTATCATTTTTTTCTGTTATTCATTAAAAGTATGCTCCGAATGTGTTAAATCTATTATACACCTACTGTGGTATTTGTGTTGTACATGTGTTTTATATTATAACACGGACTTTTGTGACTGATGGAGTTGACAAAATTCAAGCCCCAGTGCTATTTAAGATAAAATGAAAGCTCTGGAAGGTTGACCCATTATAAAGTTTAATAGACAAGACTTTAATCCATCCATCCATCATCCACCACTTATCCAAGGTCTAAGCAGGGAAACCCAGACTTCCCTCTTTCTGGCCACTTCATCCAGCTTCTCCGGGGGAATCCTGAGGCGTTCCCAGGTCAGCCAAAAGACATAGTCTCTCCAGCATGTCCTGTGTCTTCCCCAGGGCCTCCTCCCAATGGGACATGCCTGGAACACCTCACCAGGGAGGTGTCCAGGAGGCATCCTAAGCAGGTGCACGAGCCACCTCATCTGGCTCCTCTCAATGTGGAAGAGTAGCAACTCTACTGTGAGTCCCTCCCGAATGACTAAGTTCCGCACCCCAGCTCTACAGGGCAGCATGTGGCTCCTTGGGCTAAGCCCGTGTGCTTGTAATCACAAGGGTGCCAATTCAAACCCAGCCTCAGCCTGTCTGTGGGTCCTTGAGCAAAAACAGCAAGTTGAGAGAGGCATAAAAGGAATTTCCCCACAGGGACAATAAAGGATTGATTATTATTATTACAGTAAGGGAGAGCCCAGCCACCTTGCAGAACATAGATCCACTGGTAAATCAAGAGCTTTGCCTTTTGGCTCAGCTCTTTCTTCACCATGACGCATCATTGCTGATGCCGCACTTAAACTCTTCCACTTGGGGGAGGACCCCCTCCCCAACCCAGAGAGAGCATACCACCCTTTCCCGACTGAGGACCATGATCTCGGATTCGGAGGTGCTGATTCTCATCCCAGCTGCTTCACACTTGACTGCGAACTGCTCCAGTGAGAGCTGAGGGTCATGGTCCGATAAAGCCAACAGAACCATATCATTTGCAAAAAGCAGAGACCTAATCCTGAGGTCACCAAACTGGACACCCTCAACACCCTGACTGCGCCTAGAAATTCTGTCCACAAAAGCTATGAACAGAATCGGTGACAAAGGGCAGCCCTGGCAGAGTCCAACCCTCACTGGAGAGTCCAACTGCTGACCATGCGGACCAAGCTCTGACACCAGTCATACAGGGACCAAACAGCCATTATATGGAAGCCTGGCACCCCATACTACCGGAGCACTCCTCACAGGTGTCCTCAGAGGGACATGATCGAATGCCTTCAAGTCCACAAAGCACATGTAGACTGGTTGGACAAACTCCCACGCACCCTCCAAGACCCTGCTGAGAGTATAGAGCTGGTCCACTGTTCCACAGCCAGGGTGAAAACCACACTGCTCCTCCTGAATCCAAGCTTCAACAATCTGACGGACCCTCCTGTCCAGGACCCCCAAATAGACCTTACTAGGGAGGCTGAGGAGTGTGCCCCTCGTATAGTTGGAGCACACCCTCCAGACGCCTTAAAGAGGGGGACCACCACCCCTGTCTGCCAGTCCAGAGGCACTGTCCCCGATGTCCATGCGATGCTGAAGACGCATGTCAAAAAGGACAGCCCCGCAGCATCCAGGGTCTTAAGGAACTCCGGGCGGATCTTATCCACCCCCAGGGCCTGGCCACTGAGGAGCTTTTTAACCACCTTCGCGACCTCCACCCCAGAGATTGCTTTCTCACTAGAAGGCGTGTCAGTGGGATTGAGGAGGTCTTTGAAGTATTCCTTCCACCAACCCAAAACATCCTGGGTTGAGGTCAGCAGCGCCCCATCCCCACCATAAACAGAGTTGATGCTGAACCGTTTCCCACCCTGAGCCACCAGATGGTGGACCAGAATCTCCTCGAAGCTGTCCGGAAGTCGTTATCCATGGTCTTGTCAAACTCCTCCCACATCTGAGTTTTTGCCTCAGTGACTGCCAAAGCCGCAGTGCAGATTTCCTGTTTTAGACAGTGCTTGTCTTTGGTGGCACAACATTCATAGACACTTGTCTTTCACCAAGGTAAAAAATAAACTCATCTTCCCATTCTGGATGGAAATTTGGAAGTTTTTGCCTTCTTTTGTGGAGCTTCTGCCATGCTAGGTAATTGTTAGCCACCTTGCAGGCTAACACCAAGATCCAGTAGAAATTCAATTGAACACCCCTGGGACATTGTTTCAGTCCATCTGATGTCGCCAGGTTGCACCTCAGACTGTCCAGGAGCTGAGTGATGCCCTGGTACAGATCTGGGAGGAGATCCCCCAGGACACAATCGATCATCTCATTAGGAGAATGCCACGACTTGGTGTCTGTGAATTGAGCCCTATATGTTGATGATTTTCATTTCCATTAAACAATGTGGCATCCTTTCATTCTTAACACATTACCGAGTCCATATCAGTATAGATACCAACATGATGTTTTTTTCCATTGAGATCTGATGTGTTTTCAAAGCATTCCTTTATTTTTTTGAGCAGTGTGTCTATATATACATACATACACATATCATATATATGAGTTATGTATTGTATCATGTGAGGTAATGTTACAGGCCTAACCTTCGTTTTAGCAGTGGAATACAGTACTCGTGGAAAGTAAATTGTACTAAATAAATTTCAGTCAAAGTTCTGATAATAGGTTAGGCTACTCCAAGATGCTAAATGGCTAATAGCAGGGGTGCCCAATCCTGTTCCTGGACAGCTACCACCCTGCAGAGCTTAGGTACAGCCCTAGTTTAACATACCTGATACAGATAATCAGGCCCTCAGTATGAGAACTCAGCTTCTTCTGAGCAGCCTATTCCAACATCACTGCAATTTCAATACACAGCTAATTAACTCCATATTGGAACCTGTTCAAACATAGTAATCGTTTGCCTTTGCAACCACTACAAAAATCCATGTACAGCAGTTTTTGTTTCACACATTTCAGGCCAAGTATCGTTTTGCAATATAAACCCTTCAAGCCACTCCCACATAGCATCAGGACTAAAATGAATGCCATTCATGAATAATGTATTTACACACTTTATTATATATACAAGATCACATGGGCAAAAGAAAGGCTGAAAAAAATGTGAAGGATCAGCTCTGATAAACACAATAGTAGATAAGTATTGTATAAAGGGTTAAGCATGATTTTTTTTTTTTGGAAATGACCATCCCAGGAGCACTGCTAACATGTGTTACACATAAGTTTCTTATTTCTGTCACTTAAGTGTATGCAAGCACATGATAACTGCAGTATTCCTATCCATTGTCGCATTGTGTGGTTGCTGGTCTAGACAGCATTCGCTTGTTAGTCACATTTGCAGAAGAAGCCTCGGGAGAACAGGGCTGGCAGGATGAAAGCCCTCACCGGCTGCCACATATATAGGATTAAGGCTCCTGGTCCTTCACCAGTTACTTACTGAAGGTTATAATTGGACAACATGATGAGAACCACCGATGTTGATGCACCAAGGCATAGGAAATGTAGCAAAATAAATTAAAAACCATTTTGCCATTTAAACCAGGTCCTGAAAATCATACCCTAATAATACAGTTATCTGCAGCCCTCCATGGCCTACTTTAAACAAAGAGAACCTCAATTTCAAGTAATTTAGATTCCCCCGCAGCAGCCATCACTGGATCTGTAGACTAGGCCATGTTTGATCTTGAAAGAAATGCTTCACTGTGTGTGAGGGACTCATTTGATCCCATAAGAGGTTAACCAGCCCCACTAGAAATCTGCCCAGTGACGTAAAGAATCTAGGTTCTGTAATCAGATGACAATAAAATATATCATTTCATCCTCGAGGACTTAACTGGTCTTGCAGATTTGGATTATAATAAGCATAATGTCTGTCAAAGGAGAGTAATTCATGGTTTACAGGAGGATATCTTCACCACATGCACCTGTTTAATTTACATGAAGCTGAGGAGTTGTTTACAGTATTCTTCAGTGTCTGGGCTTTGAGAGTATAGCGCTTCACTTTTGAGAACCTGTTTTAAATCATGTCTTGAATATTCTAAATGCTTTTGGGATTGCTAGAAGCAGCGGAGAAATAGCAACCTTCACTAGTTGCATTTAAATAAATTGCTGTTTGCTGAATTCCACCAATGCTTTTAAATTACAACAGATGTATAAAAAGCCAAATGATGCCCTGTGGGACTGACTACTGAGATATTGCTTTGACTTGACAAAACCTAATAACATTCTTCCGTGTATGCAACACTTGAGAAGGGGACATTTCACTTAATTAATTTTACACAAAACTGAATTTAACAAGTGATAATGTAATTAGCATGGATGTACATATTAGCAGCAGGTAAGAGTCCTGTGAGAGTTTCTTCATAAATCTAGGGCCACAAGTGTAGTCCACATAGTTGATGAGACTGAAAATGTGTAAACATCAATTTTTTAAATCAACGCATTGTTTTTCTTTTTACTGTTTTTTAGCAAAATTACCTTAATGATTTCTAAAATACTTCAATTCATTATAACAATTGTTTTCCTTTCTTAACACTACGTAACTTTGGGAGCAGTTCAAATTAACGCTTAACGAAAAGGTTGTTTTACACTGTGCAAAGTTTCGATGGCATAGCACGGATACTCTAGTGCTATAAACTAGAATTTGAAAGGGAAATGCACAAGCATTATTCTGGATGATGGGCTGCCAAAGTGGGCAACATTACAGTGTTGTCTATTCATGTTTACTAAATTACCATTAGTATGGAGAGTTTTAGTATCTAATTTATATTATTTAAATTTTTTGTCCTTGTAGCTGCTAAATATATGCATTATTAAAGCCATAAAGTTATTTGCCTGCCACCTTAGAATCTCCATTGAATACCCATAAATGTATGTGGTGTTCCATTATTGGTGCTTGTAGAAACGCGCGCAGGTTTCGTGCGGGTGGTGTAAATGGTCCTGTCTGGCGGGTGGGGGGCAGAGACCCGTGCAGTGGAAGGCAAGTTGTGCACAGCTGAAGATAAGACTCCTGTTGTAAGTTCTAAAAAACCCTCTGCTGCGGTTTGTTCCTTCTGAAGTTTATTAAAACTGTTCCTGTATTTTATAAGCACAACAGTTGCCAGTGTTTTTTATGCACATTAGGCTTGTTAGGATCATTGTTAAAACTGAAACAAAAATGGACACTAAAAAATAATTTGTGAACAGAAATAAAAGTAAAATTATATTTAACAAAAAAACTGACTTTAATCAGCAAAAAAGTACCACCACACCACCAACATCTTCTTACCTTGTTTATTCACAATTTCTCCTCTTTTAAAAGGTGCTGAGCTGTCTGTTTCTTCACCAGCACTTTTGAACATCGCAATACGCATCGAGTAGTGAGCAGCCCTACATAAATCTACATAAAACCCTCTAAATTATATATCTTAAACCGTTTATCATTTTCTTCTTTCAAGACTCTTCTGCAAAGAATCTTCACCATTATTACGCAAAATGCTTTATTTTGACAACAACAAACAGTAAAAAAAGTACAAAAAATGAATAAACCATTCTATATTTTTCTTGGCGAGTGACAACAGCTCATCTAGTTATTATACAATATGTGGCATTTCTGGGCAGGGAAAGATACAAAAATTAGCACTGATTAAAGCATAGGTTGTTGATGTCTGTGAGAGAGCTAGACAGTGTCTAAACAGTGCTACTTTGAATACTACTTTAACTCAGAGGTACATTGCTTCAGTGTCTAGTTTCAGTGCTATGTTCACTGTATAATGGATTTCAAAATCCACATCAGCCCATTAAGCTTGACACAAAGGGCAGAAAAAGAGAACCTTTGCATAAGGCAGCAGGGCTGATATCCTGTTTCTTTCATATTTCCGATTCTTAAGTATTTTACTCCAATAAAGCTTAGCCCTTGAGAAGTCCAGTCTGGCTAGCATTCGTTGCTTTCTTTAGGTAGAAATCCTCTCTAATCTCTGCCGGTTTTTACTTAGAACAGCAATAATCCTACTTCCTCTGGTATGTACCCTTCAATTCTCAAATAACCATTTTCCTCCTTTGACAACCTTATTTTCTGGGGCCTGGACAATCAACTTAATCAAAATTGTCTTCGTACTGGTTAATGTTACCTTAGAAAAAAAACGGAAAGCACACCATTCGTAGTTTCTGTCTCATGACTACCTTTGTTTCACTTTAGCCTGGAAAACTAGATACTATCCAAACCTGTCCAGAACACATCTCTGAGGAAGTTTCATCGGATCGACACCATAAAGTCTCTGTCTTCAAGATTGTTCCCATTCTTGACATCTGTAAGAAATCTGTTCCTCCTCACGTTCCTAATTAATAATCGTCTGCAGTTTTTTTCCTCGGCAGGAAGTGTGGCAATCATGTTCAGCTGGATCAGACTAACAGACTGACAACATGGAAACTTAAACCTGGCTGGTAATATTTGATTGATGGACAGTTTTTCTTTTTAATTATGCAGGTTCAGCAAGTTAACCAAACGACACCAGTTACTTAAATCAGTAAAAGAGGAAAAAGTCAAAAATAAAATGAAGGATGACCTTCTCTTTGACAAAGAAATATTACAACCAAGGGTGTATCTTTCATTGACTGACAGATAAGGTTACAATAAAATGGAGAAGTACAATAAAGGCTGGAAGAATGTGAGTGCTTCATGTGTTTATATATGCATAAATTAAGTCATATGAATAAAAATAAATTGTAACTTCCACCAGCTAGAACAGTAATTGGTATCTAATAATTGTACAACAATCAGGGCATTAATGATTTCTTGTAAATTGAAATTGAAATTGATTTCTTGGCTATGGAAGTGATTGTAACACATGAATTCAATGATTTAGAGGGGTATCCCAATACTTTTGGCAAATATAGTGTATATATGTGAAAATTAACCTACAACCACTCTGTTAGTTTTCTTACGTAGTGTTAACATTGCATAAGAGACTGCGGACCCCCTGTAATTTGTTCTATCATGCATTTGAAATTCAAGACTAATTTTAAAACCATACATTACTGTGCAAAAGTCTTGGGCAGTCAAAGAAAATTATGTTTAAATGATCTTAATGTTGGGGTGAAAACGATAGTTAATTAATTGGGATGGTGATGAAATTTAACAAATATGTGAAAAGGTTGAGGTGCTCCTGAAGAGAACCAAAGCGGTGTTCTAGCTATCCAACAAGATCTCAGTAACGTTAAGGAGAACAGAAGAATTTTGTGTTTATTTTTATGTTGTTGTTAATTTGCATATTTTCTAAAGTCAAAGTGTGTTTTTTTTCTTTCTGAGCAAATATGCAATTAAGACCTAAATAAATACACATAGACAATTTCTTTGACTGCCTATGAATTTTTCACAGTACTGTAGTTATCAAAATACAACTACTCTATTGTAGACATATGTGCAGGAAGAAAAAAAACTATTCCTGTATTTGTATTTTAAACTTATATTTCATCTTTTACCTGCATTACCACTGACACTGATACAAACTAATAGTGTGTTTTGATGTTGTTCTCCACAAACGACACCTGTTTAAGCTCAAAGGAGCAGGGATTTTAGAAACTGTAGCAGTTGGGATTGAAAACTGGTTGACAGACATGAAACAGCGGGTAGTTAGAGGCACAATGTCACAGTGGGTCTGCATTCATAGTGGGGTACTGCAGGGCTCAATTTTAGGACCACTACTGTTCCTATACATATAATATAATCCTATAACAATATCGACACCTATATATACAGTAGACTGTACAGTAGATTTGCAGACAACAGCAAGGTTGGTGGTGTAGCAGTTAATGAACTAGCAGCACAGAAGCTACAGCATATTTAATTAGTGACTGAGCTCATACCCGGCAGAAGAAATTTCAAGGAGACAAATGTAAGGTAATGCATGCAGGGAGCAGAAATATAAAGGACAGGTATTTTATGGGTTCCATTGAAATAAAGGTGGCTGATTATGAGAAAGACCTCAGTGTGTATGTTTATGCTTCCATATCCCATTCTCGCCAGTGTGGAGAAGCAATAAAAAAGGCCATTTGGATGTTGGGTTACATCTCTATGTTTGTGGAGTTTATGTCAAGTGAGGTGATGCTAAGAATTATACATTTCCTTGGTAAGACCCCACCTAAAATATTATGTGCTGATTTGGTCACCTTACCTTAAAAAGGACATCACTGCCTTAAAAAGGGTTCTACGTAGGGTTACAAGAATGACTCCTGGTCTTAGAGGAATGTCTTATGAGGAGAGGTTAGCTGAGCTGAATCTGTTCAGCCTTGAGCAAAGGAGACTAAGGGGCAGCATGATCCAGGTATATAAGATTCAAACTGGTCTGGATGCTGTTCAACCAAATAGTTACTTCAATATCAGTTCAAATACAACTTGCGGCTATATGTGGAAATTAAAGGGAGAACATTTTAATCTGGATTTGAGAAAGGACTTTACATGGTGTGTAATTAGGGTATGGAATATTCTTCCTGTTACTGTAGTGCAAGCTAAAAGCTTGGCTTCCTTTAAATCAGAGCTAGATAAGATTTTAACAACTCTGAGCTATTAATTGTGGTTCTTCCCAAACGAGCTCAGTAGATTGAGGAATGATGTTTTAACCAAAAAGAACAGCAGTATGTGTGCCAAAGAACATGCATTTCCATTACTGATATTCCACTTTCATTCATATTATCAGCTTGGTTGAATTGTAACACATATTACATTAATAAACAAAGATTAATAAATTATCAAAACAAAGATTTAGCTAAAGACCTATATGTCACGCCCTAAGGGGCGGGATCCGACAGATGTCGGGAACCTCCCAGCAATCAGGTCACGAATAAATGTGCTGCAGTAGGCACGGGCCGGTGCGAAGTATTGCGCTCTCAATGGAAGCCTCTACCAAGCACTATTTTGTCTTCCATGTTCCCTCGTTCCCGTACCCATTCCGTCTGCCTTGTGTATCTGCCCTAATCTCTGCCTTTGCCTCCCTAGCCCAGATCCCGGCCCTGACCCGCTCTCCTCGCCTGATCCCGTTGTATCCGTCATCCCCCTCCTCTCATGCCCCTGGCCTGTGCCCTGCCCTCAGACGGACCACCCTGAACTTGACCCTTGCGCGGATTACCGACCTCTCTGCTCACCCGATCCCCAAAAGACTTCTGCCTCAACTCTACTTCCAGAAGAGAGACCCCCTTCCGACGAACCACTGCCTCCAGCTCCCTGCTCCGTTCTAATCCGCTCCCGCATCTCCGACCCCAGCACAATAAAGTTCGTTTCATCACCCGCATATCTGGCTCCTCACCTGTTTGTGCGTGTGACAGAATACTTCGCTGGAAGAATAGACCCAGCGGGTCACCTGGAAGCCCGGGTCGCAGCCGTCAAACAACTCCTGGCGGCGCAGGCGGCGAATGTTCCCTTGCCACCCTCTCCACCGTGCGCCACGGCATCACCTCCGGTGGCGCTCCCCAAGCGCTATGATGGTAATCCAGATCAATGCCGTGGCTTCCTCATGCAGTGTGGAATCTACATGGAGGAACACCCCGCGATGTTCACCGCTCCCGGAGCTGAGGTTCGATTCACGCTATCTTCGTTGACTGGTCGCGCCCGAGATTGGATGACTGCCCTGAGGGCGGAGGAAAGCCCACTCCTCAGCTCCGGGCACGAATTCCACCGGGCCATAATGGAGGTGTTCGATCACCCCGCGGTGGGTCAATGTCTGGGGGATCGACTCCTGGAGTGTCGCCAGGGACATCGTTCAGCTGCTGAGTACTCCCTCGTGTTCCGCACCATCGCGGCAAGCCTTTGCTGATTGTCTGCGGACGATCTTCTGGCGAGGTTTGACCCCGGAACTAAGGGACAAGCTGGCTTCGAAGGAGGAGACCGCCTCCTTCGATGCATACGTCCGCCTTGCTGTTCGACTGGATAACGCGGTGAGAGATCGCCGGCGCCGCCGCCTCCCGGGGGGAGTGGCCGCGCGCCGGGGCCGGCGTCGACCACGTCGAGCCGATGCAGGTGGGGAGGGCCCCCCTTACCACAGAGGAGCGACGCCGCCGGACGCAAAGAGGCCTTTGCCTCTACTGCGGTGAACACGGACATCTGATCGCCCACTGTCCCGTTCGACCCCCGCCAGCAGAGACATCTCCTCCGGTAGGTGACTCTCTCTCTCAGCTTTCCATGCACACTCAATTCACTGTCACAGTGATTGTGGGAGAGGGAGACACGCGTATCGACGTGGAAGCGTTAATCGACAGTGGAGCGGCTGGCAACTTCATTGAGGCTGGATTAGCGAGTAAAGTTGGTGTACCCCTGCAGCGATTAGCTCGTCCCGTCTTTGTGTGCGGCGTAACCGGACACCTCGTTCACGAGGGTACAATTCTGTTTCGGACTTGTCCTTGTTTCTTACAAATTTGCGCGTTGCATACAGAGCGCCTGGAACTGCTGGTGCTGCCGCGGGCGAAAGATCAGCTTATCCTGGGGTTGCCCTGGCTCCGCCTCTATAATCTTCGGCTGGATTGGGGAAAGGGGGAGCTCTGTGCGTGGTCGGACCGGTGTTTACGCGATTGTCTCTCCCTCCCCTGTCGAGCCACTCAGGTGGAGAGCCCAGAGCCTGAAGACCTCTCTCTTGTCCCTCCTGAATATCAGGACATGGCGGATGTGTTCAGCAAGGCGAACGCGTTTCGGCTCACCCCACACCAACCCTGTGACTACGCCATCAAGCTAATGGGGGGCGCTATTCCCCCCCGAGGTAAACTGTACGCATTCTCCAAACAAGAGGAAGAGGCTCTCGAACCGTACGTCCGTGATGGGCTAAAACAGGGCATCATCCATCCGTCTAACTCCCCCGTGGCATCGGGTTTCTTCCTAATTAAGAAGAAAGACGGAGGACTCCGCCCCGTGGTGGACTACAGGGCCCTTAATGTTGTGACCATGAAAAGGAGGGATCCCCTGCCTTTGATTCCCTCGGCCTTAGAACAGCTGCGTGAGGCCATGATCTTTACTAAACTCGTTCTTCGAAGTGCGTATAACTTAGTGAGGATCAAGGAAGGGGATGAGTGGAAGACCTCCTTCATCACCACCCGGGGCCAATTTGAGTACCAGGTCATGCCTTATGGGCTGGCGAACAGCCCCTCGATATTCCAATCCCTTATGAATCATGTGTTCCACGACTTCCTCAACCGCTTCATCATAGTATACATCAATGACATTCTGGTTTACTCCTCCTCCAAGCAGGACCATGTCAACCACGTTAGGCGTGTAATACAGCGGCTGGGGGAGAATCACCTCTTCGTGAAAGGAGAGAAGTGCGAGTTTCACCGAACTGAGGTGAAGTACTTGGGGTACGTCATTAAGCCAGGTGAGGTGGCCATGGATTGTACAAAAGTCGCGGCCATCCAGGCGTGGCCCCAACCCGAACGGTTAAGGAGCTGCAGCGGTTTCTGGGGATCTCCAACTTCTATTGGAGATTCATACGCAGTTTTAGCCAGGTGGCGGCCCCGCTCACTGCCCTCACCCATGGAAAGGCTCACCACCTCTCCTGGACCCCTGCGGCGGACAACGCCTCTGAAGGGCTTTCTGCACCGCTCCGATCCTCACTCAGCCACGCCCTGACACACTGTTCGAGGTGGTGGTGGATGCCTCGGAGGCAGGGATGGGGGCAGTGCTTATACAGCGGAACCTCGAGACTGGCCGCCGCCACCCGTGCGCCTTTTTTTCGCGGAAGTTGACTGCCGCAGAGAGAAATTATTGCGTGGGGGAGCGGGAACTGTTGTCCATAAAGTTGGCGCTCGAGGAGTGGCGCCACTGGCCAGAGGGTGCCCATTTCCCCTTTACAGTTCTGACCGATCATCGTAACCTAGAGTACCTACAGTCAGCTAAGCGACTGTCTGCTCGCCAGGCCCGTTAGGCACAATGGTTCGCCCCTTTTGACTTCCGCGTGGCGTACCTTCCGGGGGAGAAAAACCAGAAGGCAGATGCCCTTTCCAGGATGTACGTCCCACCCCAGAGTACCGAGCAGGAGCACCCCATCCTGGGTCCGACATGCTTCGTCGCAGCCATCACCTGGGACCTCGACGAGTGCATCCGGCGGAGGAATGAAGCTGGGGCCGTACCCGCGGGGTGTCCCGAGGGACTGAAGTACGTACCTCGGTCGCTGAGAGCCGAGCTCCTGAGGTGGGTACACGACTAACCTGTCACCCAGGAGTCGCGGCCACTCAGCGATTGCTGGCCCAGCGATACTGGTGGCCTGGGTGGCAACTGCAGACCCAGCAGTACATGGAGGCTTACGAGGAGTGTGTCCACTATAAACCCAGTACCCAGAGTCCCGCGGGCCTTCTCCAACCACTGCCTGTTCCTGACAGACCTTGGACACACCTGGCAATGGACTTCATGACAGATCTCCCACGCTCCTTAGGTAAGACGGTAGTCCTCACCATCGTAGACCAGTTTTCCAGGATGTATCAGTTGGTGCCCCTTCCCAAGCTCCCTACAGCTCTGGATCTGGTGGAGATCCTCATCCGAGAGCTGTTTCGTGGCTATGGCCTCCCCGAGGACATCTTGTGCGACCGGGGGCCCCAGTTCACCTCCAGAGTGTTCCGGGCTATCTGCTCAAAACTGGGGATCCGTGTGAGCCTCACCTCCGCCTACTACCCCCAGTCTAACGGATCAGCCAAGAGGATCAACCAGGAAGTCTCCAAGGCCCTACGCTTGTTGTGCCGGGGTAACCCCTCCAGTTTGGGCGCACAACTATGGTGGGCAGAGTACTCCATTAACTCCCGTGTGAACCCTGCTACCGGATTGACCCCCTTTCAGGCGGTGCTGGGGTACCAACCGCCTCTCTTCCCCTGGAACTCCCCGCCGGGAACGGTGCCAGCGGGGGAGGAGTGGTACCATGAGAGCAAGCGGACCTGGGGCCGACTGCGAGCAGCCTTCTGCATGCAACAAGGAAGGGTCAAGCAACAGACTGATCGCCGACGTCGTCCCGGGGCCCGTTATCGCCCGGGGCAGTGGGTGTGGCTGTCGACTCGGAATCTCCGGCTGCCTCGGTGCCGTAAGTTGACTGCCAGGTACATTGGACCCTTTCGTGTGCTACGCCTAGTCGGGCCCGTGGCAGTCCGCCTTCAGCTGCCAAACGTGGAGCTACCTCCTCAGGTTCCGACCCGAGAACGCAAGATCCAGCCCCCCTGCCGGACGATGGCCCAGCAACCCGAGTCCACGCTGTGGTGAATTCCCAGCAACGCCGGGGTCAGCTCCAATACTTGGTGGACTGGAGGGGGGCTGACCCCGAAGACCGGGCTTGGGTGCCCGCCTCGGCCGTGACGGACCCGACGATCCGAGCGGCTTTCCACCGGATGCACCCGGACCGTCCGGCCGCGGGGATGTCCTCCGAAGAATTGCCGGCCTCCGGGAGGTGGCCGTCGGGGGGGGGGGGGTTCTGTCACGCCCTAAGGGGCGGGTTCCGACAGATGTCGGGAACCTCCCAGCAATCAGGTCACGAATAAACGTACTGCAGTAGGCAGTCTGCCTCTAGCCCAGATCCCGGCCCTGACCCGCTCTCCTCGCCTGATCCCGTTGTGTCCGTCATCCCCCTCCTCTCGTGCCCCTGTCCTGTGCCCTGCCCTCAGATGGACCACCCTGAACCCGACCCTTGCCCGGATTACCGACCTCTCTGCTCGCCCGATCCCCGAAGGACTTCTGCCTCGATTCTCCTTGCTGAAGAGAGACCCCCTTCCGACGAACCACTGCCTCCAGCTCCCCGCTCCGTTCTAATCCGCTCCCGCATCTCCGACCCCAGCACAAAAAACTTCGTTTCATCACCCGCATATCTGGGTCCTCACCTGTTTGTGCGTGTGACACTATATTTCATCCACCTGAATGCAGACACAAAAATGAGTGCTGGAAGTAGCAGATGATGGTCTACAATGCACAGTGCTGATTTCCAGCAAGCCAAGAACCTGTTCAGCCCGAAATTTAAACAAGAAATTATAAATTCAGATAGGCCTAATGGTTCCCAAATTACCCCTGCACAGAAGAACAAAAAAGAAAACCAAAATGCATCTTGCAGATATGATCACAATACATATACCACAGATATGCTGAGATGACAATTTGAGCAGCTTAAGAAATGCCAACGGGTTCCCAAATGACAGATTGACTTCCCTCTGCTAACGCACAAAAACAAACTGCAGAGACCAGGGAGATAAAACTCTCAGTCCAGGGAAGGGACACTTTACCAGTCAATGTGACCTTTAAGCAGCATACAGCCTCTCTCCTTTTCTTATAATAGTAGGCATTGCCTGAGAAAACTAGGGCATTCATCATTAACACAATATTTGGGTCTCCACTGCATATTATGTGTGACAATAACGGTGCAAGACTGGTCAAAACAAGATCTTAATTAATACAAACTTGCTATAGGGAATGTCTATAACCAGCATTAATATCGCACTTTCTGTAGGCGCCGTATTATGGCCTTCTCAATATCCCCCTCTAGAGGCCAACAGATACAGCTCAGAAAATAATCACTCATTCAGTCATTTTCAAAATTTCAGCAGTAGCCAAACAAGGGTACTCAAGTAAAAGTAGTATTAATTTAAAGAAAAGAACCATTAGAATAAAATTACCTCTCCTAGAAACTACTAAAGAATAGGGGGCTTGGTTGCCCCCTTTTAACTTGTAATTTACAAATGTAACTGGGTAAATCTCCTTTTCAAGTGGAAATTGGTGGATACATTTTTAAAAGTCACTCTCATTAAGCCCAAAATAAACCACCTTACTATGCCTATTAATAAGTCCTTTTATAATACCTGCAAAATTAAAAGTTTAACTCCAAATATATTTTAATGCATTTAATGTCAAATGCAAAGTTTTTCTCCGGTGTAAACATCATGAAGCATTCATTGTATCACATTTGTTTATTTCAATTTATATTTCAATGTATCTGTATTTAATGACAGTTCAAGTAAGGTATCCTTAATAGACGAATATAAGAAGACATTTCTTCAAAAAGAGTAAACATCTCGTGATAACGGAACTTTAACACCATGACACTACACAACACCAGTGACAAAAAAGCATTTTTATTTCACAGAATAGAAAAATAAACAATCAAACAAAGAAATAAAGATCTAATTTTCATATTAATTTGCTTTTTAATTGTTCTAATGATTCATTATATTAACATTAGCCACTGGTGGCACAGATATGGTGTAACACCTGTGACTGTAATGGCAGTGACCTTCGGGTTAAATGGCTGGGGGACGGGGTGGGTAGTAAGGTGACCTTGTGCAACTATTTAAAATAAATTATGTACAAGATATATGGGATTATGTTAACAAAAATTTAATTACCCAGCCCTTACAACACTTGTGAACCAGTGAAGTACAGAAGTGCTGTCACAATATTGAAATAGCTCAAAAATTCCTTCACTGCTCATCCCTATATCCCTATGCAGAAGTTGTGTTCTGCTTGAGAAACATGAATGCAGATATACAGTAGCAACAGGCTTAGGAAGTCAAAGCCTTCCTAGTGGCTTTTATTTTGAAAAGCTCTCGTAAGGGCACCATGGATGTTCAAGCTCTGTTGTCAAGGCAACTGTCACGGGTGCGTTTCCCAAAAGCATCATTGCTAACAAGAAACTTGCATGGTAAAGTGACAATATTAAATAATCTTACTGTACAGACATCTATAATGTCAATGCTTTGAAAATGTATCTGTGACAGTACTTTTTATGTAATTCTCTGTTCATGAGTATGGTTGTTTACCCACTTTGTTTGTGCTTTATGGTACAATTCATTGTATAGATATAAAGGACTGCACAATTATGACATCAAGTAATCACATGAAGTAATATTATGATATTTATAAAACCAAAAAGATGAAATTACCCAAAATAAAGTATTGTTAAATATAGCCTATCTAACAATACAGTGTGTCTAGTAAGTTGGTGTTGTCACGAGTTGTGTCAACAGACGCAAAGCAGTGCTGGTAAGTGTGATTATTACGCATGGGCACATCACGATGCTGAAACAATGTATCATTCAGTGATTATGTACACACACAATATTAAAAAACGATGGGGGAAGCGAATAGGCCAAAAACACGGGCAAATTATCAGCTGAAAATAACAAATAACTTCATAATCAATGAGAGTGTCCGTTGCATTATGAAAAAAATATCTAAACGGTGCTTAGATGCGAGCCCATGGCTGTGTGAGTGAGATACCTAACATACACACCCACACACCCACTGAGCCATTAATAGACTATATAAAAATGATGGATAAGGAGTTTATGAGTGTAGTAGGATTAAAATAAAATAAATTAAATGTAATTACAAATAGAGCTGATGTCACTAATACGTAATAGCTCTTGTATTTTTTTCCTTCTGCAAGAAGCATCATACAAGTATATTATTATGACGCTATTGCTATTTTTGAATATTATTTTTGTTATATTACACAGGAAATTACTGTAATAATGTAATATAGGCACAACTGTCATATTTAGAAATAATATTACTAAGTTTGTGAGTTTTTGCAGGCGACCTATTGCAAAAATTCGACCAGTATTAGAAAGTTTGTTCGTTTTTGCACACGGCTCGCTGTGAGAGTCAGACCAATCACCTCTGACACCATTGTATTTCGAACTAACGTGGTTCAAACTATTGTGGTACTATAACAGTACAACAGTTCGGGTACTTCAGATGTTAGTTAATTGTCGTTAATGGGGTCAAAAGAAGGGTATGAAATTATGGACATGAAACTAATAAAATGAGCAGGCAAAGTTAGGGAAATATAGCCAACAAGGTGTGAATTATGGAGAAAAAATTCCGTTACCACAGTTCATATATAGGCCTATTCAGGTAAAAGCATGCCCATTTTAGACTACGTTATATGGTACAAATTCTGAAAGAGAAAAAAAATCGACTACAATAACGACGGTATGTGCCGTCTATTTATCACATTCCCGGGGGTCGGCAGTACAGACCGCCAGGCAATGCAACCTAGCAGTCCTCTGACATACTGCTGATGCGTTTCCCTAAATTAAAGCCACGCTGACACTATTTTAACACCTAAGACCCTGATGGGTTCTCTATATGCTGATTTGTCACAATTAATTATGAGAACCCAAGTACTGTATATAGTTAAACGGGATAAAACTATAAAACCACTGATAGCTTTTAATTACTCTATACTAATGGTAGAAGACTATATAGAGTACAGAAGATCCCCCTAATGACAGTTATTTGCACCAGGATACTTAATTGAAGCGGATGGGGTATTAAAAAATCTAATTCTATTTTTGCTTGTTTATGCATTTTCATTAATACAGCATATACTTAATTACTCCCCAGCCATATATTCATTATTTTTGGCAAGCTCTGAAATTATCACACAGTCCATGCTTTTTGGCGCTGGCATTAATTCATTACAACATGCACTCATTACACACACGTATGTTTGGTTGGGGTGAGGGACTGCTTCTGGATCTTCAATATACAGATGCTCCTCAGTTAATGACTGAATTCTGTTCCTCTGACTAGGTCATTAATTGAATTGGGAAAGAGAGGAGCTGCACCTTACCAAGCAAGCATACTGTGTCAACCATCTTTAGATATTGTTTTAATGTCACCTTTCCTCCATTTGCATTCATTTTGGATATTTATAAAAGTTTATAGTGTACTGTATACTTTAATAAATGGTGTACTCTTCCCAGTAAGTGTTTTCTTCGTATGACAGATGAAAATCTGTGAGTAAAACTGTAATAAATAAAACACAGGAAAGACTTGGGAGATCTCTTGTGTAGCATATAGCAAAGTTACAACAAGCTGGTCCCTATTTGCTAACATTAATCATCAACAGAATTATAAATAAATTATATTTATGAAACGTGCAGTACTGTGCAAATTATGTTTAAATTACCTTAATGTTGGGGTGAAAATGATATGATACTATGACATTATGTCTGTCAAAGTGGGTCAGCTTTGCCATTTAAAAACCTCTTCAAAAATCACCCCAGTATTTGCAGCAACCATCCTATATACCCATATATTTGACCCCCTACACCCCGTTTGGCTAATCAATAGCACTTGGAGTTATTTGACTAATTAAGTAAGTTAATTAATTGAGCTGGTAGTGAAATTTAACAAATATGTGAAAAGGTTGAGGTGCTCCTGAGGAGAACCAAAGCGGTGTTCTAGCTATCCAACAAGATCTCAGTAACTTTATGGAGAACAGAAGAATTTTGTGTTTATTTTTTATTATGTTATTGTTCATTTCATATTTTCTAAAGTCAAAGTGTGTTTTTTTCTTTCTGAACATATATGCAATTAAGACCTAAATAAACACACATAAACTATTTCTTTGACTGCCTAAGAATTTTTCACAGTACTGTATATCAGCATGTATTGCAAATTAGCATCCCTGCAATCCTGTAAATCACTGTTAGTGTTCTTTTGCACATTACTGAAATAAATCAGCATAGAACATATGTACATATGAACTAACTTAGGAAACATGCAAAAAACTTACAGGCATTGCTTTATAAGAAGTAAGAAATGTAGGCCTATAAGACACAGGAAAACTTTAATCTTGCGCACATCTGGAGGTTTCCTACGGCACGCAAAGCATCAATCGCAAGATGAGTGCAAACTGGAATGGCAAACCAAAATAAAGGTCAATTGCAATTGTAATATGCAACCTTCCTTCACCGACCCAAATAAGAGAGCAGAATAAACAGAACAGAATACGAACGCAGTGCTGCTGTGTCCACAGCCTAAGTTCTCAAACACCGTAAAATAAGGACTGGGCAGGGAGCTGGTCTAATTAAAAAGGGGAAATGTTTTTTGCAAACATTAGATATCTCCCACCTAGTAAACAGCCCGATACAGATTTGAAAAAATCTACAATTATCTTGCAAACGATTCTTTAAAAGTCTGGTTTAATAACAATGTAGCCTTTCACTGTTAATTATAGAAAATAGAAATATTACTTTTTTTGCCAACCAATTTTTCCCATATACCAGGTTTTGGCTATTGATTGGAGGGACAATGTAACTCTTGCACCTCCTCGTGGACCTTTTTTGACATTTCATGGCAGGATGAATCAGAAAAGAGGCACTAATGAAAATCTTTAACAGCTTTACAAAAGTAATAATCTCTGAAAACTGTACCGTGATGGCCAAACTGAAAAACGATAATTTCAGTGTTTTAAAATTCATACAAAAAAAAAGTTTAACGACAAAAGAATCTCAAACACCTTTTCTGTTAGACTACTCAAGAGTTAACATAAGAACCATATCCTTTATGGGAAACACACTGCTTCTTAAAAAAAAAAGTCACAAAGATCAACGGACGCCAGCTAACAGTATTTCTGAACCTGTGCGTCACAGCCTCAGCCACTGCCAAACCACTTATTAAAAAGGAGGAAGCCAAGTGCCATAAAGACAGGAGTCTGGTAGCTTGTTATTTTTCTTTCTGTGAAGTGAACAGGAAAAGATCAATGGAATGGGTGGCTTCATTTGCCACAACTTCGGCTCACAGAGGCATGGAAGACCAGCCGGAATGGGGGGAAAAAAGTCACTAAGAACTCTAAGTGCTTTGAACAATGCGCCAAGAATAATTTCCCACATGTAGCGTGTCCCATGAAAACCACAAAGGCACCACAATGTTTTTTTTCCACCAAACCCCACCATCTCTATAAAGCCGAATATCCCTTTATGGAGAATGAGTCGTACTGCTTCAATTCACTGTGGAATGGCAGAGAGGAGGAGGGGATGCTTTTTAATTAAAAGCTGAACAATGCATTGCAAAAACTAGGGACTTCTCAAACATATTTGAGGCATAAATGTGTTTCTAATGATTAAGTATCAAAATGTACAGTGTGGCACTGATCTCTCTGATAACATTGCCTGTACTAATTTATCAATGCAAATTCTGCCTTCCCCACAGATGATATTTGACTCAGTGCTCATTCTTTTCATATTTTTTTTAACATGCTTTACACCACAGAAGTAAGAGTAAGAGAGGCTGAGGACATAGCAGGATTTAACATGTGTATTGAAGAAAAGCAAAAGACCATGAGTCATTCAAACTGTAATCCTTTATACTTATAAATACATTTATGTAGATCTAACAGAAATCTCAGAAAAAGGGTGCAATCGGTGGAATGACAGTATTTCATTTTTCTGCCAGTTTTAAGAGGTTAATCTCTGCCATCCAAAAACCAGGAGCCATACAAATATAGAAATTGTGCATGAAACTCGAAACTCTTATTCTGTCTAGTGCTTAACAACAATAAAATGCCAGTTTTCAAAGACTTACCAAATTATGCTTGAAATTGCACAATTGATTTCAGTAGCTATGCAGCAAATGGCTATGTATACGTAGTATGTGTTCAAACCATAATATTAATCTTTTTTAGTGAATTATTTGATCGACACAACAAGCTCTCACACAATTTGAGATCATTTCTAATCTCTGGTTCAAAAGTTACATTTTATCTACTGTTACTTTGCTTCAAATGAGTTCTTGCCTACACAAATTCTTCACTTTGCAGGAAACGTTTTTAGTAGACCTTTCTTATTCATTCCCACATTTTTAGACAGTGTGATTGCAGATGTGAAACAGCTGCTTGTCTCTCAATGATAGTCACTATTTAATGAAACATCCTTTAAATCAAAGAGATCCATAAATTTTACATTTGCATGCTTTCAATGGAATTACGAAACAGCATGAACAATGACAGAAAATGTGTTTTCCAGGAGAATTCTTAATGTGCTCAATGGGGCCTGTGGGGAAACCGTTACACGCTGTATTTACTGCTGCACTCCAAAAACATTTACAATCCAGCACGGAGTAGAATTTTTGCTGAACATTATCTCTCAATTTCCTGGTAGACTACACAACTAAAAATCACTTTTAAAACTTAAAAATTTAACAAGTCATATGAGGAAAGGTTAGTTGAGCTAAATCTGTTCAGCCTCAAGCAAAAGAGACTGAGAGGGGACATGATCCAGGTCTATAACATTCTAACAGGTTTGGATGCTGTTCAACCAAATAGTTACTTCAGCATTAGTTCAAATACAAGAACTCATGGCCATAGGTGGAAATTAGCGGGAGAACATTTCAAACTGGATTTAAGGAAGCACTTTGTTACACAGCGTGTAGTCAGAGTATGGAGTAGTCTTCCTGATAACGTACTGTATGGAGCCCTACTTGGTGACACGGTATATACTTAGAACATAAAAACTATACAAATGAGAAGAGGCCAGTCGGCCCATCAAGCTCACTTGGGGAGAACTTATCAACTTTAACAGAGTTGTTAAAATCTTATCTAGCTCTGATTTAAAGGAACCCAAGGATTCAGCTTGTACTACTGTAGATACAGATTGCTTCAACAGTAAACTATGAATTTATTACAGATTGGCAGCAGAGTCCTTTAAAACAAATGACACACACACAACTCAGTGTGATCTTTACCTGTTGTTAAATTAATCTAGCAATAGTTGCTAAGTATAGATTGAGGTTTGATTCTGTTAGGGGTTTGGAACACAAAGAAAAACCAAAAACTTTATATTAAAACGATGGGTAACACTTTACCTGAGCGGGGCACCAATAATGAAAAAGTATACTCTTACTTAGTATACTCTAATGCATTAATTAACTAGTAAAATACTGGACTAATTTTTGTTATGTACAATCCCATTTTTTTCATCATTAATCAATCATGACAGTTCTTGTATTTCATGCAAGAACTATATGCATTCATGATTTGGTCTTGAGGAGTAACTAGCTAACTTATTTGTACCCCCTCAAGTAAAGTGTTAATAGTTAACCAAATGACTCTTACAAATGAACAAGGGTGTTTTTCATTACTGAGGGTGACTCACTTAGTACACTCATTTCCAAAAGAACAAATTAAATATCAATAGATGAGTTACAATCATCAACGGGAAAATCCATCTGTAGCCACAGAACTTCAGATATTTGATAGTATGTTTAGAATGAACAAGTGTGCCTTAACCAATGAGGAGGGAGGCAGGCAGCAGTATTATCTTAATATAGTAGGGGTTGAACCTGCCTCGGGTAATCAGGCAATGTTTAGCTATTTAAACAAAAGGGACTGCTGTAGATGATCACTTAATTATAGGTTGGGGGGGGGGGGATACACCCCACCTAATATTCACCAGAATGGTCCTGCCCAATATTTTCCAGGATTTTGCTTTGTAAAACATAAATATATGTGTCAGGAGAATTCAGTTCTCATCTAATCTCCTGATCAAGGAGGAAAAGATCTTTTAGCCAATGATCCACTTACATGCACATAAATGAATGCACACAGTTAATGCTGAAATGTACGCATAGCCTATACATAGGTATACATACGAGGTAATGTGAGAGGACTGATTTGACTCAAACGATAATTTTATCCCTTAAGGGATTTGTCCCCGCCCCCAAATATTGAACGCCCTTGCACAGGATGCGGAAGTTGAAGAAGATCTTCCCTAAACATTTGTATTTGGTGACACCTAGTGGACCTGTGTAATTACAGCATGAAAACAAGGATAGTATAGGTAAACAGACATCCCAAGTCTCCCGGAAGTTCCTAGCGTCTCCCGCATAATGACAGCGGTTATCTGATGCCCACAAATTTAACAAAATATCCCTGAAACTAGAGCAAGCAAACAAGGGCATGCACACGAGACAGTAGCATGTGTATCGCGCACTTGAGAGAAGCGCGCGCACGACGGAATGAGCTAGAGAGAGAAAATGAGAGAGAACGAGAACGTGCGTATGTGTGGATCCCTGCGTGT
This sequence comes from Stomatorhinus walkeri, assembly GCA_026784285.1. Classification (NCBI taxonomy): domain Eukaryota; kingdom Metazoa; phylum Chordata; class Actinopteri; order Osteoglossiformes; family Mormyridae; genus Stomatorhinus; species Stomatorhinus walkeri. The sequence continues at coordinate 35,283,649 of JAODUD010000001.1, read as the reverse complement.
GTCTATTCATGTAGCTCGTGCTAGACAGACAGCATCCTGATAGGTTTACTTAGCAAAATACGCTAATCAGATTTCAGTGCGGGCGGGCTTTCATTTCTCGAGGACCGAAGTTATCGGTTCAGTGGAGCATCATGGCAGAAGGAGAGTGCCCCAAAAAACAAAAATATAAAACGCATTTCATTTCAGACTACACAAAAGTCTATCCTTGTTTAGTAAGGATGAAAAATAATGACAATGTTGCGCGCTGTACTATTAACAGTGAATTCAGCATTGCTCACGACGGTTTAAACGTCTGTAAAAGGCATGTTTAGGTGAGTTCATCTCCCTTCTTGTTGGGGACACCTCCCTGAAATAAGTTTTTGCAGGTTGGGATGTCTGGGCAAATATAGTAAAGATTACATATTGTGTTTTTTCCATACATGTATTACATTATTTAATATAATTCCATGTTTAAATTAGCATAATGAAATGACAAAACATGTTAAATGGTACATTTCCACTATGTAGGAGGTTTGCCCAAAAACCCAAATACAAAATAAAGTTACCATCATTTCATTGACAGCGAATACAATGTTACAATGCAGTTCCCGGTTACTAAAGACGTTTGTTTTCTTATTGCACCCAGGGGTGGATTTAACATTAAGCAAGTGTAGGCAGTCACCTGGGGCCCAATTTAGCCAAAAACTAAGGGCCTAATTTAAACAGATTTTCCAGAAATTAGATTTATGGATGGAAGATAATTTAATCATTTTAATTATGTCAATATGTTTGCTTATTTTAAAAATATTTTTAGCAACAGTTTTCAGGATAGACAAAGTTGCCTCCAGTCTTGGCTACTACTACTTTGACACTTCAGGCTGCCCAGGTTTATTTTCACAGTGGAGCCTAGTGATACCGGTTGTTTACTGACAAAAGTGAACCGGCACAACTGGCTAGGGTGGTACACAAATATTTAAAAGACGTGGTGAAAACATAATTAAACAGAAGTATGCAAAACAAAAGGTACAGGCCACAGCCTAGGGCCACAGCAAAAGAGGGAATGGCTGAACTCCTTAAATTTGGCAAGATTTAGGAGATATCCAACTCTCTCTGATCGGCGGATTTTACTGAGAGCACTCATTCCCCACCCTGATTGGTAAGTTTCACTGCGGGCACCCCATTTGTTTAGCAGATTATTTATGTTCATTCCTATTTCTAATTTATTTTTTTAACTCGTTTCTCTTTAGGCTCAAAAAAAAAGTTCAAATGGCCTACTTAGAGGGCCCCCTTTCCATGTCAGCCTAGGGCCTCCAGAGTAATCTACCCGGTAACACTTTAATTGACAGGACACAAATAATATAGAATTATACTATTACTTATTGTCTACAAACTAAGCCTTAATTACATATGCATCATTAATGAATCTTCTCAAGCAGTAATTATATTTGTTATTATATCTATTAATTGCACAAACCTTTGTTAACTACTGAAGGAACTACTGAAGAAAAAACATAATGAGTAATACAGAACGGGGAAAAGGAAGGAAAGAAATTAAATAAAGCACAGAATAACACCTGAAACACTTACGGTTTTTCACCATTAATCAGTTACGCATCTTTTATCTTAAGTAGCAACTATATTTGTTCATGATTTGTTCATAATTTGTACGTCAGTAGTAAATGAGTTATTACTAAGTATTTGTGCCCCATCAAGTAAAGTGTTACCGTCCGCGCCCATTTACCCTAGAATCCTTGAAACTTTAAAAACCAGGCGCCACTCAGCTTTCATATTTTCAGAATCGAATATGGTATCCCTCTCTGGCAGCAAATCCAAAATGCAAAGGTATTTGTAATAAAAAGAACATGAACTCTGTTGTGCTCAACATTCAATTTTTTTCTTCTAAATATCTCTTTGGTATGGTTACTGGTTGAACTTTATCGATTTCACCCAAGAGCAGTTGTAATAATTAATAATATTATTTAATAATTAAATGCGTACATATATAAGGGTTTGAAACTGGACGGTGCCAATTTATATTAGTTTCTAAAGTTCAAAGAAAACCGAAACACAAAACCCGCGACACGATCAAGTCCTCCACACAGAAAGTCCCGTCTGTTGCAAAACAATACGTATACAACGTTCCGCTACATTCTTTTAAAATAAAGCTTATGTTTAATGAAAGTAACGTACTAAAATTACAAAATCATAGAGAGGTAACGATATTAACTTGGACTAGTTAACTGCAGGTTAGATCCGTTTATCAAAAATTATTAAAATATTTATGATATGATAGTCAAGATAAGCAGTGTGAAGAAGCCGATTTGCGTTTATTTAGTATTACTCTCGCTGTCATACTTTCCTCAGCGGTACCGATAACATATGTTGTATTCTGTCCTTAAGCAGCATCTTGTAAAACATGACGATCAAACCGTACAAGTGTAGTGAAAACGTACTACTTTTTATTATTTACACATCAGACTTGTTGGTTTATACTATATGCTATATGTTGCAAGAACCTGCACAGCGGCGAATCTAACGTGCGTACATGTTATTCTTTTCGTGAAATACGAATAACCGGTTTCTGGTATTTACTGCCATGTCTATTGAAAATTATGCTGACTGGATATTTTTGGCGGCGGAGGGAGGTAAGGGTGCGTTATGTGGGCGTGGTTTATTTGTGACATTTCACCGAATCACCGACAACATATTTTAAACCCTGTGACGCGAGAATCTAGCTTCAATTGACACTGCGCGAAACCATTGGTTATAATGAGCTATAATCATAATGAAATCTGGTTATAATCATGCGGACCCTCAAAATACAGGTAATGTTATAATTATACTGGGATGTATAAATAGTCAAGTTATATTTATATATAGGCTATATATGTGTGTATATATATATATTGTTTTTCAAGAACAAGATCGCTTTGATGGCCTTTATGTCAAGTAACAGATGTCCAGTTCACATACGTAAACTTAGGTAATGGAAAAACTATTATGTGGCTATATTATATATTTATTAGGGAACTGGTTTCGTATATAGTCAGGAGACCAGTAATCCCGAACCTTCACGGTAAGCGAAAAGCCTTATCAAGCAATCTGTTCGCATTAAGATAGCTACCGTTTCCAAGTGTGGTATTATATCTTCCGCTTTTAATAGCGTGTTGTTTTTTGCGCGTTTCAAGGTCATAGATAAATAGCTCATTTTTTCTCTGAAATCGCCGTAGATTTAGCTGATCCCTATAGTATGTTTAAAATTGTCTAGATGGATATATAGTCATGCATAAAGGAATGTTTCAATAGAAGTCCAATTGCTGATAAACGCATTACGGCGAATAATGTTATTAACCCATTACAACACATTGAAAACCGGCCAATAACCAACATAAGCGCATTGGACTTATCTGTACTTATTCTTAGACGAGAATAGACGTGAAATTAACGCGGTACGTACGATTAACGCTTCTCAGGTATGCTTTCGCTATAGAAACAGCTGCACTGCAATGACGGAACAAAGTAGATACTTCTACAGTACCCTGCTCCTTCTCGCAAGACATTGAATTTAATCACCTTTTAACTACTTTTTTTGTCCTGGTTTGATATATCTTTTTGAAAATATCACAATATTTGTAATTTACATTTTTAATATGCATGATAAATAGCACATTGTACTAAAGTGTATTAATTTACGTTATCTGTCAACCTAGTCTACTAAACAGATTTATACGGTGGTCTAGACTATATAACATTCCTGTGGAATTTATTCCAGTGGAAATTATATGAGTTACTGTTAGTCTGTTTATTTATTGCGTTTCTAATGCAGGTACTTACCTTAATCAAAAGTTAGAGTACCATTGAACAGTACACTAGTGTTCCCATGTTATTCCATGTTGTTACATATTGTGGCATTATGACTCTGCAGTAGGTAAAACTGTTGCCCCACACGTCCAGTTTTGTGGGTTTAAATCCCACCCTTCATCTGTGAATGTGGAGTTTGCATGTTCTCCCTGTGGTGCGCAGGTTTGCTTCTACAGTTCAAACACATGCAGGCTAATCAGTCTAAACCGCACATATCAAATGTGTACTTGCAATGGATTGGTTGTCTCTAAAGGCCCATTCTTTCAGGGAGAGGCTACAGATCACCTTATACTTACTTGGATATTTCAGACATTAAAAATGCAAAAATGGCTAAATATTCAGTTAAAGGCAATACTAACTTTGTTCCTAAAAATAATATATGCAAATAAAAGATTTAATGCGGGGTGGCATTGTGGTGCAGTGATTAGCACTGTTGCTTCACACCTCTGGGACCTGGGTTCGAGTCTCTGCCTGGGTCACATGTGTGTGGAGTTTGCATGTTCTCCCTGTGTTGTTGTGGGGTTTCCTCCGGGTACTCCAGTTTCCCCCCACAGTTCAAAGACATGCTGAGGCTAATTGGAGTTGCTAAATTGCCTGTAGGTGTGCCTGTGTGAGTGAATGGTGTGTGTGTGTGTGTGGGTGTGCCCTGCGATGGGCTGGCCCCCCATCCAGGGTTGTTCCCTGCCTTGTGCCTGTTGCTTCTGGGATAGGCTCCGGACCCCCAGCGACCCAGTAGGATAAGTGGGTACAGAAAATGGATGGATGGATGGAAAATTTAATGTATATGAATTTTGTAAATTAGTGGCATTTACAGACACTCCTCTACTTACAAACTTTCAACTTACGAACTTTCAGACATACGAACAAAGAGCACTGTAATTCCAAATTGTGTTCATTGGACTCCCATTTCCTGTCCACAACATCATTTTTTTTTCTGCACACCAATTCTGCCTAGTACAACATCTGTCCGTTACTCCCGTCGCACAGCAGCGTAGTGTGCGTACTCCCGGCATCCTAGTTCTTTGTATTTGTGTATGCCCTTAAAATGATGTTGAATAACGACTTAAGAACATTTCAAGTTACAAACAGCCATTCGGAACATATCTCATTCGTAAGTAGAGGAGCATCTGTGTTTGTAAATAATTTTGAATATTAATTATAACTCAATATAATTATCATATAATAATTTCACTCAATAATAATTTTTCCACTAAGGTAACATTTGCAAATAAAATGTATGATATTTAGCAGTTTTTCTGATGGATACAGCAGAAGGGAGTCCACTGGGGCGTGTCACACTATTCTCCGTGGAAGACAGCTTGTACTGTAAACAGGCAAGAGCTCGTCTCTTTGACCTGGGATTGCCAGTGCAAGAGGTAGACTTAAAGCAATATTCAAAATTAAGGTGCCAGCTGAAGGAACTCACTGGGTCCCACACTGTACCACAGATTTTCTTCAATAAAGTCCATGTTGGTGGTAAAGATGACCTGGACAAACTAGTGAGTTTCTTGGGTATAAAATGTTATTGTGCTGTTCTTAGAGTGAATAAAAGTGTACATCTCAGTGTCACTGGATTAGTTGTTGTTTTATAATTAGCAAATAAAATTTCTATGGAATTTTTGGCTACTCGTCATTGGGTTCCACATGTAAGAGGTTTTGCTTTCTTCTCTCATTTATTAGTCTCCAAATGAGCTGGAGCGTCTCATTCGGCTGGTGTGGGAGGACCCCCTGAGTTTGGATGGTCCCCAACTGCTGGGCGACTGTCTTAACAAAGAACCTGAGCCCCATGGGGAAGGTGGGAATCAAGTTTCCCTATGACACAGAGATGGTCCTTCTAAGGCATTTCTTGACAAATTATTCCACTTGGGGATTTTTTATGAAGTGGGACGTCAGTTAGATTAAATTTACAGTATTTTGTATATCTTACAAATGTATGCTAAACTAAGCCAGGAAATCCAGTATTTTTTTAGCCAATTTTTGTTCACAGTTAACTATCAAAAGATGACTGGTAACACATCACGTAATATTTCTGTAGGGGTCTGTTTGATCATTGGAATGGGATGAAGACTGAGGAGGAGTTTGTCAAAAAGCATACTGCAGTTCTAATGTGAGAAATACACGTGTGTAGTCTATAGAGGCATTGTTCGATGACAAACCTTTGTTTAGAAAGCTTTGCCTTGTCTGCCTCCCCAGCCATTTTTGTGAGGAGGACAGATTTGTGGACATGGTTCCAAAGTTTATGCAGAGTGTAGTGATTGGCAGAAATTTGGAGAGCTTGAAATTATGCAGATGCAGCTTCTCACAGGAGTAGCCAGGGGATTAGCTTGAAGGAAAAATACCTGGACAGGTTTCCATTCTGCTTCTGTCATCCACTAAGACAGGCAGGCCATGCTATATCAGGTTGAATGTGGGCTCACTGCTGCTTTTTCTATTTCTGCAAGTATAATTTGCATGTAAATTGTTTAGGCGGTGTGTGTTGCAGTATATTGGTTTGAGCACAAGGAATTGACAGGTGGGACTGGCTAACAAATCAAAGTACTTATGAAAAACTGAGAAGTGAACTGGTTTAAATAAAAATAAGCTAACAGGCATCCTGAACCAGGTCACCACCTTTCAAGAAAGTCAGGTTTTCTGCCCACAAACCTCCGTCTCATGTAAGTTAGCGGTACATAGTGCTGACGGAACTTGGGCTGCACAAGATAAACTGCACTGGATTCAAGGGCAGCAGGAATACACAAGACAAACTGACCAAGCTAAACAAAAACTAAACTAACCATGCTAAACCTAGCTAAGAAACATTTACATAAGTAACAGTGAGGAAGCAATCTTTAACAAAGAATTTCTGCAAGCAATTATAGAAATAAATAGTTTGATACATCCTACACTAGAAGAAAATTGGGTATGATTTTACTTGAGGGGGTATAAATAATGTAGTACACAATTACTTAATACATTAATTAACTAATAACTAAGTTTAAGTTACACACCGATCCCATTCATTCATCATTAATCAAAAATGATGGTTCATGTATTTCATGCAGGAACTCTATTATTTCATGAATTGTTTTTGAGTAGCATCTGAGTAACTAAGTTATTTGTGTTTGTTGCAATGCATCTGTCCTCTGTTGGTGTGTTGGAATGTCATTGCTGTATGTATGCACTGGCTGGGACCATCTGCATACATGGACAAATGTAGTATGCACACAAGAATACATGCACACAATTGTACTGTACACACACTGTAACGACACACAGAATATCGATGTATGAGGTTTAAGAGCATGTACCAGTGGCTGTTTGTTTATTTAGCCACTAGAGGTCACTAACTACTGGTGCTGTCAATTTATGATCCCTCATGCAACATCCAACCCAGGAAGTAAGTTCCATCTTTTTAACTCAAAGTGGTTCAACAATCTGATCCTACATTTTTAAAAATAAAAAATATGCGTAGGCATTATATAAGATGTAAAAGATGTATATATGATGTAAAATGTAATGTGTATCAGATAACTGATCTTAAATGAAGAAATCTTCAGTATATAGAATCTGATGAACACTAAATCACTAGATCATTTTTCATTTTTAACTTTTTAACATTTTTAATGACATAATGCTTATTATTATGCATACCAAGCTACAATTATGTGATCTGAAGCCACAGAAGGACACCATATCTTACCAGGCAAATATTCACCATAATTAACATAAAAGAGATTAAATGTTAGTATAGTAAATTTCATCTCTTAATTTTATGAACCATGCTCAAAAAAAAATCAGTGGTGCATATCAGTTGATCTTTTTGAAATACCTTAAATTTTGTCTATGCGAGAACATTCTTAAAAAATCTCCTTACCTCGAAAAGCCATAAAGATATAAATGTGACATTTGAATGAACAGTCTGAAACACTGATTCTTTTTCTATTCACAGCAAACCAACTGTCAATGATGCTGCAGAATGTGATTTTGAGACTGTACTCAGACCATCTTTCTGCAGATGGCAAGGTATCACCGAATAGGTTTTTTTTACATACATAAATTGGTCACATACTTCAAACCTGTGCAGAGTTATGGGGCTTTACTCCAGCAGTTCTATTTAAGGGTCATCCTCAGAGATGTAATGACTCTCATGTTGCCCTTGAGCTCTGCAAAATTAACTTTTCTGTCCTTTTGATTTTTAGTAACTTACAAACGTACAAAGATAACCTTAAAGCACAATATTTGAAATATATTTCCCTAACCCTTATTGGTCATATTTCAAAATATTTTAGTTAAAAGATTAGATTATTAAACATGTTTCTAGCAATATATAGAATATTTACACACATTACATAAGCAGTATAAGCGATACATTGTTTTGTGTAGCAACGAATTGCCCAATAGGATAAAGTAATAGGGTATTTATATAACATGAAGGACGTTAATCTGTGAAGGACTGCCCTTTGATTAATTTTTTAAGTTGTCTTTCAATTATAAACCTGGAACAGTCGGACTAGTTTTTATCCAGGTTTGGAAATCAATTAGACAATTTAGATTAATTGTGATAAAAATACATTCAAAGCCCTGATGGACCACAGTTCAATACCACTTGTTCAAATAATTTACAATAAATGGAGAACACTCATCATTTGCTATTGACTCACAGCAGGTGAACTACAAGGCCATTTCCCGCAGTGCAGCATTTGAGAGCTACTGTGAGCTGACAGTGCAGCTGCAGCACATACAGCTGCAGCAACTGAATCATGAGGAGAAGCTGGCTTTCTTTATCAACATCTACAATGCCCTGGTCATCCATGGAAACTTGCACCTGGGCTCCCCAAAGAATATATGGCAGAGGTACCGGGTAAGGTCACAGGCTGAGAAAGCAGTGCACTGCCGCTTCCTTTACATGGGTATCCAGGCTCTAGTGAAGGAAGGAAAAATGGCCAGAATAAGGGCTAGGATTATTCTTGTAATAACAAGGGTATATTATGTAGTATGGCAGAGTGTGAGTACAGAAAATGCACACAGAGAGCAACAGGTTGATGAAGTAAAGAGAGGCAGATTTTATTAAATAAAACAAATTTTCACAGCATGGCAAGGGAAGTTTGGGATGGAAGGCGGTGATCACCAATGTCCTCACTTTGCAGCAGTTCCTCCTGGCAAACGTGAAGAGTTCTGAAATGTCCATAGCTGCCCTCTGTTCAGGGTGCTGTTATTAGTCCACAGTCACCTGTAAATTGCCCAGAGTGGCCAGTATCTGCGGTCTCATGACACCACTGCAGCAGGACATAAACCAGAGCTAGGATCACTGAATCACGTCTTGAACTAAACGACATTCCCTTGACTCTTGGGAATGAATTCACAAAGCCACTGTAATGGGCGTCCCCTAGTTACCTCAAGGCCCAGTTTGAATGCTGACTATGGAAATCTTAGACATTTACATTTTATTTAGTCGATGCTAGTGTCCAAAGCGACACAGTTGAGAAAGCAAGGTTAGCAAGTCCTTGGAGCAAACAAAGTTAAGGGTCTTGCTTAATGGCCCAATGGTGAAATATCTGTGCTAGCCATGGAATTTGAACCTACAACCTTCTGATCACTAGCACAGTACCCTTACCCACTGAGCCATACCCCACCCCAAGCTCCAAAAGTATTCCTCTCGATTGTACCCTTCCCGATCCACATGCATCTGCACCCAAAAAGAGTCCAAAATCTTGTTAACCAACTATTGGAAGGACTTCCTCCTGGGTCATATGCCAGGCTTCCTTAATTTCCGAATCTTCTATGTCATCTGCCAAGACAAGAACCTTATATTCATGAACCCTGGGCAGTATGAAAGAATACACCAGACACTACTGCCGACTGGTCCATAGTGCACAGTGCACAAACTGGCCATACTGGAAGGTCACTGATTCAAATCCCATGGCTAGGAGAGGGATATCACCATTGAACCTCTGAGAAAGGCCCTTAACTCTAGTTTCTCCAGGGACACTAATGGAACAGCTCTCCCCCACCAGAGAGTACTGCCCACTGATCCCACTGATGATCCTCTGGAAAAATGCCAGGTTCTTGTGAGCAGATATGTTCCATCCTCCAGCTAGTAAGGACAGTCGTTCCAGGCCTTTTCACTGCCAGAAGGTCCCTATTCATCATGTCCTTGTTACTCTCAGTGGGAATGAGATATTTGAAGAATTAGACAATGGATCTTCTCATCCCTGGGAGATCACTAGTAAAGGATAGGGCCTATTCACACAGCTGAGGCATTGACTTCAAGGATAAGTGGCTGTGAGCAGTATGAGTAAATGAGGAGTTCTAGAAAGAGATAAATTGGAATTTGAAGTCAGAAAAGGCCCTGCATAGCTCAGGCATACATTTGAAGCCCATGCTGGATGCACCTTGTTTGGGGATGATTATGTATGCCAGGAAAGGAAATCGGTTGGCATAAGGCAAACATTTCTCAGCCTGTTGAACAACCATTTGAGTTCTCGCCTTATTAGCTCAATGCATTCCTTTTTGGTCCAGGAGTAGATGAGGATGTCATCCAGGTAAACAAAGACCATACAGCCCAGCATGTAATGCATGACATCATTCACAGAGCCTAGAAGACTGCTGGAGGATTGATGAAACTAAAGGCATTACTGGATACTCATAGTGCTTAGTTGTTTATCCTCCTCTCGGAGCTACACTAGGTAGTAAGCCTTGCTCATGTCTAACCATGAATGATACCCTGCTCCAGCTGGGGACATGGATGCACAAAAGATACCACTGCAACATCCAGGACACGACCTTGATCTCTGGAATAGAAAAAGGAATAGTAACCTATGAGGAGAACAGGTACACGGAAGCAACAGACATCTGGCCAGTGTGGTAGCAGCATTATAGCTTTTTTCCTCACTGAAGATCCCTTGGAGGGTTAGGAATAAGTCTAAGGTTTATATACAGTTTTTCATTTAGCAGACACATTTGTCCAAAGTGATGGACAAGTTAAGATCAGAGAACATAGTCAGTCAGTGTCCCTGGAGCAATTCGAGTTAAGGGCCTTTCTCAGAGGTCCAGCGGTGATATCCCTCTCCTAGCCATGGCATTTGAATAAGTAACCTTCTGATTATAGGCACAGAGCCACATACCAAATGGGCAGGTGGATTATGAAGGGGGCAATGGGCAGTATTCTCTGGTGTTTGTTGGCAGACTGACTGACAGAAAAATTTCCATGGGGTCACACCAGCCAAAGAAAATTTAGGTCTAGGGTTAGGTTGGTAAGTCAATTAGGTGGAAGAAGCTTCCAGATGGTGCATACCTCTTCCTACTTGCAGGGCCTCAGTACAAGCAGTGACCATCTCAGAACCAGATGGTCAACCGCTCAAGGCAGTGATCACCAGAGGATTTTGAAGTTAACAGACTAACATCCCCATCCCCTGGCATGCACACAGTTGAGTTAGTTGTTACACAGGGAGTTGAGTCCAGACTAAAAAGCACTCAGGAAGAGGGTAAGCATTACTGCAAGAAGATTTCAGCCAATGCCTTTACCAGTAAGGATCACTCTACCAGAGCTTGAACTACCAGCAACTCTGTTTACCACCATTTTGGACCATGGAAATCTAGTCAATGTGCTCATCCCACCTTTATTTCATTGATCTAATCCAGAAGCTGCATTAATACAACATTTAGTAAACATAAACTTTTACATTTAAAATATAAATGGTCATCATGATACTTGTTTTATTTTTTTTTCAGTTCTTTAACTATGTGAGCTACGTAATTGGGGGAGAGCTGTTCACGTTGCAGGACATTGAAAACGGGGTGCTACGGGGGAACAGAAGGGGCATAGCACAGTTGTGGAAGCCCTTCTCTGAGAGTGACCCACGACTCCAGGTTTCTTGTGTTAAGTACAGTACTATTAATCAGGTCTTTCTTATGATTATAATGAAAAGGAATCTAGAGTGTGTTATGAAATGTAAAATATTTTAACCTTGGTTTGACTGCTGCTGCTCCCCCAGGTGGCACTTCCTCATCCAGAGCCCCTTGTTCACTTTGCCTTGAATTATGGTGCCAAGGGATGCCCTCCAATTAAAACCTACACAGCCAAGGTAAAGAAATATTAATGATTTTAACAGTGAACTGCTGTCATCATCTTGAGTATATTTTTCATGAACCGCGTGTTGGCAACTTCTGTCCTTACCTGTCATAGACAACCTATCAGCTTTGAAGTTTTGATTTGGGTTTACAACATTGAGGTCAAATGAAGTAAATGCTCTCAAGCCCATGAAAATGACAAGTATTTGGTAAACACGACAGGACATCAACAGTCAGCTCCGTGCTTCTGCTGAAGCCTTCCTGGAAAATGATAACAGCTGCATGGTTGATGCCACTAAAGGAGAAGTTAAGCTCAGCCAGATCTTCAAATGGTACAAAGTTGACTTTGGAGACACTGATGAAGAGGTACTATAATGCCCACTATTTTAGCATTGCTCAGAATTGAATGTGCACCATCAGTTCTTGCCCTTAAATAACTTATATGCAAATACCGTACTCTATGGGCTTGTAATCTTTGTGTCAATGTTTTCATCAAAAGCATTTCCATGAAATGTACCATGAGGTGCAAATGAAAATGTTTTATCACATGGTGATATTTTTACACAGTTACTGAACTGGATCTTAAATCATATGAGGGATTCACCAAAGAAGTCCAATCTTCAGACCGTATTGGCAGCAACCAAATACCAAGTGAGCTACATGCCATACGACTGGTCCACCAACAGTATTGACTGAACTTGTAGTATTAACAGCTTCACTGTGTGTAGATGGGACCTCAGGTGTACCAATTCCCATGTAAAAGCACAGTGAGATATGAGAGAAAGCACAAGTCTCTCAACAAAATATCAGCGCCTCAGTATCCTGCACCTTATATCCTGACTACGCATTCTACAGCATTATGTGTGTGACTCTTAACTGTCTGTTTAAAGACAAATATTAACACCATTTTTATGGCAACAGTTATATATTGATACAGTCATATATAAATCATTAGAAGTTCTCCTGGCTGTTGGATTATATTCTGATAATGTGTCCTGAGGTGAAGTTAAATGAACTATGAAAATGAACTATGCAGTAATTTAAAACAGCTTAATGCTGATGTATTTTAATGTGTTTAATGTATTGCTTTTATTTATTTATTAATTTAGGCATTTTATTATTCTGTAGAATTACTGTTTGTCAATAACTATGGTTGTTTTCTGATACCAGCATGTTGGAGACCTGACACCACATTGCCTTGTCAAACTCCAGACAACAGATACAGCCATATCCTATGTGCACATCTACTTTAAAATGCACCTGCTAGGTTCCCTATATCGCATGCAGTATAGAAATCTATCAGTTGAAAATATAATCCATACGAGACTTTCTTAAACCATATTTATAATTTTTACTACTGTCCAGTCTGTTCCTGTGTGAATGGGCATTTTCACACAGAAAAGCCTCTTGTAATTCATTACAATGGAAGAAAAACCTGGACAGAACAAGTTTACAAAAAATGGGTGTAGAATGATAATAGCATGTGTTAAATTTTCAGCGAGACTTGTTTGAAATTTGGAGCAGTGCACTCAAAATACATATTCACAGCACATCCTAGAAAGCAACTGGAATGTAATGTCTGACCCTAATGTCAGTGCATAGTCTGTAGAGCAAAGTTCCTCATTCCTCTTTCTGGAGATCTACCATCCTGCAGAGTTTCTTTTCAACATAGCTGGGTCTAATACTGAAATGCTACTGAAGGACCGGATTATCTGTATCAGGTGTGTTAAATTAGTGTTGCAACTAAGCTTTAGGGCTGAGTCCAAATCCAAGGGCTGCATCCTACTAAGGCTGCATTTGAAGACTGAATGCGTTACAGCAGTGTGATAAGGCTCCTTTGAATATGGTCTAGAAATGCGTCCTTCTTTTGCCAAGTCGTGAAAGATCCACCCGATGGCTGCTCAGCATATCCTAAGATTTATTGAACAAAGGTAAAGTGGGTGTGTCCCAGCTAGGTGATAGGAGATACACTTCATGACTCAAAAGTAAGGGTGGGAACAGCTGGTGACACAAATAGGAAATAATTCATAGCCCAGACCATCCCATTTGACAAAGCTTTCTGTTCAATCTTTGAATTACATAACTTACAAAGGCCGTGGCTTTGTAGACCGGGTCCTTCAACTGATGCAACGCTTGAATTTGGATACAGCCTGGATCTCCAGGAGCAGTAATGAGCAGCCCTACTCTACAGCACGTTTGTCTTGCCTGTGGATCGATTTTGCATGTCCTGCCACTTGTTTGTTGCATGTTGAATACAGGGCTCTGACTCTCACTTTGAACTTTACAGAACATCAGACTCCCCAAGTTCCCTGTAACAGTGCCTTTAAAACTTGCTTGACAGATCATACCTCAGCAACACTGACCCTTGTTAACTGGTCTACGATTTGTTACAAATATTAAGAAACATATACTGGTATATGACATATATATAATAATTTCCTTAACTGTAATGTTCAGAGTTTACCTCATTTCCATTTAACATCAGGAATTAAAATGTGATGCATTTTTTTCTAAAATAGAAAAAATATGATGATATTTTATTATTTTCCATGGGGAAAATAATCAAGTATGTTTTTGCCTATCCCATCTTGCTGTTTATGAAACACTTACACAGTTGACAGATAGTTTGGAGGTTACACCTAGGGGTGTAACAATGCACCGTGGTACAATATTTAGCAATTCAAAAAGATGACAGTACACATTGTAGGCGTGTAACAATGCACAATGGCACAAAATCATTTATTAATATTAACACATGAGGCCGCAATAGGCACAATCTCAGTTTTGCTTTGAGATTTTGTTTTTTGCATTTTGTACTGGACTCTAAAGAATAAGACAAAGAAGAAACTGCAAAAGAAAAAGAAATGGCTTGAAAACACCATTTGTTTGTAAAGGTACATGATTAAATAGAAATAAATAAGAACCATGAAATTTTAGTTTTCAGTCTTATTTTGTTGAATATTGAACTGCATAAACTTGATTTATATGTGATAAGCAATTTGTTTATGCCTCTCCAGAAATATTAAATATGCAATGAATATTTAAATTGACTTAATCATTAGTGTCATTTTGTTTTTGTTCATGTTCCTCTGTTATGACTGTAAAAATGGTAACATTGTATTGTGAATTTTCTGGGTCAGATGCAACTGCAGTGAAATTACTTGAATTTATGGTAGTTTATCTCTTTCACTTGACTCTTGACTGGAATTCTCTGGCTCCAGCATTCACTTCATATTGCAGCTAGAAAGGGGACTGCCAGGGTGACAGCACTGTATTACCTGGAAAGCCCAGTCACCCACTCCACCCATCTAATCCATACTTCACCCATATTCCACAACCTCTGCAATTTATGGAAGTTGGATGGATCAAATGGAAATGCAAATAAATGTAGTTACCCAAATGCAAACTTCACATATTAATTTCCTACACGTTCCACTTACATGTCAATTTGCACAATCTTTCCCCACCAATTTGACAGTTAGCTGTATTTCTTTGTGTATGTCTTAATGTCCATGTAATAAAATGTCATTTATATATGTTTCAACAATTATATTTTTTCCCATTTGCACTCTAACCAACATTTTTCAGGACATAACAGAAATAATTGTTGTCATTCTGACATAATCTTTTCTAGTTAAGATTCCTTTTGCTTTTCAGAAAGAATGAGAAAAGCATTATGGTTTAAAATTTAAATCCTTGGGCCTTCAAATATAAAATGTAATGCATAAAATAAGCACTAAGAATCAACTGAATGTGTTTTGCTGCAGCACTTTACCAGTTTAGGCCCTTCAAAATAAATGAATGAATTCAAGATTACATAAACTTCACAGCATGGGCCACAGGCACAGTGCCAATGTTTAATGTACAGTATAATGGGAAAGCTGCACCAACGTGTAACTAACCTGGAAAGAGGCTGTACACTGAGGTACAAAAAATCTGGTACATTCACACATTTATATTAGTGGCTTCCAGTAACTTTACTCCATGGACTAAAAACATTCAAATCCTCAGTATACAGTTTAATTTCTAAATTAAGTCTACATAGTATCATAAGAGAACAGCCTTTTTTGTATTTTGATGCAAGTATAACACGTGAAAACCCAAAGAAGCATTAAACATGTGACAAATGACAAGGCTGAAATTAATTTCTTATTTAGCAGTTTCTTCTTCGTAGGATCCATGCCATCTTAAACAGGGAATGTTGTTTCAACAGACTGAATAGCTACTAAAACATCAGCGGTCCACACCCATCAATGCTGGTTCATTTTGACCAGACAGGTCACTGTCCTGGTTGGGTGGAACGAAAAGGGCGATACAAATAGCCAGGCTGTTCAGACATAGTAAATACGCAGTTCTCAAAACATGTTACAGGCTGTGCAGACATAGTAAATACGCAGTGCTCAAAACGTGTTACAGGCTGTTCAGACCTGGTAAATATGCAGTGCTCAAAACGTGTTACAGGCTGTTCAGACATAGTCCTGTAAGTATGCATTGCTCAAAATGTGTTACAGGCTGTTCAGACATAGAAAGTATGCAGTGCTCAAAACGTGTTACCAACCTGTGTTATGTTGTTGAGATGGATCACTTCCTCACCTTTCATAAGCAGTGAGGTGCATTATTAGGAGGCAGAAGATTTTCTGTGTATGTGCCTGTGTGCATGTTTGAGCCTATGAAGCTTTTTCGCTTTAAACAAGTGATTATAATGATTTGACATAATAAATGATAATGATACAATATTGTCTGAGAGCAGAAGCAGAATGCAACATGTGACCTTCTGTCAATCATTAAATTTGTAATGCATTAAAAACCAGATAAATCTGTTTCAGTGGTTGGAAATTGATGTGTCATTTTTGCATCAAAATATCTATTGCTCCATTTTGCCCATTACAGTACAATGTTGCTTTGAGGAAACAAACTCTTAATTAATAAATAAATAATGAAAATGTATATTGATTTTTGTGAAAGTGTCCAGTTTTAATGAGAAAAAAAACATTATATATAACAATGGGTACCATAGATGAATCTGAGTTGTATAATGTGTTTTATTTCTCAGATATTAGTCATTCCATATCAAATCACCCATTTTGCGAATAAATTCCCTGGTGTACCTCTCAGATTGCCCAGAAAAGAAACCAAGTTTTCCTTTTCCAAACTTATGGAGAAATCTCAAATATTAGGTCTGTATCTCTATTAATTTTGAACCAACAGCCTTTTAAAATTTTAATTAATTTTATGCATTTTACTGACTCAGAGTTTCGGTCCAGCTTCTAACATTCATGCCTCCTTTGAAATGATAAGTACAACTTTGAAAAACTTTGAGAAACTTTGTGAATAGGACTAATTTTGTCTGTAGAATTAAAAAATGTAATCAGATCTGGTGATGATGCTTTAATATGTTTTTGACAACAAAATTGTGTAACTTGGAATATATGTTCACCATCTGTGTGTAGAATTATTAGGCAAGTGAGCACATGTTCAGTATTTGGTCTGAGTATTTTCTATTTTCTGTTTGGAAAACATAGATACTTTCCTGTGCAGAAGTATTAATCAAATCATTATTACTATTATAATGGGCCAAAGAGGACCTTACAGAGAGCAGGAAAAAAACAAAATAGTAAAGTGCCAGTGAGAGGGAAGAAGCATGTAGAAGATGACAGACATAAGCTGCCAAAGTTCTGTGTCAAATTAAATGGGAGACTTCCAGAAACTGAAATGCCATCATTTTTCAAAAGTGCAATCTGAACAGAATCTCTGGAAGTACTAGGTGCAGCAGGCTGCGTGACATTCCTAGGGTCACAAACGCTGAAACATAACCTCCACTCAATAAGGCACACATGGTATAACATTAAGAATGGACACAGACATTTCTCAGGATTGATGGTACAAAGGTTTTGGGGACAGATGAAAGTGACTCTTGATGGAGCAGATGGACGGGCCAGTGGATGGAGATCCTCTTCACGCACCAACAAGGTGGTGGAGAGATGACATGGGCTGAAAAAACTTTCAGACTTGCAGATGGTGTAAAAATTAACTACAAGGTCTACAGGTAATTTCTAGAAGATACCTTCTTCAAACACTGGCACAAGAAGTAGTTAGCAGCTTTCAGAAAGGTTATGAAATTCCTGCAGGACATTGCCCTCCCCATGCATCAAAGTATTTCATAGATTGGCCTTGAAAGGCTTGAAATGTGATTGAATTATGACCTGCCCCCCTTCATCGCCTGAATCAACTCCATTGAGAACTACTGGGCCTTACCGAAGTGTGAGATTTACCAAGGTAGCAAGAAGTACCCTTTTCAGAGCAGCATCTGGGAGGTCCTAGCTGGCTCAGTGAATATAGGACGGGATCAAATCAAAAATCTCATTGGTTCAGTGGGTAACAGGCTCATGATGGTCATTGAGAAGGTAGCTATACTGGACTTTACACTTGGTGAAGTGGGCTGAACGAATGATAGCTTGTTATTCCTTATATACAGCGGGGAAAATAAGTATTGAACACGTCAACATTTTTAAATAAAATGTGATCAATACTTATTCCCTGTGTCATTTTACTTTATTTATTATGACTCAACTTGTATACTTCAATGTTCTGATTTCTTTGTATGAATTCAATATTTGGCTTGATGGTAACATCTGGTGGAAGTTTTGTGTCAATAGCCCACATAGAAATCCGCTTACTGATAAAAATGTTGACGTGTTCAATACTTATTTTCCCCGCTGTATACAGGTCGTCATCGACTTATGACCATGATTGGTTACGATTGACTGGTTGTAACACGATTTGGTCGTAAGTCGCATATGTATAGCCTACTGTACAGTAATGTATTGTTATAAAAATCTTTAAGTCATACCTTATCATTATTTTCTTTGTTCATTATGTATTGTAATACATCATACTTTTCTCAGTTCACTATTGTTATACATCATGATTTTCATGGTTTCTTTACATTTTACGCATTTGTATCATCTCTACACCATTTTGTTTCTTATTTTTACATTCGCCAGGTTTAAGTAAAACACTGCATTACCAGTACAACTGGTTTAATATTTGCAAAACATACAAAAACACAAAATACAGTTGTAAAGTTTAGCACATACGAGCTGTGATCATGGTCGTAAAATCGATTGGTCGTAAATTGGATAGGTCGTAAGTTGACGAGGACCTGTACTGAATAACAAAAATAGTTTCTTATTATTTATGCTAATAGTGGAGAGAAAATCCACTTAGTTTCTGATTGCATAATTCTGCACACTGATAATCTAGCGCTTTTCTTTTATTTGTTTGCAAAAATCTAATGTAACATTTTCTCTCTAAATAAATGTACTTGACACACAAGTTTTTTTATAAGTTTGGCCAACTTTTGCTTAAAATTATCTCCAGAGATAGTACTTGCCTAATAATTCTGCACACAGTGTATTATGAACTAATTTATGAAGGGGGAGTATGTTCCTGTTATTAACATAAGTCTATGTGGTAATTCTGAAACAGTGAACTACAAAATATTTGTATTGCAACAGCATGACAGCTCATTCTTTAAAAAACAAAAATCATACCTCCAGCAACAGCACTAAATTATCAGATAAGAATACATCACAAATTCATTTGTGTTTACTGCATGGGTCAACAAGGAGCCTACATTTTGAATTTTCGGTTGTTTCAAACTGAGTTGATTCTCAAAATTTGTACTGTTCAGCCTGGCTCAATTAGGTGTAAATCCATCGTCCAATGCAACTAAAAAGTTGTTCACGTGTTGCAGAGCAGGCAGGGTTTGGCTTTCTTTGTACAGAACACTGATGGAAACCTTCTGTGGTGGCAAGCTTTGCTGGAGATACTTGGAGAGATTTTAGTAAAGCTAAAACTAATGTTTTACTACCGCAGCACCAGTTAATACAGAGGGTCTCACACAGCGACAGCACCATTACAGGAATCAAATAACAGCAGTGATAGCTTATAATAAATTACCTTGCTAGCTAGCTAAAATGTAACTGCAAACAAAGTAGTTTACCCTACTAGTGTTGATAGCTAAAATATGTTAAATATCATCACAGATTGAGAGCTTTGCTGTGTATAATGTTCATAGCATGTTCATAATTAACCAGCCAAGCTGAAATTAATTTTATCTTGTGGTTTTATTGTTTAAGACTTACCTCTGTTTCTCCAAATAAAACATATTCTTGAATGCAGGCATTTCAGTAGTCTCAGGAAGACACAGCTGACATGACATGACAATGCTCTACCATACTTGCTTGACCATGGACACTGTAATTCTATAGTCTACACAACTGCCGCCAAAACTTTAATAATTACTGGTACCTGTCAACTTTTTAGTTAATGAACCTGTTGAGAGAAAATTTTAAGCATGGTTTGATATGACTGGCAACATGAAATAAAGGGGGTGGGGGCTAAACTGCAGAGTAAAAGTACCGGTTAAGCACTTCATAAGTAAACTAATTAAAAAATATTTAATACGGTACAAATTTAGGCAGGTGGTGGTCTACACTTTACAGTCCTTTACACCCCCTGAACTCAGACATGCATCTTGTAATGATGGAGTATACCTGCCAAGTATCAAAAATGCAGCTATTTTGTTGTTAAAGTGAACCAAGACTATTTTTATGCACCACAGTTTGAGCATATACGTCAGCCAAGTTAAACTATACACTACCTACAGAGGAACAATCTTCACACATGGGTGGGATAAATTTTTATTGTACAGCCAATTACGAGTGCTGTTCACATTTCGACTTCCTTGAAGTTATCCAGCAAGTTAAGCATTCTTCCTCTCCTTTGGTTTACTAAAGACATACAACTTACAAACAGGTAAAGGCATTCAACCTTTCTCATTAAGAAAATACATCATCCATCCATTCATTTATAATACAAAACAAATAAATAAAATTATATACACAAACTCACACAAGTGCACATATGTATACATAGGCCACGCCTGTTTTAACCTCAGAGGCCGACACAGTGGCCCACAGTGTTTTAACCAGGGAATATGGTACACAGGACCTGTTTGAACACCAATGTAAGTGAGAAGCAATAGGACTTTAGACATGGGGATTGGGATCCAGTCTGTTCATAAGCACCATTAAGTCTTGTCACAATGTCAACACAATCTGTATTACACCTAAATGATTATTGCAGGAAAAATACATATTTCCCTAACAAGGAATATGTTGAACAAATTAAAAATGCTAGCAAAGTATTAGTATCTTGGTAAGATGGCCAAGTTGATTTCCACAGCAACCTTAAACACAACTTTAAAAGAATTAAATGACAAAGCAATAAATTAGGTTTTATTATTTCAAAATTATTCTAAAAAAATTGCCTTGCCACAAACAGGCATAGTAAACAGAATGGACCCGAAAATCAAATCTGGTAGTTTGGACAGCTTAAGCAAATCAGCCAAGAACTGGACAAAAGTATGTAGGATGCAGTTACTAAATTGATATTAACAGCAAAAAAAATTGATATCTATGTCTTTGTCCAATTCACATATTAATTTTATAATCAGAGGTTTTACTTTTGTTGTATGCCAAGACACACATTGCATTTATTATGAAAAAGCATAATCTACAAATGCAACTGAAGCCTGATAACATCTAGGCCAGGAGATCTCATCTATTGTTCAGCTTGGGCCAAATTCTACCTGTATCACAAAGCCAATGTCCACTGCATCCTTCAAAGGGTTAAACTTTGCTGAGGTGAGGTGAGGGGAGCAATCAATTGTGATGCGAGAACTCAATTGTGGTTCGGTCCGCCATTTGGTGATCACTGGTTTAGGCCCATTAAATATACTGTTGCTACTGCCTGTAAAACATTGGCTGACACACTTTGTGCATTATCATTCTTTAAGAATGTTTCAATACTAATGACCTCATAGGAGAGAAAAAGGAAAGGGAGGGTCCATGACACACATCTCTAGCACACCTATCTCTCATGCACTATTAGTACAAAGTACAAAAGGAAACAAAAATTCCTAGCATCAGATTAATAGTCATGTTTGACAGACTTCTAAATATAAACAACTGTTTCCAAAAAATTGGGGTGTTGCATAAAATGTAAATAAAAACAAAATCAATAACTCAAATCATATAAACCTATATTTGATTGGAAATAGAACAAAGACATTGAATATTGAAACTGAGAAGTTCTGTTGATTTATTGCAAATACATTCTCAGTTTGAACATTGATGCAAGCAATGCGTTTCAAAAAAGTTGACAGGAGTTGCATCACTTCTTTTAACAAACTCCAGTGAAATCTTGTCACATTCTTACCTGATATTGGATTTCAACTGCTCAAGAGTTTGGGGTTTCCTTTGTCGTATTTTTTGTTTCATGATTGGCCAAATGTTTTCAGTGGGTGACAGGTCTGCAGGCAGCCCAGTCTAGCACCCGGACTCTTCTACTACGGTGCCATGCTGGCGTAATACACACAGAATACAGTTTGGCATTGTCCAGCTGAAATATACAAGCCCTTTTCTGAAAAATGCGTTGTCTAGATGGCAGCATACATTGCTCCAAAACATACATACATATATATCCTTCCCAAATGTGCAAGCTACCCAAGCTATGGGAACTACTGCACCCCATGCCATTATGGCTGCTGGCTATCCGCTGATAAACTGGATGGTCCCTCTCCTCTTTGGTCCAGAAGATGTGGCATCCTTGATTTCCAAAAAATAATTTGAAATTTTGATTTGTCAGACCACAGGACAGTTTTCCATTTCGCCTCAGGCCATCTTAAATGAGCACAGCCCAGAGAAATTGGCGGCATTTCAGGATGTTTAGATAATTTCTTCTTTGCATGCTAGAATTTCAGCTTGCATTTGTGGATACAGCGACGAACGATAGTGTTCACAGACAATGCTTTTTGGAAGTGTTCCTGAGACCATGTAGTGATTTTTACTATAGAACCGTGTCTGTTTTTAATGCAGCGCCGCCCGAGGACCCGAAGGTTATGGCTATCCAATATTTGTTTTAGGTATTATGATATTATGTACCGTAGATGATGAAATTCCCAAATTCTTCACAGTATTACATCCAAGAACCTTATTCTCAAATGTTTGCTCTATTTGCCTGTGCAGTCTTTCAGTGGTGAATCTATCTCCATCTTCACTGCAAAGACTCGGACATGCTCTTTTTTTAACCCAATCATCTTACTGACATTTTGCTGATTAACCTAAATTGATGCGAGACATTCAACCAGGTCATTTGCTTGAGCATCACAACAATTCTAGTCTTTTGTTGCCCCATCCCAGCTGTTTTTAAATGTGTTGCTGGCACCAAATTCAAATTGAGCATATTTTTGTCATAAAACAATATACTATTTCTCAGTTTCAGTACTTGATATGTCTTTGTTCTATTTTCAGTTAAATATTGATTTATATGATTTGTAAATCATTGAATTCTGTTTTTATTTACATTTTACAGTGTCCCAACTTTTTGGAAACAGGGTTGTATGATAGCTTCAAAGGAGAGACTCTAGAAAGGATTAACAAAATGGTCAATGTAGTGAACTCTCGAATAATTTCCAACCCACTGCAGAATAGCAGATAACCATGACTCTGTACTTGTTTTCAGATTAATACAAAAAAGTAAAATACAAGGTTTGTATAAAACTGCCCAAAATATTTTTACATAATATATATACTAGTTGTCACAGCTGGCAACTGTTGTTAAAATATAGCAGGGGGTTGAGTATTTGGGTCCAGGCACTTAGTACAGTTTACGTGTCCTGACAAGCCAAGGTTAGGCCATCAAAAACATTAGTGTGTTCCATATTATTGTCAAAAAATGGATGCAAATCTTCCAAAGTATTATGGACCTTTCAGCAGTGGTGCATTTTCCGTGTCCCCTTGTGTTTCTGCTCTCACAGTGAACATTTGCTCCATCACACAGAATAGGAGTCCCACAAGCCCTGGCAAATGTCTTCATGAGGGACATCTGCTTAGAAAGCAGTCTGATATTACCTTGCCTTTTGGACCAAATCAGCACATCACAATGTCCCCCTGCTACTCAGACGTAGACCGTGTACACCTCCAGTTTGGCTGTATTTTACCACATACCTGTAAATTAACATATACAAAACACATTAATATTGAGGTCTACTATTACGAACAAGCCAATGTCATTTTACACTAATATGTTCCTGACACAAAGAAAATACTCTTCAGTTTTCAGATGACTAGTTACAGAGTATTGAGGTTTTGATTCCAATTTTTGTGTGGATTGTGTTTGTTTTTTCATGCAACATCTACATGGCTTTCATAGGCCAAACGCTACATGAATCAGTGTGTGAGCCCTGTGACTGATTGAAATCTCAGGCATAGTGTTGGGATAGGTTCTAGGCCTACCTCCATATTCATTAATTGCATATACATTTTCAGAGTGTAGCAAGAACTGAATGTAATTGTACCTCCATACACAAACATTAATTCCAGTTTCAGTTCTTAAATTAATACCAGCATACAAACCCAGTAATCACTTCACTTCTCTAGAAAAGAATACAAGCAGACTCACCTTCCTCATCCGAATCAAAGCCAAAAAGAGATGTACACTGGTTTGAGGAGTGGTGACTCTGTAACTCCTCTGCGCTACTGAAGATGAGGAAGCACTTGGCACATCGTTGCCTCGAGGTTTTGTCACTTGGGCTGCTCTGCTGTACAGAAGAGGGACTGGGAACTGCTGAAGATTTCCTGCGCTTGGGCATGCTGATGTACTTCTCATCCAAGTAGGCTGAGGGCGGCAGACGCACAAACGGTCTGTTGGATGTTCCCCCATAGCCAGACTGTTCTCCAGATTTGGCTGCTTTCTGGCCTGCCAGACAAGGCTCCTGGTGACCCACTGCACTTTCAGTTTGGGTTTTACCATCTACACTTTTGTTGCCTAGTCTATTCTCTTGTTCACTTTCCTGGAAACTCTCAGTTTTATGCTCAGTTTGAGCTGAGACATCCAGCCTTCCCCCATTTTTACCATGACCGTTGACAAGCTGTATGTCAGCATCCTTGTCCTCTGTAGAGCTGACACCTTCAGCAAGTACAGGCATCCCTTCTACATTCTGTCCCTGCAGCTCTTGCTTTTCATTGCTTATTGCCATGGAATTTGTGATAGGTTTGCAACCTCCAGCAAATATATCATTCTTACAATCTGTAGGTTCTTGCCAAACCAAGCCACTGTTAGTGGTATCTTGACACTCTTCCCGTTTCCCACGGACAACCCAGACCGTGTCCTGGGTCTCATCTTTTGCTTTGGTAGGCAGGTAATGCTTCAACTCATGTTCAAATAATAGACGTAGGAGACTGAAACGCCTCAGACAGCCTGCAAAGCTACACTGTGCTTGGAGTGGTTGATGGCTCTTCATGTGACTCTTGAGCTCCGTCTGGGTCTTAAACCGCTGTTTACAATCATAATGGAGGCAAGTATGCTTGAGTGGATGATTGTGGCCTCTGATGTGGTCCTGGTAATGTGGCAAACTAAGAAACTTTCTCTTGCAGAAGTGGCAGTTTCCCTTCTTTAAGGAGAAGGTGTATTCCTGAACTTTCACATCATCGGCATGGAATTTCATGGCATGCCTGATCAGAGGCCACTCTGCTCGGGCAAATGTCTTATCACAGCCATCTGCAGGACAGCAGTACTCTCCCTTTTCACTTTGCTGACTTCCAGTTTCAAAAAATCCATTGGCTTTCACTTCACCTCTTGAAATGTTTGAAGGTTGGGGATGATTCATATCAACAACCTCATTATTAAATGTTTTATATGGAAGAACTATATCTTCAATACTCGCAGTAGTAGTTCCAATATCATTATCTGGATTGCAATGAGGGGCATTTTTCATTTTTTCAATGTGTTCTGTCACGTGGCTCTTTGCTTTAACACGAGATCTAAATACTTTTGTGCAGAACATACACTTCAGCTTGTCCCGCTGGAGATGAGCCACTGCATGACGCATTATATTGCCACCTCTAAACTCTTTGTTACATTCCTTGCAACGATGCTTGAGAATTAAGTTTCCCATTTTGGTGGGAGAACTGGACGAGGCTGACAAGGCTGCTAAAGGCTTGTGTGGTTCTGCATCTGTAGCACTGGAAACACTGCGGAAGTCAGAACTACCATCGGAGCTAGCAGCAATTTTAGTTTGGCTTTCATATGGTATAGCCCTGTAATCAGTAGCATTACCCAGTATCTGTGGGTCACCAGTACCACCATTTGGAATTATATTCCTATTAATATCTGAAACATTCCCTTCCAAAGGAATCTCACATGTTGTATCGATGTGTATCACATCATGACGAATTTCAGATCCCACTATGGAAACTTTAGCTGCAAAAACTGGATTAACAATGCTTGTCTGAACAGGTGAACTAACTTCTGTTTCCACTAAACGTTGACAGGAATGCCCTATCATATAGTCCTGCCCTGACTTATGTAAATCTTCCTTTTGCATAGGAGATGCTGCTCCAGGCAGTGACTGAAGACCTACTTCTGAGGTTTCTTCAAGAATTTTGGAATAGTTGTGCAGTTCTTGTATGGTGGCAATATGCAATTCAATGGCTAATTCCTCACAAAGTTCAGAATTTAGCTCAGTCGACAAAGGAGGTGACTCAGCCTTACTTAGCCCCTCCAATGGAGCATCTATTTCTGTCATGCAAGACTTAGCAAGCAGCTGTTCCATAGGAACCTTTGGAATACCAAAAATATTCTCCTGAGTAGAGTCTTGCTGATGATGTCTGTGCTCTGGAAGTTCCACATCATGGTCCACAGAGAAAGACTCCATAAACTCATTATCAGGAAGAGAAAATTCCAGCAATGTTCCATGGACAGGAATGGCTTGTGCATCTTCTAGGAGAGGTGCAGGCAACATGGACACAACCTGATCCTGAGACTGTGTGAGGACTGTATTCATTTCACCCTGGACTTCAACATGTGATGACACCTCATCACCTTTTTTCTCCAAAAAGACCTCTTGGGTCTCCATGTCTATGCTAGTTTTGCCAGTAGCACATTCGGACAATTTTTCTGTGGGAAAATGCTGCATTTTCTTCCCAAAATAGCTTCGTCTAGAAATGCTGTTCTCAGCCTGTCTAGCCATGTCCTGCAGCAGCCAGCGTGGTTTTCTGCCACGGCATTTCAAGGTTTTCTTTTCTACCTGTCTGGCAAGGTGCCTTTGTTCCCTGCTGCCATGCATGTTGGACTTCTCTTGAGACATGTCCAGCCGCCTGAAAGATCGTCTTAACTGGCATTCACCAACTAGATTCTGGACACGTGACCCAGGTTTCCTGCCCCTTTTCTTTGCTGGAGGTGGTACAGTTTCTTCAACTGGAACAGGAACAAGTCTGACTTCTGGCTGGCTTCTATGTAATTTTACTACTTCATTTGTATTGCAGTCTGAAGCATCTGAGTGCAACTTGTATGACTCTAACACACAGTAGTGAGGCATCCATTTATCATCTTCAATAATTTCATTCAAAGCAGCTTTCATAACTTTTTCACTCATCAGCTTCAGGCAGTTGGTTCTCAAAGTGATAAGGTTCCAAAACTCTGGATCAAAAAACAAGCCCTTCTTTAAAATCTGAAGAATTTCAAAGCGAATCTGGTTTTTTATTAAACTGGAGTTGACATGATATTCCTGGTCAGGATGAGTGTAGAGAAGGTAGACAGTCTTGTAAGACTCCACAGTACGCTCCAAGAAGAACACCAGAAGGGCACAAGCTCTGCAGACCTCTAGATCATTGGGCAACAAGTAAGCAATGGTCTTGTAGATTAGCGATTTGGTGACAGGGTCATGGTGAAGGTCCATCTGAAGGGCACGTGCACACAGGTCCACACAGAACTGCAAGCCTTCATTGCCCATCTATTAGACATAAGACAGAGACTGAAACAATTACCTGGTCACTAGCAGGGTTCTAAAACAGCTGCTGAACAGAAATTTAATTAATGCAAGGAAAAGGCTAAAATAAGACCTGAAAATGGCCACAATTTTTTATTGCTAGCCAAACTTTAACACCTATTACTGTAACACCTAGTAAGTCTTATCAAGCTGTCACATCCAGAGTAGGAGTATGTGATTTTGTGTAAAACAAGTTATTTTAAAACACTGAAAATATTTGGAAAGTGCCAATTTTTCAGAAGCAATGTTCTACGCATCAATCAAATTATGTGGGTAAAACTTCAAAAATATGCAACAGACAGCTTTCAAGTCCAAGATGTCCTAATGGCTTCACTCCAATAAGGAAAAAAACAGTGGGCAAGTACATGAGGATAATGGATGTAAAATGTATCCTGCCACATGTATGAGTATATCCACCTGAAAATAGTAGTTTGAAATGACATGATGCACAAGTATAAATCAATAGCACTTACTTCATCTCTGATAACTTTCATAAAAGGAAAGATAGATTTGACATTAGTCACATGCTGCATTAGCTGATAGCATTCTTCCAAAAAGTTCTCTTTGGAAGGGTTTGCCCTGAGGTGAAGCTTGCTCCATATGAAAATTAGTTCCCTGAAGGAGAGAGAAATAAGTAATTTACCTAAAACTCACTCACGTAAAACAAAGCCAGCTGACAGTTCAAGTTTTAAGGCTTTGAAATCTAAATTAATGTCCCTTTTTAGGATTGATCATTCGGTCTTGGAATGAGATTCTCCGCCGCCTCAGGCTGCAAAAAGCAGACCTCTAAGTTCAGGAGAGGATTTCAGTCCTAATCCCTCATGGTTGGAGATTTTTTTTGTTGCAGATTTAGCAACTGGAGTTCAGGTAATCCTGGAATGTGTTTGTATTTGTTCATTTAATCTTCTACTTCTCATCATTTTATTGTCCATATGCTTCCCTGTGATGTGCACTTGTTTTATACCTTGACTTTCATGTTATGCAGTAATATGTCAATATCTCACATAAACAATGTTTAAACATACTGTGCAATTATGTGCTTGTATTGGTACTCTGGTATTGGTACTTAATACCCTTATTTGCACTGACCAGAAAACAACCTGCCAAATAAATAAATGGGACTGAAATATTTTCTGAATTTGCTTAAGTTTTATAAAACTTACCCAGACTACCGTCATAATATAAAAGCACTAAACTTAAATAACCTTTGGATTTGTACCAAGAACTGTTGAAACATTCAAAAGCATAGTGGTGTAGTAATATCATTAGCAGTAAGTTCCAATACTTTTCATGCATGTTTTGCTAAGAAAAAACTACAGTTCAATCAATTCATGTGCAAGTACTTTGTTTTGTTTTTCATTATCAAAAAATGTCTGAAATATTTCTTAATTACAACCATAGTGGCTATAATTTTGTATTCTATTGTTGTTGATGGTAAACTATAAATTAGCTTTTGGTTCTGTTGAAAAACAGGATTTTCCATCCCCAAAATAAAGACTTACCCAACACCTAATAATACAGCCAAGCTTTTCTCCATATTACATTCTACATATGAGCTTCTCTTTCAATATTATACAGTCGTGGCCAAAGGTTTTTTGAATGAAACAAATATTAATTTTCACAAAGTCTGCTGCCTCAGTTTTTATGATGGCACCTTGCATATACTCCAGAAGGTTAAGAAGAATAAAATTGATCAAATACAGTGGTACCACAGAACTTGAACTTAATCCGTTCAGAACTCCGGATCAAATCCTAAAAAGTTTGAGTTCTGATCGAATTTTCCCCATAAGAAATAATGAAAAACCAATTAACTGGAGCGGGGATTTCCCGTCCTCCGGGATCTCCAGGGAGCAACCCTTCCTCCGTCCCGAATGGGGCGGAAGAAGAAGAAAAGGCGGAAGGGTGAGACGCTGCCTCCCCAGTCGCTTGCCTGCTCGCCGGAAGAGCCACCAGCCTGCGCTCCTGCTCCGGCTGCCACGGCCACCCAGCCCGCATCGCCGTCTGCCCCCGAGACTCTTGCCCCAGTCCCGGTTTCTCCAGCCCCCACGGCCCTGGCCCCTAGCAGGTCCCAGACGCCATCTTCGCTTCCTCCTCCTTGGAGGAGGAGCTCGAGTGGGACCCCTTGAGGATATCCCTGCTAGGGTTAGCCCGACCGCGACCTGGACCCCGCCGTAGGCTACCTCACCTGTCCGTGTCCCGTAAGGGGAGAGGGCACAGGCGTGGGGTCCGGGTCCCGCCCACCCTGCCCAATGGCTCGCCCTCGCTTGCCCTGGCTGGGGCTCGGGGGTCGCCTGCGTCGCCAGGGGCTCCAGCCCCACGGTCGCCTGAGGGTCGCCCAGCAGTGCCCCATCTCCCGTCCTTGGGCCAGACGCCCTCGGCTCTACTGTCACCTGCGGGTGCCCAAAGGTCTGTTCCTCTGGCCCCTGCGGTCCCTCCTCCTCCAGCCTGTCGGTCGGCTGTGTCTTGGCCGGCTCAGCCTGCGCAGTCGCCTGCCGTAGCTTCCCCTCCCTCCATCCCTTTGTCAGCGTCCCCTTTGGTCCCCTCTTCTCCCCTGGTACCCCTGCTGCTCCCTCCGCTCCTCCATCATTTGTCCCTCGTCCCGGTCTCCTTGTCCCTCGTCCCATCTCCGTGTCCCCCTTGTGGTCCGCTCCTGCTCCCTTTGTTCCTTCGCCCGCGGCTCCTCCAGCCGCCCCTCATCACCCACCCGGGCTCCCACGGGCTCCCAGTGCTCCCCCGTCCTTTCTGGTGTGGCCGCCTGTTTCTGCTCCTCGCCCCTTTGTTCCTCCTTTTTCGGCTCCTTGTCCCCCTCTGGCTTCTCTGTTCACCCTGGCCCTTTGGTTCCGCCTTTTGCTGTTCCCCCTCTGTCTCCCTTCCTGGTTTGTTTGTCTGCGTTCCCCATCCTGTGCCAGCTTCTGTCTTGGTTAATGCCCCTGTGTTTGTTCTGTGTCTCGGTTCTGCTCCCTGTCCCCCGTTAACCTGTCTCTCGTTTTGTTTTCCAGGTGTGGTCTTCCCTCGTCTTGTCCGTCCCTTCCCTGGGGCGCACCCGGAGCACACGCCTGGGGGGGGGTTCTGTCATGATCCGCCCGTCCAAGCCTCATGTGTGCCACACCCCCCTCGTTACCTCGTGTCCGATCCTGATGGAAACCACCTGTTGTAGATTCGTGCCAGATTTTCTTCGCCTGTTGTTTATCAGTTTTTGCCTGTCTCATGTATTTAGTCCGCGTCTGAGTCCGTCTCCCCAGATCAGTCATTGTGGTGTCCTGCACGTAGTCCCTGTGAATGTCTTTCGTTTGGACAAATAAACCTCGTTTTGACCGCGATCTGCTGCCTGCCTGTCGTTCTGCCTGCCTGTCGTTCTGCCTGCCTGTCGTTCTGCCTGCCTGTCGTTCTGCCTGCCTGTCGTTCTGCCTGCCTCACGCTGCCGACACCCTGTCCCGAGCATGACAGTTTTCATTAGCCCTCTGTATTTCCTTCGCGTTTCAGTTTGTTTCCCTAGCCCAGTCATTGTATTGTCCGTCTGCGTTTTGCCTGCCTTGCCTGTAATTAAACCCTGTATTCCCCGATACCCTGATGTCTGCACCTTTGTCTCCTTTCTGTCCCTGCTTCGCATGACAATACTATAATTAAACGTATTAATGGTTTATTATTAATATTAAAACAAATAAGAAATCTATTTTTAAATGTATTTTATTATATAATAATTACTGTTACTGTCTATCATTGTCTAAATGTATTTTTACTGTCTAAATATATGTTTTCAGTTAGTGTAAACATGCACGGTGCTATCACAGTGAATGCGAGGCTGAAGCTTTACCCTTTGTTTACGCTGAGAGACATGCCGCATGACTCATTTACTTGTGTGTACAAGGTATCTTACGCTAGCGTTTACGGTTTGACTTCTGAGATTCAGATTGAGCTCTAAGTCATTTTTTTTAGAATTGGTTGGTTCGACTTTTAATAAATTCGAGTTCTAATGAGTTTGAAAACTGAGGTACCACTGTACATTAATTCCATTAAAGACAAAGTAATTTCAATAAAGGAAATTAACTGGATTGGTCTGGATTGGGGGGGGCAATACGATATGCTTTTATGGGGCCCAAAATCCCTAGCAACATCCCTAAACAGAATACACAGAATAAACAGAAAACTAATGGAGAAGCTGCTAGTGCACTGCACATTTTTCCTGTAAACTCAATACAAAAACCAAACAAGTGACAGAATCATTTTCCACATCAATGGTCACCCTTGCAACTGACCACATGTAGTACATGTCTCCATTCTGCAGCTGCTGAGTGAGGAAAGCTTTACTGAAAGCCAGGAGCAAATCATCCTTCTCCTCTTTTTCAGTGTTGCAGAGTATTTCGATAGCATCTCTCCCATCAATCACAGCCATCTGTGAGGTTAGAAATATCCAAGAGACAATTACAAATTAGAACTGAAACAATAAAAGATGTTTCAGTTACTTGGGTACTCAGACTTGGATAAATATTATAAAACACTGTTTAGAGAATTAAGCCTTTGAATCCAATCCATCATTCATTCATTTTCTGTTTCGCTTATCAAGAAGAGAGTAGCAATATGAACGAAAATGTTTCCAAGTTAGTTATTTATCCATCATTATTTATCACCATTCTAATATCTCTTCTTACTTCTTTCTGAAGGTGATCGAGTAGTGATGTTTTCCATAGACATGTCAAGTGAACCTGGTGAAAGTACAGGTGCTTCCCCATCTCCGGATGCTGTGTGCAACTCTTTGCTAGGGCCACAGCCTCCGGACTGCGATCACAGGCCAGCAGGTAGCGCACCCGCAAATCAAAGAAAACAGGTTCTTCAGAGTCCAAATACTTCCTGGCTGTCAAATCAGAGAGAAATCAATGTATGTATGTATGTGTATACATATATATATACATATATATACACACATATATATATATATACATATATATACACACATATATATATATATACATATATATACACACATATATATATACATACATATATATACACACATATATATATACATACATATATATACACACATATATATATACATACATATATATACACA
>JAODUD010000001.1:35205568-35227780 GCA_026784285.1 Stomatorhinus walkeri | reverse complement strand
TTAACGTTAAGAGTGAAGTTAAGGTAAACTTAAGAACTACTTAGCGATAAGAAGCTTTCGAGAAACCGGGCCCTGGTGTTAAAGCATTATAAGACATTGACTGCAAAAAATGAACACAGATTCAAATAACATTTTGCTGGTGTCTTCTACATTGGCAGGACTGCTTTGCCATACTGTATAATTTGTTCTTCTATTAGCCACTGTGATTTGTATCTTCAACTCTAAGCAAAGGTGATTGAGAGACAGATATTGACAACCTAGCACTATGCATACAAAAGAATTCGGGCTATGAATTTTGTGATGTGACTCATAAAACCATAGCAGTTTTGATCATTACGTGCATTTACATTGATTCATGTAATAGATTGCCCAATAAAAGAGATAGATCACATGTGCATTCTTTGTTAAATCAACTGACATTCTTATTAAAATTATAGTACAGTATATGCAAATACACCTTTAGTACCAAAATAATTTAAGCAAGCAATCAACAGTTTTTTTGGAAAGAAAATTGTAGTTAGGCTCCCTCTCTGCCACCAGGCAGAGAACTGAACTATTTCTGCAATTACAGTAGCCAAGTTAAATTAAATGCCCTTCTCTGTCATGTGTAATCAAGTCGATACATCAAAAGCTTTAGCAAGAGATATACAGCACGTAATCTCTCTAGGCCAGAAAAGTGTAAATGATTTTGGTCTTGACGCTATCTTTCTAAGTAGACATTTCATGTTTTCATCACATAGTTCCTATTCCTTCAGACAGGTTAGTGGATCATGCCTTCAATAGGTAATTTCACACCACAGGAACTTTGTTCATGAAGCAGAACCTTTCTCCAGAACCAGGAACTTTTGTTGTGTTCACACGACAGGAGCTCAGCCCAATTCTAGTTCCCAGGAGGCAGTTCTAGTACTAACTCGGTACTTTTCATTTGAACACAAACTACTGGGGAGGAACTGGTGGGGAAGATGGTGGCGCAGGAGGTCACAGTATTGTTCGGCAACTGTAGGGTTGCAGGTTCGAGCCCTGGTTCCTCCTAACCCCATCAAAGTGTCCTTGAGCAAGACACTGAACCCCCAATTGCTCCCGGTATGCAGGTTGGCACCTTGCATGGCAGCCTCTGCTACCGGTGTATGAATGGGTGAATGAGAGGCATAATGTAAAGCGCTTTGGAATAAAGTGCTATATAAATGCAGTCCATTTACCACTTAAGCACCTACCAGCCCTGCATTATTAATATTAAAATAATTCTGTGAAAGGTCATCCAATGGAAGGAAACATTCTGCAATTGTGGGCTTTTTACGGTCCATGGAATGAACAGCAGTATTAACAATTAATCTGATATTTAATTGAATCGGTTAAATTTCAAACCCCTTTTAATGCACACACACACCCATCGCTTAATCACTAACAAACCAAACACGCTGCATGTTAAGCGTCGGCTTAAACGCATCAGTAAAACCATGAAGGATTGAGGGTCACTGAGCCAGATTCTTCATGTCTTTGCTGCTTCAGGTACAGCCAGGCAGATGCACTCAAGTACGTCGGTATCGAAAGAGAAATGGAGATTCCATGAATCCGTCTACCTCCCAGCTCCAGCAAAGGCCTTGCACACTTCAGGGTGTTTTTACAGGACAACAAGGATTACAGACTGTTTGATACAATGGTAATTTGTAGGATTCTGATTTGGATTGTAATACAAAATGAAAAGTGATCCAGTTTACTTTCGCTGCCTTTCACACTGTTTATAAATCCCTGCATTTTAAGATTTCGGGAGGTGCGTGTTGGAGATGCTACAGTAATGGAACCATTCAACATAATCTGCAATACTTGAACATTCATTCCTGTTTACAGCAACGAGGGGGAAATAAATGCTCTTCAGACTGGATTGCTGACGCTTGCTTGTTTTTATGATGGCGACTCTCCCGACGGCCTTAGACGTGCACGGTGACATGGTCGCTCTGACCAAGGCGACACCGTACAGTCCGCTGCGTTTGAGTATTGTGGGAGCTCTGCGGGGTCGTTGTGTACGCCCTTGTGCTTCCCTGTGCTGCTGTTGGCACCTCTGAAAGCAGACCGGATTATTTTTAACAAACGGAGGAGTAAGTGCTTTCTGAATCTAAATGTGGCACGGCAGAAGACACTGCGCTCTCCCCCCGCTCCACCCTGTCCGCCATGTCTGGATGCCTCAACTGTTTTTCACCGAAGCCTAAATTCCATTAGCAACGCACAATTCCAAGGTCCACTAAACCTTGGAGGGGGAAATCCCCCTTTAGCCAAGGCAATATACAGCTGAGAAAGGAGAGTGCTTGGTTGAAGGCCTGGCTGAACGGCCCAACAGTGAAATCAAACTGTGAGATGTGAACCAGCGTTGTTCCGATTCCAGGCACCAAGTTCAGAAGCATGGCCTGCGTAAGCCGTAGCCCCAAAGGAAATATTCAAACTACATACTTTACACAGATCGAGTGATTGTATCCCTTTCTGCAGCAGAATGTTCTCCTCCCCTTACAGGAGTGGTAGCTGGTGTCAAA
The DNA here is from genome assembly GCA_026784285.1 of Stomatorhinus walkeri. Classification (NCBI taxonomy): domain Eukaryota; kingdom Metazoa; phylum Chordata; class Actinopteri; order Osteoglossiformes; family Mormyridae; genus Stomatorhinus; species Stomatorhinus walkeri. The sequence continues at coordinate 35,225,255 of JAODUD010000001.1, read as the reverse complement.
CAGGAGCTGTTACACCAGTAGTACGAGGAACTGAACCAGCATTCTTAAACGAAAACTCATTTGGCCTAACCCCCTGCAAGTAAATTCATGTGGTCAGTTTGAAAACATTTACCTCTGCACATTGTTACTTTTTAAATCTTGCTTGGATTTTGAGTCATAAGCTTCCGTAACTCGAAGCATGTGTGCAACAGTAAGTCCAATATTCAGAAACGTGCAAAGCCCATGTCACCTTAAAACTCATAGAGAAACCTTCATTTTATTTCACACATTTAGAAAATGAAGCGCACTATACAAATTGCGTCGCCGGTCACAATGCAGATTACGCAGGACTGACGGCTTCATCTGTCACCCTTCTGCTCTGAAACTGCTGCCCGCATTGCATCTTTAACTGCAGCTGCTACAGTGAATCAGCAGTCTAGCCATTCATATTTTTCCTTAAACTTTTAAAAGGAGAGAGGCAGTAGCATGCAACCTCGCCCTCCACAAAGGGCTTTGATTTTGCTTAATGTTGGCGATGGCAGAGTACTGCATCTGTATTTACATGTCAAAAAGGTGCATCACTTATCCTGAGCAGTCTGTACAGGCCTTTAGGGCAGCGGCCTTCCTGCTTTTCCGTCATCCGGCCTGTAGAGGGCAGTACAGTTTCAGTGACTGATCTGCCGGGCTGCTTTCCCCATTGTACACATGTTCCTAACGTCGTCTAGCTGGATGACACATGGTACTCCGACGCTGGCGGGAGGACATTTAGGCCAAGTAGCTGTAGGTATCCTTCTCGCCGTCAACGCGCTCAAGGTATTCCTTTTCTATCAGGATGTCGATGCATTTCTGAAAGACGTGGCAGTTTTAGACAAGCTCAGGAGGCCATTTTGTTTTTGAATGCCCTTCTCCGGTGAACTCACTCACCTTAATGACCGGAACTCTGGGTTTAAACCTGGACGACAGCTGGTTCAGTACCTCTGCCAAGAGCTGCTGGTGCTTGAGGACTTTTCTCATCTTCATGATCCTGACGATGGCAGCCTGTGGGAGGACCCGGGCGTGAGTACATCCTGCTGGCCCTGCGAGGGGCCCGGCGGCCGAGCGCTCACACACCTGGATGAGGAGCTTGCGGTCCTCCTCGATGTTCTTGTGCGTGATCTCCTGTTCCTGCTTCTGCTCTGTCTTCATCGGCACGTTGATGTTGACGCGTAGCTTCTTGCTGTGCAGGACGGCACAGGACGCGGTCGACAACTCAGTGACTCACCTCAAACGGCACCCGCGCCTTTCAAACGCATCGCCACTTACTTTTTATATCCCAGGTAGAGTTTTATCAGGGTGTCTGGCTTGAAATCGACTTCATCTACATTTGCATTCTCATCCTCCAGGACCTGCACATAACATTTAATCATCAGATTCAGGACTTGGATTAGAGTTTGAAACCTGGACAAGCGCAAGCAGCTGCAGGACGATGAACTGACGTGCAAGATTTATCGTGCACTTACCAGCAATTTAGATTTCAACAAAATCTGCAACACCTGCACCAATATGTCCTATAAAAAGGAATACAAGTCCTGTTAGTCTCACTCAGGTGAAGATGAACGGAGAGATTATCGACAGCTAATGAAGAGTAAGCACCGTGTCATCAGTTGTTATGGGTCTACATTTTGTAAGTTTCCGCTTAATGCAGCAATAGACATTAAGTTGCTACACTGATAATCAAAGAGGTTTTGCCAGGAGGGGCCTGGGCGGCACGCACCGCTTTGATCTGCGTGCTGTCGGTCAGCTGCCGCATGCTGTACACGTCCTCCGTGTTGTACTGCAGCAGGATGGCCATCTGGAACGTGGAGGCCTGCAGACAGGGTTCAGTCAGCATCTCACACGGGGACAGCAGCCTCGCCCCCAAGCACCAGGAGGTGACGGGTTCCTCACTCTCTGCTCAGTCACCTGTACCTACTGGCTCACATCATCAATGCCCACCTGCAGCGTATATCTGTTCCTGAAGCAGTTGGTGACCAGCTCGCCTTTGGACAGATGGTATAACCAGGTGAGTTTGCGGCCGCTGTGTCTGCTGCTGTAGAAGGCCGTGAATCTCTGATAGCTCCTCTCCAGCTGGACGGAGCACTGGAGTTAGAGGACCTCACAGCCGGCTGCCTACGCCTGCTTCTAAGTCACAAAGCTACACGGGGAACAGGCGCGCAGAAAGGAACCAGGAAGACCTAAGCCCTTCGACTGTCACCCCCACTAACACACTGGGATGGTCACCTCGCCGAGGGGCGTGACCACTCCCCCGAGCAGCTCCGAGCGCAGGTGACTCACCTCGGAGGGCAGTGCAAACGTGCAGGACTGCTGGAAGGGCCAGGAGCCTGAACTCAGGACCTGGGTGCTGAAGTCCACTGTAACAGAAAAGCGTGACGCTGATGTGAGACCGAGCTCTGCGACAGGCCAGGGCCCAGCCTGCAGAACCGGGTCACCGTGCACTAGTCAGTGAGAGAGTGCGACATTAATGAGCGGCTTTCCGTTATATTAGCCTTTAGGCCTCCAGGTCACATGGGATGAGCTCACATCACATGACCACAAAGCCAATTTTCAACGTGCATTAATGCGAATGGATTTAGTTCCTCTACCATCTGCATGATCACTCGGTTACTGGCAGTACTGGTAATTACTGGTAATATATTCACATTCACATTGAAGGTAAACAGGTAAAATAAGGAAGATCTTCAAAAGCAAAAAAAAAAAAAGTGTAGATCAGCCTCCATGGGGGGGCGCCGTTTCCCCATAACATCTCTATTGAGTTAATCCTTGTGCTGCAAATCATCACTTAATTACAAAATTAGGCAAAAGGTAATTAACATGTTCAAAGGGCTGGTGAGGATTATAGAGATCCATGATGACTGTCAGCTGCCTTTGGTGTGGATGGTAATTTATTCGTTCCAGTAACTGAGCGCGGGGTGGGGGGGGGTGGGAGCTACTTACGATCCAGGGGCTCCGAGTTACACAGATGCTTCTTGAACTGCTCGTTGAGGTCCTTGCTGACGCCGATGTCCTGGAACATGCGCTGTAGCTTGGACGTGTACTCGAAGCCGCAGGCTTGCTGAGACGCGACAGAGACACTCGTGTTCAGGAAGGGGGACAGAGTGCGAGAACACAGAACATTAAGACAGAACCTGAGGAACTGGCCTATTTACATAATGACCAGGAATTGTGAGACTGATGTCACAGACTGGAAGCCTGTAAATGGGAACGCAAAGGGAGCGAGGGGGAGGAGCTTAGGGGAAGCACCTTCAGCTTGGAGATCATGCTGGCCTCCGCGTCGTCGCTGGCGCTGTTCTGGTGCACCAGCCGCTTCGCCAGCATCTTGGCGTAGAACTTCTGGAAAACATCTTTGTCCTCGATGTATTTGAAAACCACCATCTAAGGGGATGGAAGAGAAAAGACCTGGCTGTTGAACGCGAAAGAAAAGGGCAATTAAGCAAAGCTGCCCCAGGGGTGTGTGTGTATATGATGACCTCACAATGATAAAAACCTGTTATTTTTGCAGTCCCCACAAGAGACCACACAACTAAAAATGCCAACAGCCTTGTATTTGGCTTGGTTACTTATGGGTAAGGTTAGGGCTGGATAGGGGTTATGGTCACCATGTTGGGATTAGAGTGTTCCCCATAGAAATGAATGGACGGTCCCGTTTAGGTACATGGGTATGGGTGTGTGTGCCTATATATTATGACAACGTGAGAATCCAATGTCCCAGCAGCACACAAGCCGTTTCTGTGTGGTGCCACATTATTAATACACCCCCACAGCGGAGAGAGCTGCCTTTTCTGGGGCTTCTCTAAAGCAGCAGGAGAACGTGGAACTCACCACCTGGTTCAGTGTGTCTTCCAGCTCGGCCTCCTCAGGGTTCTTGGAGCTAGGGAAGACAGCCCCCCCCCCCCATAGTAAATCACCAACAGGCCCTGGGAGCTTTAGAAACCAATCCAAGTTGTCAGATGCAAAAATGTAATTAGACAGATGTTTAAGACATGGCTATTTATTTGGGAGGGGGGCTTTAAATAGCCTGCAACCAGAAGGTGTGGGGTCGCTTCCCATTGGAGTCTTACCTCTTCTTCAGCAGCGAGTCGCAGTATCTGGCTAGCAGCTCCGGGGACTTGCTGGAAGACTGTGCCATCCTGGTCACGGCGTTGTTGTTGATGAAGCGTCCACAAGCCTGAGCAGATGGGAAGCCGGGGGAGGGGGGGGGCGTTAAAGAGTGATGAGGCTGAAGGTCACCCCCCATGGCGTGGGAGGCGGGCACTAAGAGCGTCGAAACGAGGGCGACGCCCACGGCAGGGGCCGGACGGTTGGAGCAGCGGGGGGAGGTGACTAACGCACCTTGTCCAGGGCAGCCACGAAGCCGGCATCGTTGTTGAACGCTGACATGACGAGGGCGTTGTACTTCTTATGGACATCCAAGGTGGTCTGCACGTACATTTTGGGATCCTGTGGACAAATAAAACGCTGAGTAAAACCAAAAACCTATGGGACAGAAGACGAACTCGATTCATCCCCGTGGGGAATTTCCGGGAAACCTCGGCGAGTGTGCGGTGCGGCACAGACGGTGACCTGGGGCCCCTGACCCAATCTGCATTTTAATTACGAGCTGGGAAGGCCCCTCCCTCGCGGGGGTAATCTGCCTGAGAGTCATTACATTCGAGTGGGAACACTCATTATCTTCTACATTCCAGTAGGCGTGCCGAATAGAACACAACTATGAACTATAATGCCCGTCAGAATCTCGCCAGAGAGCGGAGCTACTGCTCCCGGTCCAGGCTCCTGCACACGAGGGCCTGTCGCTCCCCTCCTAAGTGACGGGCTGCTCCGTCTCCCTGCTCACGTTGGACGGACCTCACCACCCAGGAACGGTGATGTATCCGCACAGGACCGGGACAGAGGGAGCTGTAGCAGGGTGGTGACACCAGCTACAAAGCGCTTACAAACCGCGACCCCCACCGATTAGCACACGCTCCATGCCGAAGATATGTCAGAAAACACTGAACGGCAAACAAAAGCAAACACATAGCCCAAGGAAATCCACTCCTGCAGAGAATCCCGAGGGAGAGTCACGGCGTGGCACCGGCCGATGTGCCCCGGGGATCTAACCCTTCTGCACGTACCGATTCAGCCCATGACAAATGGCTAACGTGAAACTGCCACACCTGACTAAGGACCAAGCTGGGAAATGTTGTTGCCAGACAACGCCGGCAAATTCTGTAGTAGCGTCTTGGTCCTTTATAACGGTGTTCAGACAGAGCCGAACCAGCAAGGCCGTGTGGAGAGACACGGTCCGGCGTTAAGCCATGTGGCTCAGGTCTAAACAGGGAGGCGCAACACAGGGAGAAACACTAACGGTGTTCAGGCGGAGGAATGTAAATTAGAATGATTTGTTTATTCCTCAACGCCTTAAGCTCTGAGGGTTAAGAAGGGAGAGCTTTCTGGGGTTCAGGGCCCCCCGGAGACAGACTCACGTTGAGGGCAGCTTCCCCACACTTCTCAATAGCGGCCAGACCCTGGTTGTGTATGTGCGTTTCCAGAAGCTTCTTCAGCTCGCCTAGGCCATCGGTGATCCGAGAGACCAGGTTATACATGCGGCCGAGGTCTGTGGGGCAGAGAGAGGGAGTGCAATGTCATGGAGGGTCACATTCAGGAGGCGGTACTGTGTTCAAAGGTACAACAGCAGAGCCCAAGGCGGACCAAACAGCCGGCCCCCAGGCAGCCGGCCTCACCCTCATTCTTGTCGGCATCCAGCAGGTTCTGGAACTCCATGTGGAAGATCTCCAGGTGCTTCTCGATCAGGACCTGCTCACACTTGCGCGCCAGGTCGTCCTGCGTGCTCTCATGGAGGTAGACCTGCACCCGACGCTGTTCCTCCAGCAAGCGAGCTTCAGCCTTCACGGGGGGGGGGGGGTACGAATGGCCCAATCAGCTCATAGCCAATGGTGTTTATAGGGGATTAGGACCCCACACCAATACAGTCACCCGCAAACATGCTTAATGAGCAGCATGAATATCAGCTTTACCTAGCATCACTCATTAGCTTATATTCCCTATTTATTTATTCATTCACCATTCATTCATTCATTCATTCATCCCATTCCATGTTCGGCAAACAGTCTACTGTAAAGAGCATGACTAAAATTTCATATCTATATACAATACTCAAAGAAAGTAATAATGTTGCAAACTGATGCCGCAACAAAAGACCATTGACGAGTGAGATATCTGCACATATCTTCTGCACAAACATGTTCAAGTGTCAATTTTTTTGACTGATTTCTATTTTGTCATTCTGCTGTTAATTGCTCCCAATGGATACTAAACACAAATGTATTTTGTCATTGCAATGGTGTTACTAATTCACAAGCATCCAGTGAGACTGTCTGTCAATGAACTTCTTAACTCGGATCAGCTCTTTTAGAACTATAATTTGGGTTTCGATTCTGGCGCCGTGTGTCTGCAGGACGGCACCTTCTTCATGTACTCCGTCACCGGGTTCTGCTGCAGAAACTCGGTGCTCTCCCTGGTGTAGAAGCGCTCGGTGTCGGCCAGGAACTGGCTCTCGAAGGACTCCTTGTAGACGGACAGAGTGGGTCCCTTGGCGAAGGCGTCGTCTTCATTCAGGCCCAGCTCCACTGAAGGAGGACGACACCTTAGCAGTTAGCAAGTTCGCACGGCCGGCGACAGCCACCGGCGGCGGGGCGGACGGTGCTCACCGTAGGACTGCACCACCCCGCTGACCAGCCGCGTGTTGATGGGCTCTCCGTTACGCTCCTTCTCGATCAGCTTCAGCACCGCGTTTGTCACCTGCCGCACCGAGATTCAGGGCACAACGACTTAGGGGACAGCATTTATTTGGATGATGCTTTTAACCCAGAGACACTTTGCATTTGGATTTTCACCCCTGTACTGAATTAACTGACGTTCATAGTCTTAGCTGGGGGGCTGGACAGCAGGACCCGGCCTTTGTGTCGTAGCCAGAAAGGGGTGCCGATCTCCAACTGGTCCAACCAACTTGGTATCTGATTGCTTCCCAGTCAAACCAGTAAGTGACCGAATGGGCACTCCAACCAGTGTTAATTACTGTACACTTCAGAGTGCCTGGGTTGGGGGGGGCATACCTGTTTGTTCAGCGGTCTGAATAAGCACTCTCTCCACGTTACCAAGGCAAGCTGAAAGACAGGAGGGCAGGTCCCACATCACGGGGGCTTTAAAAGGGAAGTGATGACAGGTGGCGGGGCTGACCGGGTCACGTGACTGGCCTCACCGAGTAGATCTCATAGATGCCCTTGCGGCCCTCGTCACACTCACGGCGGACCCAGTGGCGGTTGAGGTAGGCGCAGATGCCGTTCAGCACCTTGCTGGAGAACCGGTAGTCTTCCCACTGCTGTGTGTAGAACCTGAGCACACTCTCGTCCATCAGGTCCTCCCCGTCCTGCCAATGCAAACGTTCACGGCTACAATCTCGTCCTCCAGCAGAAGTGCGGCGACTCAGCACAAGTGTATGGGGAGCTTCCGTACATCCGTCACACAGCCAATCCACTTTCGTGAACATTCTCAGACTAGGGGAACGTGGAGAGTATTAAAACTGTTCTTCAAGCTAGAGTGCTGAGACCAAGATTCGACTTTCAGAGGCATCTCACACACATTTGACAGAAGAAACATGATGGGCGTTCAGAGTAAAGTAGACTGAAATCCTGCTAGGTACTAATCTAGCTTTTCACAAGGAAGTCAGCGACACGCGGACCTGAACTTACACTCGTCCTTAAGTAACATGCTGGTATAATGCACTGCTTCAAACAGCCCTTCAGTAACATGCTGGTATAATGCACTGCTTCAAACAGCCCTTCAGTAACATGCTGGTATAATGCACTGCTTCAAACAGCCCTTGGCTTAAAACTGCGAGACACAGGGAGAGAGACGACCTCGGTTACCTTGAGAAGGTTGGTCAGGTAGTTCTTGAGGAATTCTTTGAGTCGCTTGTAGAGTTCCAGGCCTACAAACTGGGCCCCTCCCGGGGTGGGGGTCTTCTTGGAAGGCTTGGAAGCAGGAACCCCAGCTCCACGGGCCTGGTTGGACTGGTGCACACTGGTACAGTAATTATAAACATGCCTGGCACCTGGGTTAAGGGTAACGACAATGCCAAGTGGCTCCAAGACACCCCCAGGCCCTGGGGGGGGGAAGCTGGAATAATTTATTCACAAATTCAGGTCACCCAGCTGGGAAGAGCCAAAGAAAATGCACAACAGGGGGTTTATTTATGGATGAAATGGCTCTGAATGAAATGACAATAGAGCCGTAGTCAGAACGGTTTACAGTGAACTCATCCCATGGCAAATCTGCTCTATTACCGCAAATTAAATTCCATGGGCCACTGAACTGACAGCCAGATCAATGAACGCCACTTAGAGCAGTGCTGTGCCTCACTGTTCTGGATGAATGCAGCAGAAGTGTTTTAAGCACACAGGTGATGTTGGTCTCGAGCAAACAGTGATTCACACAGGCAGAACAGAGGGGAAGTTTCACGAGTGTCAGTCAGCCAAGGACCAGCCGAAGGTTACGTGCAAAGTGATGTTTAGCTGTATTTTGTGAGATTTATCTGTTAAATGTTAGTTCCTAGTCAAACTTACAAAGCATGTCATACCAGCCTGACAAAGTGCATTGTTGCATTTTTATAAATCGTGAATTAAATCCCTTGCATGCTTGTAGCTTTATGGTAATAAACCAGACCGTGTCTTTATAGCCACTCACACTACTGATCATCAACACTGCCCACCATGATCACAGGCGGCTGTACCCAGAATGCCTTTGGGCAGCCTTAAACGAGGCACACTACACCCCATGATAATGACGCCCTCTGGTGGCATGGGGAGTCCATCGTTTCATAAAGACCAGTGAAACTGGACGCCGTCCTGTAGAGAGTGCCCCCCTGTGGCAGGATACGTGTAGAGCTCCATGTAGCGGGACTTGGCCATGCTCTGCCGGGTGTAGACCTGCTGGATTCCCGCCCGCAGGTCGTCCCAGATCTGGTCCAGGCCGATCTGCTTGAGCCCATGTGGGTTCTGGCTCCTGCCGGACGACATTGTCCCCCCCACCCGCCGCCGCTGTCCTTCGCACTATTTCCCACGTCTCTCTCTGGAGGTCAGCCAGCAGGAAGCTACAGCTCCATGTGTCCGTGTTTGAGGAACGGTGACGTGCGAGGGAGCTGGGAGGAATTGCCCTCAGTGCAGCTGCTGGCTCAGACAGCGGCTAGGGGCCGCGGCGATGCTGTAAGACCTGGGGAGAGGTACAGGGCACGTGAGGAACATGGCAAAGACTGCAACCTAGGGGCCGCGGCGACGCCGTAAGACCTGGGGAGAGGTGCAGAGCACGTCAGGGACACGACGAAGACTGCAACCTAGGGGCCGCGGCGACGCCGTAAACAGCAGGTAGAGGGGTGAGGAAATGGGCTGAACTTCCCTTGAGCACAAATATTAAATTTATACCAGGGGACCTTTCTGGAAATGCCGCCTGTAATACGTGATAAATAAATGGATCCAGGACATTGACTGGGGAAGGGAACAAAAAAAAAATCAGAAACCAGTTTGCCACATAACATCCCACGGCAAGAGAAAGGACACCTCACTGGCAGTGAAAAAGGCCGTTTCTATTTTAGTGCTGCTGTCATTTAAAGAAGCATCGACTGTAACTGAAACCCTCCCCCGCTAGAGTCGCCATGCAGTCGTCAATCAGGATGCGCTGAGCATTCATTCTGGAAAGAACCATGCTGCATTCGACATAAAAATAGCTGGTCGTGCTAATTTTAGAGATTTATTACCAAACGAGAGGCCAGAGGCAGAGATTCGGGCGATTTCCTGCAAAGCTCTGCGTGGGATAAACAGCGGGAAGAAGCTTACGTTACAGATTGCAGGAGCTCGGACAAGCTTTCATTTTAAAAAGGCACTTTTTAAAATGTGTTTTCTATTATATTTAACTACTAAACGTAGCTGCAAAAAATAAATAAAACAACCAAAAGCAAGAAGGCACTCATGCAGAATGCCAGGCCATTGCGTCGCAGCCCCCCTAAACTCGCAGCATCAGAAACACACTGCACAGGGCAAGCAGACTCCTGCACATGGGAGGAGCGCCCCACAGAGCTGCAGGCCTGCTCTTGGCACTGGAACCAGTAAGGAGGACTTCGGGGAGGCCCACCACCACCACCGGAGAGGCCTAAGTATCAGGTGATGCTGCAGGCCTGCATCATACCATGAAGTAACGACGCAGCGTGAGGCACCTGGCAACGTCAGGGCCGTCTGAACCACAACATGACCATCTTCTGAGCACAGCGCCACAGGAAACCGTATTCAAGAGCAGAAGGAAATCCAAGACATGCATCGCGTGAGAGAGAGAGAGCGATCACAGTCATCATCTATTGGATGATTTCTGCTTTACCACAAAGAGAATAGCCAGTGAAAGTCAGTTCACCAAAAAAAGACAAACAATTCAAAAAAAAAAGAAAAAAAGTGATATCAGTAATATCAGAGCCAGGACAAGCACATGATGTAAGGCTGAAACATTATAAGTGCAAGCTGATCTTGAGAAGCAGGACGTATCAACCAAAAGCACGACACCCCGTTTGCACCACACCGGGGCATTCTGTACTCCCTCAGAAGTTATTCTGTTCATGCAAATGTCCCCAGAAGCATCAGATGCCGTTACACACGATTAAATAGGGAACTGGTTATTTCTGCCAAATAGATATTCACCACTTTCCACAAACATCTCCAGGGTGAGTCACTTTAGATGTGGCTACACCATATTTATAGAAATGAACATGACACTGGGTACACTTCAAAACATGAAGCACGCTAATGAACGGATTCAGCTAAACAACAGGCTGTACCAACTGACAAGGGGAACTCATGGTTAACAAGTTCAATGAACCTGAAGACAGACAGAATCAGCAGGCCGATGATCGGCGCCTGAGCGCGGTGCAGGCAGCCTGCACGGGTCTGAATGCGGACTGTTGTCATTCAAGTCCCCACACCACCCAGCGCCCCCCATTAAACAAGGGAGGCCCCTCAGTTACGCCCAGAGACCCCAGCATGAGCTGAGATGACCGCGGACCTCATGCTCCAGTCTGACAAGAGTACAGGGGGGGTCATTGTGCTTTTACAGATGTTACACAGGAAGGGTGGCACTGCACTCAGTCAGCCACTGATATGGGGCCCTCACTGTGCAAACAGGTTAAACAAAATATGTAAAATCTGACAAAAAAAAACGGTCAGTGGGTGACAGCTGACTGCAACAGCGAGTGCCTGATATCAGACATACAATCTGGACAGACAGGATGTCAGCAAAGACTGGAATATTCAACAAACATTTAGCAACGTGCAGGGTAGGAAAATGCTTTGTATCAATGACATAAGTACTATTTTAGGCACAAAAACCATATCCACTGTCTGAGTGATTAAACCCTATTTTATCAAGACATTGGACTGTAGATAGTTTATAAGTGACCAACCGTAATGCAAGATGGTGTGTGGCAGAATAATGTCTCTGTAATTAACTGTAATTGCCAGACTTGTTTTGAAGTTTTCTCCATACAGGTTCCCTGTCTGTGTGTAAAAACGAAATTTACAGCACACATACAGTACAGGCAAGTTACCGGGCGGCACAGATGGTAACAGAAACCACATGGTGACAATTTAAACCAGGTACATTGAGGAAATATCATAACTCCCAGCTGTGTTATGAGAAAATTGTGAAAATGTTTTACAAAACATGTTCAGCTGGAAAGAGCAAAGGATAGGACCAATCTGCAGGCCGTCAGAGAGCAAATACTGCGAAAGGTATGCGCCATCGTGGGGACGCTCAGGGGAGGATAAGGGTCCTCATAACCGGGCGCCATCGTGGGGACGTTCAGGGGAGAATAAGGGGCCTCATAACCGGGCGCCATCGTGGGGACACTCAGGGGAGGATAAGGGGCCTCATAACCGGGCGCCATCGTGGGGACGCTCAGGGGAGGCTAAGGGGCCTCATAACTGGGCGCCATCGTGGGGACGCTCAGGGGAGGATAAGGGCCCTCGTGACCAGGCGCCATCGTGGGGACACTCAGGGGAGGATAAGGGGCCTCATAACCGGGCAACTTTGTGGGGACGCTCAGGGGAGGATAAGGCTCCTCGTGACCAGGCACCATCGTGGGGACACTCAGGGGAGGATAAGGCTCCTAATGTCCAGGCACCTTTGTGGTGTTATGTGTGTTTGGATTTATTTTGCTGAAATGAAAACAGGAGTTGAGAGTATGACCCGTTGTGCCCTGTCTCTATGGCCTGCCCCCACTTTTGTCTCCATGTATTTTTGGTGCCAATATTTTATATAAAACAACTTATTTACAGCAAATACAATCTAGACCATTTTATGCCATCTTGCGACGTTCTGACTCCACAAAGGCTCCCCCATCTGGCAAGCACATCAATCTTTAATTTTTCTCCGAATAAAAAAAAAAAAATGATGTAACCTTATTGCGCTAATAAGCTGGCAAGTTGCTTCACTGACAGCACCGGAGTTAGTAGACTAAAGTATACTGGTTATGGATTGAATATTCCGGGTAAGTGTTTGATTTGGATGCAATAGCCCGTCCCACTTTTGCTGACGTTAAGGTGCCAGATTCTGAGCCCACCTTTTCTTGGGGAAATGCGTGACCAAGTGATGGGAAGAACATACCCTCTTCCTACTGAGGCGTAGCACTTAACCTAAGAACACCGATACAGCACAGTATAGAAAAGCTAAACAAATGGCCACAACAGCAGCCCGACCTCAACAGGCAGCAGAGCGTTCCTCGACCATTCATGGTGCCGTGTGATCCAACGTAAGGCTCACGGCTTACGGTCAATGGACACTGAGGAGAGGACAAGTCACCCATATCTCAAGATATCTGCCCAGATATGCTTGACTGCAAAGCGAGCTGGAGCATAATCTTGAGATTTTAAGACATTTAAGTGCTATCAGATGGCAAAGCCGTATGTTCAGTGACGTGATGCAGTCAGAGCCCCTTAGTCCACCACACCGCTTCACATTTCCATAGCAGACAGAGTGAAATTTGGCAGAGCAATCGGAGCTGCTACACATGTATTTGACAGTGAAGATGCTGACACGAGGTAACACTGAAACCATCAGCAGAATCTTTTTAAAGTGATTAAGCAAGAAATGATACAGAAGGAGTATAAAAGGTCACATACTGACAGAAATAATTACACAAAACTGAGGCTGCTCAAAATGACACGGATCACTGAATCTCCGGTTCATTTTTGAAGAGTGTAACTTTTTAATCGAAAAAGTCTAAATGCATGACTTAAGGTTGTTTATGTCCTTTTTAAAATGTATAATAGAAGAAACAACACAGAAACAGGTCTTTGCGAAGAGCTGTATTCATTTCTGCAAGGTGACCCACAGCCATCTTAACACAGACGAGGAAGGAGCGTTATACCCCTTTGAGAGCATGCATCAAGGTGGGGAGACTGCGAACATCAAAACCAGCCATGTCACACACCCACACATCAGAAATGTGTCCCGTTCAGGGATCACACGGCTCAGCAGCCCGGAGGGGGGGAGACATCCTGTCAGTACTCATTCCTGGTGCTCATAAGTGTGCAGCGTCTGACCTCCAAACTTCACCAGGTTGACGTTCAGCCGAAGGCCACTGCAACACAGGTCACGGCAGGATCCGCGGCCGCAAAAGCGCAGGCTGGCCTGGGAAGGGAACTCGAACCCGGGGGCAGGAACACGGCACACGGGGCGTTTCCAAACCGAGAGCAGCCCCATTACATAGTGCCCCACCCCTGTTACTCAGCTCATTAGCAGAAACAGGCCCCTCCTGCTAGCCCAGGTGTGAGACAGCTCAACCACCAGACATGGGACATGTCACACAGGGAGGATGCGAAGCTCCTATTTCAAGAAAGATGTGGAAAACATACTGTAGCAGTTTATCAATCACTACCCACAAAAACGATCATTTTAGCAGCCTTATTTAACTAAGTCCTGCTTCTCCAAAATAAAGGGGTGGGGGGGTGGAGTGGCACAGCAACATTGGGCCGTTTCGAGCCCTGGCCAAATAGCCAGCGCGCGCCGGCTGCAGTGCTGCTCCCCCTGCTTGTTATTTATCCACATCTTAAAGCTACTCGCTCTGACTTCTAAAATTTGGTATTCAATGCCCCCCGACAGCTCCGGCCCAGCGGGATGCTGGAGCAGCCGAGTGAGACCGACCCAAATTCCTCTTCCAGCGGGACTCTGGAAGCTAGTGACGTCAGCAGGACCGCCTCGAGATGCGGCCGCCCGGTGCTGCTCGCCCTCTGGACGGGTCAGCCGATGCGGGACGTAACACACCCACGAGCCAACTCCTACATTAGCATTATCTGAATGTAGAAATAGTCACTTGGTCACGCATCCAGCGAAAAAAAGGTTTATTTAGGTTATTTACATTTGAAGACAGTAAAGCCCTGTAAGCAGAATACGTAACCAGAAGAATTTAGGAGCAAGATCTTAAGAGATATTTGCGTAACTAGAGTCCCATGGCTTCAAATGTCTGGCAATTCAAAATTTCAAACAGAAAATAAACTTTTAAAAATACGACCGAACCAGAATAAGTAGTTAGGCGAATGAAGGTTGAAAAAATGTCATTTTCAAAGTAAACACTGACAAAATACCTGGAGCCGGACACCTCATAAATGAAAGAAGATGCCACAGATCATTCGACCCAACCAAGACAGGCGAAGAGACCCTCTTTCTGATACACTGAGTTCTGCGTCGGATCAGCAGGAAACCAGCACACCGGACAGCGCAGCGCGACCCCGGCTGCGTGGCCCTGCACTGGCGGACAGTACCTGCGAGGTGCCCGGCCTCCACACCTCCGCCTGGGCTGTTAGTTTGCCAGCAGATAGAGAGAGACACCCCCAGATGCCATGACACACAAAACGAGCCCTTGGCACGTAATGGTCTGGATGTGGGATCCCACAAGCATAATGCACATACACGCAAGTAAAAGGTACGTGCAAGTCCGGAGCCTCCCTGCAAGCGCGTGCGACAGACACGCGCCCCCGGCTGCCCCGCAGAAGTAAACAGTCTCTACATTTATTTATCTATGTCCCTGTAAACACGGTGATCAACTGGCGGGGAAGACATTAAGCCGGTGGCGGCGAGTGGGATGCAGAAAATGAACCTGCGTCACATTCACCCAGACCAAAACTGAGATTTCAGACCGCCGGCCCACACGGCACCTACCTCGCATATCCCTGCTTAAGAAGGAAAAAGAGGCCGAGAGATGCGATTATCCATGTTAAGGGAGTCTGGTTATGGTTAAATGCGATCAGAAACGGAGCGACGCGCCGCCGCCGGGATCCGGGTGACCATTTACCAATCAGCTCTCATAGCCTCGCTACGACTCGCACTAAATCCTCTTCATAGATTTTAAAATAAAGATCAATCCGACAGAGGGGGTTCCAGACCTGGAGATCCACTTGGTCTGGCGCTGGGTTAAGTGGCAGAGTCCGGGCAAACACGATGGTGTGTATTGTGAGCTTTGCTGGCTGCCGTAATTGCAGCTGGCAGTGCATTGTGGGAAGTTGAGTGCGAAGGGCGGTTCGCTGTCTAGTTGATACCCACGCATCTGCTGCTGAAGGATGTACTACGTTGGTTCCGCAAACCATTACCCAGTTCAGATTTTACGTAGGCCAGATTCATCTTCTCATACCATTTAAGATACTTTACAGCAAAAACAAAACACATACGCTAAATATACTAGTAATACGTTTTAAAGAATGCACTAAATAATTGAGAATAGAACGTTAATTTACTCAAAGAGTGCGTCGTCTTTTGGTGTTGACGATTTCGTGAACTCTGTGTATCGCGAATATTTTATTTTAGCGTAAACCCGGATTTACTTAAAGTCTGTTTTACGTAAGTCGTGAGTTGCCTGCATATAGACATAAGGACCCAAGGCGGAGGACAGGCAGCTTCTTCGCTATACGCTCGGTTATCTGGTCGCTGGTCGCACACGTTGCTTGCAGTGTTATCGCGGCTCGGAAAACCCAGCGGGGTCCGGCTGAGAATAAAACCTCACTTTCTCCGGACACCTCGGGGGCAGAGCGGCCTCGCCCCCCAACTGTGTTCCGTCACTCGGGGTTATTCACAAAACATCTGCCGGCACACAGCAAAAGTGGCCTGCAGCCTTTATTTTAATACCCCCTGAGAAACCCAAGCCGTTATAAAATATATTAATAAACTATCGCTGTATGGCTGCAAACCATTCTCTCCGGATAACGGAGAAAGACAAACATTTATTTTGTGTTTTCCAGTTTGGTACTTGGTTGCTGTGTTGATGGCATTTCGCCATTAGAAACTAGTGTTCGGGCAAACATGCCCTGACAGCAACAAAGGGAAGCGCAATTACAGTTCCGCCTACACTTACGCTCCGGGCGACTATTACGTACGGCGCCCTCTTGCTTTCATTAAACTGAAACAAATTAGCCCCGGGTACTGTCATGTGGAATGAAACTGTTCAGTAAACTTAAGAACCCACTGTGCATGCGTGTGACGTATGTAATGCGGGCGCAAGGCAGCGCACGGAAGTTTTTACGGCAGCTGGTCAATAAAGAAGTGTTGTGCAGTGTTCAAGTAAAGGTTTGCGGTGACAAACGCCATGGTGTCAGGAGCAAAACCGGAGTTGTTGCCATCTTGAACGCGAGTTGGTTTTGACTGGAGTGTGCGTCGGAATGGCAAAGTTTAACCCCCCCCCCCCTTTACCTTATCGATAAGGTGCAGGTAAATGCCCTGATTTATCCCATGGGAGTGGAGGCTGAGCACACTTTCAAGTCGTTCACGTTCGTGAGTGAGGGTGATAGCGATACATACTCGGTGGTGATGGATAAATTCAACGAACATTTTATCCCGAAACGCAACGTCATGTTAGAACGTGATAAGTTTCATTCCCGAGTTCAACTACCCAACGAAAGCGTGGAAGCCTTTGTCAGGCAGCTAGCTCTACGAGCTGGACGAAAACTGTGAGTCTGGGGCTCAGAAAGACGAGCAGTTGCGCGACAGCATAGTGATTGGAATTCGCGATAAGCTAGTGTCTCAGAAATTGCAGTTGAAAAGCGACCTAACACTGCGGTCAGCCATTGAAATAGCCAGACATAGTGAGGTAAAATCACAGAATACGGAGGGAGCAAAAAGTCCGGAGCACGTGGATAACATAAAATCAGTAAAAAAAAAAAAGAACATAGAAGAACCGGCAACTCAGCAAGAAACATTAAAGAACAAACCTAAACTCAGCACAGTGAAAAATACCCTTCAAAGTCCAGGCGGCATTGTGACCACAAGGGGGCAGTTTTTAGCCAAAATTAAAGCCCACGTCAATGGCCAGCTACGAAACTTGTTTTCGTGTAGTAGTAGTAGTTAAAACTAATGGAGAAAACCTCCTCAGCCGAACAGTGGCAACCAAACTGGGCTTAATTAAGTGCATGAATGAAATCTGTTTACTTAGTGGAGTGGGCTTACTGAAAGGGGAACCAGTGAAAATTATCTTGAAAGATGATGCGCAATCATACAGCGTAGCTACACCCCGACGGGTTCCAATTCCCCTACTTCCCCAAGTCAAAGAGGAACTAAAGAGAATGGAGTCAATTGGTGTAATAGAGAAAGTGACTGATCCAACAGAATGGTGTGCTCCCATGGTACTGGCAATGAAAAAGAATGGAAAAATAAGAATCTGTGGACTTAAAAAGACTTGACGAGAATGTGAAACGTGAAAAGTTCATCTTACCTACCCTGGACGATTTACTTCCCAAGCCACCACCTTTCACACCGCTAGGCAGATACTGTTTTAAAAAGCTACCTGTCGGCATCACATCAGCGCCTGAGGTCTTTCAACGAAAGATGTCTGAGCTGCTGCACGGACATGACGGGATGGTTGTGTATATGGGTGATATTTTAGTTTTTGGTGAAACTCAAGAAATTCACGATCAGAGACTAAAGAGGGTCATGGAGACCATAGGAGATTCAGGTTTAAGGCTCAACAAAGACAAATGCCGGCTTAGCCAGCCTTAACTCAACTTCTTAGGACGGGTAGTGACCAAAAACGGCATAGCCCCAAGCCCAGATGGAGCCAAGATCATCACAACAATGGAACCACCCCAAAATGTTAGTGATTTGAGACAGCTGCTGGGTATGGTCTACTCCCTCGGGTGATACCTGCTTAACCTCTCCACCGTATTGCAATCTCTCCTCGAACTACTCAAGTCTGAGTGGGACTGGTGTTGGGGACCACAGCAAAGACAGGTATTTACAGAAGTGAAACATTTAATAACATCAGACATAAACTGACATATATAATGCATATCTATCTTATTAATCAATCTGCTGTTAGCAAAACATTGCAAAACTATATCATTGAATATTTAGAGCTTACATTTTTAAATAAAGGGTATCAGCGCACGTGTATGGAGATTTTATCCCTAATAGCTAAATTACTTAATTTCCTCAGGTATGTTTGTGAGTGTGTGTGTATGTATGTACAAGGAAGGGGACACCAGACACACTGGGCAGGATACCATCCATTCCTGGGCTGCTCATACACACACACTGGATAACTTATAGACAGGCGTGCAACATGCAGAGTAGAAGCAAAGAGCGCAGTCCCAGCAAATGTGGGAATTGAATCTGTAATGCTGCAGGAGTGACGACATTGCGCAGCCTCAGCAGATGTGGGGTATGAATCTGTAATGTTACAGGAATGATGGCACTGCGCAGCCCCGGCAGATGTGGGCTTTGAATCCCTAATGCTGTAAGACTGATGTTGCGCAGCCCAGGCAGATATGGGCTTTGAATCCCTAATTTTGCAGGACTGTTGGCGTTGCACAGCCCCGGCAGATATGGGCATTGAATCCGTAATGCTGTAAGACTGATGTTGCGCAGCCCAGGCAGATGTGGGCTTTGAATCTGTAATGTTGCAGGAATGATGACATTGCGCAGCCCTGGCAGATGTGGGTTATGAATCTGTAATGTTGCAGGAGTGATGACATTGCGCAGCCCAGGCAGATATGGGCTTTGAATCCCTAATTTTGCAGGACTGTTGGCGTTGCTCAGCCCCGGCAGATGTGGGCTATGAATCCCTAATTTTGCAGGACTGTTATCGATGCGCAGCCCCGGCAGATGTGGGCTTTGAATCCCTAATTTTTCAGGACTGTTATCATTGCGCAGCTCCGGCAGATGTGGGCTTTGAATCCCTAACTTTGCAGGACTGTTATCATTGCGCAGCTCCGGCAGATGTGGGCTTTGAATCCCTGATTTTGCAGGACTGTTATCGTTGCGCAGCCTTGGCAGATCTGGGCTTTGAATCCCTGATTTTGCAGGAATGTTATCGTTGCGCAGCCCTGGCAGATGTGGGCTTTGAATCCCTGAATTTGCAGGACTGTTATCGGTGTGCAGCCCCAGAAGATGTGGGCTTTGAATCTCTAATTTTGCAGGACTGTTGGCGTTGCGCAGCCCCGGCAGATGTGGGCTTTGAATCCCTAATTTTGCAGGACTGTTATCGTTGCGCAGCCCCGGCAGATGTGGGCTTTGAATCTCTGATTTTGCAGGACTGTTATCGTTGCGCAGCCCCGGCAGATGTGGGCTTTGAATCCCTGATTTTGCAGGACTGTTA
>JAODUD010000001.1:35168848-35197349 GCA_026784285.1 Stomatorhinus walkeri | reverse complement strand
TGAATGGGTGAATGAGAGGCATAATGTAAAGCGCTTTGGAATAAAGTGCTATATAAATGCAGTCCATTTACCACTTATACAAACACCACTGCTAACTTAGAAGTAGCACAGAGAAAAGAGATACAATTAACAAAGCAAAAATTGAGCAGGTTATTTTTGTACTTTAGTTACATTTAAAGAATTAATTTTTTAGCTTGTATCTCCATATTTCTGCATCAGAAATCGATAGCCAATATACTTTTGTCTAATAGTACCCGTGCTGGAGGTGAAACTTGCAGAATATGGTACAGTGTTTTTTATTCTATGAAACCAAAAAATTGATCTGCCAGCGAGATTTAATAATGAAATTTAAACTTCAGTGGTCATATGAATAAAATATAAATGAAAGGCTATTTGAGCACAATAGCTCCCCCTACCCCTCCACTCCCCATTAATTAACAAATAGCTTGTTAATTCTCCATTATTTTGGGGTGAACTTTCAAATTATGTGTGAAGTTTAACTTGTGAGTTTTTTGCATCTCCCCTGCTCATGTAGCCTAAAGGTCCCAGTTCTCTTGTGCTGTGTGACAGTGACAAAAGTGGCCAGAAGTTTCAAAAGTTCCTGGTCGAGCGAGCCCAGGAACTTGTAACCAGGGACCAGGTTCTGGAACATCAGTGCTAGGCCCAAACTGGCCTCTTTTTCATCTCCCAGAAAAAGCTACAGGAAGAGCCACAAACAGCCATTTCCATAATGGGTTTTATATGTAGTTGTATGTACAATAGCAAGTCATAACCAATGCAGTAACAGGTGTTGCTATGGCAGCATTGCCTGGTTGGGCTCAAAGGAGGATGATATACAATGAGTTCAAGATCACATATTGGGCTGGGGTCTCCTCATTCTTCTCATATGAGAATACGGTTTTGTTTTATATACTTCTTCTCACATGACAATTCTTATTAGTTCTGAGCGAGAGTCTATGGACATGGAACTGTGAGACAAGACATTTCCTGGTAATGACTTGAGAGTAGTCACAAGTACAGCATGCTAATTATTCTGTAGGGCATCCCGGAGCAAATCCTGACCTACTGGCCATATCTGGCTCACGGAGCTATTGTTAATTGCTCCTGTGATAATTAAAATGAAAAATAAACAAACAGTACAGGTTATATTCAAGTCCCATTAATAATCACTTTCCCATATCTGCACACAAAAACAAACTGCTCCAAAAAAAACAAAAGAACAAGTCTTATGCTGTACCTTCATATAACATGAAAATGATCATTAATATTGGCTCATGTTGACATGGTGAAGGTCAGATTTGGCCCTTCATGGAAAATATAATGGCTTGCTGTACCGACCAGAGTTATTATGGTTAACAAAAACTAAACTAAAAAATAATTTTGTTAACTGAAATAAATATAAAAATGAGAACTGAATAAAAACTACAATGAACAATGCAACATGAACTAAAATTAGCACTGTGGTTGTGACACCATACGGCCCACAGGAAGCAAAGACCATCATCTGCCATGTTAGTGCATTACTCGTCTGGTCAAGGTATTCCTGTCTAGGCCTACTGTTTTTCTGCTTTAATCAATGTTGGCTGTGCTGTTTTCGGGCAGGAATAACAACAGTCTTTGCAAATAAAGGTAAATGACTTCCAAATAAAAAAACGTGACCCATGAGAAAATTTTATCTAGTGAGTGCCATTTCACATTTTCTCCATTCTCTGTCTTACACACACATACATATGTCTCATGATCCGCCCGTCCGAGCCTCGTGTGTGCCACGCCCCCCTCGTTACCTCGTGTCCGATCTGGATTGTAACCACCTGTTGTCAATTTGTGCCTGCCTTTCCTGTTTGTATTTAGTCGGCGTCTGCGTTCGTTTCCCCAGGTCTGTCATTAACGTTCGTTGTAGTGCTGTCTTGTCTCTCACTGGTTTGGCAATAAACCACGTTTCCTGCCCTCATCGCTGCTTCCTGACCTTCCTTACCTGCTCGTCGACCCCGCAACACGACACTATGTATGTGTACATATGTGTAGATGAAAATGTACTCTTCTATGTACTCTAATATGGGATTACTGCTACACAGAAACCAATTATTAAGATTTGTTTAATGGTTTGCCATTGGATTCATGGTTATTAATTATACTTATTTCATCATATTCTTTTCCTTATTATCAAGGTTAAAACTGCTTCACATTTTCTCCATAGCTGTTTCATGTGCAGAATGAAAGCATGAAAGTCACTTCCAGTCTGGTATGAAAACTTGTTATTAGGTACTTAAAAACTAAAATTAATACTGAAACTAAATAAAAACTAAACTAAAACCAGAAATGTTCAGAAAATAAATTTATTTGTACATTCTTACAGAAAATAAAACCTCAGACATAAAAAGTAAAACAAAATAAACCTGCAAACTAATGTAAAAACTATAATAACCTTGGTAAAATGTATCCATGTATCTATGTATTCATCTTCTAGAACTACTCATTGAAAGCAGGGTACTGCACAGGGTGTGAGACAGGAAACACCTTGGACAGGACTTTAGAAATGACTCTGTATATTATCAATATCTCTGTTGATATTTGTTTGATTTCCCCACTAAAATAATACATTTCTTTTATTTAATTGACATGAACATCTGCTCTAGCTGAGTAATCTTAATTCTATTTATGAAAATTAATCTTTAGAAACTAGCAGGAAGCTTAATTTCATCTGCCTATTTGTCAACACTCTCAAAAGCCTTTATGAGCTCTCCTGCATACAGCAACAGCTTGCTAGCAAGGTCCTGAAAAGGTAACTGATTAGTGTAAAATGAACTTCCAAATTAATACATGTGAAGTGCCTAGACTAAGTAGTAAGTATTTTTGAATATGTTCAACAGTCCATTCCTTTATTGTCTAGGGCATTGATGAGCACAATGACAAGCAGGTAAATCAGACAAATACTTTGTCAAAAGCATGTGCATAATTGTACATTTCCTGAAGAAATTCAGGGGAAAATACAGTAAAAGAATAACCTTTAGCAGGAGAAAAACAATTTGATTAAAACTGAATTATTTTCAGTGTTAGCTCATAGCACAAACAAAAGTAAGCCAATGAGAATTACTCTTTAAGAATGCTTTTACACCTGTCTGCTTTGTAAAATATATAATATACTTAATAATAATAGTATAATAAATATTCTTCAAATGATATGTAAACTTTACAGAGCAGAGAAATTAAAGTGAATTAAACTTTTGATTGAAGCTTCTGTTTTCACTACACACTAGCTATTATGAGGTCTCAAATTTGGTCATCTGCAAATCCTTTTCCTAAAAACAAAGTGTAGCTGCCTTATGTTACTCTAGTTCCTAAGCATGATCGAACACTGCAAACCAATCCGTAATGGAAACCAGAATATTACAAGTATCTGAACTTAGATTTCCCCAACAGCAGAATGATTATGATTATCAGGCTTTTATTCAATCCATCCATTTTCAGAAATCATTTGTCCTATTCAGGGTCACAGTGGGCCTGGAACCTAAAGGGCACAAAGCAAAGAACAATGCAAGATGGGGCACCAACCCATCACAGGGCATGTTCACACACACATCTATGGAAAATTTGGCAACTCCCAATAGCCTTAGCATATTTTTGAAATGTGAGGTGTCAGGGACTGAGATGGAAGGCACGAGGAACACAGGCAAATTAGAAAAAATCTTTATTTTTTAATTCACAAAAAGAAAGCAATATAACAAAAGAGTAAACTTGGGTCCAAAAAGGCAACTTAGCAAAACCCACAGCTAGCCATATGACTTAAACGAAACAAACTGACCTTCTCCTAGACAAGCCACCATGAGGGCTGTATATACTGGTTGGTCAAACCACAAGACACAAAAGGGGTAAAAACGATAACAAATACCACAGATACACCAGTACAAAAGCCAGATAATGTTTCAGTCAAAACAAACAAAATCAAATTAAATTAAGATAATACAAAAAATGTACTTAAACAATAAAAAGAAACTAAATGCAAAATATTCCACCCTCATCGCAAACAGCCAGTTGGAGTTGTCTGATTTCCTGCATTTAGCCCAGCTTCCATGTTGGCCATCTCTTTTGCCTGGAGCAGCAAGGAACCCGCCCCTGCACTCCACACAGCAAATCAAAAGAAACAAACTCAATAAATATTCAACACATTCCAGTTAACCAAATGTGTGTGCCTCATCTAGTAAACTGGTTAAATGTGCTAAATAAAGAAATACATAATCAAATGAAATGTTAATTACTAATATATTGCAACTTAAACTAAACAAAGTCAAACATGGAATAACAAATGACCATAAATGATACTTCCCTTCACATTAGCTGTGTGGCTGTGGGGGCAGCCATCACATGGGGGATAATGAGAGTATTCAGAGGAAACCCCACAATGACACAGAGGAACACGCAAACTCCACACACAGAGAATCGTGGAGGAGATCTGAACCCAGATCCCTGAATTACTGTACCTCCTTGCTGTCCCTCATATCCAGTGATAGCTGACAAATTACAACCAGTAGGCTTCATTATGTAGTCAGAACTGTTGCTTTCACTATTAGATCGTTCAGATTCTCAGACTGAGAACAGGTAACTGACATATAGATCTTCAGAGAGTTAGTCAGTGCTGTCACTCTTTCAGTGTTGACTGGATGTGAGAGGTCCACTGCATTACACTGAAAAATAGTAAGCATGCACAAGAGATCCCAGCTGAAGTGTTGCAGTGTCTTCCGTCTTTAATTTTAGACAGCAAGTTCTTATACTGTTTTCCACATATCTCCCCTACTTGTTCTTTGTTATTGTTTATCATATGTAGGGATTTTAAAGTATAACAGTATAACAGTATCATTGTGCCCTTTAACTTGTCTGCCTCGCAATCTTCATTGAGATACACACCACAATATGCTTTCATAACTTGTCTTTCATGGATGAAATGGTGGCTGTATGAACTTCACTGAAGCCAAACATTTTCTGTTCTACTGCTAGGCCCCTTTGGCCTGCATATGGGGTTTGACATGCTACTGGTGGCTTGTTTGCGAAGATATTGATATAACTCAAGGACTGTTGGGAAGAAAAGCTTGCAAGGTAGGTCAATGCACATATGGTGAGCACATCAATTGTAGACTTGTTACATCACAGCACTGTTGAATTCACAAATCTGATTGATCAGTAGGGTGTTGATTAATTCTCTGTAACCACACACGTATAGTAGTGCCAGCCAAGTGAATAACTAGTAAATCAGTTATAATCTTTAATTCTAATATTATTAAAAATGAATTGAAGCCACATGTTTAATCATTGACAGAAGAAAGTAGTTTATTAATAAATGTGTTTTCACCTTGTAAACATATCAGAATCAGATTTATTGGCCAAGTGTCTATGTGTCACACACAAGGAATTTATTTCTGGTAGTTGGTGTCTCTCCGGTACAATACAATAGAACAAAACAGTACAAATTAAACACAATATAAAAGACATCTTATTTACAGACATACAATGTACATAAAGTACAAACAACATACAAGATGCAAAGTGAATGGGATGTCTTAGATTCAGTTCAATGGTGTGTTGTGAGTGGAGCAGGGTGAAGCGGTCATGGAAACAGGTGTAGGTTGATTTTGCAGGTTAGATGTTTATAAGGGTGATGTCTTGGTAAGGAAGGTAAATACAATTATGACTTTAGGTACAAAAGTGTAAGGCAAATGTGTAGTAACCATGCATTATACGTTTTTAAACCCAGTTTACTGCTGTACATTGGGTGATTCTTTGCCTCCACAGCAGTGCGTTTAAAAACATACAATGCACGGCTTGCCATGCATTAACCCTTAGATATTAAATAATACAATGAATCTTTGCCAGTAATTCTAAAATGAAAACAATACATATTTAAAAGAATTTCCAAATGTGTGCAGTTTGTTCCAGTTTTCTCGTGCTGTCAAAAAATATGTAGGTAGGCAAACTGGTGATGACAAATTGTCATTAATGAGGGTACGTGTCTTTTGATAGACTGGTCTCCTATCCTGGGTGTCCTCTGTGCTAACTGAAAAAGGTTGCTGCTCAAACTGCTATCAGAGAATCTCTGTACAAAGTGAAATCACCCATCATATAGGCCTACCTTTTATTCAGTAGTATTTATTTGTCATATTTTGTATAGTCACTGTGTAAATGATTGAATGTTTTTCCTTCATTGTATCTGAATGCTGTTCTTCGTTGTATCTGAAGGGGTTGCTACTCAGCAGTTTTGTTACACATGATATAATGACAATAAAGGCTTCTCATTCTAATTTTAATTCTAATTCTAATTGTAATCTTCTCATATTTAAATCGTTCTTAGTCTTGTTTTGGGGCTATACAGATGTTTATTTGTTTATTATTATGAAGACAAAAGTCAGATAATTTCTCTAAGAGGGCGGTGAATAGAACAGGGTCAATCTCACTACAGTTATGATACCAAGCAAAGACACCCGTATCTCTTTATATGCATAAATGCTTGCAGAAGAGCAAAACCACTAACAGGCTATTAGCCTAAATACTTGGTATCATGGTATTTCCAGGAGCTTCAGCATGTGCCTGAAATCTTCATGGAAACAATCTCCAGGTGTCTATAAATAGAGTCAAACCCAGAGGTAAGGATGTGGTTCCCTGGACTACGTATAATACCGAAGAGTGGAATATGTTTCATGCAAAAACTGCCCTCTACAAAGGGCAAAGTGAGATTCAGAGGAATAGGAAGAGAGTCTGAGAGACAGGGTAGCACATGCCATCTACAATACATGGATCAAATAATAATTTCTCTTAGAGGAAAACCTGTTTATTTGTCATAAGAGAAAAACTGAATGAAAAGGTCACACAAATCTAAGAGGGACAAGAAATATTTCTTAAACCATTGTGAAAGGATGAGCCTCTAGTAGAAAGTCTCTACAATGGTACAGCCATTTATGACTTACAACATGGTTTCAGTAAACTGCCAAATTGAAGTCTCTTCTGCAGTCTAAATTGCATTATATTCCTGCTTCTGTCAGCATAGGTAATTTTATGCTGTTAATCTATTTTTGCAATATTAATTGTACAATGCATTTTACCAGAAAATTATTTACTGCCAGGGCTGAAAACAGTGATGATCAGATTTATCAAAATGTATGAGGAATTGGCTGACTGCTGAAATGTGACATGCTGGCATTTGGGGAATAGTTTCTGTGTGGGTGGCACATATGAAGACTGCTGTCCTCAAGAAATCCCCACTAAAGCTTCACAGTTCCAGGTGGTGTTCCTTAGCTGCTCAGCTGTCTAGCTACCAAAAGCTTAGTTCTTACAGGCAGAAACAGCCCACATACTCCAGCAGGGAAAGGGAAGAGCAACAGAACATCATGTGTGCACATTCCAGTATCCTCACCTGGTCTGTATGTAAGCAGATCCGAATCTTAGTTATAAATAGTGAAGGCTGGGCCTGTTCTGGCTCTCAGTTTAACTATTCTGTGTTTCACTGAGCAGTGTGAAACCTAGCATGTAAGACTGTGAGCTATAATATAAAAAATGTGAGTGGAATAAAATTATCAGTCAGCAGGGTTTTCTCAGCACAATGATAACATTTCCTGTGATGTTCAAAGATCATTAACACAACCTTACCACTGTTCACTCCAATACTGATGAAGAATCACCTCTAATGTCGAGACCAAGTACACGTTAAGAAGTTCACAGAACTACAATCTGAATACTTTATGCTCCAATTTCATTTAGAGAGAGATCACAGGTGCATCATTGCACCTAAATAGCATCTTGTCATCCATTTGTATGAAAAGTGAAGAAAAGGCCAGACACCATCTCTTCCCACCAAGTGCATAAAAAACAATTCATCTCTTGAATAGTGCAGTACCTTAGAGCTTCCACAGAGCTGAAAAAAACTACCCCTAAACCAGATTATTGTTACCTTGGGAGGTCCAGAGTATGTATTTTGTAAAGTGATTTGACTGACTGACTCAGACTGAATAATAAACATGTATTTCCCCAAATTACTATAGATTTTTGGGTGACCTGCCCCTTTAACTTACTAATCAAACACAATAACAACTTAACTTTTATTCCCTACCAAATATGCAGCATCTTACGAGCTGTTAGATTCGGTAGCATTATACTGCTCTGCAACTACTGAAAATCTTGATGCAGTAGGTATCAGTTGTTTGACCTTTATGTAGAAAACTCAGTACCCATTCTTTTCAGCATTTACCCTCTTTTCAGCAGGCAAATGCTGTTTCCCTTTACAAAACAGAAGTGTGTCTTTACAGTTATGATCTTCTTGACAAGATGGCAGACTGGGCTACTATTACCAAAAGAGGTCAGTGTTCACTGAAATGCAGAAGATTATTCACTCATAAATTTTTACACTGGAGGCCTGTAATAATTACAGACATGGCAGATTCAAACTGGATAAAAGTTATTACCTCGCATCCCCTGGTAAAACTAATTCCATTCAAATAGGACTTTTAATATATTTACACATTACATGGAGAGCAGTCACACATTATTCGCAGACAGAGGCACATTCAGAAATGCTTTATTTTTATTTCCAAACTTAGCTAAAGTAGGCACCTAATTACAAGCCATTACTGTTTAACATTAACTACATTAACTATATTGATTGATCACACTATGGTTAATACCCTTTGGTTCATTTTCTAGTAGTTAGCCTGTTTGAAACCACTAAAGATTATGAGTGACGTAAAATAATGTAAATTTTATGTAAAATGAATGTTTCATAAATTTTAAATGTTCCAAAAATCTTGTTTGGAAGGTACATTTTCCAATGCTTTAAATGTTTTCTTAGCCATTATTTCTGAAATATGAATTAGTGTTTGAAGATCATGCTAATTTTATAATAATCTTGATGATTAATATATAAAAAAAAGAATCTGTGAATCAGGTGTCGATAGATGTTGATGTAATCACAAGCAAAATTATGCACTAAAATCCTCAGAAACATGCTGCTGGAGCAGAGACACATTAACATAGCCTTAGGCCCTTCGGTTATTTGAATTGTCAGGAGCCCCCTAATATTGTCTACAGTGGTGTAGTTGTGTACCAGGGAAGGGGGGACTGGATTGACAATCGAAATTACTAAGCGAGGGGGGCATCCCCGGTGTAAGGGGGATGGTTCCTAGACGATAATAATTGGTCAAGTAGGGGTGGTCAAGTTGGTTTAATTTTATTTTCTAATATGGGACAGATGTCAAATCCAGGTTTAAAATTATATTAAATAAGGCTGGTTGAAACAAATTTTTAGCAGAGGCCTCTGGGCTTCAGCTTGGATAAGCCCATGCATTGATCTGCCTCTTTTCAGGACTCGTGTTTTCATCCACCTTATATACCTTCATATGCCATTACTCCCTTGTAGGACCAGGCTATGGTGGTCAAGGTGGAAAGTATTGAAACCAAATTTTCCTTGTCACACACACAGCACCTGTTCTCTGTTCATTTCTAAAATATTCCAACTTTGTAGTGGATTGGATGAACATAGAGTACAGCCACAGCCTGTAGATAAGTTTTAGCGGCGGTATAGGGACATCAAGTTCAAATTACAATGAAACTGAAGATGTATCTGCTATGCACCAACTCCTAAAACCACAACATTAAGAAACTTGCTTGTACTTCAAACACTTGTCTGTATTTCATCTTGAAGAGACCAAGATAACATGGCCATGTGAAAACATCCACAAACACTACACATCAGCACTGCACAGAGCAAACAAAAGTTCTCATAGAGCAATACATCATATTTATGACATACTGTGACAGTCATTTAGGGTTGTGTGTTTGCTAAGACTAAAACTGTAAACCATGAAGTGCTCTGAGATGGTGTTTGAAGGTGTTTTGTGGCTCCATGTTTTGCTGCAGAGTTTTCGTTTACTTGCATACTTTTTGTACTGAGCATCTATTAATGTGCACTATATTGTGCGCATGCTCTGCTTTCACAGTAAAGTGATTTAGCTCATTTCCTAAAGTTCAGGGATGTCTTATTACTGTCATGGGTTTAAATGTCTTTGTCTCATTTTGTTGACTTTTCTTCTTAATTATGCAAGTATAAAAATTTCAGTATGTTTAGAAATCATGGCATGTTTGCAAGGAACTTGTCATGCTTGTGAATGCCACACAATGCATCCTGCTAATTGCATCTTCTGTGTTCTCCGTGGGACATTCCAGTCAATCAGCTACTATTCATCATGGCTTGTTTGCAGCATTATTGCCACAGAGCTCTTCCCAAGGCCCGAGGATGCTGCAGTTCTGGAACTATTACTTGAAAGTACAAGCATTCTGTCCATATCTCTGGTTAACTCAGGCTCACCCACAGCAGAGAGGGATGCATCCCTGATTTCTGAGCCAAGGCACAGGAACAAGTGGGGAAAGTGGCCCACTCCAACCCCCATGCCCATGTTTAATCCCATTGGCCTGGGGTCCATCATGCAGCAGGCAGCTCCACTTTCATCAGCAGTGCCTGGTTGTCTCTGCTTTTGATCTCCATCTTCTGTTCTATATGAACGGTCCACGGACCAACCCACCATTAGCTCTGCCCCTTTCATCTGCTGAGAGTGCATCAAAGCCAGCTTGTTGAGGCTGTAAATGCTACATTGAAAAATGGCACTTAACAAAAAAAATTGCTTAACAGATGGCTGAATAGATGTAATAAAGAGTTCTGCTGGTAGCCTTTTCAAGACTGCATAGTGATACATAATTTGGTTATAAAATGACTGCGTTATGTCCAAATGGTTTTGAATGTTTAAGAAATGTTGACGATTTCCTTCTATGTAGTATTTCACCTCAGTTCAGTGTGTCTTTTTAAAATGTATTATTAAATTGTGGTCATAGACCTTTAAATGTCACACAGCTCCAAAAGTCTCTTATTTTACATGTAAATACTGAGCTGCATTAATTGTGACTGATGACTATAGCAGAAGTGGGCTTACTAGAAGATCCTCTTTTGACCCCTCGCCCCCATAGCCACACCTTTTTCCATTATTCCTGCATCCTCAGGTAAGTTCCAGGTTTACCCATGAACCTGAACAGGATAAGCAGTTAGAAAATGGATGTGTTGATGGGGAATGGATGGATGGATGGATGGTTGGATGGATGGATTTCTAGAATGCCCACCAGAGGAAAAAACAATTTGTGAAGCACCCACATTTTGGATACTACCTTGGTCTACAAAATCCAAACACTAAATTAGCACTTTAATTGAAAATGAATATTGCATCTTTTGTGTTAACCCATCCTATTTCTTTTTAAAATGCAGAATCTTTCTACTGTAAATATATCTTTCTACTTTTATATTTTCATACAACTGTGATTTACTAAGAAAGTTGTTATGGTAACAAGAAACCCTTGGACATTTGGCAGTTATGGGTTCATAATGAATCCTTATGCAGTTTGGCTGTGACACATTGTCACATTTTTGTCACATTCTTGTGAATTCCTAAAAATGGAAAAAACAGTCATCTCCACAAAAAAGTTGAGAAATTTACATTCTGAGCATTTCAACATGTTAAGGAATGTTGACAGTAAGGTAGTTTGTGATACATATACCATACATAGGCCAATGTGACTTTCAGGGAACAGCAATTGTTACTTAAAACTGAAATCTTACTTTTTTGGTAATTTCAATTTACCTTTCAAAAGTATAAACAAGAGAATATTTAGTCAAATATTGCTTCCTATCTTAGAGAACACCCTAGGCAGAATGCTTGCTCTTACAATTATATTAATATAAACACTAAAATGCCAAAAATATTCAGACAGACTCACAGAAATGTTGATATAAGAAATATTATAAAACATATTCTGCAAAATCAGTGACTATTTTGCTTTGAATTTTCTTTTTATGACAAATTATTTCAAAATCCTGCTTTCACAAGTTCAACTGATTGAACTGAAATTTTTCATCAAGGTTAAAGTACACCATATAACTACTCATCCATCTGTTTTCTCTACCTTTTCATCCTATGTAGGGATGCAGGGGTCTGGAGGCAATCCCAGAAGCTATGGGCACAAAGCAGGGAATATCCCTGGGTGGAGTGCCAGCCCATCACAAGGCACACACACCATTAGCACGCACATGCACACCTATAGACAATTTGGAAACTGTGTTAGCATGTTTTTGGACTGTGTGGAGAAACCACAGAGGAAAGCAAATGATGACATGGGGTGAACATGCAAACTTCACACACATGGAGTTAAGCCAGAGATTCGAGCCCCAGTCACAGAGGTGCGATGCAACAGTGCAAACCTCTGCACCGGGCCACCTGTATAATACTATTATTAGCCCCCATTTATATAAAGCTTATTAAATTTGTACAAATACACAGATATGCATCTAGTAACATGCCCACATACTCCACAGAAAACTTTACCATCCAAACTAAGGTATTTTTATTTAAACACAGATCTACTGTTCCATTGTAGACTAGGACAGTTTTCTGGAGTACCAGAAAAGCTAGTCAATGCTGTAGTCTCCCAGTCATAGGTGTATACCATATTAGATGTTATATTGTAATAACTAGATTGTCCAATTTTGCTGAACCTGTGCTCACTGTAGCTTCAGTTTCCCATTCGTAGCTAACAGGAGTGGCACCTGGTGTGCTTTTCTGCTGCTGTAGTCCATTTGCTTCAGGTTTCAAGATGTCGTGCATTCAAGGAACTCTTTTGCATACCTTGGTTGTGGTTATTTGAGTTACTGATGCTTTGCTATCAGCTTGAACCTGTCTGTCCTTTCTTCTGACCTCTGCTAACATTATAGTGTGCAAACATGTGTAATAGTGTAATAGTGTGGGGATATATACAGTACACTCTGGACCTCCACCTGCATATTGTTGCTGACCATGTCCATCCCTTTATGACCACAGTATACCCAGCTTCTAATGGTTACTTCCAGCAGGTTAATGAGCTTATATCATCTCAGTCTGGTTTCTTGGACATGACAATGAGTTCAGTGTCGTCAAATGTCCTATACAGTCACTAGATCTCAATCTAATACAGCACTTAAGAGATGTAATGTGAGATTCACATCATGAAGGTACAGCAAATTTATGATGCTTTCATGTCAACATTGACCAAAGTCTCACTGAATCTATGGCATGAAGAATTAAGGCGGTTCTTAACGGGGTTCCAACCTGGCATTAGCAAGGTGTACCTAATAAAGTGGCCAGTGTCTGTGTTTATGTATATGCCATGATGTGACAGCTGGTATGTATAGAAATTATGCTACCTATAATCTGTACATACTGGACTTCAAATCAGTTTTATAATAAATCTATATTACAATATGTGTCAATAAATTATATTTTTAACAAAAAACTTTCAACAAATTTCATAATGTAATAACTTGCACATAATGTAAAGACTACATTATGCGCTCATGATTTCTTATTACAATATTGGCAGATTATTACATAATGAGTTTTTATTATATTATTTCATTACATTATGTGTAGTTATTACAATGCGCACAGTTATTGCATTATGAGTTTCTACACACCAGACTTTGTAATGTTTTTCTATTCCATGTGCTTTCTTTCGGGATGAAGCTCGGAGAGATCTGTAAACCTACAGCTATAACCTTAACTCTGGCATTGCAGGGACTGTATCTGGCCCAGCACAGCTTCAGCTGGAAGTTTATCTCTCTACAGCTAACCCAACTTTGTCCCAATACAGGTTCAAATATTCAGCTATCCCTCAAGCCCTTTCTTCCCTCCTGATTTATTGTAAGAGTTGTTTCCTGTCCTCCGTTGTCTTGTGCTTTTACCTGTTTCTTGTAACCTGTTGCAAATTATATAAATTATCTGCTCCATGTCTGTTTTAATGCTATTTCTGTGCATTATTTTTAAGATTATTTAAGACTATTTGCTGTTTTCTGCTACACCGTTTTATGTTCTCTTGAGAGGCCATGTTGGGAAAGGTGCTTTATACAATTTAAGTCAAAATAAAATAACAATTTCTGAAAATGAGAACTATAAAAGAAGGACGGCATCAATCTGGTCCTAGAATTAGTTCACATAATTTCTGAAGTAAAACTGTAAAGCAGGAAAAACACTTTTTTTTCTTAATTGCATAACTAAACATTCTGATCCACTACAGACCATGATTACTATTAAGAGGTGAAACTTTAGGAGATGAACATTGATAGTAATATAAAATCTCTTTAAACATGCAACATAGAGTTCAATAAATGTATTTAGTCAGTTAAACAATGTATATTACCTGAGGATATGGGTTGTTACAGCCCAGTCTGTGGATGCAAGAGAGTATGAAATCAACAGAGAGCAAAGGACGGGGTGACCTGACAGGACACTTTACTGGATCGGTATGTAATACTTTCATAGACTGTAGTACAGTATGTGAGTAAGTCTGTTTTCTATAAAAAGGAATAACAATCATCAAGCACTGTCTATTTTGTATGTATTTTTTTCTATTGTATATCTATAACCTGTGTTTGTGAAACTGACAGGTGATGTTTGCTATTTTACTATTATTATTATCATTATTATTATTATTTTCATTATTATTTTGTAATTTGAGACAACTTTTTTTATAAAAATATAGTCATGTAGTCTTCAATGTAAAGCATGTCGAAGTGCGGACTGCTAAATTTAAGTGGGCAATAATATGATACATTATTTTATTTTATTTTTTGTAGTGTTAATTTTCTGTTTTGTGAGCAAAATCACAAATCTCTTCCAATTATTTTGATCATCAGTTGTGTTGGCTTCTAGTCTTATTTTATATTTGATATGTCAAGTATATATGTGCTGAATTTATGACAAAAGACCTAAGAATAAAAATGACAATTTTGGCCATAATATGTTCCTTGCAATAAAATATAGTTATTATAGTGTGCTAAACATTGAACTAAACCTCTGTTTCTTTCAAGATAATTAAAAAATAATTGCATATAACATCCATCCATTCATCTTCCATACTGCTTACAGAGTTCAAAGTCATAGCAATATATGCCATCTTTATATAACAATAAATATCTTATCTAAGATATCTGAAACATCTAAAAACAAATGATAAAAAAGCTTAGCTCAAGCTAACCTTTCTAAGTTGTGGGTCTTGAATATGCTTATAAAATTACTTTCACTGTCGCTGTTTGTTCTGGGTATGGATTGAAACTGGAGGCTTCTGCCCAACCACACAGATGTCTCTGGAATGGAAAATAAAGGTCCCCTTAATATTCATTAGAACCCAGAACTCAGTTGCAGTTGCTGCTATATACATAATTGATTCTGAAATTAAATCTCAAACTGCAGTTTCAATGCAAACAGCTTATAACTCCAAGTAAAATAGATAAGAACCTAACAATAATTGAACTGTTGCTTTGTCATAAAAAAGAGAAAAACATCTTAGGTCAGTTATATTTGAAAGGATGTCTGTTCTCAGTAGCCTTCAATTTCTAAGGCTTTGTGAAGCATAAATTACCTCCTTCTACTTTTACTTGTATGAGCATTTTTCATTTTCTTTCCTGTGTTTTTTATTGTAGGGTTCATGACAATTAAATAAGTTTATAAACTGATGAATAATAGACAGCAGATTCTTTGATTAATGCTATTGTTCCAAATGACAATTTGAAACATATTCCCAGTTTTTCATTTACAAAAAATCCTCATCATGTTATGTTCTTATTTTTAATACTATTTGTACTAATTACAATATAAGATATGTCATATTGAACTAAAGGTGATCTCTGGATGTTTTATAAGCTTTATAACACCACTAAGGAGAATTCCAGTAATAACTTCCAAGGTTAGTGCTGGAAAACAAGAAGAGAATCTAGCTAGATCTAGGTAGCTGTTTAGAGAGTATAAACTGAGGTTATGTTAGTTTTATATGGTTTAGTCAATATTCTTACTGCAATTCTGTATTAACAGAAGAAAGGCTGATACTATATTCCAACCTTAAGGTAACAAATGGTTTGAATTGTTTATTGGTAACATTAAGAGAGGAGATAGAAAATAATTACTTTTTAGTTCTGACAGTTAGGCAGAGCAGTGTTCCTTGTTTATTTAAGGCTCCAAAACAAGGCTATTTTTGGGTAGCTAAGAAATTATAATCTTATCTGTCAATGGACTGCAGTTTTTATTTCAACAGTAAGATGCAAAAGGATTTATATGTTGTACTGTCTGAGGAAACCATCTGGACCCA
The DNA here is from genome assembly GCA_026784285.1 of Stomatorhinus walkeri. NCBI lineage: Eukaryota > Metazoa > Chordata > Actinopteri > Osteoglossiformes > Mormyridae > Stomatorhinus > Stomatorhinus walkeri. Next base: position 35,181,158 of record JAODUD010000001.1, on the reverse strand, counting down.
AGGGATTATGGGGGATATGACTGTCATTGTGATGGGTTCATCAGTGCAAACGTAAAAACAAAGAATTCTTCAACCATGATTAGTTCTGATCTCCAGCTTCCTGCTTACAGGAGATGTTGTTGGCTTCACACTTCACTGGAGTTATTACCTAAATGGAAGTTCTAGGCACCATGCATTATATAGATGCTTCCTGTATTGTACTGACCCGTGAATCAGGAGGTCAGAAAATGGACACACTTACATAAAAGCATAATAGCAGCCATTGTTTCTCTAATAACATATATTTAGATTTATTAACCAGGAAGGGAAGAAGAGGCAACATGCATGAATATTAAGAAAACAAAAAATTGTTTAATCTGAACATTAATTTGTTTATTCACCAGACAGGAAATTCAGTATTTACTGGATCCCACTGAGCACATGACCTCGTAAAGGTCACAAAGATGGGCAAATGAATATGAATTTTACTGGTGGCAGTAGAGACTGGTGCCAGTCTCTAATTTATTAGTCAGAGTGTCACCATCTGCTTAAAGCTCTGCATATTTTTATTCTACATTTGTCTGTACCAGCATTCTAGAATAATTTGGCATCAAAATGTATGTTATAATTCTCTTATATGTTTGGTTCATGGTGATTTATTTAAGTTAATTATGATCATTTTTATGGCGTTCTTAGCAATTTTCACAATACAGAATTGATGTCTGTATTCTGATAAAGCAAGCTTCTTTGGCTGTTACATTCCTAATATTTGTAGAAAATGTCTATCAAGAAAATGTGCAGTAGGCAAACTTTTCTCATCATCATCTGCATCATAAACATTATGCATCCCCATGTACTGTAGCATCACTGCAGAATCAACCCACGTTCAAAGACATAATTTAAAAGAACAGATTAAACTTATTAAAATATCTATGTAAATTTCAGTAAACATATTAAGTGAAATCATCATTTTGGGAATTGGGAGCTTTTAGGCTGGTTTAGAAGTGGGGGCTGTAGTGAAGACAGCAAGCCTCAAAAACAGGATTAAGCTGGTTATGAAGGAAATCCTTTCCCTTTGGAAAGAACAAAAATGATTAGTTTGGAAAAGCAAATGGATGTTTATTGTGTCTCTCAAACAAATCTGGGTGTGTTGAGCCAGCATAGCCTGCCAGAGTAACTGAATACGAGCAAGCAAAGCCTCTCAGCCTAATTAGAGCGCTAGAGGGAGCCCCCCCACTAGGGGCACATGAGCCAAAGTGCAGTCAGCACCTGCCTGGGTGCTATCCTTACATCATCCAGACACGCGGCCACGACGGCAGAGCTTTTATCTGCCAGACTGGTGGGAATGGGCTGAGCACAGGCCTTCTCACAGGTATCACCACATCAGTGTAATGAGGCCATCAAAGTGGCCATAGCATGATGAGCCAGGTGAGATGGGGGTCCATGGGATGGGGGCCCAGATAGGGTTGCCACGACTCTGTACCTGCTGCTAGCATCATTCCCAGAATGTGACTTGGTACAAATCCTAAAGTTTAATATTTTGAATTTGTGGCTTGGTTTAATTAAAAAAGCTATACATGTAGTCAAGTCCATGTGTAATAAAGGGTTATGTGTCTTTTTAATTGTATTTCATTGAAAACTGACCATTGAATATTACATATAATGAATTAAAACCTTTCACCCTGAACCTGTACTGGATAAGTGCTTTGGAAATTTTTTATTTGATGGATGATTGCTAAATGACCAAAGTTTAACGTGTATTGATTTTTACTTCCATATCCGAGTCATATAAACATTCAAAATTCAAAACTCCAAATGAGGAATAATCAATAGAAACTGTAATTTTGCAGGAATTTGTTTCACTAGTTTGTTGCTAAAACATGGTTATGCAGAAAATCTATTATTTTTGTGGAAACCAGGTTAGATTTTAGGCTGCATTCAGATTTGCAGTGCACACCATTCATTAATGCATTCAATTAAAAAGTCAACCGTGACCACTTTCTTTCGATTAGCCCCCGGTTCTGCATTGCTGGTGGCATTACTGAAGACATGGCCCTAGTAGTTGCTCTACATTTTAGCTAAAGCTGCAGGCATCTGAGCACCTCTATAAAAATGATTGTACTACTGGCATCACATCACACCAATAGCCAACATCTTTATAACCATGAGATCTTCTCCTTCACTCCTTCACTCCAAAAACCAAATGATTTGTCTTCTTTTAAGAACAGCTGCACTTATACATGAATCATGTATAATTAAATCTGATCCTTCTCTATTCATCAATAAAATCTTTCTGAATTACATTCATATATGATCATTAACTGGTCAACATAAATTTTCTTTATCTTGTGAGGGATGATGGCTTTCTCTTGCTCATTCCTGGGAATGCATATCAAACATTCCACACGCTTCCCATAAATGGTTTATAAATAATAATAGTAGTAATATCACCAAGATGTCCATAATCTTAGATGAATTACTTTAGGTCATACTGAATGCAAGTGGTACCCTTAGTATCCATGTTCAGTTTTGTGTTTCTTTTTGCTTTTTATGCTCTACTGCATATAATCACAGGATGTTAGTATACGCACACTTACAAAAGATAAACAATGTTACAATTTCCACATGTAAGCATTATTACTCTATATATTATACATTTTGTTAATAATCACTTAAAGTATCATGTTTAAATATAAGCATATTAATGCTTAGTGTTAGTCCCTTAACCAAATCAATTTTAACTTAATTTTGATATTTTTCAGTGATTACAGGGTTCGTTGTTTTAGAAGATCGATATTTCCCTCAGGTATACCAAAGCTAGTATACAATATACTTACCAAATGAACATGAAGATTTATTTTGCAAGATTTAAGGGGTAAACAAGAACATGGAGATTTATGTTACAAGAGATAAACAAGAAACCATGACTGACTACCAGGACACATGTACATTCAGATTGGTGAGGGACAAACCAGCCTAAGAGGAGTGTCGGGTTACCCTTCCCTTCCTAATTACCTTGGATTTGTGTAGTGAGGGCTGAAGGGAACTGCTCTGATACGGCAATAGCCCTGGGAAAGGACATTAACATGGATGAGAAGGACTGCAGGGTGAGTATAAATGCCTGCACACAATATATGTGTGACAGACTGGTGGGGTTTTAGGGAACTGTGGCTCGCGGAGAGAAGCAGAAGGTGGGGGATCAACCTCCGTCGACATCCAAGTGAATTTCTCCTCTCAGGGCTCACCCCCACAAGCCCCCTCTGATCTCCCCAAAAACCACCATTGTGGAAAGGTATGACATGCCAGGCATTCAGCTCCGACTCCTTCGCCACTCTGGCCAGCGACCCCTCTGCACTCCCCCTGCTCATCCACCACGCCGGGGCCGGGGACGGCCTACCTGTCTCCAGCCACACTACCAGCATGGTGTCTGCAGGTAACCACTTCAGGAGAATGACTCACTCATGCCAGTATCTTCTTGACCATGAACTTTGAACATGTCTCTTGTTATTATTGTACTGATGCCTATATATCTAAGGTAATTTACATTTTCGCGTATTAATACAGTAAATCTTTTTTAAGAAAAACATCTGTAATGGTAATAGTAAGATGTTGAAGCCCAGTGTGATTATTCTATGTTTTCAGTCACTATCTGGTTTAACGCTAATTGGCAACATGTCATAATTCCAACCATTGTGCATTTTTCTGATTTCCAGAACCCGCAAATTTTAGACTTATAGCTTCTTTTTCTAGTAATAAATGTATTACTGGAATTTTACTTTATTTGGCACCTGGATTTTTTCTTGAAATAGATTGATCTCATTTTTAAGCCATGTGGTCATAATAATTTTGTTCATGGTATTCTTCTATTGTGTATGAGAAGTACTAATCTAAGACCTATCCTAGTGGTATGTTTAAAGTGACGGGTTAAAATCTGTTAGGGTGGATGACTTAATGAAATAGGCACAAATTTGCCACCAAGACTGAATACAGCATGGAAGTTAGCAGGAAACAGACAGCAAAGAAGGTCTTTAGGCTGAGTGGGCTGAAGTTTTTCAGCCTTGACTCAAGAGTGAATTGGAGTGAAGAGTTTTTAAGAGGTTTGCTGAAATGCGTACACATTGATCAAGAATTTGGACCTGCAGTCCTCCTATCCAAGAGTCACGTTGTTAGCTGAAAGCACTATGCCACAGCTGATGGCCACTGTTTGTTCTTTTTCACAATACTAAATGTGTCTAATTTACCAATCTTTCAATTTCATATCCTGTTTCATTTTTAACAAATTACAATAGAATCTATATTGAATGTCTATCACCTTAAAACAACTAATCGATCCACCCATCCACCTTCCAGCCACTTATAAATGGAAAGTTACCTGTGGGGGGGGGTCTATCCCAGGAAACACAGGACACTAGGCAGGGGTACACCATGGATGAGACATCAGTTCATCACAGGTCACATATACAGATATGTTTATACATGCACAATCATACACCATTAGCAATTCATAGATACCAATTAGCCTCACTATAGGAGGAAACCAGTACCTGCAGTAAAGCTGTGTGACACAAGGACAACATGCAGACTCCACACACAGAGATTGGATGAGGGAGCCAGCCACATTTGGAGGTTCTATGTAACAGGGCTAACCACAGAGCCACTGATCAGAAAAAGAAATATTTAATCTAATAAAAGAGCAGACAGACCCTTACATGTGATAACACTTCAGGTGCATTATGGATGAGCTACAAGGGTGGAAAGAGGACTGAAAAATTCAAATACTCAAAAAAGTACCATTACTTCCAAAAAATGAACACTAAGTGGAGCCGAAACTTAATGGTGTTATTGCCCTTCTTGGCTTTGACTTTGTAAACCACCGAGCTGGAGCAAAAGGACAAGCTTTCATGATTATTAGTGGCTGTTTACTTTTTAAATCAACCCGCTGCAAGAATGCACTGATTTTAAGCACAGAAAATAATTATGGAAAAATGGAAAATAAAGAGCCCAAAGGCTAAGTTAGGAAAATGCTAAATTAGGAAAGTAGTGGACACACCTGAGTGGTAAATTGCAAGGTAAAAATACCATTACACCACTTCATACATACTCAAGTAAAACTACACCAATTTTAAACTTCTCAATAAAGTACATATTATGGAAAAAAATTACTCCACTACAGTAAGTCATTACTTTGCTCCCCTAGTAAAGGTGTTGACTGGACTGCGTGTGATGGCACTATCACAAACACCTAATGTGGTTGTTCTGTCTGCCACTTTATCCAAAGTACCCTCAGGTCTGTCACTTGTCCAGTCGTCCAAGCGCTCCCACATGCACCTGTCCACATCGGCACTAAGTAGTACCTCGGCCAGCCTGCACTACCCTGTGCCATCCTGTCACTATGGCAACCAGCAAACCACCTATGGCATGATGACAGGTAAGTTCAAATCACTGGCTGCCAGAATGGCTGCAGTGTGCCTTGTGCCCCAATCTCCTTGTGCCTGGGTCATGTTCCACCCTTTATTGTAGCTCTGTCAGTAAGGTGGCTGCATGTGGCCTGCAGAGACGATGACTTGGCATCTCTTCACAGCTCAGGAAATGCTCTCTGCCAGTATCTCCCAGACCCGCATCCTGCAGACCTGCAGTGTGCCCCATCCCAACATGGTGAATAGTGCCAACTCCCTGCAAGGTAGGCAAAGGTGATTCTGGCCAACCCAAATCTCTGTGACAGAGGAGGTTTGTGATCTTTTCACAGAGCTCTCATCCAAGACCTTTCATGACAAATCAGAGGAAATGGTGTTTGTTTTTCCTATTTGTTCCAAAACTTGTCAGCCTAGGAAGGAGGGGTGAGATCCTCATTATGCCTTTATAAAAATGTACCTTGTAGCCAAGAGCTATGAGGGGATGCCTCATTTTCATGACTCAAAACACTTATTGGCATTACAAGAAACAAGTGGGATGATGAAATGTCCCAGTGCACCTGAAACGGAATCTGTCATAAACACAACGCCAGAGATAAGTAGGATAAGCCTTGGTAAAAAGGTGGCTTTATGAGTCACCATAGGAGAAACTGAGCTTTAAAAAGTATCCACTGAACACTGTATGTCTGACTCATACTTGTCAGTCACATTAATTAATGTTACAGTGGAAACACTTCAGTGATTGGTGCAGCTAAGATTGACACACACTGCTACTATAAATGGAAAAAATATCAAAGAACTCTTTCAGAAGTTTGATTCCCCTAATTAAGCGGGCATCTAGCTATACAGTTTTGAGAATATGAAAATTAATAAGATCTCAAAATACTGCATTTCCATTATTATACTATTGACTGCAGTATTGAAATAACATATAACTTCTATTCTTGATATGGTTTATTGAATAAGGGTGCCCCCTGGTGTTAACTGCTTGGAACAGCCTCTAATAACATAAATTTCACAAAATCTCTAAAATCAGTATAATAATGTGTATTTATTAGCCTGACATGACTACAGAGCTATTAAGGAGGGGACAACTTACATCCTTAAACCTTGGCTTCAGCATGACCTAGGGAGCCTCTGATTTGTAGTGGTTTGTGTTGTAATGGAGGTCTGTAGCTACCATCTACTGGCTGGTGGCAGTAATAATCACAGATGTTAACTCAGATGTATGATACAAATTTTCAGTTATACTAACTTTAATTTACTGATCACTAAGGGTAGTGTTTTCCAAGATATTAATAAAAAAAGCTTACAATTTTTAAAATTAATTTTCCCATATGAAATTTCCCTTATGTGTTCTAAGTGGTTTGTATAGTATTGTTATTAGAATATGGTGTTTAGACTTAGGGACTACAATGGTGATGCTCATGATGTAGAGTTGCTTATCATCCCTTTCTGAACCACTGCCCGGCAGGCGGCCTGGGCCCCTGTCTCTACAAGTTCCCAGATCATAGCCTGAGTGCTGGCTCCTGTGCACTGGGTCACAGTTTCCCCCCACTGCCTCAAGCACTGCTGTCTGAGGAGCCTGGTGTAGGGGACTTCAAGCAAGAGTTACACAGGAAAATGCACCCCCCTGAGGAACCTCCTGATATGGACTCACCCCAGATTCGGGAGCTAGAGAAATTTGCCAATGACTTCAAGCTTCGCAGAATTAAACTGGGTAAGTTTCAACCACATCCCAGTTACTCCTTCATCCACATCCCCCACTCTAGGCTGGCTTCCTTAAAATTGCTTTGGAACTGCTGGGCACCAACCTTGATACGTAGGGAATGTAAACTATTGTAAAATCACATGCTTAAAAAATTCTGTGACATGTTCTGGTTATTGAAGTGAGGTGAAAAAAAATGTGGCTTGTGATGAGAGTATAATCATCAACAGGCTATACTCAAACCAACGTGGGAGAAGCCCTGGCAGCAGTGCATGGATCCGAGTTCAGCCAGACCACCATCTGCCGCTTTGAAAACCTACAGTTGAGCTTCAAGAATGCCTGCAAGCTGAAGTCTATCCTGGCCAAGTGGCTAGAAGAAGCTGAGCAGGCAGGAGGTGATTCATAGGCCCAGGCCCTCTTTGTGTCTGAGGAGTCCATTTTACAAGAGTAAAACCTTCAAATTACTATTCTTATTATTAGTATGTCCTGCATGTTCTTGGACTGTATGAGTGTCTATTTAAAAACTTAGAGCATTCAGTTTATATCAGTTTCATGACAACATGGGCACATTGGAATGTAATATAGTAATGCAACACTAAATCAACAAGTAGCTAATCTGAGGTACAAGTTCATACATATACAGAGTGACTAGGACACTTGAGTTGAAGTGTTCAGCATATTGCCAATGTGTCTGCAAGGGGTTCTGTAGTTCAGAGGCCTGATTTGTCGGGAGAGATGTTGTTTTTCGTCTGCTGATCACAGACTGAATGCTTCAGCACCATTTGCCAGATGGCAGGAGGACAAAATATCTATGGCTTGGGTCGGTAGATCCTTCACAGTTTGGTGAGCTTTCCTCTCATACAACTTGGTCAAAAACTCTTGTATGAGTACAAATGATGATTAACTGGGTTATTTTCATCACTTGCTGCAAGGTCTGTTACCATGCAGCCCCCATTCCAGACAATGAAACAGTAGGAGAATAAACTCTCTGTTGTGTATGCTAGAAGTCATTGAGTGTCTAAAAGGAATGGTGTCAGGGCTGAGTGATATTATCACGATATCAAATAAGTAATCTGGGTGATGATTGCCTTTGTTGGGGATGTAGGGCACACGCAAAACGATTATAAAGATTAATGATTTGGTTTTCAGTTCAGCCTAACCTATGTTTTTGATACACACACACATTTTTTTGAACTCCTTGTATGATACGTGAAGATTTCAGTGTATGTAAAGCTCAACTATACTGGTGGCATGTGGCTATGGCTTATTTGGTTATCGGTATATCATTTTTTTCATTGTTTCATGGTTTTCTTTTGGCTAAGAAGAATTTACGTGCCTCATTGGGGGCCATGCATGTGTGTGTTTGTGTGTGTGTGGGGGGGGGGGGAGACTCGATATAATCGTTTATTCCATTTATTCCATCGTTTATTTACATTAGTTTTTTAGATGTCCTCCAGCCCTAAAAGGCATCATTCTTATGACTAATCCTTTTTTTTTTGTAAAACTCTTTTGGTTTTAAAGGCTGCTTAAAAAAAAAAAAAACATGGCCACTGTTTTAATGTAGGTGTTAGTAGTATGTCTGTTTTCAGTTACAAAACAGCAAACATTGTTTTGCACACGAATTGAATAATCTGTCCCTAATTGCATAATTACATAATAATAATAATAATAATAGTAATAATAATAATACATTTTATTTATATAGTGTTTTTACAAGAACTCTAAGACGTCTTACAGAGAAAGTACACAGAAAACAGATTACACACTATGCATAAGGAAGGTTAAATGCCTGAGCAAAAAGAAAGGTTTTTAGCTTGACTTTAAAATCTGAAACAGAGGTCGGTAAACGGATGGCAGTAGGTAGCAGTAAGACTGTGGGGAGGCTGGTAGGATAGAAGCAGATCAGTAAGATATGGTGGACCTTGATTATTAAGAGATTTAAATGTCAGAAACAGCATTTTGAAATGAATGCACTCTTTTATGGGGAGCCATAATTACCTGTCCTGATTATTAAATGATCACAAAACATGACACCTTTGAAAATCTTCTAAAATTTGCTAAACTAACTTGCTAATCACTAACAGATGAAAATTATTAAAAATCAAAACCACAGTGAAATGAGATTAATGGAAAGGAAAATAAAAGGTTTTGTCTGTGCTTTCATCAGCCCTGTTTAACGAGAAGGTTGGCATGAACGAGAGAAAGAGGAAGCGTAGGACTACCATCAGGTGAGCGGCTCACTTTGCTCAATGCAATGAAAATGTTTTGGTTTTCATTTGTCCTGAACTTAACCCTTTAAATGAGTAAACTATCGGGTCACATCACTTGACGCTTAGCTTCATGCACCGTTATGAATTTATAGAAAAAAAACATTACTCTAGATTCATTTCCTCCATAGTCTGGGAGCAAAGGAGGCTTTAGAGCGTAACTTTGAAGAGAAGAGCAAGCCATCCTCACAGGAAATTGTGCGTATGGCAGAAGGACTGCACCTGGAGAAGGAGGTGGTGCGGGTGTGGTTCTGCAATCGCCGGCAACGAGAGAAGCGTGTCAAAACCAGCCTACATCAAGGATCCTTTCACAGCCTGGTTAAGGACAGCCCTGCATGCAGGTAGACCAACGATAGATTCCTAGATCTCTATGAGTCCTGGGATGTTCCTACACTGACCTTTCTGTGTAAACATACAGTGATTATAACTATTTGACTCAACTAAATATTGTATCATTTCAAGCCATGTCTTATGACCTTTTGGCAAGACTAATAGCCCCATAAATTATTGCATGTTTACTATGTCCAGAGTGAAAAACTGCAGACAGGAATTTTCCTTAAATTTGTGCCCAGTACAAAGGTAACAGATCCTGTACAACACAGGTTGCACATGTGTGTTAACTGCAAAACACTGTTTTAATAGAACAAATCGAATCAATTTTAGGGAAATCATATAAGCAACGATTTATTTTCTCATGCTGAAATAAGAATATAGAATAATAGATGTATTATATAATATATAATGAAATATATAATATAAGAATAACATGAAATAGAATATAGAATTGAAATAAGAATATATTAATTGTCATTAAGTTTTGACTGGGGATATTAAATGCAAAGTTAAAACATCTGGTGCCACTGAACTATTTAAAAAAATGTACTCCATTCAGTGTTTGATCTTAGATATAATTGTCATTATTACTCAATTAAACTCGATTCTTAAGCATTAATGAAAATCGACAGCATGGCTGAAGAAGGAAGGTGTATACAGGATGTGGACCCAAAATAAAGAGAGAAATCGTCATTTGTGTGGCAACACCTCACATTAAAAGTCAATGAAAATGCAGTCGTCTGTCAACATTGCAAATCATAACTTAAATATCACCACAGCACAACTGCAATGCAAATCTCATTTAGCTTCTCAAAGTAACCTACGCTGTCTTTGTCATAATTTTGACTTAAATTTTTTGGCTATTATGATTCCTGCATCTAAAAATAGTCATTGCTAAAATGGTTAACCCCGTTGCTTAGCTGCATCATTTTACATAATACCTTACATGTACAGCCACGGAAAAAATTAAGAGACCACTCTATATTTTTAAATAAATCTACATTTTTAAATCCTGGTTTAATCATGATTCTGCTGGCAGAAGGCTGTGCTGGGAAGCAGGTTACTTCCAAGTTCACAATTTATAAGACAGCAGTACACAAGAAATAAGGTGAAGCAGGAGACACTGGGATTGACCCGAAACCAATCAGGTAGAGGGTGGAAGTGACTTTCTAATGCCGGAGATGACTGTTAACTTCCAAGAATTTCTCATGAATTGGAGGATGACATCAAGTGACCTTCAAAAGGAATGAGAAACATTAAGTACAGGTGTGAAGTGCACTGCTAGGACAGTTTGTATTGGGCCCCATAGAAGCAGGACTGAGTTCCCATAAAGCAAGGAAGGAGCCTCAATGACAAAATAGAGAAGAACCAGCTAGCTGCAGTTTATATATATATGTGTGTGTGTGTGTGTGGGTGTGTGTGCGTGTGAGTGTGTGTACATTATTCACAGATGCAGACCCTTAAATTCAGAAATGAGTGAAACTAAAAATTGTGCTGTGGTCTCATTTTTTTCCGCGGCTGTAGAGTTGCCACTTGTCCCAGTTTTCCCGGGATGTTCTCTTTTTTGAAAAAGATATAATATTCATAATATTCTTTCCCGGGACATGAATTGTCCCGATTTTTTGTGGAAAAAAATTTAGAATTTTGTAGTTTCACATAAAACCTCACTTCTTTTCATTTCGTTTTTCTTCTTAAAATGACTTAAAATGGCGAAAAGTTAAAACTTTTCAGAATGGATAAGGCACAACCAAAAGGATTTGGGGGATATTGCACAAAGCAGAATTTCCCAGTTAGCAGAACAAGTTAAGCCAAATGAGTAAACTTTAAATTATCATGTCTGAAGTTTAAAGCATACATCAAAGGACAACAGGGACTTCTGCAGGTAGCAAAAATGGATGAGAAACACACGGAAAAGGGGTGAGAAATGTCAATGTTGTCCAAATTAAATTAAAAGGTTGTGTGTAATTTATTATAATACTTATCATAAAGTTTTCATTGCTAAAAGTAGTATACCACATTAAGATTAGATTTTATAATAGATTACATGATTAAAATTAGACCATGTATATTTACTTAAAACAAAAAAGAATCTACATTTAACGTAGAAACGGACAGCAGCTGCCAAAAGGGTCCAAAGTGAGTGCAACTGCGTCTGCGTCCGGATAAATATAGGTAAGGGAGGCAATAGGGAGTACAAGTACTGTATGTGCAAAAATGGTTTAAGCGCCCCCCTCCCGAGTAAGAAGTCCAAGTATCCGATTTTTTCACAAAGGTGGCAAGCCTACTTACATAACCAAGTAATATTTAGTTGTTAACATTTTGTATATTTTGAGTAGGGATGAAAGATACTGGAAAAAGTTCACACTGCGATTTAGGAATTGAAAATTAACTATATACCCAAATAGATCCTATTATCTACCTACAAAATCTGTCAAATAAGTTGGTGATGTTGCCGTGAGTTGTGCCAATAGCAGTGGCGGTTCTAGACAAATTTTACTAGGGGGGCCAAGAAGGGGCCAGTGTTTAACCAGAGTTGCACATTAAAAAATGACAACAAATGATATTTAAAGATTATAAACTTTATTTTACTTTAAAATCATACAAACATTTAT
>JAODUD010000001.1:35143547-35163895 GCA_026784285.1 Stomatorhinus walkeri | reverse complement strand
TTGGATACATTTATTTTCTTACTTTACAAATTACTGTTTTGATAAATGTGCTTAGATGTGTTTAGTACAGTATATGTACTTGTTTTATCTGGTTCATTTTGTGTTTAAATGCTAACAAAACATATTTAGGTGTTTTGGAGCTGGGAACCAATTCATTAGTTTTCCATAATTTCTTATGGGGAAAATTTGATCACAACTCAAACTTTTTAGAATTCGATCTGTAGTTCTGAACCGATTAAATTCGAGTTCTGAGGTACCACTGTACTGATATTTTCAATGACCATGAGCTCAAAGATGGGTATTATTTAAAAAAAATTTATAAGAAACAAATACGTATGCTTTTAACATACTCCTACCGAGACATTCCAATTTATTTACACATCCTCTGTAAACATATCAGAGCATAATATAGGAAGAAAAAAAGATAAATATGTACAGATCATCCACAAGCCTTGTGGGCAGTATTTGTGCAGGGACACCTCCAACAAATGGTTTCATAAGTAAAGTTTATTTTACAATAAAGCCCTTTTACAAGCTTGAGCAACATCCTTAGACAAACTCTTGGTAGATCTTTGATGTTCTTAGCCACACTAGGATCTAGGTAAAGAATAGTTTCTTGCATCAGATAAAGGAACTATATAGAGTAGGGTAAGGGTATGAGCATGGGCAACCCATTAAGGATTCCACCTTTACAAGACAAGTATGCTTCTTAAAACAATTATCTGGGCAATAGCTCATCTGCAGAATTGTTTGCCAATGATGGCTAAGCAACCATGAGTGACAAAGGAGTCATTAGTTAATGTTGTAGCTTCACTTGAATGTATCACATATGGCCCAAGTGCATTGCAGTCAGCCACACGTAGGCAACAAAACAAAAACAAGAGTAACACAGAGGACATCAGATACCAGAATTGGAAATAAACATGGTGTATCAGATGCTGCGAGATTTAGTGAAACAGATTATGCCACTCTTGGAGGTTAAAGGAATGCTGGTGAATGATTCAGAATACCTAGACAAGTATCCAGAATAGCTAGGCAAAAAGCCATAATATATTGATTGTGCACATTGTGCAGGTTAATCATCCTCATCCCTATTATTTGCATTTTAAATAAACTGGGGAAAACAAGTTGTGTTGTCCTCGCAGTCAGGGTACAGTTTATTATTGTATCGAGGTCCCCAGAAAAGGCATCTTGGCTCACTTCACTGTGTAGTTGAATGGAGATACAGCCAAATTAGGCTGATTTCTGAGTCAAACATACTCTTAATGATAAACATATAAAGGGGTTACTTGGGCGGTTATGAGAATCGCTAGATTAGTCTACAATGGACAGTAGATTAGTGTTTATAAATCCCACAAAGTGAAAAAAAAAAAAATCACAATTATAAAGTGTATAGATTAGTTACTTATTCTTATAAAATGCATCAGGATCAATGAGGGATGAAGAACTGCAAGTTTAAAAAAACAAACTAAAAAAAAATCACAAATTCCACATGCAAGACAATCCTCTCGTAGTTTAAGAAATATCAAATGTCAGCATTAGTCAGAACTGTCAAGACCCATATTCAAAGTACCTGACAAATCGACACTGAATCCTTCAATCCAAGATAGGGGCACAGTATGCATTATTATGGATTGTATATGCATTTACAATAAACCCGTTGACAAATACGGGTCAGTATTTCAAAATTCCTACCAATTGCTGCATATCTACCTTTTTCTACTGTGACTGATATCCTCCACCAGAACACAAAAACATGCACATAAAGGCCTACTGTTCATTTATTTTAACCCAGAAGAGGAAAACAAGCATTTCTTTTCACCAACAATTAACCAAACATGTCATAAATCCTGACATACAGACTTAAGGTTGCATCTGGGTGCTGAAGTAGCTTGTGTAACCAGGCAGAGAGTCTCAGGGAAGGGGTTCAGTCCACACCTAGGGCCTTCAGTTGTCTCTCAATTTCCTCATCCGAGATGGTGGTAGCTTTGGAGGCAGAGGCACTTGGGAGGTTCTTCCCAGCAGAAGGTGCTCTCACCATCTGCAAAACATTAGGGTTAGCACTGTAACAGAGCATGTGGAATTTGGTCAGAGTGCGGAGCGGTATTTTAATTAAGGCTGGAGCAGTCGATCCGTGTCGCTCCAATTTCGCTCACACTACAATTCTGAGGCGTGCCCAAATCTACCCAGAATTCATCTGTACAATTATCAAGACTTACACAAATTGGCCGAAATGGAATTCACAAAGTATTTAACAAAGGAAACTGATAAGAATAGTACACTTGTATGATTTATCAAACGTATAGTTGGAAATAATGTAGAGCATGAACAACAATGTGGTGAAACTGTTTCAGTGAGTAAAGGTTCACTTTGGAATCACTTCTCAGGAACATGAGTGTTTTACGTGAACAAGCAGAAGACAGAGCAAGACGTGAGCAAGTTTTATATATATGGTTGTAGTATATCAAGTCTATAAAGAATAAAAGCATAATATTGGTAATCAAATTCATTTTGTCATTCAAAGTAGGTCTAATAGGATTTTAATTTCACGCAATGCTGTCAGTGAAATTTTATTTTATAGAGACGCAGCAGCATCAACAGAAAAAAGTTGAATTTCAAATGTGGATGCTTATCCTGTATGTTCTTTAGGCTATTAAGCTCACTGATTCCTTTATTTTTAAGCCTATTTTTATGTGGAATGTTATTGCCAAACCTGTCCGTTGTTGCCTATATATTACTAAAAAATAAATATTTTCTAGGTGGCAATGTTGCCGTTGCTCATATTTCTTTATGATATAAGGCTTCGGTTTAAGGTGACATTTGTTAGACATGCAGATTATTTGTCTCTCTTAAATTGGAGCGAACGTGGAGCAATTTGACTGGAGCAGGAGGAAATTTTAGTGGAGCAAGGAGCGGTGTTGAGCAGAGCGACAAATTAGAGCAAAGGCGCGGGCAGAACCAACAGCCTCCTGAGCGAGGAGCAGAAATTCTCACTGCTCCAGCCCTCTCACATGCTCTGCACTGTACAGTATCTGAACTTATGGGAAGTAGCATGATGACTAGAGGCTGTCCAGTAACCAGAAGGTCTACTTCAAAATTCATAGATGTTCTGTGTTTTATGGGAAGTGATTATCCCTTACCTTATCGGAGATCTCAATGCCAATCTCATCCAGCACCTGATTCACAATATCCTGAGATTCTTCCTCATCTCCTGATTCATCAAAGATTTCATCCAAGGTGTCGTTGACTGAAGAAGAAAAAAAAAAAAAAACACACACTTATGAAGTATGTAAAGTATGATCATAAAGGCATAGGTAGCCAAGGGACACTGCTATTCTGTTGTATTAGGGCTTACAATGAAGCTGACCACCTGAAAATTATTACCATGTTAAGGCCGAAATGCCTCTTTAGATATTAATACATTTCTCAATGAAATTCTTACTCATTTCCTCAGTCATTCCCATCTTCATGTTCTCCTTCTGGAAGTTCTGCATAGTCTGCAAGGTCTTCTGTGGATCCATCTTCTTATTGACTGCCTGCATAGTCTGGAATAGAGTGGATCATCTCATTGAATGACAAGAGAAGTATCATGCATTTGTCCAAATATCCATACTCAAAAAAACATCATGGTAATAAAATGACTATTTGCTAACATTATGTCTTGAGATTGAGGGAGAAACCTAAAAAAAAAAACCCAGTCTCCAAAGAAACCCTGAAACTCAATTACATACTATGCTCTCAAACTCCAAGCAATCACATACTGTCAATTAAAACAAGGGAACCAGGGCTCTGTAACGAGGGGTTATACATGCCAACCACTACTGGCTCAGCACCACACAGCTTATGCCTCTTACATCGCCAACTGACTACAACTCCCAGGGTACATCTCACATACAATTACCAACTCAAGAAGAAAAAAAAACATTCCAACAAATGACCTACTTCTGTCCATAAGAGTCTGAGCATCAAAATAATATCGATACAGCTGCCAATGACCTGAATTTTGTGCACTTTAGCTTAGTCAATTCTTATATTGTGATTAAATGTGTTCAAATAATCCTTTAATAATTATTGCTCCTACTTCACTATATAGCGAGCAGATTCACACTATCAGAATTCAGCATGATGTGTGAAGCAATTTACAATCAGTTTCTTCCACAATGACTTGCTTTTTCAGTCTATTTGGCCTTCAGGGGCATAGAATAAGGCCCTTATAAAAGGAGGGGCTTTGAACATCTGATCATTCATATTGAGTACACATTTACAAACATTGTTTACCAAATATCATAAAAAAATTCTAAATTGCTAATAAAAATACTTATTGCTGAGGGTGTACGAC
Organism: Stomatorhinus walkeri; assembly: GCA_026784285.1. Taxonomy (NCBI): domain Eukaryota; kingdom Metazoa; phylum Chordata; class Actinopteri; order Osteoglossiformes; family Mormyridae; genus Stomatorhinus; species Stomatorhinus walkeri. The sequence continues at coordinate 35,159,556 of JAODUD010000001.1, read as the reverse complement.
GACGAACGAGAGAGAAAATTTTGAAATGTCGTACTTTTGCCGTTGTGGACATGGCACCTGCCATCTTCATCTGGGAGTTCATGACCTTCGTCTGTGTGGACATGGATGTGACCTTGGAGCTCACTGCATAAGTGCGGTTCTTCTGCTTCCGTAGCTGGACTAACTGCTTAGCCAGAATCTTACAGGCCTCCTTGTTCCCAGTCTTGGCCATTTTCTTGATTTCCAGTTCCTGTGTTGAAGAGGGGTTTGTGATTTAACAAGCAGAAGTAGGACTTATGTTAATCAAAACTGTCTGCCTACCTGCCCTATCACATTCTGTTATTTGTTCAATCAACCCCCTGTTTTCACGGTTATATTTGCGCTTGTGCTTCATTGCTGTCCCCAACAAGCAGTCAGGGAAAGTGACATCATTTCATTGCGTTGCAAAACATGGAGCTGGCAACACATTGGGCTGTAAATCATATCAAAACTTAAACAACTGTCACATTCAAATCAAGGTAAGATTTATATAGTGCTAATCATAATTAAATCACCCACCCCTACCTTCAGTCATATTATTATGACTCTCAGTCAATGGGGAGCCCAGTGAACTACAGCAGAAACACTGGACTAAAACCAATGCAGTGAAGACATTTATTAAAAAAAAAAAAACACACACACACTAAAAGTGAATTGGCTGCCTGTCCAAGAACCTGCACCCTAGGGAGCTAAAGTGAGGGGAAAACAAATAAATAGTAGAAATTGAAAACATTACGGTCACCATTTTTTCCCTCCAGGAAAGTTACGAGCAAATCAAATACATTACTGTCAAATCTTTTTTCCTATGGAATTTACAAGGAAATCTCAACCGTAAACCTCCCTTTGTAGGGTTATTCACACACAAACACACAACTGACCCACAGAAATTTAAATACCAAGAACCACACAACTTCCATTTTGTTTTTTGGAAAACTAGACTGAAACCAAATATTAAACATGTATTGTTTGTGTCTAACCATATTAGTTAACATGGTTACTGTTCCCTAATCTCATTTATTTATGAGCTTAGCTCCAGCAGAAGGTACCGCAGGAGTCAGTGTGAATAAAATATGTATTATTCTGACAGTTTCCATGATTCAAAATGAAAAGCAAAATTTTATTTGGTCACTAATATGTAAACCTGTCACATAGACCACATTGTCAAAAACTTATTGTGAGCAGTATGTTCAGATTTTTTGCATGGATTTAGAAAAATAACCATATCCACGCTCTTGAAAATATGAAACACTTGAACAGCTATTTATTTGCAATTAATTGTGAGGCAGATAAAACTAGTTTGGGGGGGGGTGTACAACAAATTTAGCTTACACACTTTGCCTAACAGAGGGTAAAACAGGCCAGGCTAGTTAACTTTTCTTAGGACTCAAATCTTAAAAGGTAATTATTATACACACACACACACACAAACATACATACAGACACATTCCAACATTTGTCCATGAGATCCTAAATTTACTTCTTAACATCTGCAAAGTAAATAATGTAGTGCAACAATGTTAAACATTGCAGTTCTGAGCGCTTCGAAGATTCAGCTACCATGATTTCTATGTGGGATAAACTGACACATGCAGCACATTAATGAGAATGCAAATAAAAGATTTTAATAGTGCTTGTACGTACCATACACTCCAAAAGCTGAAATCCAAGGAGATTAAAAAAGTATACATGAAGCACCACACACACTATAGCAGGTTTTAGACTGGTCTAACAAGCAACTAATGGCACATGGAGACCAGACATGATCATTGTTGAAAAGCTGCAAGATGTAAATCCTCTCACTTCTAGAATTATCCATAAGAATGGTCAATTAACTGCAACAGCACTTACCCAACTCCTGTTGTCAGCAAAATTAAGGGTATCAGAAACTGCAGTCATGCATTTTGCTTTGAGGGTATAATTAAATAGTACCCATTGCTCCTATACAAGGTGATAAAGAGGCTGTTTTTGCATTTCTGCATTTAATTATGAGAAACATCTGAAAGATAACAGGCAAGGATACTTCTGTGGCTTTATCCAGACATATCAGTTGGCATTTCATTTTTCAATTTATTTCTATAGAGCGATTTCTCTCACCCCGTTGTCCCAAGCACTTCAAGAATTAAAGAGTGGCATGTATTGATATACTACTATTTATATTATCAGATTATATCCTTATCAAATGTGTGACTCATCCCCACTCAATAAAATACATCATGATTTGAAGGAGATATTCCAGGTTGGGGAAACCCTAGAGTAGGTTACCCAACTGTCTAGAATGTAGACATTCATTGAAGTACACAGATCCTCAAACCAACACTAATAGTCTACATTGCGCCACACATTAAGGTGTTTTCTAGTTTTAATTCAACAACCAAAATGACAAAACCAGTTACACCCTAAACTTCTGAACGGCTGGTAGAGAGGGGGAAAGAAGTGTAGGTCACACTTCAGTGTACCATACCATTTTCCTATTAAAAAAATGACTGCATGAATAAAGCTGTAACACAATCCTAATTACTGGGCCTGAGCATAAAACTGACTACAGAGGAAGACTATCCTTCAGAAAAAATTTCAAAATCAAAGGCAGGATATAATGGCAAACTAGATGCAAAAAGGAAAGAAAATGCTACAAGGCACAATTTATGCAAAACCGTTTGACTTTATGAAAAACAGAAATGACCTATTTTCAGACTTTTTTTGAATTCCAGAACATAACTAATTACACGTACATTAATGAAGGATAAATGACTATCCCGCAGAGGAGCAATTACAGACAGCATATTGTTTGCTTTTGAAATCAATAGTATGCAGTTTTTTCTTAAGTCATTACAAGTGGCAGTGGATAAGTCAATTTGGTTTGAACAAAAAAGAACAAACCAAACGTCTTTAAAAAAAACCTTCAAAAAAAACATCAGAAGCAAGTGATTTGTCTGTATATTAAAACACATGCAAAAGCAATTAACCAAGCACACCGATTCACCTCACTCACTGTGCACCACAAAGACATGGCATAGAGCTGAGGAGTAAACTTCCCAGCATATCGCGGCTGCCCAGCAGAAGTGCAGCTGATAGCCTAATAAGTGGCCCATGCTTTTTTTTTTAATGACTTCACTTACCATTTGCTTCTCCTGTTTCTCAAGAGCAGCCCGGTCCCTGGTAATCTGCCGTTGTGTGCCCCTCAGCTCCTTGTTCTGCTCTTTTATGATGTCTAGACAGAGCAACAAAAGGTCAGGATCGATCCACTAGGGTAAAACTTGCAGCCTTTAACATTTTAATGTCATAGACTCTGTAATTGCAGTAGGCCTAAATATTAAAAACTCATTTCATGTGTTCCACAATGACAAAAATTTATTAATATATACAGTACAGACACTCAATACTTTAACAGGGGTAGTTCTAAATTTAATCAAGACTGACTTAAGTGGACCATCTACCTTGCGAGCTCAAACACTCCAGATTTGAAATAAAGACCCTCTGAGAAGCAAAACAATTCTCTATTAATTACCAATTAGTAATACATAGTTCCAGAGTAGACAGGGGGCTGGGGGGGGGATGAGTAATGCTTTGAACTTCTTAAAAATGAAAGATTTCCAGACATTTGTTATCCCATTTACAGCACCATAATCTCACTGTATAACTACAATCAACTACAAGAACTAATGGAAAAAGGTATGACTAAAGCAGAAATGCTGCCATTAAAGTCAGTGTTTCAGATGGGCAGGTTAAGATGCATGGCTTGCTGGTTTCTGATAGCTCAGATATGCTAAACCTGACTCACTTAAAATATCCAGGTCTATAAATCGGATTAAAAAATACAATCTAGAATAAAACGGCAATCAGTGAAATAATAATCTAAATAGATTCTCAAATCAGTGTGCACAAACCATGTACATGACAAAGATCTAATAGGAGCTTAAAATTCATGCTAAGCGAACCACACCCTTGGGGGTAGGGGGAAAAAATAGGACTCAGTACAGCCTAGAGACACAATCTTGGTACAATAGATAGGAAAATAACCCTTTACTCTCAATTTTGTCATCAAGTGGTTCTAATCAAAGCATTTCCATAAGCTGAACAGAAGATTCATAGCCTTGGAGGCTCCAAAACCAAAGAAAACACTTCCATGCATCACAATCAATGCACCTCCAGTTCAGGAATGACAGATTCAAGCAGCAGCACCACCATTAGCCTTGACATAGCAGCACTAGAATTAGCACTAGATGTCCTAGGCTTTCCTACTTTCATTCCTGAAATCACAAAGGCTTTTCAGCAGGTCCTGCTTTGCACACAAAACTGCTTCCTACAGGTTGCAGTGCTCCATTAATTTATTCAACCGATTACAACTAACCATACTCTACACAATTTTAGTCAAAATTCCATAATGGACAGATTACCAGGGCATCTCACAAATTCCTTCATGTAGTAAGAAGTTAGGAATAGCACTGTTTAAGGGTTCAACTTCAACATAAATATTACAAGTACTTTAACATATACAGTCTGAAGTGTCCTGTTAAAATGTCTTGCACTTCTTGATATTGGAGATTCACAACACTAGCAATCTGAAAAGTGAACATAGCTAGTCTTTCTTTACGCAAAACCCAAAAATCAGAAATTCTACATATTTAATCTCATTTCAGATAGATAAAGTTCAGTGTATTCTATTTGCAGATTATGTTTAGGATTCAAACAAGGCAATTATACTCAAACGAGACGCCCAAAATATGCAACGCATCTTGACGTTTATGGTGGGCGTCCCAAATGTCCAACCCCACCCCAAAGTGAAAGTATACTCATACTTAGCCACTTAAGACGGCAATGTGTATATACGTACGGAATGACGTGTCAATTGACGTCTTAAATGGGAGGGATATCCTTGTAGGAAAGCCAAGAGCTATCCCATCTCCTCACACTTAAGACTGAAACATTGGATGGCTAATATTGTGGCCACCTTACCTTCAGAACACCAGGAACAGAGACAAGTACAAAGGAAGAGAACATATGAAAAGGTAACTTTTGCATGCTACACAAATAATTTGTGGTATATCAAAACTTACCAGTAAATAAACTTACCTGGTGATAGTTTTTATCTCTGATAAAAGAACATTTGATAAGCGAATGTGAGCTTTTAATTGGATGTTTGTTCCTAATTAAATGGTAAGTGCAATTACACTGGATCGTTTTTTTGCTGGAATTTTATATACAAGTTGTCCCCAGAAAGGTGAGGATACTAAATAAAAAATTGTTTTAAATGTGGTTTGAGTAATGAGAAGTAATTGTGAACATTCAACCATTTGTGGAGGTTCAGGGAACAGCTTGTTGTGGCGTAAAGAAATTAGTCACATTGACTGGTTCAATTTGGCGATTAATTATAAAGGGACAAATCATTGAAAATATGTAAAACAGTAGATCAATTACACTTTAAAATTGTTCTTTCCCAAGAAAGCACTAATTTGTATCCATTCATCAAGTACCTGCGACGTCATTTTTTACTGAATAACATTGCTGTGTAATATTACAAATTAAAATACATGTCTTGATAGTCGTCCTAGCCTTCATTTCTGCTTAAAGACTATGCCTCCAAAGTCAAACCCCGAAACTGAATGCCTATTGTGCTACAACCGCGGGTCGCTTAACAAGAAGTCTATTTTACTCTGCAGTGCGGAAATGAACGTTTGAAACCTGTGTATTACTTCCTCACCGAAGGAATTAAGACGTGCTAAAGGAATTTCCTCGGAACAAGCTATGATTTTAACCACTTGCTCATTTACTTTGAAAGCAGATGTGATGCTAAACACCATGACATGAAGTCCGTTTTCAAGATGATATAATTCAAAAGATGAGTGGGGATAACGGCCTCCGACCGAAGTGAAATACTGTAGCCAAAGTAACAAAACCAAGTATAGGAACACTGTACACCGTATTGTTATTTCAAATCGTCTACTACAATTTTTTAGTTACGCTCTGTCTGTCGCCTTCAATTTTACATGAACGGAAAACAAAAGCCTTGATTTTAACATATGCGAGGCATTCGTTTTAAAATAAGGACAGTAGAAAAAACACGACGATAAAACAGGAAGCTCTAGTTAAAAAACAAGCTCTAGTTTAAAAAAAAGTTGGATAGTAGTAATGGTGTCGGCTTAAAAATTAACTCACCGTCTACTGTCTTCTTCTTGAACAAAGACGCCATGATGAATAAATATATATTTTTGTCGCCAGAAATATAAAGTACGTATTTCCACTCAGCAGCTTATATATACATGTATTTTTAAACTTCTACAGTCAAGTTACTACTACTGCCCTGACACAGCAGTCAGGCAATATTTACGCGGCTTCATTTCCTGGTTCATTACCAAGCAGGAACTGGCCGTTCGTGCCCCACGTGACCACACGTGACTGTCCCTGAGTCACTCCGACGTGACGTAACCGCCAATTCGTCCTACCACCGGGTAGCAAGCATTGTCCTGTATGTATATAACACATGCAGCACCTCGCTCATAGTCTTCTGTGTTCCTCTTTCGTGCTTTATTTAATTATTTTCCTTTATTATTTAATTACTACAATTAGCCAGCTTTACATTATTCACCCTCAATTACCTACGGGTAGGAGAATAATGTAGGCAATCTCTTTCAATGAAAGATAAATGTGTTCTGCTAATTCATTCAATATAGGTCATGTTAAATAAATTACCAATCAATCAATCCATAGTATTTAATATTTTGACATTTAAACGAACCTCTTAAACACCCGCTATATTCTCTGCGAATTTGCTTTCTCTTCGGCTAGTGATATGTGATATTATACGTACGAATTATTGCTTTTGTCCTGTTATCCGTATTTAGGATTTTATCATCCTTTGCCTTTTGGAAGTGGCACCCGATAAACATTTTGTAAATAGTTTGGATTGTTGTGAAAGAATGCAGGGCTTTCAAGTAAAGGATGATATCACATTATGACAGTAGTAGAAGCACAATTCAGGTTTGCTGCTTGGGTAACTTTTGGATGGGTGGGGGATGTATTCCTGACTGCCCTCCGGAGATGTGATAAGTGGAGGATGAGGAACGTCCCAGGGCATTATTCCTTTTAAGGTTATTAGGAGAATGTTTTTGTATAATCAGCGAGGCTGGCAATAGGGACCAGTACTAAACGTTCTTGTAATGATATAGTAACCCCAGTGGTGATCAATTCTGCCCCAAGCAGAAACAAAATTTTACTGGTGCAATAATGAGGAAAACTCCATTTTCATTTGCAATAGAGGGTATCTTCAAGGTATATTAAAATCTACATCTCATAATGGAGCAAAGCTGTTCAACATGCTGGAAGAATTCCCTCTGTTGCATTTTAAAAACATTTATCTCCTTCATGCTGTTCACGGGATTGCCTCAAGCAGGCATTCATTGCGAACTTGCTAACTACCATATGTGGTAGACAGTCAAATAAGATGTCTTTTTGCAGATCTTGGAAGATCATCTTTGATAGATTGATTTGTTGCGTTTTAAAATCTTTTTAATAAGATTTCAGCAATTAAGTTTTGTTGTTGTTCTTGCAAATTCTGAAATTCCTGAAACTTGACTCCATTTTAATTTTATTTGAGCCAGAAATCTAAAACAATAAAATGCAATCCCATTCATTCTTAAATCTTTAATACAAATCAGAATTAAGAAGTACTACAATGCAATAACATCAATGGAACTAATAACTATAGTGGATAATGTAAAATAACATCAAGCAGTGTATTCAGTCTAACAATTTGATATGCAGATACAAAATAAAGATGTCTTTGTATTACTTGAAAGCTATAAAAATGGGACATTTTAGATGAACCATTCAGGCTCATTAATCATTGCAGGATAATTTGACATTTTAAAGTTTTTTTTAATGTTAAATGAAACCCTGTATTGTCACAGGAACATTAGATTGAGTCCATCATGATTCCTGAAATACCTCAGTCCACCTGACACAGTTGATGCAGCAAATTCTGCAATCTGCATTTCTGCTTCAGTACCACATATATTCACCGCTGCATTCTCAATGCATGTGCATATTTATAGTCTTGAGTTGCCTTTATTTGTACATTTTTCCACAGGTGATGGACCCTAGGGATGGATATACCTTTTAGATGTTGTTCACTTACAATAATTATCCCAGCACCCAACCCCTCTACTCGTTAGCTACAGCCTGAGGGTTAAGCAGAAGCTAGCATTATTCAAGCATGGCAAATGAATATTATTAGCATGGGGAATTGGAATGATTAAAGTCAGGTGGGCATTATGAGGATGAATACATACTGGGGGATTTTCTTGTCATTGTTCTTACTGCTGTCATTTAGAGGTAGTAACAAAGTTCTATAAACTGCAGCTCTTTGTATTTAACGGCTGCTTTCAGTACCTAGTGGTAGTTGTTAGCATAAGGACTACTGTTAATAAAAGGTATCCAGTGTGGTAGAATTCACTGCACCAGAAACAAGTACAGTTTTCTGCATTAGAACAGAAACAAAGATACAGATAATAATTTAATATTTAGTACTTTCTTGGGAAGGCATGATAAAATTCTGATAAAAGTTGAAAATTACTGAATTATTCATAATATATTTTCTTTAATATTGGGATGAATATAATGTTGGGACATATAATTATTCATATATAAATTATCCAAATCATGTTAACCAACAACCTCTACATTACTGGCACTCATTTTGTATATTTTTCCATCATTTAAAATGGTTTATTCCCATTTCAGATTATACAAAAACAGTCATTGAAATTGGACCAGTTCATTAATTGGACCACTTAACCATCAGCAAATCAATCTTTTGCTTAACCATGAAATTTGCAAAAGATCTGTGTTGAACAGGTATTCACAATTACCCAGCATTCATAGGGCTTGGACTCAGCAATCTGTTGAGATGACACTGATAAAGTGGTCACTTCTTTAAATTTGCAGGCATCAGAAGAGACCAATTAACATAATAATTTCAAAGTCCTAATGGGCACCAAGAATTCCACAAGATATGGAATTACTTTCCTGCTGCAAAAAGGATGCAATTAAAAATGAAATCCATACCCAAAATTGCCATAACCATATAATTGCAAAATAACACAAGCTATGAAATAACACAAGCTATGAAACTGGACCCTTGTTTCTCAGGATATGCTAATTATTACATGGTTTGTGGAAAAACACAACATAATAATATTATGTTTATTTTATACGGGACAATTCTCTTCTATAGTAACTGAATTAGTCACTCCCACTTGTTTTTGCTTTTTAATTTTTCATGGAAAATTTTGCATTTAAAATGTATATCTTTATAGTATTTTAGGAACAGTGGCAGAATGGTTAATGTACATGTTTTTAATTTCCTCCAGTAATACATGTTGGAAGCTGTGTTACCTGGTGATTTGCTGGGCATGGACATAATTATATACAGGTAATTAAATGTCTTGAACAGTCAGTACATGGTTCAACTGGCTGGAGCACAAGACACCGTATATTGCATCACAAGTTACAATGTGAACCCATTTAACCTCTTCAGCATAGCCAGCTCAAAAATTGTATGGCTTTTGCTGCTAGTCTATTTCAAACATATCCACACCCACATAATATATGAGCATGTGAAGTCACTTATCTTAAGAAATATACTGTGATTTTGCTAATTGTGTAGCAACAATGGAACCAGGACAGGATACATTTACCCTAAGCCAATATTATTTATGGGAAATTAAATATACATAAAATTTTCTACATACTAACCTTCAAGAACTTTCAACACCAGCGCGTAAGTATGCATGCGTATTCTTGATACGTACAGTAACGTAGGCTCGCTCATTAGCAGTAATCAAGATCAGCTGACTTAAAACAGTGGGGAGAAAAAAACTTAGTTGTTGGTCGTTAAAGTGCACTAAAATCAATAAAAAAAATACGAATGTTAACTTTTAAAAGCATTTATTATGTACAAATAGCTGTACATGTACATGTTTTCAAAAAAGAAGGTTGGCGGTTGGAGCATCATCAGCTGGATGCCTTAGGCTAACTTTATTCGACTTGCGAACCCGCTCTCAGAACAGACCTGATTCATATCATGGGGACCTACTGTATTACATTACCATTTTCCCACTGTGAATATTTATACATGATTGACTGAATGGGCCTAACAGTGGTGCAGTGGTTAATACTGATACCTCACACCTCCAAGGCTGTGAGTATAATTCCCATCGCATTTTTGTGTGGAGTTTGCGTCGTCTTCAATTATACAAACACATGCAATTAATTGAATCGGATGGAGTATAACTCTGTGACTTAGGAATCTGGGCTTGTGTCCAGAAGGTCACTAGTTTGAGTCCTGAGGCTTACAAAGTAATGACATCACCTTTGACAAAGGCTTTTAACCCCTGCTTCAGGCATGCCAGATAAATAACTGACCCTACACTCTGACTGCAAGCTTGTCTCACAGGAGAGCAAGATGGGATACACAAAGGTTGGATTTCATTGTATTTGCTACATACACACTGATAATAAAGGCATTCTATTTTACATATTAGTTCACACTGAACAGCTCATGCATTTGTGACAGCATCCTGTCTGGGGTATATCCCTCTCTTATGCTGTATAGATTAGAAAATTTTAGCAACAGTTCATCCAATCTAGGCAATGTGGACATTATTGCCATAATGTGCCCAAAGAACATCAGTGCATCAAGATGTAACCTGGCCAAGAAAACTGTAGAACACAAAATATGAAATAAAACAATTTTATATTAAAATGTTCAAGATTCAGCAGCAGTCATCTCTCTGAGAAACAGATTTCCCCATACTTTAGCCATAAATTCTCAGAGGTAAACCTCTCTGCCTCACCACCTGCACTCCTGTCATGATGTTATAATAGTATTTACATGTGTATCAATAAATGGCAACCCATCAAGGGTGTTCTCTATCTTGTGCCCTGGATAAGCAGGCTACCATGTGACCCTGTATTGCATAACTGGTTAAAAGTTAAATGGATTAATTGATCTCTCAATTTGAATTAATAATTCAAATTAATTAACAATTACTTTTTTTCTATTGTAATTTTTAAAGAAAATCTACTGATTCTTTATGGTTGGATTCAACCAAAAACAAAGGTGGTAATAATAACCTAGTCATTACTATTATAAATACAAAAAAAATGTGATGAGCATTAATCACTGCTAATTATAGTTTAATGTTAGGTTATAGTCAGTGCTGGTCCCTGCACATCCCTCCATCGGAATAGTACACGCCTTCAGTATTCCAGCTGCTGCAGATGCCTTAAAGTTGTACATTAACCCATCTCCCCACAGGTACACCTGTTTGGACAATGCATGATGGGAAAGTCATTACCAGTCCCATGGGTGCTAATCACCAGGTACTCGTGAGTGCTGGGCACATCAGTTCACATTTCTGTGCTGAGCAGGTGAGAAAAGATGCTCTGCTGAAAATAGAGAAGCACAGTCAGGACCACCCTTTTAATTGTCCCACCAACTCCCATTTGCTGACTTCTGCATCATTAGCTGAGTGTGCTTCTGATATCTTCAGTCAACACATTCCCTGTGGAATATGCAACATAATACAGGTGGTAGTCACAAAAGGGTTTCCAGTAATTACTAAGAATGTTTTCCCAATTACAAGAGCATGAGTTCATATTAATTGTTACCATTGTGGCCCATATTTGGTCAAGCAGAGAGCAGATACCTGTACATTTGTGTTAAGTCTGAAAGTTGAATAATGTCCTCAGAACACAGAAAAGTGTTTTTTAAATTTTGGCAAAAACTTGACAGACATGGATCGAAGTTCATGTTACACTCACACATACCAGCACTTTCCATACAAGTCACAAGAGCATGCATAAAGATTAATGTACATATTACCACCTGGTAGAATTCTGAGCTGAGGACTTCAGTGCATATTAAATTAGGCAAAAATGCCTTGTATTTTGTCCCAGATATTAAGTAACAACTCAGGTTTTGGGAGATCTGACAACCATATTGCCATTTATCTGTTATCACATATAAACTCTTGTGCTAAATCAGCAGCCCAATATATTTGTTTCCAATAATAACACATTTCCAATCCAATCCCATCCATCCATCCATCCATCATAACCACTTAACAAAATGCTGGTTCATGGAAAGCTTGGAGCCTATCCCAGGAATTATAAAACAAACTATAAAGAGGACATTCTGCTCAGTTTCATGGTCTATCACAGACCACATACACCAAGAGAAAAGGGCAAAGACAACATCCACATGTTTTCAAACTAGGAGGGAACCCACAATAAAAACACAAAGAGGGCATTCTTTATGGTTTCTACATTCTGGTGCATTAAAAGCACCTTGATGAAGAGGCATCACCAGCGCAATTATACAAAAAATACTTTAACAACTTAGCAAAGCACTTAGATTTTTTTCTGTAAGCATACCTAATTGGTGGACTCACAGAAAGCAGGCATAACATTTTTGATATTGGTTTTCTCAGAAAAAAAATGTATTTTCAAGTAACTTACACCACAAAAAAGAAAAAATATTGGGGCGGTTTCCCAGACAGAGATTAAAGCTAGTCCTAGATTTAAACAACCTTTTAATGCAGGCTAACAGAAATTCTAGAAGACAGCAATCCTGATGTACCTCGCAGGAATATACATTTATACATATCATGGTCAAATAAATATATTCTAATGTGTATTTGTCTGGTATACTAAGGAAAGTCATTCAATATGATGTAATAAACATTTTTTATGTATTTCTGGTATAAGGAGATAGTTGCATCTCATTCTCCATCTTCATTTCTAGTTCTACTTGGAATATCTTCATTTTTATTTCATGCTCCTCCTTTAGATTTGTGTTCATGAAATTCAATAGCCAGCTTTTCATGGATTCTGACTTCCGTTCCTGTGAGCAGGGCTGGCAGACATCATAGCTTCTGAGGATGTGGAGAGTAAACTGCCTTGCAGCTCTTCAGTTCTGTCCATTTGACTGTCACCTACAAACAAACAAGAACAGTTCATATGATCAAATAAACACATTAAATGAGAAACAGTTGTCAGATGACACAAACAATAGTCTGAAAGGAGAGAAAGAAAGGCTAAATCAATGCACTAATATACTCAATTCAGGTGTGTGTGATCCCTCATCTGAACTGTCTAGATCAGTCCAGGCCCTCCAGGACTGGAGTTGGGCACCCCTGGTCTAGAAGGTCATCATCTGGTATGTTCTCCAAAGGTTGTTGGTTCTCCATTATTCTGGTCAGTAATTCATGCAACTGCTCAGTGTCCTTATTTGTAGGTCCTCCACCAGTCTTAACAATTCTAGATTAAGGCCTACTCTTGGCCTAATTTAAACCCTGTCTGGGAAACCGCCCCATTATAGTTATACTAAATTCTTGGTCAAAACTTCATGAAACCCCACCACCACACTAGCAATTTGTTACCCAAGAAAAAGCTAACAGAATGTAATTCAGTGAAAAACTTTCATGAAAAGCCATCTGTCACGGTTTGAGTGAAGCTGTGCCCGGATGTCGGTGGCGTCAGGCAGGCAAGACGACAGAAGGGCAGGTAATCCAAGTAATGGGGTTTATTCATAGGACTGACAGGGTAACACCACGAAACATCACAATGACGGATCTAACAACAGGTACTGAGACGCGGACTAAATACTAAAGACTGACAAGACCGAAACCAAAACAGATGAGCACAATTGACAACAGGTGGTTTCCATCAGGGTAGAACACGAGGTAACGAGGGGGGGCGTGGCACACACGACGCTCAGACGGACGGATCATGACACCATCTAAGACAGAGACGCATCTGTGCCCCAGTTCTACAGCAAACAAGCTGCCGCAGCTGATGTGAATTATTCAGCTCTTCATCAAGGATGTGCTGGCATCAAACTGAATAACGTGCATAAGCAAGGGGACATGCCTAACATAACACCATAAGACAAAAAAGATTAAATAATACTTTAAAATGCACATAATATTGATTCCAAGAAGAAAATCTCTTGCATATGGCAGAAAAGGACGTAAATTGCACAGACACTAACAAAATAAATATGATTTCAATTGAAATTAAATTTGCATACAGTAAATATGCCATTTTTTTATTAAGTTCATTTTTATCAGATATGGTATGCTATTTGTTTGAATAAAATCAGCAGAACCATTGCCGTTATGAGTGCTGCTGTTACGTCCTAATATGTTAATGCTTAAATGTTAAATGAGACTAGTAGGTTGTTTTTAAAATATAGTGATAATGTAATGGGATTTGAAATATGCAAATAAGGCAATCAGTCACTCATTTCTGCAGCTTTATCGTTATCCTGCCCTTACACAGCTATTTATTAATGAACGTGCATTAAATACAGATGCATGTAAAAATACGCACAGGTACCAGACATGCACCTGCATCCTCGCTAATTGTTTGAAAGTTTACCTCCCTTCTGACAAAACTTATAGAAAACATCTTGTAGCACAAACTTACTTGAGGGACTGTCACTCATTATGTGTCTTCATACTAAACCAAATAAAAAAAATGGAGACACTCTCTGCATGTGTGTAAGATCCTGGGAAAGGCTTTCTATGATGCTGCACTCTAATAATTGTAAAAAATAACTAATAATTTCATATGATTTGCTTTATACATCTATAGAGACTCATCAGTGAAACAGTTTGATCCTACTATGTCTATCACAGTCTGTATGCATCTGATGTAAAAGCAGTACATATTTCATGATGTGACTTTAATGAAGCCATTATTGCATTATCGCTTTTTTCCAGCTAGCTTCTTCAGATGGTGCCAATCAAAGTCATGCAAGTGTACTAGAGACAGTAACATAAGGGCATATTTATGGATCAAGAGATCGCATAGATTTCAGTCAGCAAAAGGTTTCAAGCCTCATGCAAAAAGCAGCATCAACAATATGTACTGGCAAAAATATTTTAAGTTTTTGTTTATTTAGCAAATACTTTCATCCAACAATTGAGAAAGTACAGTCAGAATACATGTACTGTTATCGCCCTAACTATAGAAATCATAAAATGACGCACAATATGGCAGATATATTGATTTATGTAATGGCCGTAAGATACACAGGACAGGCACTTCCAATTCTTTATATTCAAAACGGAATACAAATAAATGAACAGACACCAGGCAGGGAGTTATTTGAAATACACTCTGAGATGTGTAGGCAAAGGCCATTGTGTTCCATGGTGTTTATATGTTGCAGATTGGTCTGATTTGCTTAACACTGCTAATCTGGGTCTGCTTATTTCATCCTTTGGCATTACAAGCCGCCACCCATGGTAACCACCCAAAATGGTAGATACATGAACACTTAATGACGTAGCTTACAGTGATAAAGACAAATGTGTATGACATAGCATAAGATTATCCCCCAAACACACACTGATCCACATACAATTCCCCTGCCCACCCACAATGTAATGAGGGCACATGCTTCTTCTTACTGACGTTTAAGTTTCCGTTGAGTTCACTACTGCATAATGAGATAACACTATCAAATATTCATTACACTATATATTACTTTTCCACTGAGTTCAGATTTGCTTTTTAGAGGTGAGTGGGTAGAAAGTGCAGCACTGTTATCCATGACAGGGAGGAAATGACTGCATTCCAAGGAATTATTATAAACAGGAATTATTATAAATATTATGCTAACTATTACTTGACGTGTCCCAGTAGAAAAAAGGCCATAGTCCATAGTCTTGTGGATTTTTAAAAATACATCTAATGGGTTCCTGGTGTCATGTCGGGGGTAGCGTGCTGATGGCAGGAGGTAGGCAGACTCAGGACCAGGCAGGAATTCGTGGGGAAAACAGGGTTTATTCCAGACATAAAGGAGGCACAGCACATAACACTACAGAACACCATAATGACTTCTATGAGGAGACGGACTCAGACGCGGACTAAATACACAGGACAGGCAAGAACTGATAAACGACAGGTGAGTACAATCAGGCAC
>JAODUD010000001.1:35126578-35143447 GCA_026784285.1 Stomatorhinus walkeri | reverse complement strand
GGAGACGGACTCAGACGCGGACTAAATACACAGGACAGGCAAGAACTGATAAACGACAGGTGAGTACAATCAGGCACAAATAGATAACAGGTGGTTTCCATCGGGATCGGACACGAGGTAACGAGGGGGGCACGGCACACAGGAGGTTCGTACAGGCGGAACATGACACCTGGTTTTCCAAATGTCAAGCAGGTATGTTCATTTCACTGGTGAGACAGATGATAGAATATTTCCAAGTATCACCTCAACAAAGCAATTTTGCACTGATGCATCATGCTAAGGGACTGAAGCTGCTGCTCTTGGATATGTATCTTTTTCAGAAAAGCATTGAATGAGCTTAGATAAATTTCATATATGTTTTACCTGAGAAAATATAGGCTAAGACCATTTTTTGGGGGACCTCAGTAGAATGCATTTGTAAGGGCAGAGACTAATCATATGATGATCTCTTGCCTAAAATTGCAAATCAAGATATGGTTTGCTATATTACAGCATAATTAAAATTCAACTCCAAGATATGAAAGTTGCAGCTGGAGCACCTGGAGTAAGCCCCATGATGACATGGGGGAGAACATACAAACTGTACACCAATGGAGTTATGGCAGAGACTCAAACCCTAGTCCCAGGGGTCTGAGGTAACAGTGCTAGTCCCTATGCCACTGTACTGCCCCCCAGTGCATGTTTATATATAAAGTATAATATGCAATTGATAACGTGCATTACTACCCAGTAGGACAAGAAACACAGGGAGACAGCATATACATCACCACCCTGGAACGCAATGGAAACTAGGTGCTGCATCTCTCAAATGAAGCAAAGGCATACATTATAAGAGACCTAAAATGAATTGGGTGACTGAGTCAATATGGCAAAAAAGAGCATCTTTCCGCAAAGAGATTTCTAATGAAGTGAAATGAATAAAGAGTATTATACAAGAGCAGGTAAAATTTAAGTCCTATTACTGGTTTAAGGTATTTTGGATGCATTCTTGTTTTGGATTTTAGTATTATTTGGATACGAACAATATAAGCTCCAAACAGTGCATCCATTATGTACTTTCACTACATTGCAAATGCACAAAAAAACTATCCATTCACCAAAAATGCACTGTAATACAAAAGAATGCAAAAAAGAATTAGTCTATGTCCTTAAAACGGTTTATGGTTTTACAGTGGGTCCTGTTAAAATACTCTTCTTGGTTCAGCTGCCATTCTGAAGTAAGCATGTTATGTCTTTCGAGAGTAGCTTGAGAGGTACACACAAAACAGCACATACCTTCACCCTGAACATCTTCTAACAAAGTGTTGCTCCTCACCCCAAATGATGCTGGGATATCAATAAGTTGACCCCAAAGAGAACTACTGGCTGATTACACAGCTTGTAGACAGCCCACAAACTCTGTTTCCAGTTAACAGCACTGCCTACCCCCAATGCACCTGACCTGCCACATGACTCAAGTGCTTAGTGCTTAGAGATTAGAAGAATTAGCATAACTGCTGAGCTTTATGGAGGGCTACAGAGCCACAGCTGGGGTGTGGGCAAACTATCTTTATCACATCAGTAATTATTCAATTACCCGCTACAACAGTGTTAGTCCCTCAATAACAGGTGCATTCTACACATTTGTTCATCAAGAACACAAACAATTTGTAATAAACATTATAATAGGCATGCATGCAGTTAATTATACATCATTAGTAGTAGTTTAATGAAACAAAAATTGCTAATTAGAATCAACACAATGTTGACATTTAGGGAAATGCTATTGCCTGAGAAGTTGTACAGTTGTAAGATATGCCAGAAACTGATAAGAGTACAATTGTAAATGACAGCATGCATTTCAGGGTGCGAAAGCTCTAATCTTAACCAAAATCTTTTGTTTCACTGCCCCTCACTCATCCTGCAATTCCTCATGAGCCACTAGGGGTGCCATCAAATAAATTATATTCCTGAATTTTGTTGCTACTTTGGGAGCCATTATTTTGTTCCTGAAATAGTCATGATATTACGTTAGTAAATTATACATTTCTCCTAAATTCAAATCCAACTGTGTTTGGCTATCATCTCCACAATTACTCCAATGAGAATTTTCTGCAATACCATGTAACTTCACTCACAGTGCTGCTGTAAATAATTCTGTTTCATTATTAATTCATTATTTCATACTCAACTCATACCCATATAAGCAAAGTAGGCATGAGCATGTTATTGGAATATTCAGTCACAACTGTACAACTGTGTAAATTCTTAAATTTAGTTAATTATTCATTTTCGTTACTATTGTTGCATTGTATGTGCTCCTACTAGCCAGTACTAAGTTAGACTTCTACATACTACACAACAACATTAACAAAAACACTGACTTTACATCCAGACATTGTGATTATCCAGGCAGGAGTCTGACCATACAAATCTTAAGATAATATTCTGTCTAACTTTTAAACATGAATTTTCCCCTGAGGGAAAAAACATTTTGGACTAATCTGCATTAATATTTCAGAGGCATATGAAGCACTGACTTTTCCCACACGTAGGACTTGGCTCTGATGCCAGTTTTCAAACCACTAATCTGCAGAGCAAAACAAGTGGCAAGAACCTTTAAAATATGAACTGAGAAAGCTACCACAGTACTGCAGGACTAATGCCCTGGCTGGGGACTGAATGCAAAGAAGGGCAGAACCAGAGACATACAAGCAATCAGTCTTATCCTCCCTCAACTTTTGCACTGAGAATGTGTTAGTAGAGAAGCCCACTACAGCGTCACCCAAGCAGAAGCCATGGCTGAGAAAAAGGTGTGGGCTTTGTGTGCAAATGTGAAATCTGGAGAAGTACAGCTTTACAAGGATGCCCAGCTGATTCCTTACAAAATGTTAAATTATTTATTACAAAACAGGCATCAATATGTAAGACGGTTAGCATTAGTAAATATAAACTTTAAGTATAACCCTTCCAAGTAAATTAAATCAGGAATGAGAGCTTCAATATACTCTACTTCAATACTATCACTTCAGATAAAAAGCAAATCACATTTTGCCATTATACAGAAGCCTGAGGGGCGTTTACTATTTTCTGACATGCATAGTATTTGATCAGGGAAAAAAAAAATCTAAATTAATGCCTTTGTCTCCAGTGAAGCCTATTTCTTGGCTGTTTAATTAGCAAAATATAAATCTCAATTACTAAATTTACACAATCAATGCAGTGCAATGCCTACAAAGGAAACTATAAAATATTCATATTTCAATTTGATTTAGTTAAATTACCATCATTAATATTATTCAACATTGTATTACAGCCGGATTCAGCACCTTACAAAACTCAGTCCTGTCGATTTTTCAAGTGCTATTAAGGTCTTTTTCAATAAAACAATTTCAGCGATTTTCAAATAAAAATTTCCATAGTCTGTCTTTTTGTTCTTTCATCAAAGGGCAACCATTATATTGCGGTAAGGAGGTGACATAAGTGTCTCAGCAGTCAATATTTCACAAAAAGCCGTCCTTCCAACCAGTATCATTGCCTCATATAACTCAATGTTGTGGTAACCACTTAGGATGAGAAACCATGGTTGACATTTCCGCAATTTTTAAGTAAAAATATATTTGTCAATGAGAATATCACTGGTGCAGTCCAGGGCTGGGTCCAAATACAGATGGAGATGGGTAGCATGGAGGCAGTTTACTAACAAGGCCAAAAAACAGCCAGCAAAGTGCATTTCGTCAGTAACAAATTCCAGGGAAATATGGGACATTGGTCTCTTAGGAACTGGGAGAGGATGAAAAAGAGCAACTGGTGTCCTTTTGCTGTTCCCGCACCTTGAACCTGTATAAGGCAGGCCAGAATGAACTCCCTGACATCAATCTGGATGGATGGGCACCAAAGACATATAGGGCTCTATTTTCCACCAATGGAAAGCGCAACGTAATGTAGCTTTGTTAGTTCCATAACAGCACATTGGCCATTTTCTTGCCATGCGTGCACATCCTCAGAATAGTAAATGATTTTGTTGCCGTATTCCTCTCGTAGGAGTGGTATTCATTAAATGAGGCATGGCCAGGTGCATTGTCGGCATGTTGCTGTTTTAAGGCAGCAGAATGGCATTGTTCCTTTGACCAACAAAAACAATGTGTAAAGTCAATGACGCACTGTTAAATGGTATTTAAGCGGGGTGTTTTAAAAACATGTGGGTGCATGATGCCCAAAGTGCATTAATGTTTTTTTTAATTTTGTTTCATATCAATTATATACATTTTATAGAGTACATCTGGTCCTTTCTCATAATCATACTGTTTAATGAAACACCAAAGAATAAAAAGAAAAAAACCAAGAAAAACAATATATATTACATAAAGAACACTCCGTATTATTAAAAATGATCAGAATTAAACACATTCTGTATTGAAATGACAATTGGATTGCTGAAAATGCATTTCAGATATTTAGTCAGGTGGAACACTACAGTGCAGCCCTCAGAAGATCACGGCATTCTTTCTGGTATATTGTATGCTGCGTCATGCATGATGGATGTGTCTTGGATATAAATATGGACACTTTAGGGGAATTTAGAAGGCGTGATGCTGAACTGCATGCACCAATGCCAACAAAGGAATGCATGCGGCAGCAGTGTGGGCACGGAGGGTTCAGCTAGCAGAAGAACTGAATCGTCTGTAGCCTGTTAAGGAATCTAAATTGTGAGAGCAGAAAAATAACAGCCATATAGCCTTTTATTTGAACATTTTAAAACATTTTAAAAACTGTAATTTGTTTACTTGAACAAAGATTATATTTTGCGAACTGCGGACCCAAAATTAAAATAGAAATTACACATTCACGCATAATTAAGTCCCCGTTCCCACCCGCTACTCTCATCCAGCAATGAGCTTCCATTTTCCCTGTCTTCTGATATCATTACACCACTTCCCGCACTGCATGGATGACCTGGTGATGTCATAAAATGAGGACACACTTGCTGCTACCTCATCCCATGCCTGCTGCATTCAAAAGACTTGGTGGAACAGTGATTCTTCCTTAGATGATGTGTACACACCTTTTCACCTCGCACACGAGCAAATCCGTTTTCTTGCCGGCAAAGCGATCTTGTTTGCTAGGCAAACGTGCCATTGTAACAACAATTCGCAGTAGATCATAAGCTGCTGCCTTTTATAGGTGAGGTAACACTCCATTCCAATAGGTTCATTGCATGTAATGCCCAAAACAGACCTGTGAATAATTAAGAGAGTTTGGACAACCCTTTTTCCATCTTGGGCTGGCAGTCTGGTTTTTCTGCTGTCAAAATAGCTAAATGGATTTGGACACATCGCTTTGCACTTGATCATCAAAACAGAGCCCCTCAGCTAAGGTGTGGGAGACACCAGGACGTAAGGACAACTTGGAGTCATGGGCCCACTGCGGAACCTGGGAGTGGACAGCAGAGGGAAGAGAGGCGACTGGGTGGTTCATGACCTGGTCCAGGGTGTTGGCATGGAGCGCCCAGAACCAGGGTCTCAATATGCTATTAAACTGTATAAAATGGATAGTCAATCACAAGAACCTCTAATCCTCTAGTCAGTTTGTGGGATGAGGCCAGTCTACCGTAGTTCACACTTTAGCAGATGCTTCTTGCTGAAGCAACAAACCCAAGAAAGGAGGACTGTTGTTTAATTAAAGACATTTTTGTCTTAACAAAGAGATTGTACTCCAGAATGTCGTGTTTTAAGGAAGACACGGGACCGGTTGTAAGCCGTAGCTGTTCATTTATTTTCCAAGACAGAACTGCCCGTTTCCCGCGCGACGTGACGTGTTTTTTTGCGCGCGTACATAACACAGAAGGCACTGGAGGACCTTCTTCACATGTGTTCTATGTTTGTCTGGACTGTTGGAGATGATCAGGATGTCTTCCAAATGTTCAAATACTAAATGGCTAACATGATTAATTATGGCTTGAAATATGCCATAATTAAAATAAATTAATTAAAATATGCAAGGCATCAAAGTCTTATAATTTATACAAAGAAACCAACCCCACTAGAGGAGGAAGATGGCTGAATTAACCCAGCTGCCAGTGACTCAGTTGTTCGATGTCATGAGTGAGAACAGGAGCCTCTTGGGACAGATCACTCTGGGGAGCAAGTCAATAGCACAATCATACAGCCAATGAGTGGGGAGGAATTTGGCTCATGACTTGCTGAAGACTTTCAGGTCCAAATAATCAGATAACACATCTGGGATAATCTCAAGATACTCTGACAAAGGGTGAGTAGCATGCACGCACTGGGAACTTCTCATTGTTCACCCAGTCTGAGAGTTATGTTGTGTCAGCCAAGAGTAACGGGGTACCACGGAGATTTGTGAGCTGTGTATGACATAAAAGATCATCAGCCCCAGAATCCACCAAAGCCTGCAGGGGTAAGAGAGCTGAGCTGGAGAGAATCACAAGGATGATGGTGCAGGGAACAAGGGAATGCTGACGAGTAATACTTAATGTCATTTATCAGGCAGCTAGCCATGTAGTGATCCATGTGGCTGCAAAACAAAAGAGCGATAGATCTTTGGATCACCTGAAGTGTGTTCTGGAGGTGGCAGTCATGATTCCCATGCTGGTGTTGGTGAAGGCCGATTCAACTGGGCCAGAATAGCAGAAGGGGGCTACAGTTGCTGCTACTGAGCAGTATGATTAGCCAAGCTCTTTTTCAGGATCTAGAGCAGGGATGTCAAGTTCCAGTCCTGAAGGGCCGGAGCCTGGTGTAGCTTAGCTCTTTACCTGTTCCACCATAAATTATTTAGCTTATGAGCTCTGTGGTAATTAGCACAAGGAGTTGAATCAGGCGTATTAAGCTGTGCAGGGCTCTGGCCCTCTAGGACTGGAGTTTGACACCCCTGGTCGAGAGACATCCAGCAGTGTTCTGGAGGTTTTGCTGATATTGGCTCAATAAGGTTCCCTGTCTTACCACAGCCATGCTTAGCTGCTCAGCATCAGCTAGGTCCATTGTGCCCAAATTGAACAGTCAGTGGTTATCAAATAGGACTGAGGTACAAAATCCACAGAGGCAATGGCAAAGCCAGTAGAGTTCAGGTTCAATACACAGAAGGCAAAAAATCACAGACAAAGTTATCCAAAATGGGGGGCAAAAATCAGAAAAATTACAGAGCACTTGGCAGGGGCACAAGACAATCTAGCAACTGAAAGCTAAGAGAAAGAAATACACTGGGGAAGAGGTAATTGACTAAGAACAGGTGCAAACTCTTGACTAATTAAACAAGCTGATGGGTAGTTGCAGTCAGGTGATCTCTAGGAGTGGGACACTGGAGACACCGAAAACACCAGTACAGGGAACAGTGAACCAGAACACCACTAGAGGGCAACAGAAACAGGAGAAATCCTGACAGAGCATCTTCCAGATATATATATATAGAGAGAGAGTGCCTGAAAATCAGAAGACACCATTGTCAAGATGTCTGATGATAGTCATGGCGGGTTGGAGATTCAATGATGAAACAGCTGAATGTTTTCGTCCACAGACAAATGTAGTTTGTGCACAAAAGTCTCTACGCACCATATCAACAACAAAACTAAATATGAAGTAAGACATGAGGATAAGTAACCTTAACACACCAGTGATAATGCTGTTAGGCGGTGATGCCATTTTATGCAATTTACACAGCAAACCACAAAACCAACTGATGGCAAAATAACTATTTTTATTACTGGATATTGTCAGTGTTATCAATATATTGTTGCAGGCCTACTCATACTATCCCACACTTTCATTCCATATATTTTTATTTGATATTTTAATCTCATTTATTCTAATCTTTTTATACATTTTTTCCTTCAAGCATAATTGTGAAAGCAGGTGTAAGGTGTGCATTTCACTGCACAGATGTACAGTGTGTTTGTGTATGTGTCAAACAGAACTCAAAACTTAAACTTGAAACCTGAGATGACATGCTATATAAATCTGGAGAAAAACAGACAAACAATGCAGCTGAATTATTCTATCATTCTCAAAATACAGTATACACTAGATGAGAAAAGCAGAGTAACCCTATCTTCCAATTTGGATTTCTTTTTTTGCAGTGGGCAATTTTAAACTGCTTACTCTACCATTTAACACAGGACAATGAATTCACAAATGAGAAACAATGAAAAACAAAGTGGCATACGTTTCCCATTTAATTGAGCCACAGGCTATTCCTCACTATAAAACTTAGAGCTACATGGTAATGACATCTGCAATAGGTAGAGTCTTTCATTGTTATGCCAGGTCCTGTGAACACATGTGGAACAATTGTTTCAAGTAGACATTTAGCCTTGTCTACTATGCACAAGATACATTGTGATATAAATAAGGAATACAGAAAGATCTTACATTTAAGAAGCTGCCTTTTCTGACACTTGAACGCATTTGAAATAAAATTGCAAGAGCCATGCATTCAATTCAAAAGCAAAGCAAGCTTATTATGCTCACTGCTGCATGTCTATTAATTATTATTGGTATACTGTAAAATGTTCTTGTACTGGCAAGCAGTATAAGGCACCAGTTACACAAGGCTATAAAAGCAATTTTATCTTGAATCTATTGCATTGTTCCAGTAATAAAGGAAAAATATATAATTAATCCTTAATTGACTTAAAGGACATTTTAGGGTGTTGGTTTTTCCATGCATAAGTAAGAAGTTAAATGGGAAATCAGTTGATTTTTGACAATCAACATACTGTAAGTCTAATAGAGTACAAGTTTCCAAAAGCAAACCTACCATGGGCAATCAAGGATTTTTTTCACTGTTGAGTTGATAAAAATATAATATTTCCTGTCGGAGTTCCTCCCTTGGGAGTCCCAGACTGACATATCTGACCCGCCTCCATGGGAGTGCCTGTTGCCTGAGTGCCCCAGTACACCACCTAAAAACATGTTCCACACTGGCTTTCTGTTTACAGCCACGCCCCTTCCAGCTGTGACCGAGCTCCTAGTCAGTCTGAATATTTTAGTGTGCCTTAAATTTCTGTTTGGCGTGAGATCTTCCCAGTTTCTGAGAGATTGAGCATTTAGTCTGATATCTGTCTTTTGGTTCCTAATCCTGTTCTGTTTCCAGTTTTCGAGTTTGCTTTGCCCTCTTCTGATGGTTGTTTGCTCCTCGCTTCACCCTCGCCTGTCTCAGTGCTCTCCTTTTTGCTTTTCGACTTGGAAAGTGTCTGCTTGTGCTGGTTTTTGACCTGGACAGCACAACCCTGACTTTTGCCTGCTCCAATTAGAGCCTCGGTCTCCTACCTCTGCTTCCTCATTTTATATGCCCACCAGTAAGAGCAACAGAATGCATCTCCCCATTACCAAAGCAATCTCAGCAGTCTGGATCAGACTCGGCTACACACACCTGCTGTTATCGCAAGGCTCTTTCCCCATCACATTTGCTTAAAAGCAGCTGAACTATCACAGCAAGTCATTATGCAACAGTAAATGTGCTGCGGCTTTAATTAAATAGTGATTCTGAAAACTAAGGGGCCCATGAAGACAGAATTTCCAGTTACATTTAAGGGTATAACACAATACGTTCATTCAAATCAGTGGTTCTCAAACTTTGTGCACCACAACCCAATTTTTACCTTGTCAGCTCAGTTGCAACCCAATATAAACATAGGTTTAAATTAATGCTATGATCAAGCATACTGTGCGCTCTGCAATTTACACCAATCAATGCCTATCGCACAAATCTGATTAGATGCGCCAGTGGCTTTTAAATTAAGCATCTGTGGTTTGGCTTCTTGGATTGGTTGAGTGTTCATTAGTGGTGTGCTAAGCAGTTGCAGACCCAGGACTCATTTATATAGGTTAATTCTATGACTGTGGCTCGTAAATCCGATCGTGGATCAGCATAGGAGCTTGCTGGTTTTAAAATGCTTGCATTTCCAGTTCTGCCTCACAACTGTTTCAGAACTTACCGCAAGCCACAGGTTGAGATCATTAATTTAAAGACAGCAACATGTATGATATTTGCATTTTTAGTGATGGTTTTCAGGTTAGACAAAGTTTCCCCCGTCGCAGCTGTAATGGACTACTCTGAAATTTCATGCTACCCAGCTTTGTTTTAACCCTTGCTTTGCCAATTCAAGAAATCAGCAGAAAGATACAAAACTAAGACTACATCTCCCTTGTCTAGTACTGTGACCCTGCATACAGTGGTACACATCTTGTGAGTTGATGTTGAGAGAACACGATTAAATGAGACTATGCGAAAATTCAAGACTAACCTTAGCAAAGGGAATGGATAAACTTATAACCTCGATCCATTCGCCCACCGTGACTGGTACATTTTAGCAGTTTTCCGCACTTTGATTAAAATACAGTAATAGCGGGTCGCTGAACCAAGCTCTCAATAATTATACAGCAAAGATAATTCAGGATTTGATCACCAGATGGCATGTTACAACGATACTACGGCAATCATACACCATCGCACTGCCCACGTGTACCATGCTCTTCGCCCCATTTACTCATACACACGGTGGGCGCGTGCACACATATACAGACACACGTACAACAATAAACATTAACCACTATACATGACATCACACAGTACATTTATAATGACACAAGCAATTACTGCAAACTATTTACAAAGCTGGCATCAGTTCAACCTGCCGCACTGCCCGCCGGTATCTCCGTGTTACAATACTATTGGTGTTCCACTGCTGATAATCCCCTCTAGTTTCTCTGTTTCGGCCTAGAGCCCCTAGATAAGTTAGTCTGCCCCTGGCCCAATGTCATACACGGCCAGCCCATGAGCTAGATGTAAGTGTTAGTTTCTCACCAGAATGATCCATTTAATTAGAAGAAATTTCATTGGGGTTTATCTAAACACCATATGCAGCTGGCGTATAAAACTTAGCGTAAGTCCTTAACTTAGTTATAAATTATCATGGGGTAATTTACTGGAGTTAAATTCTATCATATGACAAACATGTAAGTCCACAAACAGCAACACATCAGCAAAAAATCCACAACAAAAATGGTAATTTCAATAGATATTGATGGTGTCCCATCTTGTGGCAAAACTCTGGAACTTCTACTACATTAATCGGTATTCATGTAGTATTTCTGGAGTTGTAATCCCCTATGCTTGCTGTGAAAAGTAATTACAGTGGTACCCCAGTTCTCAAACTCATTAGAACTCGAATTTCTTAAAAATCAAACCAACCAGTTCGAAATTTCATTGGGGTTTATCTAAACACCATATGCAGCTGGCGTATAAAACTTAGCGTAAGTCCTTAGGTTAGTTATAAATTATCATGGGGTAATTTACTGGAGTTAAATTCTATCATATGACAAACATGTAAGTCCACAAACAGCAACACGTCAGCAAAAAATCCGCAACAAAAATGGTAATTTCAATAAATATTGGCCATCAATATCTATTGAAATTACCATTTTTGTTGCGGATTTTTCCCATCTTGTGGCAAAACTCTGGAACTTCTACTACATTAATCGGTATTCATGTAGTATTTATGGAGTTGTAATCCCCTATGCTTGCTGTGAAAAGTAATTACAGTGGTACCCCAGTTCTCAAACTCATTAGAACTCGAATTTCTTAAAAATCAAACCAACCAGTTCGAAAAAAAAAAATACCTAGAACTCGATCTGAATCTCAGAAGTCAAACCATGAAAGCTGACCTAAGATAACTTGCACATCTCTCAGCGGAAATAAAGGGTAACGCTTCAGTCTCAGCCTCGCATTCACCGTGATAGCAGTGTGCATGTTTACACTAGATGAATACATATATTTCGACAGTAAAAATACATTTAGACAATGATAGACAGTAACAGTAATTATTATTATATAATAGAATACATTTAGAAATAAAGATTTCTTTTACAAATTATTTTAATATTAATAATAAACTATTAATACATTTAATTATAATAATATTGTCGTGCCCAGCGGGGACGGAATGGAGACAAAGGCGCAGACATCAAGGTATCAGGGAATACGGGTTTAATTACAGGTAAGGCAGGCAAAACACAGATGGACAATACAATGACCGGACTGGGGAAACAAACTGAAACATGGACTAAATACAGAGGACTAGTGACAACAACCAGAAACAGCTGATCACACGGGGATTCCACACAGAGTTCACGAGGGGGTGTGGCACATGGAAAGAGTGGACGATTGGGGCAGGACAGGGGTAATGTTGGGATAAGATCTTTATCGTTTTGGAAGCCATTAAGAAAAAAATGCTCTTCTTGTTTTATCCTGTTCATTTTGTGTTTAAATGCTTAAAAATAATAATATTTAGGTGTAATTTTGGGGGGCCGGGAACCAATTAATTGGTTTTACTTTTTAGTATTCTATCTGGAGTCCGGAACAGAATAAGTTCGAGAAACGAGGTACCACTGAATAGCAAAGACTCCATTAATGGTTTTTCTGTATTGTTGGCAGAAATTATGTCGAAATACGACTGTGTCCTAATTGTTGGGTATTTTAATATCCATGTTTTTTGCCCTGATAAGCCACTAGTTAAAGACTTTTTAACTCTTATCCACTCATTTAATCTTGTACAGTGTGTTGCTGGTCCAACATATCAAAATGGACATACACTTGATTTGGTTTTATCTTGCGATCTGTCAGTTCACAATTTACGGATTCTGATCACAATCCTGTTTTATTTGATTTCTTTCTTCCTTGTCATGTTAAACCTTGCGCTTCTTGCAAGGTGCTGTCGAATGTTTAACATTTGCACTGCTGCTCAGTTCTCCACTGCTTTTAATGATGACATCAAGGTCAATCCGAGGTCTTCTCTAAGGCTTTTTACTGATGAGTTAACATCGCAGTTTTATGACGTGTGCAGAAAAACCCTAGATGTGGTGGCCCCACTAAAGACCAGGCGCCCCAAACCTGCACCTCAGCCCTGGTTAAACGATGTCACGTGTGTCGTCAGGCGAGAGTGCAGGAAAGCAGAGCGTAGATGGAATAAGGATAAACTGCAGGTGTCTTTCGACATACTGAAGGATTGTTGGCAACTTTACCAGAGTTCTGTAAAGTCAGAGAAAAGCAAATATTTCTCTGATACTGTCAATGCTAACTGTCATGATCCGTGTGTTCTTTTTAAGACTATTAACTCAATAGTCTTCTCAATGTTCCACAGGCTACTAGTCTGGGGGCTTCTCCTGAAAAATGTGAGAAGTTTCTCCACTTTTTTGTGGATAAAGTCTACTAGAGCACTTATCCCATCTATTAATGTCTGCTGTTCCGCTGTTTTTACTCAGTTTGAACCTGTGTCATTTTCATTTCTAAATGACATTATTGGTCAGTTGAAACCTTCAGGTTCTCCAATAGATCCTATACTCCCACATCTTTTGAAAGGGGTTCTCCCTAGTGTTGGAGACACCATCCTGGACATTGTTAATAGTAGCCTTACCTCTAGTGTTGTTCCTGGCATGTTCAAACATGCTGTTGTTCAGCCTCTGTTAAAAAACCCCGGTCGTAACCCCTCAGTTATGTCTAATTATAGGCCAATTTCTAAACTCCTTTTTCTCTCGAAGATTTTGGAGAAAATCGTTTCTATACAATAGAATGCCTTTTTAGACAGGAATGATATTCTTGAGGTGTTTAAATCTGGTTTTAAAATCTGAACATAGTACAGAAACAGCATTTTGAGGGTCTTTAATGATATTCTTTTGACAAATGACTGGTAATTTTGTTATCCTCGTGCTCTTAGATTTGACTGCTGTGTTTGATACGGTTGAGTACAGTATCCTTATATCGCATCTAGAGCATTGGGTGGGTATCAAAGGTGCAGCGTTAAATTGGTTTCGCTCTTACCTGGCAAATAGAAGTTTTTCTGTTGGTTTGGGTGACTTTATGTCTCCTTCAGACCCTCTTTGTTATGGGGTGCCACAAGGTTCAACCCTAGGGCCCCTTCTTTTTTCTCTTTATCCGCTACCTCTCTGATTTGATTCAGTGCTATGTTCATTCTCGGTCTCTAAGGTCTGCTGATCACCTGACCTTGGTGGTTCCCAAATCTTGGCTGAAGCTGAGAGGAGACAGAGCTTTTTCAATCATGGCTCCCAAGCTTTGGAACAAATTGCGATTAGACGTCCGGCTGGCTAAATCTCTTTCTGTTTTTAAATCTTGCATTAAAACATATTTGTTTTCATTATCTTTTACCTCAGGGTGAGCTGTACATCTTTTATGGCTGTTGTGTGTTTTGTATTGTGTATGTGTTTTTTAAGTTTAGATTTTTGACTATATAGCACTTTGGCAGCAACTTGGTTGTTCAAATGTGTTCTATAATTAAAGTTTGATTGCATTAGATAGATATAATGGACTTTGGATATAATAGACTGTTTTGCCAGGTTCCTTTAAGTTATAACTGCATTTTACTGTACAGACGGTAAATGCAAATAGACTTGTCATTTAGTAGCGTAACCAGTGGATATAAAGCCCCCAAGAAAGCTGAAACATGGAAAGATATCACCTTCTCTGTGAACGCTGTGTGCCAAATAAATCTAACTGATCTTCAAGTATAAATTCCCTTATTCCCAAAGTACGATTGGCAAGCTCTTCAAGAAGTAACAGAAATGCCATTTTGATAGCAAGGCCAATGCGCACAAACACCTATTTATAATCTGCATGATCACTGTTACTACCATGAAAATAATTTTTACACTTTAAAAGTGCAGCAACTGGCTTGAGAAAATCATTGCTCTTGGTGCTGCTGTTAATTTGGGCAGCAAACGGGGTGTTATAGCCCTTTGGCAGCAAGAGGCAGATGACTACATTGTGCCTTTCCACTGTACGCCTCACAGGTAAGACTAGAAGATGACTGACAACCTAAAGTCACTCTGGGTTATGTTGTCAGTGCAGATGGACAATCCAATGATTGTCCATCCATCCATCTGAAACATATGAATAGAATAAGTTATGAGAGACCAGGAATACAACACAATGTTCCATTAACTATTGTCCATAGGGGAATGGTAGTGCAAATTAGCAAGTCAACAGAATTAGAAAGAGAAGTTTCAAACTTTTTTGGTGGTACCCTCTGGCTCAGTGTGGAGACGGTGTTAGAGCACACCCACATCTAGAAAGGATAGTTAAAATAACTGCTTAAGAGAATTTTCACGAGGGCATGAAATGCTTTAGAGGGGGAGGGTGTAATAAAGATAAAGATTTAATGCAGATGAGCATACATGCATGTTTATACATTTTCCTTTGAGTGTATTTAAATACGTTACTTTATACGTTACTTTATTTGTTTATTAAGGGAGATATGTTTTTTAATGGTTAAAACTTATTGTTTCTTTAAAAATATCAAATACACAGTTTGCTTGAGACATTATTAGAAACATATGCTGGTCGTGGGTTCATTTTGTTTTAATATGTAATTGCTTTAATAGTTTGATTGATGGTGAGCAGACCTATCGCTGTTTTTGGGGGGTGGGTCAAAAAGCGAGAGAGGGAGAGATGAACCGGGGAGCGGTGTGTGTGGGACAAGAGAAAATGGCAGAGGTCCTCCTGTTACATCTTATGATAAGTTACTATGTATTTGATATTTATTTTAGTCGAATTAATTGAAGGTGTAGGTTTAGTTCGCGTATGAACAATACCGACTACAGTGGAATTGATTTGTTTTAGTTAAATAATCAGTCTAGAATTAGCCACTGCGAGTTCGTTCAGTGGACTGAGCTCGTGCCGGTTGGAGTCACCATCTACGCGAATTGCCTAGTGTAAGAAACTGCCAGCGCTGCGAAGGTGGAGGAGTGAAACCAGAGCCACCGCATTCGGACGAGGACATCGCGGAGTGAAGGTGGTTTGCAACATTGGTCTGAGGTAACTTTTATTTATTTTTTGAGTTTACAGCGCTCGGTAGAGTGAAGCAGCCAGTGCATTTTGGTTTAAAGGCCTCAGCGCTCGCTAGCCACGACCTGCAACGGGGTGGGAAAATTGATTTAATTTAGTTAATATATAGGGTGTGGATCCACTATAGTTACATAAGAATTCTTAGTAGTTTGTGTTTAATTTCATTTTACAAAAACAGTGGGACTG
Organism: Stomatorhinus walkeri; assembly: GCA_026784285.1. Classification (NCBI taxonomy): domain Eukaryota; kingdom Metazoa; phylum Chordata; class Actinopteri; order Osteoglossiformes; family Mormyridae; genus Stomatorhinus; species Stomatorhinus walkeri. Next base: position 35,127,406 of record JAODUD010000001.1, on the reverse strand, counting down.
ATTTTGGCTTAATATTGGTAATAACCGTGTTTTATTAAGTACGTGTTGTTCCCTGCCTTTATTTTTTTGGGTATTACTCCCGATCGAAGTTTTTTTTTTTTGGAAATTTCAAACAGTTAACGTACCATTTGTTTGAGTAAAGAAAACCATTTCTTTTATATTACCTTTGGTATTTCATTTATACTTTTGAAATTGGTGATCCATCCATTATCGTAACCACTGAATCCCAACTGAGGTCGTGGGGGGCCTGGAGCCTATCCCAAGAGCAATAGGCGTAGGCGGGTACCAAATCTGAGCGGGGACCAACACACTGCAGGGTGTACACACTCACACAGCCACACTCACACAACTACATGTCAAAGTTAGACACTGTTACTTCTTCACCTTAATGAAGACGCAAACTCAGATTACCGTTTAGTTGTCTTTATTCCGGACACTGTTTGTATTACAGCTGCTTCTTTTTGGTGGCTCACACCAACACAACACAGGCTACTTCGTTGGCCATACACTGAAAAAAATAATAAGTGAAATTTACTAAATTTTTCTTTTGCAAGTTTTTGCACTCAGGTTTTTCAAGTAAATTTTACACTTGTGAAAATGAGTAAAAATTACTTAAGGAAGTTGAGTAAAACTAACAAAGTAAATAATTACATAAAACATGGCCTCTTTAAATTATGTTAAGTAGTATTTACTTACTGATCTGATGTAATTAATTGATATAATTAAGTAAAACTATTTTCTATTTTAAGTAAATTTTACTTGTTTTATTCAGTCAATGTTAATTATTTTAAATAAATAAAATGAGTCACTGTTACAATACGACAAAAT
>JAODUD010000001.1:35103388-35121346 GCA_026784285.1 Stomatorhinus walkeri | reverse complement strand
CCTCGCTCCCGCGGTCGCCTCCGGTTGCCCCGAGGTCGGCTCCTCGGGCCCCGGCGGTCCCCGTTCCGTCGAGGCGTTGGTCGGCTGCGCCTTTGCTGGCTCGGGCTGTTGCCTCGCCTGCCGTGTCTTCTCCTCCCTCCTTCCCTCCGTCTCTGCTCCCTTGGTTCCTCTCGTCGCCTCCGCTGGTTCCCCCTTCGACTCCCTTGGTCCCTCCGTTGTTTGTCCCTCGTCCCGTCTCCCCGTCCCCCTGGTGGTCCCCTCCGGCTCCCTTTGTTCCTCCGCCTGCGGCTCCTCCTGCCGCCGCCCGTCTTGGGCGTCTCGGGCTCCCCCTGCTCCTCCGCCCTTCCCTGTGTGGCCCCCTGCCTCTGCTCCTCGCCCCTTTGTTCCTCCCGTCTCTGCTCCTTGCCCCCCTGTGCCTCCTCCGTTCACCCCTGGCCCTTCTGTCTCGCCTCCCGTTGTTCCACCTCTGTCTCCCTTCCTGGTCTGCCTGTCTGCGTTCCCTGTCCTGTGTGGTCTGATGTCCTGGTTGTTGCCCCTGTGTCTGTTCTGTGTCTCGGTCCTGTTCCCCGTCCCGCGTTGACCTGTTTTGCTTTTGTCTTCTAGGTCCTGTTTTGCCCTCGTCCCGTCCGTCCCTTCCCTGGGGCGCGTCCGGAGTTCGCGCCTTAGGGGGGGGGTTATGTCACGCTCCGTCTGTTCCAGCCTCGTGTATGCCACGCCCCCCTGCTCCTCATGTGCAAATCCCAATTGAAACCACCTGTTGTACTTTTGTTTGATTGTGGTTCCCTGTTGCCTGATTAGTTTCCTGTCAGTCTTCCGTATTTGGTCCGCGTCTGAGTTCGTATCCCCAGATCTGTCATTGTGATGTTTTGTAGCGTTTACCCGTGTCCGTCTTCAAATAAACCCCGATTTTGGATCTTCCTGCCTGTCAGCGCCTTGTTTGCTACCCGCATCCAGGCACGTTGCACCCTGCAGACGTGACACCGACCATGTTTTTCCTTTTGGATTTCTTGTAGTTAGTCCTTAATTGTTAGTTCTGCTATTCTGGTACTTCCTTACCCTGGCTAGCACTTCAGCCGTAATTGTGCCCATCGGATTGCAGAGAGGAGAATTTTGATGTGCCACCCTGCTAGTCTCCTGGCTGCTCTTAGGGATGAGGATGTAGTGCTGGAGCAGGGCAGTAACACCGGCAATGTGACCTGCTTCTTCGCCTCAGAAGCAGACCGAGCAGTGTCAGAATTGTGATTAATTTCTGTTAAACTGTTAATTTCGTCAAACAATATTTTGGCAATAATTATTTGTTGATTACCTTTTATTTCATGAAAAAAGTGTAACGACAGCATAAATGGAAAAAATGGTTGACAACGACATTTTGCTCTGACAAGTAAAGACGAGATGAAACTGCTGGCTCTATTTGGGCAGACAACATAGATCACAGTAGCTATCTCAAAGCATTGGTCATTTTCATTTTTAACCAATCATTCACATACGCATAAGTCTGCAAGAGCACGTGCCATGAAACTTTCCCATTGGATGATTTGTTTTTCCCACTTGGTGCATGTCTGCGCAAATGAGAGATTCTGGTACAACTAAGTATTAGTTCACACTACATGATTTTTAGCCCGATTTTCTGCTCGCTATCAGTTTTTGGAAATTGCCCACAAACCCCCCTGATCAGAGGCAAATCGGTGCGCATTTGCTATCTGTAAACTGTTTACAACGCGACCCAGCAGTCAATGATGCATTGTAGATGCCTGTCCATTATCCTGCAGGATAAATATCTGGACCTGTCGGCAATTCCAGATCCGGTGGGTGTGAAAGCTGCAGCTACTGACAACGTGTCTGGCGACGAGCCCCAGCCAAGGAAAACGCAAGACACAGGCAAGGTGAAACCCGAAGGGACAAAGAAAGGTGTAAGAAGTTGTTTCTTTAGGAACTATTCTTAGTGTTAAAGTATACCCACACATGTGCAAGCATCTTGGAGATAAGTATCTTCCTGAAACTAAAATCTTGTAAACAGAAGAGAAAACATATAAGATAAACGTGTAGTCCTAAATGGCACACTAATGTCCCTTTTTTGTTGTTTCAGAAATTTTATTGTATTATATATGTACTTTCTGTTTTTGAAGAAGGGTTATTGTAAATGGTGAAGACAGGATGTGCACATGGTTAAATGGGTGTTTGATAGGTGTTTAGATGCCCAAATAACAAATAATATTACAGTATAAAATGGCCATACACTTAAATTTGATGGGTGTTTTAATGCCCTAATACAAAAATGAAACAGGGAAAAGTATAAGTATGTGTTGTTGATGTATATTTAAAAAAATATGACATGTGAAGGAAATATAATTGAATTGAACTTTTTCTATCAAATTTTAGGCATTCACTTTTATATATGAAATTAGTATGGTAAGTCAGTAACACATTCTCAGCCTAGATAACTAAGCGTCATAGGGTATGCTTATGTATAAGGTATGCTTGCTTCTCAAGTGAATTTATACAGGCAGGAGAAATATCCTTCAGCAAAATTTCAGACATTTGTTCCTGAGGGTCCCCTTGGACTTGCTGCACCCCTTTGGTAGAGCTCTTCCTCCTCGCTCGAGAGCTGTTTCTCAAGGTCTTTGATTTTTGTCCTCAATTCTAATGCCACTGTAGCATCAGGATCAGCTGTGGTGTTGGATGAAATAATGGTAGGCAGGAGGCAGTATGAATTGACCACAAGCTGGTGTTTATTGCACCTGTCCCATTCATTCTGTCAACTCACACACTCCCCAGCTCATGCACGTGGGCCCACGCACACCACTATTATGTCACTTAACATTAAACGCTATATGTGGCATTACATTACAACACAATAACAGCACAAGAGACCATGACTACACCAAGCTATTTACATTAATTCCAAGGTGACATCGGTCCAACCTGTTGCACTGCCTGCTGAGGTCTGCTGTCGCAATGATAAAATATAATACAATATATACATTGCATTTGGCACAAAACAGGAATGGAGTAAGCATTGTAGGGTCACCCATACGGTCAGCTTAGGCACTGCAACATCCAAACATACAAACAAACATTTAAATGGGGGACAGCTTGCGGCTCAGTGGGGTCAGTGTACCTTTCAAAACAGTTGTGAAATGTAGTGAATAAATAGGTAATTCCTGCTTTTTGCCTTTTTTCATTTACACAGATACGATGTATTGTAGATCATTATATCGAGTATTGCATAATCGTTGTATTGCGATGCTGTTGTTATCATGGCCAATGTATCGTGACTTTACTGTATCGTGAGTTACGCTGGGATTCCCAATCCTTATCCTGAATGTTCTTACTTCTAGTGCCAATGCACCAGGTAACCGTGTCAGGCCTGGGGTGGTGCTGTAGAGCAAAGCTTCTCTTAAAAGGCAGGGTAATTATTGTTAATGAAATATTTTCATTAACTGAAATTAGACATGAAAATAATAACAATGAGAATTATAAATGTGGCTTCTGAAACCAGCTGAAATAAATAAAAACAAAGGTCAAATACTTCCCATTAGTGTTTTAAAATACTTTTTAACTAAAGCACTGATTTGTTTATCTTTGGCCTGCTCATCCATTGCATTTGCACCATAGAAATGACCAACAACATTGCAACACTGTGTAGAAGCCAACAAGTCCCACAATTTTCAGTCTATCCCTAGAAATAAAATTATGAAAACCCAAAGTAAAATATATAACAACTAAATAGACTTACATCTTTAAAATAAAAGTAATGAAACCCCACCAAAAATTGCAACTAAACTAGATTTCAAATGAAAAGGAACAATAACATAAAAACTCTATCAATCTAATCAAAGAGGGGAGAAAAGGCATTTAAATGGAATCTTTGATCCACGGAGGTTCCGTATTGTAATAATTTTTGTGATTCGCTGCTTCACATGCAAAACCCCTAGTGGATTCTCGGGTCGGCCCTTATGATGAAAATTATATCACCATTGCCATGCGCTGTTGTGTCGCAATCATGTGAAGTGAAGGCCAAGCTTAAACAGCACCTCCAACTTCCATCAGGGTTAGTGTCTGCAGCACCTCCATTAGGGTGCATATCTCCATTAGGGCGAGTGCTTGCAGTATCTCCATCAGAATGCGTATCTCCATCATCGTGAGTGCCTGCAGCAGCTCTATCAGGGGGAGTGAGTGAGGTGCTATGTGCTGCTACCCTGGATGAGGTGCTGCAGACACTCACCAGGTCAGGTTAGGTTAGGTTAGGGAACATGTGCTGATGCACCGGGTTGCTGCACACACCCCATAGCAAAACTCCTCGGGATCTCGGCTGGAGACCCCCGAGTCAGACGCAAGGCCCAAATCCCACCCTCTGTAAATGACTATCCATCTGACGCAACCAGGTGCTACATGGGCATCCCCTCAGTCTGCTCCAGTCCCTCGGGTCCTCTTGTAAGCTGGGTCACCCTCAGGAAAATGTGCAACTCATGCTCCCTCACAATGCAGGTAATGTGCCTCATTCAGGACTCCTGTAGCAACCGATCTTTCAACAAAAAGTCAAACCAGTGGTACCCAAGGATTCTCCAAAGAGACACAACACCAAAGAAGTCTAGTCTTTGTCTCAGCTCACTGGATAGCGTCCAAGTCTCAGAGCCATAACACAAGACAGGGAGCATCAGGACTTGGACCTTCATCCTCTTGCAAAGATATTGGGATCGCCACGCACCCCATACCAGTGACCTCATGACCCCCCATGCTCTTCCAGTCCATCTGCTGACTTCATCGGAAAAGTCACCAGAGACATGAATATCACTGCCAAGGTAAGTGAATCTCTCAATGAGGTCGACACCTTCCCTGCAGATAGAGTACTGATGGCTATGCCTAAAAAGTCATTAAAGGCTTCGATTTTTGTTTTTATCCAGGATACTTGCAATCCCAGACACTCAGACTCCTCTCTCAGTCTCAAGAGTTCCAGTCAGAGCTTCCTTTGACTGCTCAAAGACCACAGCGTTGTCAGATCAGTAAAATGGTAAAAGTTCAGTTAAACTTTCTTCACCAACAAATGCCCCACAACTGCTGGATCCTGCAACCCTGCCCAACACCCAGTCCATGCAAGTACTGAACAGAGTATGAGCAATAACACCCCCTGGCAAACTCCACAATCAATTGAGAAGAACACAGAGGTTCTCCCTCCACTCTGCACAGCACTCACTGTACCAGTGTGCAGGCTGGCCATGATGTCCAGAAGCTTCAGGGGGATCACACGAAGTTTCAGGATGTCCCACCTGGCAGCTCGATCAACTGAGTCAAACGCTTTATGAAAATCAATAAAGGCTGCAAAGAACCTCTGCCAATATTCATTCAGCCTTACCACCAGCCTGGAGAAGTTCACCTCAGATACCACAGATCCTTCCCTACTCCCAGCTAAATTCACCACCCATACATTTACAGCATTTAGCAGACACTCTTTTCCACAGCAACTTACCACAGTGCTTTGTAGTCCATGACTGTTCTTTGATCTATAAGCTAGACCTAAAATCAACAACTGTCATTTAAACCAAGTTGCCGCTAAGTTGCCGTTTTATAAAAACCTTGTTAGGATGAGACAGTGCACAGGCAAACATTGTTAATGGGTTTTTTAAATTACTGTTCAATGGAGAGAGTGGACAGTAACAGGAGTATTAGTCTCCTAGGTACTCCTTGAAGAGGTGTGTCTTCAGATGACGTTTGAAGACAGCAAGGGACTCGACCGTTCTTGTGACAAGAGGAAGTTTGTTCAACCAAGGAAGGAAGGAAGGAAGATTTAGCAAAAGATAAATCAGTGGCAAACTTAGTTAGAAGAGAACAATAAGAAAGGAGGTCACTATTGTGATGCGTTTTCCTCCATCTTCTTTCCGCTGCTCTTAGTTCTCTCCGACTGCTTCGCAGGGCATCTGACAGCCATGGGGTCGAGGGGGAAGTGGCTTGGAAGACAGAGGACAGAGTACATTAATAGAGTTGTGTAAAGAGAAGAGAAAGTCACTTGTAGCAGATTCAGTTCATGAACATGGATTGCCACAGTTAGGGAGAGTTAAGGAGGACAGGATAGAGGAGAGGAAAGATGGAGAAAGAGAACTGAGATTTCTTTGGGTCGACTTGGGGGTTACGGGTGGTTGAGAAGAGGTCAGAAGTAGAAATTTGAAGGTCAGAAGATGATGATCAGAGGCAGGTAAAGGAGTAGACAGTGTACAGAACATGGGAAATGATCTGTATGATACCAAGTCGAGAGTGTTGCCTGTTTTGTGGGTCGGAGGAGATTCGTCAAGGGATAGGCCAAAGGACGACAGAACTGTCACGAGTCCACTGGTGTGTATCCCATCTCTCGGAAGGTTGACCAAGGAGAATGAGTGGGGAGCCATCTGGAAAGGAACTCAGAAGAAAATCCAGCTCATCAATGAAGATTCCTGGAGGCCAATAAAGAATAACAATGTTGAGTTTAGTTGGATATGTGACAGTAACAGAGTGAGATTCAAAAGAGGAGATGTTGAGGTGGAGGAGTTGTAGCAGGTGAAAAACACCATTTATGAGACAGAAGTAGTCTTGTACCCCCCCTGTAGTACAAGGAGAGTGGGAAAGGCAAAGGCAGAAGAGAGGGCAGCCATAGTAGCTGTGTCCTCAGGTGTGATCCAGGTTTTGGTGAGGGCCAAGAAGTGGAATGTCCAGGGATGAAATCAGCCTCCTTGATGCAGGATTGGCAGTCCCATAAACCACCATGCATGATTGTAGGAGGCTGTGGAGACATGACAGGCTGACAGGGATAACTAAGGTTTCTGCCTCTCTGAAGAGGGGTACATCTTCCAAATCTGGGAGATATGTAACCAGGTATAGAGGTATAGGTGTAAGGTGCATTTTGAAACAAGTAACAAGATAACAAAAAAGTTAAAAGAGAAAGATTTGGCACAGTCCTGCATAATAATAAAATCCTCCTTTTAATTAGTGGGTGAGCGGAAAGCCACTCCCATTTACCTTGGGCCTCCCTGCACCAGGTGATAATGGCCTAGCAGATTGCAGTGAAACTAACACAATAAAACAATGGAAGTCTAAAGTACAAGCTAAAAATATGCAAGTCTAAGTACACAGCAAAGTTGCAGAGTTCAGTTGAGCATAAGATTAATCGAAATCTAGCTTACCAAATGAAGAATCAGACCAGTGGCCACAGAAGCATTTGCAATCTCAGTGAACTTGGGTGGCTCACAGCTGATTGGAGGATCAGCCTCAAGAACGTGGACTCGAAGATGTCCAACGTCCTATCCAGAGGGTCAGCTTTACCATGAGCAAGCTGCTGCAGAAAGTCAATGTAAGCGAGGTGGGAAGTGCTGCTGGTAATCACCCTGAGTGAGGTGGAAAGTGGTGCAGACACCCACCCTGATGGCTGATTTAATATACGGTTGACACTGACCCATATAACATAAGACATAGGAACAGAAAACTAACATAACTTCCTGGTGGAACTGAAAACCAGGCATTTTAACATCTCTTGCATGGAACTCATCTGGTCTCATGCAGAATGACGTCTCGGTCTGTCTCGTGCACTTTCAACATGCCTTGCGTATATTTGTTTGCTTGCGGTAAGTCATTCGCTTTCTCTTTTTTTCCTCTCGCAATTTCTGCTCCGCTTTTGTCCGATTTAACCCGTACCCAGGACCATCTGGCTGCAGATCTCTGGCAAGAGGAACTCTACTGTGGGGCCAGAAGCTCCATTCCTGGTCCGGAAATGACGTTCCTAAAGTGAACTCAGTGGACTGTATTATTAAAGACATATTTCTCTTAAAGTAACAGCTCCCGATGTGGCACTAATGTCATATCCAGCGATTTGTAAATTGTAAATAGCCCTTGTTGTACGGTTGTTGTTAACAGTTGCATTTCCCTATTGTTGCGTGTGTACCCTGTCCGATCCCTGTGTGTATTTACCTTGTATGAATCTCCCAGCGTGTATGCACCTTACAGTTCAGTGTCTGACAAACTCGTGTTTCCGCTATGTGTATTTGGTGTGGTGCCGCTTGGGTGCCTGTAATACTTCTGTTAAGGTCTGCTAGTAAAGAAAGTGTTTTCCTCAGCAAACAGGTCTCCTTCTCTGCTTCAGCACTGTCAGCACTACAATATATAAAATTATATAAATTCATAATAATACCAGAGTAATTATTAACAAATAATATAACTATCTGTCACGATCCGCCCGTCCGAGCCTTGTGTGTGCCACGCCCCCCTCAATACCTCATATGTATTCCTAATTGTGATCACCTGTTGTCAATTTTTTCCTGCCTGTCCTGAGTATTTAGTCAGCATCTGTGTCAGTCTTCCCCTACGCCTCTACACTGCCGCAATGCAACAGAATGACCAATCTCCTGAAAGACTCCACGCAGCAAGCCGATTTCGAGCGGCTCGGCTTGCTGCAAGAAGTAGTCTACTGGCTCAAGCAACCGGAGGTCCAGGGGGACCCCCTGGCCCTAGAGTTGGCAAATCAGAGTGGGCACCTCCTGAGCAAGGTTCCCCCACCCAGGGAAGCATACCCCATCCAGAAGGTATGTGCCAACCTCCAGAAACTGCTACAGCGGGTTGCTGGAAAAGGAGCCCAGCAAACTCCGCTGCGCAGCCCGCAGGAGGGGAAGATCCATCGGCCGAACTCCTGAAAGCGGCTCCTCCTCCACCAAGTAACACAGGCCGGCATAAGAAGAAGAGGCGGAAGGGAAAGGTTCTAGAAGAAGACTGGATGATCACCCTGGGGGTCGCCTCGCTCACTCCCCTATGGCTTCCCAATGCTGATCGGGGGGAATCCCCGTTCCCCAGAGGGATTCCCATGACAAAGGCCCCACTGGTGCCCGAAGCCCCGGTTGTGACGACGGAGCGGCCACCCTTTGCGAAGTATGTCTACCGGGAAGCGCGCTTAGGGACTGGAGGAATCAGGGTTGTATTGGACACAATTCCCCGCATCCCTAAGGCATTTAAAGGAGCAGCGCATGCTTCCTCAGCGCCAGCCCAAAGAGCCATTGGGGATCAACCGCTGGACCTGCCTGTAGAGCCGCCCGCCTCCTTCCCTGAAATGCACCCGGAGTGAGCGCCTTTAGGGGGGGGTTCTGCACCACTGGACCTGCCTGCAGAACCGCCCGCCTCAGCACCTGAGGCTTCTGAGGCAGCGCCTGCCTCAGCTCCAGAGACTCATGTAGCGCTGCCCACCTCAGCTCTAGAGACTCATGCAGCGCCACCCGCCTCGGTCCCCAAGGCACCTACAGCCGCCGCTCCGCCCGCGGCCCAGCCTGCAGCCGCCGCTCTGCCAGTGGTTTCTCCAGTGACTGGTATTCCAGTGCCTCTTGCTTTGGAGGCTCCCGTCCCTGTGCCTCTGGCCCCAAAGGTTCCCGTCCCTGTGACTCCAGTCCCAAAGGTTCCCATGCCTGTGACTTTTACCCCTGTGACTCATGCCCCTGTGACTCCTGTCCTTGTGGCTCCTGCCCCTACGACTCAGACCTGGCCAACCCTGGTCCAAATCCCTGAGGAGGTCCCGGACGGCCTTTCCACCGCTCCCTCCTCCTTTGAGGAGGAGCTTGAGTGGGACCCCTCGGGGATATCCCTGACGGGTTCACCTGAACCCCGGTCAAGACCACGTCGACACCTGCCCTGCTTGTCTGTGTCCCGCAAGGGGAGGGGGCACAGATGGGGGGTGCAGGTCCCGCTCGCCCTGGCTCACCCTCGCTCATCATGACTAGGGTTCGGGGATCGCCTGCGGGGCCAGAAGTTTCAACTCGTCGGTCGCCTGCGGGGTCCCCAAGGCCGGCTCATCCATCACCTGCAATTCCTCCTCCAGCGGTACGTCAGTCGGGTATGCCCTTGCCGGCCAGGCCCGCGCCGTCGCCTGCCACGGCCTCCTCTTCCTCCTTCCCTACGTCTGTCTCCCTTCCAGCTCCTTCTTCTCCTCACCTGGTGCCCCCTCCAGCTCCCTCAGTGAGTCATCTGCTTGTCCCTCGTCCTGTCTCCTTGTCGTCCTCGTGGTCCCCTCCTGCTCCCTCCTCTTGTTCGGCCGCGGCCCCTCCGGCCACCACCCGTCACCCGCCTTGGGTCCCTCGGGCACCCCTTGGTTCCTCATCCTCTCCTGTCTGGCCTCCTGTCTCTGTTCCTCATTCCCCTTCGACTCTGTGTTCCCTCCTGGCCCTTTTGTCTCACCTGTCCGTGTTCCCCCTCCATCTCAGTTCCTAGTCTGCCTGTCCGCATTCCCCGTCCTGTGTCAGATCATGTCGTGGCTGTTGCCCTTGTGCCGGTTTTGTTTCCAGTCCCTCGTTGACTTGTCTCTTGCTTTTGTTTTCCAGGTACTGTCTCCCTCGTCTGTCTCCTTCCCTGAGGCGCGCCCGATGTGTGTGCCTTCGGGGGGCTTCTGTCACAATCTGCCCGTGTGTGCCACGTCCTCCTCATTACCTCTTGTCTATTCCTGATTGTGATCACCTGTTGTCGATTTATTCCTGCCTGTCCTGAGTATTTAGTCTGTGTCAGTCTTCCCCAGATCGGTCATCTGTGTAAAATCGCTGTTTGAGTGCCTCGTAGTCCCTATGGTGTTCTGTCCTGCGTCTCCCTGGAATAACCCCCGTTTCTTACCTGTCATCCTGACTACCGCCCCTACTTGCTTGCCCAACACCGCCGCAACGCAACACTATCCTTCATTTCCCCACCATTCCTGAAGTTTGCATAACGTCATGTCTGGCCCAGGAGTGGTGTCCACGTAATTTCTGGCCCCGCAGTGGACATCTCCTAGTGAAGACCACCATTGTTCCACAGCCACACCCTTCTTGGTTTAACGCCTCATACTAGTCTAGCACTCTTCACACTAATGGGTGATCCCCAGATTTCACAACCTGCTTCACTGCGTGTGGATCTGATGTCAGTGTTTGCGCCTCCTCCCTGGAAAATATGTCTCTATTTTGCCTTTGACACTAATATGACAGTTTTCATACTGATTTTTAAGGATTTTTATTTATTTGAAAGCAAAACATTTTTTTGTATTTCTTCTAAAGTAAATCTATGCTTGGGTAAATTGGGTATAATCCTGGGCATCCTAGTCTGGATGAATTCAAGCAGATAGGTGGACCCTAATGCGTACCGTGCATCCGGAAAGTATTCACAGTGCATCATTTTTTCACATTTTGTTATGTTACAGCCTTATTCCAAAATGGATTAACTTCATTTTTTCCTCAAAATTCTATACACAACACCCCATAATGACAACGTAAAAAAAGTTTAATTGAGATTTTTGCAAATTTATTAAAATCACATGCATATAAGTATTCACAGTCTTTGCTCAATACCCTGATGATGCACCTTTGACAGCGATTGCAGCCTCAGGTCTTTTTGACTATGATGCCACAAGCAGCACCTTTCAAGCTCCATCAGGTTGGATGGGAAGCGTCAGTGCACAGCCATTTTAAGATCTCCAGAGATGTTCAATCGGATTCCAGTCTGGGCCATGGCTGGGCCACTCAAAGACATTCACAGAGGGTGTTGCGTATAGAATTTTGAGAAAAATGATTTTGTTATAAGGCTGTAACATAACAAAATGTGGAAAAAATGATGCGCTGTGAATACTTTCTGGATGCACTGTATGTGTAATTTATTATATTATATGAGCTACCTTATGCACACAGACACACACACATATGCACACAGACACACACACACATATGTTCAGCAAAAAGGTCTGGCTATGCACCTGTTATGGGGCCGTCAGAGACCCTAAACTCCAGGGCCAAAAAATCCCAGCCCAGTCCTACTTGAGAAGAATGTATGGAATAGCGGACGGACGAAATCAGGATCCATTGTGAGGAACTGAACTTATTCAGCACATTACAACAGATGGTGTTTAAGTTTTCAGCATACGTTTAAATGCTGCAGTATGTTTTTGATTAATGAAGATATTGACGTTCTATTGTCCATTTGCATGTAATATTACGGATATTTTAAGCGCCAGACGTACTGTTTTTAAACTGATTAATTTTTTGTGAAAATCCGAAGACATAGTGAGACCCCCGCTGTGAATGGAGAAGCAGGCAGCGTAGCGATGCGCCTGCCAGCCGGGGGAGCAGGGGAGCTCGTTATCATGTGCGGATGATGTAAATCTTCCAGCTACACCGGGTCCATGATTTCGTCAAAGATGGTAGCGGCGCACACGTCCACCCATCCTTCCGCATCCGCAGAATGGATCATTTGCCTTGATAAAAGGTGAGCTGCACGAATTACACTCATTATTTCTTTGTTATTTTTGCTCTCCATTGTGACTACACAAATTTATGGACTAAATTCACAAAGCTCTGTTTGATATCACTTCTGTTCTGTACTATGCGGCTTTGCTACAAGGTAAATCTTATGTGTTATTTATATATTGTCAAACCTTTACGTCTCTTAAAATATATTGTTAATGTTAATTGAAATACACAATCGGGCGTAAGTAGTTCCTTTAAAAGGCATCGCTCGTAGGTTACTGTAACACAACTGAAACGTGTGTACAATATATTATTAAAAATGACACAAGCTTCTGCTTCCTAATTATTTTTAATAAACGGATGTATAAATGTACGTAAATGGCACGTTAGTGTCATGACTGTGGTGGCTGATTCATTGTAGAGCAGCATAAATAACGTTTCCGTTATTCTGTAGTAGAATAGTCGGACGTCACCTGGAGGGGGAACAGAAACGCAGATGTCTTTTGTTGCAGTTACATGGTTCATGCTGCTGCTGTTCTCATCCAGTGGATTGCTCTACTATCACGCCTGTGGAGTCCCTTTCTGTCATTTTCTCACGCATAAAATATTTAGAAATAAACGGATCTGATATCATTAACCCCGCAGGTGGCAAACTATATGCATGTTTGTTACATGTACAAACTCTTTTTTATTGTAATATCATCACAATTTAATATATCATTAAGAAAAAAATAATAATTTCGAGATAAATCATCAAGGTGCATTATGACGGGTTCGAAATATATATATACAAACTGCAGTTTTTACATTGATATGGTATTTAAATACGCAGGTTACACAGGTTTTGTTTTCTCAGTCAAAACATTTTGTCACCGACACAGACGATCTCTTATCACGTTTGTACGGACAAATTGATGACCTCTGGAGATAAAGCGTTAAATTACTGTTTACAATCAATCCAAGATGCTGAAAAAAAATTAACTGAAAAATTTATGTATATATGTTTACTTGTCAGTATCTTCCTACGTGGCACTTAATATTCTGTTCATCTTTCTGTTTTATGTACCCTAATGAACTAATTATCAGCATCCTGACTGCTGTGAAAGCCATCCATAGCCATATCAGTCATTGAAACCACTCCCTCACATTGTTTAATCACATCTCATCAGACTGTATAATATGTCTTGGGGGCAGACATCTGATGTCTTCCTGATTTGTAGCAAGCTGAAAGTTCTGAACACTGACCTTTCACTGCTGCCTAGAAAGACGTGCTTTGTTGTAACGTCCCGGTGCCGCTCAATAGCCTTACATTTATACTACACGCCTTACACCCAGCCTGGATGACTCAGGCTTTGGGAGCATTGCACCAATGGCGCGTAATGCTCGATATTTTTTTCTCAAAATCACGGTAGCCAGACCAACAGCATCCTCATCAAAGGAGGAATTGTCTTTAGCTGTTTGTTCAGAGAACAAATGTCACAGCGGATTCCCACTATGTATCAAAATGGATTGGAAAACGCAAATAGGCAGAATCTGGGAATGAACCCCTTAGCAGCGTGACACTGCTGACAGAAGTACAAGACAGCTTGCCTCTTAACCATTACACTTCTATGTCTGCCACTATGGATATGTCTGACAGTCCTTGTAAAACAGCAAACACATGGATTATGTCTGAGGGTAAAGGTGCTTATTTCTTACCCGTATGGAGGAGTGGAGGGACATTAAGTAAGTTCATTCTGTGCTAATGGCCCGTCTCCGTTTTCTGTTAAATGTATACTTCGTGTTCATTGCTTGAGACGGCTTTGTAATCCATTTTGGGACAGGTCCAGAATGTCACTTGGCTTTTCATGAAATCATGTTTATGTTCAGTTAAAATGACATGGGTTATAAGAAGCATGTAGGTAATTAATCATTTTTTGTGTTATACTCTTCATATTTGTTAGATGGTGATTTGGAATTTTGTTTTAAGCACATTTTAACAGAATTTTGTTTTAAACACATTTTAACGGTTGTGGAAATTTATGGATGGATGGATGGATGACAATGTTGCTGCTGTTCTCAGCTGTCTGTTCCAGTCCCATTCTGCTCTGTGTGTGGAGTCTTCATGCTCCACTCAGTGTTTAGGCCTCTCCTCCCATACTTAAAAAAGCATGCAGTTAGGCAAACTGGAATTGCTTATACTGAGTGAGAGTGTATGCCTTGCAATGGACCGGCATCCCATTCAGGGTGGTTTCCTGCGTGGTGCCCAGTGTACTGCTTTGTGATCCTGTACTGATTAAGTGTCTGGAAGAACCATGGATGAGTAATATGAATGACGGTTATAGTTCAATGTTCAAACATGTAGGATGGCATTTGAAAAGTGCTGTTTTTTACATTTGATAATTTCTTTTTTCTATACCAGTACTACGCATAGTTTCTTGTTTTTCATTGTGTTGCATTCTGAAATAGAATCTGGAAAGAGCTGAATTTCCACTTCTTCACATTAGAATTATTGCTCATACATCCCACTGGAAATTGATACTGGGAATTTGTTGAGTCATAGAGACAACTGGACACAATATTAAAGTTTTCCTCAAACAGGACAAAAGGAGTCCTGCCATGTAACACATTATGTATAAGTGCCCATGATGCAACACACTCCAAATACCCATAACACATTCTAATTTGCTGCAGAGAGCTGGCCATTGCAAATGGTGTTGAAAATGTGAACAATGTACAATTATTTTTGCATACTGCAGATCCGTTACATTTCCCCCTGAGACCTGACTGTATACTGCAGTGCTCTTTGGATCTTCCAGTACTGCATATTGTTATATATTCTGATTGGTATTCTAACAGTGAATCTTAGTCTCACCATTTTCCCCTTCTGAACATTTTGATAAGCAATAATATTGCATCTCAGCACAACTCTGCTAAAGTAATCAGTTAGAAAATATTCATAGTTCTTTGCATCGTTAAAGGTTACATGAAGAAACCATTCATTACTGTGAAGCAGAGCTGATTCGAGGTTTATTCTAGGTCAGGGGTGTCCAATCTTATCCGCAAAGGGCTGCTGTGTATGCAGGTTTTTGCTGCAACTCCCTAATTAGGTCACTAATTAGAGGACTGATTGGCTGAAGAGTCCTCACACCTGAGATTGAACAGCTGACCTACAGGTTACCCCAAACACCTGCATACACACCGGCCCTTTGCGGATAAGTTTGGGCACCGCTGTTCTAGGTCACATGAAGAGATAGTGTATTTGAGTGGAAAAACCTACAGGAAAACCAGTGTGTTATTGTTGATGTCTTGATATGCAGTAGTTGAGTCCTGTGTTTACGATACGGGGTCCCCTATGATAAAATTTACAGATGGGGTTGGGGAGCGTGGTCTGGATTAAATTGCTTTTCACAGAACAATTTAAGGCTTTGATAAAGGGGGACAGTATATTATCAGAGGGTTTGTTTTTTGTCATTTTTTAACACAGGCTGGTTGGCATTGGTGTGAATCCCATGAAAACTAGAGCTCTGTGCGTATATTTGTGTTGGTGTAAGGTTGGGTTTCGGGGTGGCGGGGGGTATTTGGAGGCCAAGATGCTGGTCTAGGGCTGACTCGGAATGGTTTGTACATAGCAAGGAATTACAGAAGAAACTGTGATCAAAGTTTTGTTTTTTGACTTAAACCAACATTAGGTAACTAACTAATAATCTTACATATTCCTCAGTATATGTCTATATATACTTTCATTAATGCTTTCAATATTTGTTCTTAAATTTTATGAAAAAGTTTATGTTTAAGATCTTGGTTTTTATTTGTTACCAGTAGTAATGAATGTAGATGTTACAACATGTTTATTTTTCTCATTGTCACAGCAAAAACTGGCTGAGATCATAATTTTATATTTTTTATTATGTTATTTTTTATTGTGTTATAATTGCTACTGCTGTTTTTTTTATGAGTTCTCGGTGAAGGACTGATCTGAAATATTCTCCTTCCACCAGGCCTGCTGAACGTTCTGGAGAAGATGTAGACATTATACTTGCCCGTCTAAAGAATGTAAAGGCCTTTGAGAAGTTCCATCTGAATCTTCTTCAGCAGATCTGTCTTTGTGGATTCTACGAGTGCCTGGATAAGGGCATCACCTGTATGTCACATCCCATTTCTAAAGCATTTTCTAGTCTCCACACTTCTAAAAATAAAAATGTTCTGTTGGGCTCATCATGATCATATGTGGAAATTACCGAGTACTGAAAATACAGAGATTATATCATTGTTAGGCAGTGTTAGAATACTGTCGCCTCTATCCCTGATGGTTACAGTTCTTTTTATTTTTGTTTTTGTTTTTTAGTGTATCGTCAGGGGGACATCGGGACAAGCTGGTACGCTGTCCTCTCCGGCTCACTGGATGTCAAAGTGTCTGAGACAGCCAACCACCAGGTAACAGCTCCTGGAAGCACTGTAAGGATGTAGCATGGCTCTTCATGCATTTGTCACTGTAAACTGGCTCCCCCACCCAATGTCTTCTTCAGGTGCATTGAGATGACTTTGTGATCTATTGTTGACATATTATTGTATCAGTGTCTACATCCTATGTATGCCATTCTGAGCTCTCTGATGGGCTCTTCAGTCTGGACTCCACTGATTCCTGATGCTATATAAAGAGAATCCATACACTGCCTGCAGTTCACCTCATTTTCCTCAGACTCAATGCAGTTTGTGTCAACATGTCAGAACAAACAATGATATATTGACCTGCTGACATCAGTTTAATTAAATTTTATTATTATGAGTCTTTTTTGCTTTTGGACGTTTTTATGCACTTGTTAAATATTAAAGCACATGACATTTATTGACTCTTTCGAAACTATAAAGATCTGACCGTCACCTCTCAGCTCATATAAGATGAAGCGTGCTTTGCACTGGACCTGCAGGGAACTCAGAAACTATGTTACCCTTCCATCAGTCACCTCGGTCGCTCTTCATTATTTGGTTCAGACTATGTAATCGGTGCCCAAGTTGTTCACGCCTTTTGGATTGGATGATTATTTTTATATAAATTAAATCCATTTAATTAGTCAAGGCCTCCATCTATCTTACCCCCCCGAGATGAAAGACAGTCTGCCTTCAAAATGAAGCCTATTACTGCACATTTGCTTTCATTCCCGAGTCTTCACTGTATGAAGTCCAAATTGTATCAGTTTCATCTCTGCATGACCTTCAGCTTCAATCTAGAACATCTTGATCTCTCTGACTGGTCATTATATCCAAGCTGATGAAGTGTTCCATCTCTGTGGCTCTCGTGACAGATGTCACAAATAGTGTCACATAGTGGCACCCCTCCATGGGCTGCAATGCTGGCTTCTCTCGTTCTGCTTCAGTTTAAATAATCTTTTGCTGTCTTCCCTATAGTGCTGCACAGTGTACGATTTTAATATTGACATTGCCATATTAGGCGCATGTAGTTGTCACAGTGCCAAAGATCACAATAGTCAGCTGGGTTAAGAAAATAAGCTATGCTGAAACATTTTTACTCTGTCATGAGAAACAAAACTCAAGATTATGTAGTATATGTTAAAAAGAAACAAAACTCTAAAGTTTACCGCCATTGTTTGTGCTGCACGCACTCTCTAAGCCATTCATAATATTTTTCTTCCTTGCTGTCGGATTCACTCATAGGCAGCGTGGCGTGTTTGTGAGAGATTTAACAATAATGGGCGAGGAGGAGAAACGTAAACAAAAACTGGTCACTGAAAGACAGGGATATGACGGGGGGGGGTTG
>JAODUD010000001.1:35088559-35103288 GCA_026784285.1 Stomatorhinus walkeri | reverse complement strand
CCCCCCCCCCCCCCCCCCCCCCCCCCCCCCCCCCCCCCGCAGCTGGGGGTGCCTGATCAGCTGTTCATTGGGCATGAACGTTTGTAAGCGGCTCCCTTCTGTGCCCTGAGTCACGAGTGCCCATGGTTAGTCAGTTTTACCGGTCAAGCACCTGCGTAGCCCTGCCAAAAGACGTTTGACTTCTACCATATGAACATATTTTGGATTTCATAGACGTTATTGAGCAAAAGCAAGTGCCTCGTCAGTATGGCTTTGTTTCTGCTGACTCAGCTCACAGACACACCACCGACTTATTTGACAGACTCTATTGGTAGATAATAACACGTACTCTTTGGCTACACTTAATTTCAGATACATTTTTACTCCTTTATTTTTTATAAATATCCCAGTATTTATCGCAAAGATTTCAAGTATTGTGATGTGAATTTTTTCAGTATTATCCAGCCCTGCATTCCTGTGCTGCTGTGAGGTCCAGGCTGCCTCACGGCATCTTCTCTTTCCCTGTGAAGGATGCCGTCCCTATCTGTACCCTGGGCATCGGGACGGCCTTTGGTGAGTCCATTTTGGACAACACCCCACGACACGCCACCATCGTCACCCGTGAGTCCTGCGAGCTCCTGCGGATCGAGCAGCGGGAGTTCCGGTCTCTTTGGGAGGTAAGGCCCCCCCCCCCCAGGGGGATAGGAGGAGGGTGTGGAGAGTCTGGTACCCTCAGCGGTTTAGATAGACCTCTGCTGTGTCAGAATATCACTCTACTTTTCCACAATGGAAGTATGAATGCATGAGAAAAACAAACCCAGACGTAGCGCTACATCCATCATAGCTATTCTCTAGGGTCAGTTTTTCAATGATAACTCGTTAGGAGCTTCTGTGATAATTGCAGCCTTTTGCTGATCATTGAGCCACGCTAGATTAGGGATAAGTAAGAGCCTAACAGTGGTGAACCTGTCATGAGAGTTTAGAACCAACAGTAGAGCATGATTTTGCATTTGAAATGCTACATTGAGCACGAGTGGCAGCAGTGATGTACTGACTTAATTCTCTCATTCCTTTGCAATAATTCATTATACTGATCAATACCAAGTATGACAAAATGTGATTGCTCCAGTTACATTGGCCATTAGGATTTTTGGTATTTATTCAAACTCAGTTCACCATCGTGTGAATGAATAATGCTTGAAAGTGTGATTTTGGAAGCAGAGGCAAAGAACTAAATACATACTAAAATTTCTGCCTTCTGCCTGCTGAGATAATAAATGATTTTTATATGAAATTTGGTCAATGGATGGCTGAACAATATACTTTTTTTTTTAAAAGCACCCCCTTCCAAATTCATGGAAATGCAGTGTTGGTTTGGGCAGTGGTCTGTACGTCAGGTGATTTTATTGCATATCATATCGAATCACCGTTTTCACAGACGGCAGGGGGAGATGATGGAGGCTTGGGTTAATAGCTCCTCTCTTCTTCCTGCTCTCTTACCCCCCAGTAGGAAAGCAGCAAAGGCCTGGGTGGTGACAGCCTGTCTGGAAGCCACCATTCTGGTCCTGATCCGAAGGCGCCACATCGCTTTCCTTCCTTTAGGGGCAAGGGGCTGATTAAGTTACGAGCTGCATCAGCTCTGCATGAACTGCAGACAGAGACGGGGCTATGCTGGAGTTGGGTCCAGGTTGTGTCCAGGTTGGGTTCAGGATGGGTCATTTCTGGGTTCTGTTTGTGTTCAGACTGAGTCCAGGTTGGGTTAAGATTGGGTCCAAATTGGGTTCAGTTTGTGTTCAGGCTGAGTCCAGGTTGGGTTAAGGTTGTGTCCAGGCTGGGTTCAAGCTGCGTCCAGGTTGGGTTAAAATTGGGTTCAGTTTGTGTTCAGGCTGAGCCCAGGTCGGGTTAAGGCTGAGTCCAGGTTGGGTTCATGTTGGGTCCAGGCTGAGTTCAGGCTGGGTCCAGGTTGGGAGCCAAATGGGGTAGCCAGATCATGCTAAGTATCGTTTTACTCTGCCTGGTGTTTTTAAACATTGCTCTAATGTGATATAGGGTTGAGTTGAAGTTTCTCCAACAGTGATGAATCACGAGTTTGCTGGAAGGGGTTGATTTGTTGTTTGACGGGTTGCATCACAGTTCCTGACCTTGCTCTCAGCTGCTCTGACTTTTATTAATTGACATTCAACTCTGAGTGCTGGGTGCTTTCAAAACTCAGTTTAATAAGGTTTATATGCCCACTGCAGAGTGTGTGGCATGTATCTCAGTGTGAGGAAACAGTGAGACTTGTATGTATTATTCACCAAATGATTCACCATTGTAGTGTTGTTCCCTGCGGTGCTTCTTCAAATGCGAAAGTCTTGTTACTATGATTTCTGCAGCTTGAGAGAGAGAGGAGTGTCACTCACAGTTTCTCACAGGCTCTAACACAGCCATGCACTTTCACTGGCTGGGCACTGATACTGACAGCTCGTGTTGTGATCTCGCATGCAGGCGCCATCTGTTTAATGTTCTCTGCGTCCTGTGAGAGTTTCATATTATCCCTCGCTTTGTAAGAATTATTCAAACTATTAGAAACCAGACTGAATGTAACATGGCCAAGTTCCTGCTGGTTTTAACAATACCAGCTTGGTTTAAGCATGTTGATGCCTTTGGGAAACTCGCCTCCACAGGATTGTGGGAAAGGATAAGACACGACACGTAGATGAAGAAGCTCCCAAAGCAGAGTACTGTCTAGTACTTACTGCACTGATACTTTTTATTAAAGTATTTTGTACTTGAATTCATAACAATTATTGATACATATAATAAGAAACACACATAATGGGGGTGACAGTAGCTTGTTAGGCAATGCTGTTAGCCCCCCCTCCAGGGCTGAGGGCTTGAATCCACCCCCCCTTTGTCTATGGTATTTGCATGACCTCCCTGCATTGCACAGGTTTCCAACCCTAGTTTGAAGACGCACAGATAGCGTCTCTAAAAATTGCTAATGTCATGTGACTTTGTGCATGTGTGTCCCTTGCCGTGAACTGATATCCTGTCCAGCGAGTTTCTCCATGTTTGCGCTGTCTGGGACGGCTGCCAGGCCCCATACTGGATAAGCTGCTGAAAGTTGCTTACTTAAAACAACCGCTTTAATTCTCAACAAAAGCTTTGTGCCAGAACCCTTATCAGCTCATTAGTGTCCAGCCACCATGTCTTTGCACCATCCCTCCACATAGGGGCACTTTCTATAGTCCCCGTGTGGTTCCAGGAGAGGCGGAGTACCAGAATGAGGCCGACAGGACCTAATGTGGCTTCTAAGGCAAAGAGCTATCAAGCTGCCATTTCCAGTATGTAAATGATGTTATCAGCTCTCGCCAGCTCTGCTCTGAGCTCAAGCACAGAAAACACAACACGTGCCGCTGACAACTTGTTTTAATAACGCTCTTATCATGTTGATAGGTCATACTTGCAGGTGGAAAATATATAAATAATGGAGCACTTTTAACACAAAGCCTTATCAGTATTGCATAAACTGGGACTGATCACACACTGAGAATTGGTGATATAAACCTGGGTGTTGGTGATATGTTTGACCAGAGTTAAAAAATCGATAATTACTTACAAATAGAAGGCTCTTTGCAAATTCATCTATTCAAAACAATGAAATATTTGGTAGTATTATTAGTATTGTTATGGTAGTAGTATTGCAAATTGATGATTGCAAATTCACAGGGAGAAAAAAGTCCACCATAGGTAGCATAGGGTGCAATTCAGGGGACGCCCTGGACGGGATGCCAGTCCATCAAGGGCAAAGGGCAGGGGACACCACTGTGTCAATCCATTTTATTTATGCTGTAATATATTTTTAAAGCTGGGTACTTGGTTCGAAGGTACAGCAGAAAGTCCCCCTCGGGGCTTCAACTTGTGACAGTAGCTTTAACTGCTGTGTTTGCTGCTGGCTTTGACCAGGTTGTGAATACAGACCTGCAGAAATGGAGATTGTTTTGTGGAGAGAGGCCAGCCACCACCTCCTCCCCCCGACTGGATTTTGTCTCTGTGCCCAGTCTGGGCAGACAGACCATCTCAAAACTCATGCTGGGAGCCCCTGGCTGAGTGGAGCCTCTCTCAAAATGACTGAGAAAGAACTGGGTTACCCAAAAGTCTGGGTTTGTGTATGTTATTCATTGCTGAGGAATTATTTATTCACAGCACACTCAATTCAATGTGCCTGTTTTTTATTTAACATACGGTTTGGTCAGCTATGAGCATCTGAATTTAAAAACATCTTGCTGAACCTACATAATGTATAATGTTCAGTTATTGCATTATGCAGTCGGTGGGCAGTGATTTTATAGACGCTCATATACGTATATGATTCTGGGTAGAAAACAGGGAGCTCTCAGTATATTTTATAGTATATGCAGGTTCACTGAGGTTAAAGGAAAACAAATGAAAAAAGGACAGTGTAAAAGGACAGTGTAAAAGGACAGTGTAAAAGGACAGTGTAATATAGATGCTTGTAGAACAGAGAGCTGCAGTGTATTCACTGCTAAAACAGGAAGTTGCTGTTGCCACTTTATTCCAAAGACTTGAGCCACAATGGTGGCCTGGATCATCTTTGGCTGCGTCTCGCGTGATGTTTCGTTCTGCGGCTGTGTAACTGCCACATTCAGCTGCATTCAACTGTACTGACAAAGGCAGCCAGTGCTGGAGGCTGCGCAGGCACAGAAAAGGGCTCCACTGCGGAATGACAGCCAGTGAACAGGTCTTGTTTTAATTCTGGAGTACACTGTGGAAAGCAAGCCATAAATGACATAATGTTGTTTTCATACCTCAATTCTGTTCTGAATCCCACATGGGATTAAAATAATTATCTCCAGTCCACCATTCAATTTTTGATTGCATCGAATCATCCCCAGCGTTAGTTCATGTACTCGATATATGCAGAAGCAGCCAAGCTTTGGCCGCCAGTGATGGCAGACGGTGTCCATGCAGTGTCAGCGGGGAAGGCTGATTACCAGGAGCTGGCATTTGGGGAGAGCAGCTATATCCAAATTGGCTTTTTGTGGAAGTGCAGAATAATCTACCACTGTCATGGTTTCAAAGTTACTTCCCAATTAACCCTCTGGAGCCTGAGTCTTTCAGCCCCTTTTCAGATAGCCTGACATGCCTTGACATTTTATGTGTTTCACCTGTTGGTAAAAGATGTATCCCTGGGTGCTATATATTCTTTTATTTAGCACAAACTCAGCACCGATAATCTGAGACCATTTAGAATGTCATTGACTGTTCTTCCCAAAGCAAAACAAATGGTTTGGGAAATGTGAACAAATGTTTTCATGAGTTACATTTTAGCATATAGGGTTAGTACCCAGAAATGTGGTGACCCCCTGAGTCACTCCCTAGGTTATGAGACAGCGTGTTTTATGCTAACACTTTGCTTTTAGCCTCTCTTAACAACTTGACGTATCTTAAGATCGGTTTTCAACCTCTCATCTCCTGCCCCTTCCTTGGCCTTTCCAAGCAGGACATCTAATCAGATGAAATGATAACGAATTAGAAGGACACATTACATCATTGTCAAGGTCAGACGCAGATGGCCACGGGCACTCTCAGTTTCCTAGTGTTTACTGTCAGATGGTCAAGGCCCACAATGCCCCCACGACAAAATTACCTCAATTAAGATGATAGATCATGTTTATTCTCACTGTAGTGTTTGGTAGTGCATTTCATATATATGAAATATATTTCCATGATAGTGTTATATGGTTGAACATATTGATGCTTAATAGTGCCAAAAAGTTAATAGTAAGACAGGATCTAAGTTAAACCCTTGCAGAAAATTCTAGAACTATGAAGAATTAATGCTGTCATGACCACCTGTGCGTGTTGATGTAACCTGCCTGCTTATTCGGCATCAGCCTCTGACTTTCATGAAATACCATTACGCTGCAGGATAGTGAGCCCCAGGAAACATTGCAGGAGAACAGCGAGTGCCCGATATATTTCGTAGCTTGTTAAAGATTCAGCACGCAGTGCCTCCCCATAAATGTGGTCCCAAGCTCTGTCTCCAGTGAGCAGCTTGCTTGCTTGTTAAACAGAGTGCTGTGGTTTTAAATGCTCAAATGACAAAGCCCATAGTGGATTGTGTTTGGACTGTCGTAACTGAAATGACCACTAGAGGAGGGAACAATCGTTTTAATGTTAGAGGTGCCCTTTGTTAGCTTGCTTCTGATTGGCTGTGGGCAATGGTGAAATGAATGATGAATGGAAGAAATGCATTATGTACCTCTGCCCTTCATCCACATTTTGAATATTGTGCAAAGAAATATACAAAAAAAATACGCATTTTGAAAAGTTGTTTGTATTTTTTTGTTTTGGATAGATAATACTTTTAGGTTTTTCATTAGAAATTTAGTGTTTTCTTTTTATTATAACAGTAATCTCGTTTCAAATTCTGCTTTTAGCAAATTTTTAAATGTATCAATTTTAAAATTTGTTTTAGAATCGTTTAGAAATCTAAGAAATGTTTCAGGATGAATGGGAAACTATTTAATGTTTACATGAAATACACGTCTAAAAAGGATGTAACGACGTAAATGCATTCATATTAAATGAGCCCATTTTCTCCTGACAGCCACTGACGGAAATAAAACACTATTTGAATTTACAGTATATTACTCATAATTTCCTGCGTTGTAAATCACAACCCGCATCATTATTTCATACATTTAAATGTCGTGTGATATAATGTTATCAGTTATGCTCGTATAGTTAATCTTTCAGTATAAGGCGCAAATAAGCCTCAATTTCCATTGCAATATACCGTGACTTTAGGATTTGTGCACAAATGGGAACTTGGTATAAACACCACTTACAATAAATAATTAATGTGACTCTATTCTGCTGTCCTCGCGCTGCCACCAACCTCGCACGTGTCAGAGGGAAAGTGATTTCGGGTGGGCAGTGACACAGCGGTCACCTATGGGGCGCTAGACGTATTTGTGCCGTACAGATTGTACCGGAGGGAATAGTTGGAGAAGTGAGAGGAAAGAATTACGACGAAGGTGTGTTTGGGCACCGGCTTCAAAAACGGAGAGGCGGCTTTCTGGTTCATGCATTTACTGTGAATTATTATTTACTTGGACCTTGATCGGCACCATACGTCAGTTTCTAGCCCATTTGTCAGCATAACATCGAATCGGTAAGTCCCACTGTGCAAGTTTGAGAACAGTTTAGGTGAAGCGGTGGCGACGTCGCCCGATATAAGTGCTTTCGGAGAGGTATTGAAATGTCCATTTCAGGATGTGTCTTCTGCTGCGTGTTGTGAAATTCCGCTTGGCGTTTGGAAGAACGCGCTTGTTTAACATTATGTGATGCTTAGTGGTGTAATAAAATGTTTGTGGAATATAACTGCAATGCATATAATTTGGGATAAACCCAAAACTACAAAATATTTGCGGTATTTATTTGTCGTCGTAAATGGGCTGTGATTTTTTCTTTGCGTCTATTTTGAAAGTATTTGCCTTTCTCTACACCCTTGCACATTTTCTTGAACATTTCAGGTTAAAATAAGTAACATCTGTCTGACTTATTTTCAGAAATGATGACAGTGTTCGCAGTTAATTAGATTTTACCGAAATAATTTTCAAGCAAATGCTGATAAAATACATATGTTCGGTGACTGTACTTGTATGTACTAGGCCTATATTTTATCTTTTTCAGGTCATATACAGTAATAGGCCTAACTATCGACATCTCACTGTTTCTGCAGTGAACTATGCGTTGTTGCATATTATATCGAATACTTGAAACTGAATCGCCCAGGGGAATCACAGTAATGAATCAATCAACGCGATTATAACCTTATAATAATTGGTAAACACCCATTAGGCTGCTGCTGAATAGCAGGAGGGGGACACACACGCATCCACATATATTTGCTTGCTTGCTTGTTAAACAGAAGTTTTTAAAGTCTGTTAATACAGTCCTTGGTCTCAGTAAGCCCAGGCACTAAAGTGTCCTTGGATGGTTTTGTTGTGGATTCTTGCGTTAAGTGAGAAGGATTTATTGTTTTACGGAGTTTAATGTCTGGTAACCCGGCTTCATTCTCCAAAATAGAAGAGGTAGGCCTAATTTTAATTTCCTGTATTTGCCTCAAATCTACAATTACTATATATTGAGGGCTCTCCCACAAATCCATTCGAACAATGTAATCTGTACACTCTAAGCCGTGATAGGATTAGAGACCGAAAAATGTCAGAATCAGCCATTATTTCCGTAAATATGAATAATTTCTTCTTCTAATAGACATGCATTCTTGTTTGGCAGACATGGTGCTGGAGTATATCCCACCAGGAACTTGTAACATCTATGGACAGATGCACACTGGTGTACAGATTTTATGCTCTTGGCAGATTTGACTGAAGATGTGCTGTTATGTGAGGATGAAGTGAGTTGGGCAGCATTATTCTTTAACCAAACCATTATTTTCACAGTCAATGAATCCATAAACCACAGTCCTCCAGTTAAGAGAGACCATGTGCAGTTTTATTAAATGAACAACTTTCTTGACAGATAATTAATTCAAATGAATATGCAATGTGTTTATTTCCAAATTAAACCAGAAAACAAGCGTGAATTTTTGCAAGGTTAATAGCCTACGTGTTTCACTATCAATTTGTGATGGAAAAAATGTAAGGTGCAAAGAGACTGATAAAGTGTACTGGTGAACAAGCCTAAAATAGATGTGAGGTACGAACCTGTGAGTCTAAAAACAGGACCCTGAGAAGCAACACATCTATTTCTTTTGCAGCAAAATAATCTACTTGATGTGTCTGACATTTTCTCGCTAGACAAGATGTCAATTCCATTTGTTTTTTTCAGCTAATGCCTTAATTCTGTTCTATAAGCATCTTCAAACTCACTTATTCACCTGAATGTTTTTACTCAAAAGATCAAATCCTTGTTACCGCTACATGACCCATAAATATAACCTGAACAGTCTCTTTCAGCTCTCTGATCATTGGAATATGAGGAGAATTACCTTCTCGAAGTTGCAGATGGTATTCTGTTGTGTTCTGTTTTATTTTTTTCTTCGCAGAAGTACCGGCAGTGCATGGCTGGTCTCCTGGCCCCCCCCTACGGTGCCATGGAAAGTGGACTCAACAATGACAGTAAGTACTGGCTACTACAGTGGCATCCCTGAAAAGTCTTCTGGATTAGCTCATCTTTGATGAAGTACTGAAAAAGACTAAATGGTGGCTCAGTGGGCAGCACTGTTGAGTCACTATTGGGGCTTGGAATCTCACCTCCACCCTGTGTGTGGGTTTGGCCCGTTCTCTCTGTGTTAGCAGGTTTCCGCCTGCAGTCCAAAGACATGCAGATACACTAGTGGCCAAAATTCTAGAAATACTTCCAATTTTTAGAGACTGCAGAACGTTATTCAACTGTTGCTCCAGTTACTTATTTAATCATTCAGTGTACGATATTTGTAACATTCTTTGATCATTTATATACATTAGTGCCAATATTCAAGTAATAATTTTTAAAGGGCAATGCCTAAAATGCTAGGTGTTTCCATTGAGGGCAGAGTAAGGGTACCAGTTCACCTAACTGCATGTGTTTGGTCAGGGAGAGGATGTTGGAGTAGCTACACGTCACGAGGAGAACATGCAAACTCCACACACACAGCTGGGAGGGGTTCAGGTACCCCAGTGGGCCTTCACCACACCAAGATGTTACGAGAGACTGAATATTTTTGACTATGTTTTATAGTTGGAGCAGTAGACGAGTAGCACAAAGTGTAAGTCATTTCTAAAAATAAGGAGTACTTCCCGAGTAGATAATGAACTCAGAGCTGTGTCATCCCTGTGCCACGGTGGGGGATTATCTAAACAGCGGGGTGAGGGGGAGAAGCTGATGGCAGATTGATCGAATGTCCTGAAGTAGAAATCTGCCCATCATGTGAGTTTATGTAAGCTAGACAACTTGGCAAATGTGCACCAACCTAAACACCGCAGACTTTTCCATCTGAGAAATGATGGTGCATTGTTTGCAATGCTGTGCGTCCAGCATCGGTGGCCCAGGTGGTTATAACACAGGGAGAATGAGATGGACATCAGGACTTGCTCCTGTATCATCTGGAAATTCTACCCTGTGATCCAGAGGATTTACAGACATTGGATATCACAGGGTAATCCTGTGCCATACTCGTAAAATATCTGTCTTAAAACTAGCAGTTGGGATAACTTGTCACGGGGTCAACAGAGCACCAGGGATCCAGGTAAGCAGGGAAGGTAGGAGTTTATTCGGTGGAATCAGACAAGTGAACAGGTGGGTAATCGGGGTTGAGACTTGGGCGCAGGACTGGAGCTGGTCGGGCACAGGAGTGCAGAGGGGTTGTCCCCTCTCGGGGCAGACGGGTGGACAGACGTTGATATCGGCGGGCTGAAGTCGTAGTCGATGGGCACGAGCGTTGGTCTTAACCGGGGGGATCCGTCCCACAGGTAAGCACACGGACTGGGAACAGGAGGGCAGGGAGACGCGGGAGGAAGGGAACGTCGGGGAGAAGGGTTCAGGTAAGGCGTGGGGTCTGGGGAAGGAAGGAACAAAGGTTAGACCACAACGGAGGCAAGACAGACTGGATCGGGAAACTGGGGAGCACGCTAGACGCAGAAATTGCTTGGTATGGCTCTGTAACATTGGCTCAATACTTCGCATCGGTGTGAGGTCGCGACGGTGCTTATATCCCTGTTGCTGATTAGGGCGGATGTGTAGCAGCTGGGAGGGATCCGCCCAGTGGGCGTGACATAACTGGTACTGTATGTCTCGTGCTCTGGAGGTGCTGCATTTTTGCTGTATGCCCCATAAAAATGTTCTCATTTTTTTGTTTTCCCAGGAATGCCGGACAAAGAAAACATGAATAAGAGTGCATTGGGCTCCCTGTCTAACAGCCTTAACAAGGTAGCTGATGAAATCAAGACTGTCTGTCAGCTGTTATATTGAACTTGAATGTGTTGCTGAAAACACATCCAACAAGTTAACTCACCTGAGACGACATCATTCGTGTGGGAAAGAAGGGAGCAAGGCAGGGTCTGTCTCTCCGTGGCTTCAGGAAATTCAGCTACACATAAGCGACCATACTTGGTAGCAGAAAACATGTGATTTAGTTCATTAAAATTATGAAATTATACATTCAATTTTCAAACTTTTACTATTTTTCACAATGTGCAAATAAGTGTGTCTTATTATTCAGTTTTAATAATATACAATCTCAGAACAAATTCTGTTTTCCCTGCCATGCCAAAATTGCAACGAAGTATGAACCCAAAACCATGGTTTGTATTGAGCTGTGAGTTTTAGTTTAGTTTACATAGCTACTTCCTCTTCTCTTTCTCATTGCATGGAAAGCAGTAGAGACACTGCACCATACTGGCTTGTGCACAACTTAGTCCTGGCAAAAGTGTTTTAACATATGATTTAAACATCATGACTTAAAAAGTGGACATAATGAGCATTTTGGGCTCCCTGTCTAACAGCCTTAACAAAAGCCTCAGAGATAAAATAACTATGGATTTACCAAATATGCAGGATTTTGTTATGATTTACAAGTGGAAACGAAAAAATAACAATGGAAACTCTTATCATGGGCAGGGTTTGTGTGTGTTGGGTAGGACTTTGGCTTGGATGCCAGTCCATTGCAGGGCACATGTCTCTGCCGGCTTCACTTCTTCCCAAAGTGCTGTCTTTTCCCCAGGTCAATGACACACACACCCAGTCATCCACGTGATGTAACAGAGATCATTACATCATCAGACCAGCCCACCTTCTTCCATGGCTCCATGATCCAGTTCTGACGCTCACATGCCCACTGTAGGCACTTTCGCCAGTGGATAGGGGTCACCCTGGGCACTCTGACCAGTCTGTAGCTACACTGCCCAGTAGACAGCAGACTGCAATGAACTGTGCCTTCTGACACCATTTTTGATAGTATAGTACAGTAGCTCTCCTGTGGGATTGGACTAGATGGTCTAGCCTTTGCTGCCCATGCACATATGTGAACCTTGGGCACTCATCACCGTTTCATCAGCTGGCTTTTCTTGATCCACATTTTGTAGGTACTGACCACTGCATACTGGAAACAGCAAACAAGACCTGCCGTTTTGGAGATCCTTGTCAGAGTCACTCATCATTATGCTCGTCCATTTTCCTGCTTCCAACACATCAACTCCAAGAACTGGCTGTTCACTTGCCTAATATATACTATATGGACAAAGTATTGGGACACACCTCTTAATCACTAAATTCAGGTTTCATTCAGATCCATTGCCACATGTGTATAAAATCAAGCACCTAGCCATGCAGTCAAGTTTACAAACATTTGTGAAAGAATGGGTTGTTCTTTAGAGTTCAGTGAATTCAAGCATGTTGCTGCTAGATATTCCACAATCAAATGTAAGCGGTATTATTGCAGAGTTGAAGCGTTTAGGAACAACAGAAACTCAGCCATGAAATGGCCGACCATGACAGAGCGGGGTTGCCAGGTGCTGTGGTGCATAGTACATACAAGTTGGCAGTGCTCTATTGATTCTATAATGCAGAGGTACAAACTTCCTCTGGCATTAACTCCAGCACAAAAACTGTATTCCAGGAGCCTCATGGAATGGGCTTCCATGGCCGAGCAGCTGCATGCAGGCCTCACTTCACCAAGCGCAATGTGAAGCGTTGGATGGAGTGGTGGAAAGCACGCTGCCACTGGACTCTGGAGCAGTGGAAACGTGCTCTGCGGACTAACGAGTCACATTTCTCAGTCTGACAGTCTGATGGTGCCCATTGTAAAGTATGGCGTTGTTTTTCAGGGGTTGGGCTTGGCCCCTTAGTTCCAGTGAAAGGAACTCAATGTTTCAGCACACCAAGACATTTTGGACAAATCTCTGCTTCCAACTTTCTGGGAACAGTTTGGGGACGGTCCTTTTCTGTTCCAGCATGACTGGGCCCCAGTGCACAAAGCAAGGTCCATTAAGACATGGTTGGGTGAGTTTGGTGTGGAATAACTTGACTGGCCACACAAAGCCTTGATCTCAACCCCACTGAACACCTTTGGCTTGAACTAGAACAGAGATTGTGAGCCAGGCCTTCACATCCGCATCAGTGCCTGACCTTACAAGTATTGTTCTGGATGTATGGGCAAAAATTTACAGAGACAAATCTTGTAGAGAACCTTCCCACAAGAGTGGCAGCTGTTATAGTTGCAAAGGGGGGACCAACTCCATATTGATACCTATGGATTTAGAATGGGATGTCATAAAGGTTCCTGTGGGTATAATGGCCAGGTGTCCAAATACTTTTCTCCATATTGTGCATAATAACATCCTTGACAGATGCCATTGTCAGAATCAATAGTCAATGTTATTCACTTCACCTGTTAGTGGTTTTAATATTATAACTAATGGGTGTAAATGTAAGATAAGATGCTCCTTATTAAGGTTAGATTAATGAGCTTCTCAGTGAGCTGGCACTGCATTTTGCATAACAGTAAGTACGTTGGGTAGGTTAGTAAATAGAAATATATTTTCATTTTTACTGTATTTGATAACAATCATGCGAGAAGATTCATTTCAGCTGTGTCGAAGAATTTATTAATCGGGTGCAGATGCTAACTGAACGTTTTACTTCATGCAGCCAGATAAGCAGAAAATGTGCTGTCGTCATGGCAACACCGCATTTTGACTTCATTGTTTGTTCCCTGGTAGTGCATTTTTTCTTGCATTTTCAGTGTCATCTCGCCATTCTATTTTTCAGACACCACTCATTGGCTGTCAGCCCACACCCCATCCTAAATCTCTCACGCAGGTACAGATAGCGGCTGTGACTGATGCTTTCACCCCCATCCTTTCAATGTCCGCTCCTATGAACGGCTCGCTGGTGCTGCTCGCTGCTAACTCAGCCCTTCCGGTCTCACGACAGGTTCCCTCAGAAAGGATCCGGAGAGCAGGCAAGGTTGTACGGCACAGCATCCTGTCCAGGGCGCCCCACATGATCAGGGACCGGAAGTTTCACCTGAAGACATACCGGTGGGTGTTGGTAGCATGGGCCGCGGTGGCAGTGCGCTGGGCGGCCTGCACTCCGTGTCATGAGTGATAGGTCCTTTGAGCGGCGGGTGTTGGTAGCATGGGCCGCGGTGGCAGTGCGCTGGGCGGCCTGCACTCCGTGTCATGAGTGTCATGTGGGACATGGGGGAGGGTGTGGTTGCTTTGGGGGACAAACATATCTGCTCTACTATAATGAGATTTCTTAGAAAGTTCAGCCTGTACATGACGACAGAGAATGGGAGCAGTGTTCTAGTCCTTGTTTGTTACATTTTGCTAGTTCACTTATTTTTATATTATTATATTACTTAGCTTGCATGCTCACTAAACCCAGAGGGTGTTAACAACGTCCCCCTGCCTCCTCCTGCAATTCCCTTGTAACTTGTATGTTGCAGTGTGTATCACTGTCCCTGCAGGCAGTGTGGTGTGTTTGTGAGCATGTGTATCCTCACATTGCAGTACGTATCTTTGTCCCGTGCAGGCAGTGCTGCGTGTTTGTGAGTGTGTGTGTAAGGATGTTGCAGTGTGTATCACTGTCCCTGCAGGCAGTGCGGTGTGTTTGTGAGCATGTGTATCCTCACATTGCAGTACGTATCTTTGTCCCGTGCAGGCAGTGCTGCGTGTTTGTGAGTGTGTGTGTAAGGATGTTGCAGTGTGTATCACTGTCCCTGCAGGCAGTGC
>JAODUD010000001.1:35064733-35078243 GCA_026784285.1 Stomatorhinus walkeri | reverse complement strand
AGACCGAAAGTAAACAA
Source organism: Stomatorhinus walkeri (assembly GCA_026784285.1). Lineage (NCBI taxonomy): Eukaryota > Metazoa > Chordata > Actinopteri > Osteoglossiformes > Mormyridae > Stomatorhinus > Stomatorhinus walkeri. Next base: position 35,078,226 of record JAODUD010000001.1, on the reverse strand, counting down.
GACAGAGTCCTACCTTACCAGCAGAGAAGTAATCCAAGTTTAGAACTTAAAGCACACATTTAATTTTGATTTGTATTGCTACGTAAAGCTAAAATTATTTTAATTCATTTTACATCATCAATCAACAATCAATCCTCCATAATGATAAAGCAAAAATTAGCTTTAAAAAATAATTAATTCAAATAAAAATCGGAAACATCACAGTGAATTAAATATTCAGACCCTTTACCCAGTCCTTAGTTGAAGCACCTTTTGCTGTGGCTATGATGTGACAAGCTTTGTACACCTGAATTTTGGGATTTTCTGCCATTCTTCTCTGCAGATCCTCTCAAGCGCTGTCAGTTTGGACGGGAAATGTCAGTGGACAGCTAGTTTCAGGTCTTTCCATAGATGTTTGGTTGGGGTGAAGTCTGGGCCGTGGCTGGGCCACACTAGTGCATTCACCTAGCAGCCAGTAAGCAACTTTTGCATTGTCTTTGCTTTATTCTTATGGTCAGTGTCCTATTACAAGCTCAGTCTAAAGTCCTTAGTATTCTGGAGCAAGTTCTCATTAAATGCATCTCTGTACTCTATTCTGTACTTTGTTCTCTACTTTATTCTGTACTTTGTTCTCTACTTTGTTCTCTTCCCTCGGCCCTGACTTGTCTCCCAGTCCCTACCCCTGAAAACCACCCCCACAGCATGATGCTGTCACCACCATGCTTTACCACTGGTATTGCGCGGGTGATGAGCAGTGCATGATTTCCTATAGGCATGTCACTTATAATTGAGGGCAGACCATGGGAATTGTTAGGTCTGATCGCTCAGGGCTATAAATATAAAGTATTTTTGCCCTGATCTTCAAAAAAAAAGTCAGGCCTCTGGTAAGCATGGCTTAGCCCCGGGTCTTTTCAATAGCTAGAAACTCCCCAGGGCCAGACATTTCAATCTTGGTTTAATCAGACTGTAGGACCTTGTTTCTCAATGTCTGAGAATCCTTTAGGAGGCTTTAAGCAAGTGAACTTTCATGTGTCTTTTAATAAGTCTTTTACTGAGCCCAGATCAGTGGCATGGTGCAGTGATGGTTGTCCTACTGGAAGTTTCTCTCATTTTCACACCTGATCTCTGGAGCTCAGCCAGAATAACCATCAGGTTCTTGATCACCTGTTTTATTAAGGCCTGTCTTCCCCAGTTGCTGAGCCTGGCTGTACAGCCAGCCCAAGGAACGGTCTTGGTTGTTCCAAACTTCTTCCATTTAAGAATAATGGAATTCAGCGTGCTCTTGAGATAATCCAATGCTGAAAAAAATGTTGTAGTTGTAGATATGTTGTCGAATCTTGGCCTCAATATAATTCCATGTCTCAGCCCTATGGCAGTTGCTTCAACCTCATGGCTTGGTTATCAGCTGTGGGACCAGTATAAAGAGAGGTGTGTGCCTTCAAAATCATGTCCAATCAATTAAATTAACCGGAAATTTTTTTTTAATATGTTTAGAAACATTTCAGAAATGGTCAGTGGAAATGGGATGTCCTGTACCTGAGCTAGATTTCAAGCTTCATGGCAAAGGGTCTGAATACTAATGTCTATATGGTTTTTCAATTTTTTATTTTTAATTTGCAAAAATTTCTTGGTTTGTCATTTTGTGTTATTGGGGTTAGACAGATGAGGGAAAATTGAAATGATTATAACATAAGGCTGCAATATAACAAAATGTCAAAAATGTGAAGGGATCAGTACTTTCTGAATGCATTGTAAGTCTTAAAGAGCCTTTATGGAGACGGAGATGGGTGCCTGACCACTAATGGAACTGAGGACTTGATGCAAGCGCCAATAGGGAGCCTGAGACACAGAGGGGAAGTGACTTGAGAATGTTTAGGTTGAATCTATATCACACAGACATATTTTGAATCAACATTCGCAGTATGTCGACATTCGTCTTTCTGGTCAGGGTCACAGGGGGACCTGCTGCCTGTCCCTGTGTACAGCACAGTGGTTTCTTCTGTGGCTTCATCAAGTGCCAGATTTAAACATTATTGAACCTTTGTGGCATGTTCTAGAGCACAAAGTATGAAGCAAATTCACACCTTCTCCATCTGACATTTTTTGTACTTGAAGAATGGCCCAATATCCCATCACACACATCTCAGGGCTTCCAAAAGGTTTCAAGGTATTGAAAAAGGGTGGCTTTACCCTGTCCTGGATCCTTAATATTTATATATTGTTAGGAATTTGCAATTTTGTTGTGTGTGTGCTTGTATGTAATGTGGCTGTAAACTTCACATTCATTAAAGTAAATTCTTCAAGTTTTTAATTTTTAATTACATTTATTTCTAAGCATTAATAGTCAATTAAATGAAATGCTGTTTCACAAGGGGGTTCCAGCACTAGCATATTCAGATGACGTGATTATGCGATCTCTTGTTGTCCCAGACAAGACGGTGCTGAAACCCAATGACATTTCGGCATTCTTCACACTTGGCATCAATGGACGGCTGTTCATCTGCCCCAGAAACCAGCTCGTCTCACTGGTGTGTCCATCCCGCACAGGAAATGCATCATTCATGTTCACATGAAACTGAAAATCTGTCTGAACAGCATCGATTTAACGATATAAAGCTAACTTACTATACCATAAAAGATTATTCTGTTTGGCTTCAGTTATATGAAAGTCTAGTTAGGTAAGGCCAGTTAAATGAGATAAATAATGTTTTTAATAGAGCACAAAGACGAATGTTACTGCATTGCCTTATATTTTGCAGAAACCATTTTAAAACATTTTATGCAAATCTCAACTGGATCCAAAAAATAGACCCCTGTAGTGGCTTAGAGATGGGCTTTATTTCCATTTTCTCTGCTCAAGAAGATTCAGCTGCTTTTTACACCATTAATTAATCATAAATTGAAATGTAAAATCTTAGTTTTCATGTTCGGATGTTTTCTGTCCACTTTATTTAGACTCCACTTCCAGAGCAGGAAGGGCCGTCAACAGGATCAGTTGCTACCTTTGAGCTGATGAGTTCCAAAGACTTGGCCTACCAGATGACCATCTATGACTGGGAGCTCTTCAACTGTGTACACGAGGTACTGGCCATTATCAACTCCTCATCGCTCATATTGAGCCTAAAATAGCAGTCAACGCTAAGAGCCAGTGAATCCATTGTCCTTTTCCTGTATGCTGGCGTTGTTTTTGCTGTTGGTCCTTACACGCCATGTCACATGACCACTTACACCAGCCCTGAATTCCTCTCCACAGCTTGAGCTGATGTACCACACGTTTGGGAGGCAGCGCTTCAAGAAGACCACAGCTAACCTGGACCTTTTCCTCAGGAGGTTCAACGAGGTTCAGCTGTGGGTGGTGACTGAGGTCTGTCTGTGCGCCCAGCTCAGTAAACGTGTGCAGCTGCTCAAGAAGTTCATCAAGATTGCCGCCCAGTGAGTGAGCTCTTACGGAGCATGATACCTTCCCTGGAACAAAACACGCTTCCCCACAGCCAGTGTTGGTCAACCTATTAGGCAACACAGGCGGCTGTGTAGGGCGCCATCTTCTGGGGCTGTACTGACTTAGCAACCGCTGGCCAAAGTGATACAGTGGAAGTGAATCCGTAACTCTGAAGTTCTTTCAACGTCTTTAGGTTATGGTACTCCATAACTTTGAGATGTACCCTGCCGTTCATCTTATGTTTACCTAAATATATTCAGACCTGCTGCAGAAAAATAAATTTCCCGCTGGGCACAGCAGAGTTTGCTTTATCCCCGCACCAACAAGACAAGGCACGGATGATCTGAGATATGCGCCTGGTCTCCATGTTTGACGGTGACAGCATTGGCGACTGATATAGCAACAGGCACGTGAGTTTGTTTCCTGCTGGACTGACGGACATTGGGGTGGTTTCTGTCCGTGTCGTTCCAGCTGCAAGGAATACAAGAATCTCAACTCCTTCTTTGCCATTATCATGGGGATGAGCAACCCAGCTGTGAGCAGGCTGACTCAGACGTGGGAGGTAGGCTTTGCTTCAGTTTGCCTTGTACTCTGCTGGCCACCACGAATTGCATCATTTACTTAAGCTTTAACTTGAAGTCACCTGATTCAGAAAGGCATACGTCAAGGTGAGCTCTAGTGAGACCTGCCAATGTATTAGCTGCGTTTCTTCCATGTGTGTAAATATGTACATTAAACAGGCGGCCACACCAGTATGCATTATTAAATGGATTGTGGTGGATAGAAAGCTGTGCTCACATGTATATTTTACAGTAAAACAACAGGGAATCTCTTAAACCTGTCCGTCTCTTTTTTCTTTCTTTTTCAGAAGCTTCCTAGCAAGTTTAAGAAATTCTATGGGGAGTTTGAAAGCCTACTGGTGAGTCAAAAAGGAACAGCAGGGCGTGACTTTGGTTCTACACGCTTAAACTGCGAACAAATGACGCGATTCACTGTTTACATGAAAACTAATAGTGTCCGAGTGTCAGTGCTTTCCGGAAGTTGGTGTCACTCATGAGCAGTGTGATGTAGGGATGTGCATATCATTTAATAAACAATTAAGCATCAAAAATGCTGTGTGTTGACACTGAGTGGCAGTGGTATATTGAGTAATTGGTAACTTTTCCTTTACTTGGAACTCTACTGTAATTTGCAACACTGTGTCATATGGGTTGCATCGCTAAATGCTGATTTTAAGAAAACCGCCCAAACACCCTGATGGGGCCCCAAAAGGAGGAAGTGTCCTGGGAAATACAGACGTATGGCAACCTCAACAAACCTTAGCTTACTGTTTTATAACTTTTGCTGAAAAGACTTATGTACACATATATTGTGTCAGTTGTGCGTAGATTGTAAAACGAGAGCCGACTGTAAGGCTACTATATGCTGATTGGCCAGTGAATATGAAATCCATTAATATTCTGATCCCGGACACATCCTCTTTTTTATCTCACCAAATATGGTAAACCTATACACACTTACACCTGCCCTTCAGGCGTGATGTGAAAATAGAGAGGAAAGAGGAGAAATTGTCAATGGGTAGAGCAAGTTTGGGTTCTCCTTGCGGTGTATCCAGAACTGCAGGTGGATAAGGTGAGATTTTTTTAGGCCATTTGAATTTGGCTAAAGTAGATATCCTGTGTCATGTATCATTGAGTTAATCTGTCAGTGCTTCTCTGTAAATGAATCAGCTGTAAGGACTGTGTGATGAGGAGATTGCAGTTACGGCTTGGTAACTGTCGGTGTTTAATGACGCAGGACCCCTTGCGAAACCACCGTGCCTACAGGCTCACCATGGCCAAGCTGGACGCACCCATAATCCCGTTCATGCCACTGCTCGTTAAAGGTAAGGGCACTCCATGGGCAACTAGCCTAACTAGATGGCTTAGGGCTGCAAAGGTAAACTAGGGAGACACATGGACAATATAAATCTCTATACACACAGAGTCAGAAGGGTTTGAACCCCTAGCCGTGGAGTCGTGAGGTCACCATGCCGCATTCCTGTTTCTTATAAAGGTTTTAAAAATCAGCTAAATATTGATTACTCTGTTTGGGGACAGTATCCTCCAAAAAACTTAATAAATAAATGGATGGAATGTTACTGTACAAATATTATGCAACATAATATTTAATTTAATTAATAATTTAATTTACTGGTGATTATGCTGCAACTGCAGATTATTGGAGTGCAGCCTGCTTTCAAACTCCCACTTTCCAGATTTATTATGCAATGAATTAATGTCATCATTATCATTACAGATATGACTTTCACCCATGAAGGAAACAAGACATTTATTGACAATCTGGTAAATTTTGAGAAAATGGTGAGTATTTATGCCCACATTGTATTGCATTGCAGTTCCAGGTGAGGGCAGTAGGTGTCACTGTTTTGTCCTACAGTGTTTGTGTCTCTGTGTATTCTATATCTAAGTAAATGTAAGAAGTGAGTTTCTCTGTGAGTTGTTCTGTTGTTCCTCAGAGGATGATTGTCAACACGGTGCGGACGCTGAGGTACTGCCGGAGCCAGCCTTTTAGTAAGCCACGCCTACTGCGGCACAGTGTCTGTCCCTAAGGGGGTGGGGGGCGGGGGTCTCTTTCACATACGTAGTCATTGTTTCCTGGCGACACATGTCTTGTTTTGTTTTCACTACCTGTTCTCTGTCTTGACTGGGGACATTTTTGCATACCCATCTTGTATCTGTCTTACAAATACAGACACACACACAGACACACCAGTGGGCCGAATTATATCAATTAGCATCTTATTTTCTAAGGACGGAATTTAGTATCCATGGACCATTCAAGCCGTTTATACTGCTACATCATATGAAGCTTCCTTCTCATGTAGCATAGAATAATATGTCAAAACATTGTAGTTGAAAACCCTGGTGCCTTTCTGACTGAAATGGAAATATCTGCAGTTAACGTTTGGTTGTTCCATCTCCTCCTGCAGATCTGGATGCTTCCCTGGCCAGTAAGAACCACCAGGAGGTCAGGAGCTACGTCCGGCAGCTTCACGTGATTGACAGTCAGAGGGCCCTGTCCCACCTCTCCCATAAACTGGAACCCCGCAGGGCATAGGCTGTTACAACATAACACTCGTGGTGCTGCTCCAAACATAACCTTGCTTGATGTGTAATGCCCCGCCCACCTCATCCAAGCCCTACCCCCCAACCTCAAGACGACACCCCCAGATTCTGCAGCGCATGGGGACATAAGTTCAGTAGAAGCCTTTTCAGGTGTTCCAAAGAGATGGGTATCTTCATTGATTGTTTACAGCAAGCATGGACAAGCATTGGGCTCCAGAGATGTTCAGAGTTGTGCCTGCACAAATAATTATTCCGGATAGTTCTGAAACAGCATCCAGAAATATTGAAAACATGGAGTTCCTGTTCTGTCATTTTCCGAATGTGTCTGTAGATCAGAATTAGAAAGTCTCTCTGGTTGGCAGATAAATTTCTTCGATTGGCAGATAAACTAGCTTAATATCAGTTATACTTTTAAACAATGCTTGTCTTCCAGATGGTTGACATAACAAATGACTTTCACTATACGTTTTCTCACGGAGTATGCGGATCAAGCTGCATAAACTCAAGAGTATTTTTTTTTGTGTTTCTTACCGTGATTTGATACTGTGATATAATAACCATTAATAACAGGTCTTTTGACTTCCTCTGGGGGGTATAAAGCCAGTTATGCGATAGTCACTGAGCATTATGTCACTCACCCAAGCACTTAGCACAATCCATGTGCCTGTTCATGAATTCATATTTACAAATATTTTTGTTTCCATGATTGTCACACGTAATGTAGGCTGTTACCATGGATGTCATCATTCAATGCATTTACACTGAAGAGGACCTTTTTATGGAGGAAATGTACTGATTAAACGTTGTGGGGTATTGGCTACAAATGGGGGCCTATTCGGATTTTTATTGTATGTGTATGGTGTAAATAATGTAAACCTATTAAATGTATTGCCTGAAAAAAATGTTGTTGCTTAATAATTTTGCTTAGTTGTGCAACCATTATACTTTATTTTACCGAGGAGCGGAGTGAAGGATTTCTCGCTTTCTCCTCCAAGGGGAGCTGTCGTCATCTGATTTTGTTTGCGCGGTTTCGAAATACGGGATAATACTGGTATAGTTGTAGTTCAGGAAGACGTGCAGCGTGCAGTGTGGATCTTCCCGAGGTTCGTCTTCTCGGAAGTTAAGACACTGATTTCCCACGATTGTGAGCCGGTTTGTGCAATCACCTACAGAAAACCGAAAAGGTATGTTTGCAGATTGAATCTCCATTAAGGGGTTCTAGCGACGAAAAACTCGTGTAAACTTTTCTCATCGACCGGATCGGTGGGAGAGATTTGATACTGCTACGCGTTTTACAGTGCTTAATGTTCTCATGCTTTCTGCTAGTACTGGCATTTCCAGGTTGATCAGATAAGAAAGTGCCACGATTGTTAGCATTTAAAGGCAAATGTCCCCCGGGTGTCCACTTTCTGTTTGACATTGCTGAGTAATTCTAGTTCGTCAAGATATGCATGTTATTGCAGACACGTAAAGGCGAGAGACACTCCGCGTAAGTGAAGCTTAATTACTTTGGTAGTTTTTATTTATTGTTATGTATTATTTTTTTCTTTGGCGTGAGATTTCAAAAACGACCAAAATACTTAAGATCGCGCCGTTGTGTGAATTACAATAGGCCGGATAAAGGCGTGTTTTGTGTCAATATCCCAGGCACCTTAAAAAAGGCAACCGGACAGTTCGCATTTGACCACAACTTCCCTTATTGATGGTTTATTTCATTATTACTTGCGTAATACTTGAGTAATAATGGAATAATCTTCACTTCTCTTGTAGACGTTCATATATGACATTCCATAGCTTTTCACCGATGTACTTATTTTTAATCACGCCCGCGGGCGCGATCAACTCCAGGATTGTCCGTTCGAGTCCCATCTTCGCCCTGTATGCACAAGATTGTCATTATTCTTTTTTTGTAACATCCTCCTGAGACCCCAGCCATTCATTTATGTCCATTGTAGTGGACATTTTGTTTTTGCATCTATCTTTTCACTGATGTAAGGACACGTATTTATTCCTGTTGCACACTAATGCTGTGAAATTAAAAATAAATTTGAAAAAAATCTAAATTGTAAAATGTCTTATTTCCTCCAAAGACAAATAACCTATACTTGAAGGACACTTTTTTCCTCGGGTCTCAGGAGGATATTTATCTTAGTTAATCCAATTATTTTTATTAAATATTCTCTTAATATACTGCTCAAGGGATAGAGGGTTCACTGTGTATAGCTGGGGTTCAAATCCAGCCTTCGCCATGTGTGTGCGGAGTTTCCGTGATCTCTCCATATCATGCAGGCTTCCCCTGAGAGTCACTGCATGCATTCAGCTTAACTTGCATTGATAATTTGGCTGTAGCGGAGTCACTGCTTATACCTGAATGTAGCGGGAGGGTGGTACACCTGGTCAGACCATGGATTTCACTGTGTGACAATGAAGGCATTTTCAGCTGGGCTGAATAGCCCCTTAAAAACCACCATCACAAAGCAAGGCTGCAAATCATATGATGCCATAACCAGACAGCAGTTTCCTGAAGTTTATAATAATAATTAATAATAATAATAATATCAGATTGGTCTGAATTATCACATAGAAATAATGGAAACGTGTATGTAGAGTTTAGTGTCTGTTTTGGGGTTGGTGTGCAGTGACCACTGCAGGGTGAGCCACATGGTTGCGCCCAGTATGATGTCATTTGTGCCACAGTATCACAGTATCACTTCAGTATCTGCTTTCCATACACATGGGGGTTTAAATAAATGTTTCTCACATTCAGAATGATTTCACTAACTTTTGTTCCTATTTATTTCCATTAACCAAACCAGGCTTTTTGCAATATGCTATTTGTTTCACTTGTGTGTGGTTTTGGACAGAAGTGCTCACAGAGCGAGCATGAGAGAGCACACGCCTGGGGTATCGTTGGCCTCATGCCGCCTGACAGAGGATCCTCGTCGTCCATGTGATCTTGGTGAGGCCCTGGGAAGGCGTTGTGGGTCAAAGCAGGCAGAACTTGCCAGAAAAGCTCTGATCCTGGTTGAGTTTATCAGAGGTGGTTAGGCAGGGATATCAGCCTGGGGATTGAAGCCTGAGCTGGAGGGTTACTGGCCTGCTGTGTGGAGCTGAGGGTGTACACGTCACCCAGGGATTACAGGCCTGTCTTCGGCTTGGAGGGTGTCCTCACTTCCGTGTTTTGCTGTTTTTCTTAAGCAGATTTTCGGTGTTTTTCTCTCCTGCCAGTCCCAGGGGGTCATTATGCCATGTCGGCTGGCAGCATCTCCTTCGTGCAGATCCGGTTCAACGACATCATTTTCTACGAGAACTGTGGCGGGGGCAGCTTTGGCAGCGTCTACCGTGCCAGATGGATCTCGCAGGACAGAGAGGTGGCGGTGAAGAAGCTGCTGAAGGTGGACAATGAGGTACCCGTAATGAATTTTCAGCCGTTATTAATTACCTGTGTAATGAACACTTTAACCTCCTCCATGCTCGGCGGGTCTGTGGTGGCTGTGCAGAGTGTAGTGTCTCTCTGTGTTGAAAGGCTCTCGTGCAGGAAGGTCGTCTCCCTCCTGAAGGTGTATTAGGCCCAATTAGGGATCCATATTAGGTTCCCAGTCTTATATCATCTGAATCAGGTGATTCTTCTCTTTGTTTTTGTCATGTCTCAGGTTAACATGTCTTAGATCACAGCTGTTTCAGCAGTGCTTTACTGTAAACGTGCAGGCGGTTTACATTCCTGCGTGTTTTGTGCCCCTAGGTGGAAATTCTCAGCGTTCTCAGTCACAGAAACATTATTCAGTTCTACGGAGCTATTCAAGAGGCACCCAACTACGCCATCGTCACAGGTAAGGCTGCGTCTCCTGTCCCCTTTGTGAAGAATGTCCCTGTCTGTTGTCCTAGGATACGCATGAGCCTAACAGCAATAATCATCCCGCTGTTTGCACGCCTCTGCTTGTCATCTGCGCTGAGATGGTTTGTAGTCTGCTTAATGTTACCGTTGCCGCTGTTCAGTGCTCTTGTAAGATCACACCGGTGATGCTACTATGGAAGCTGTCAGGTCACCAGCTATTCCCATGGGGGCCCATTTCACTCAGCTCTTGTCTGTCCGCCGTCTCCGTGTGTTTTGCTGATTTCGAACAAATGTAACTCGTGTTTATTTCATGCAGCCAACAAAGTTTCGTTTTAGATTTTTTGTCGTTTCTTTTCATGAAAATTTTGTAGTTGATCTGTGTGACATTTAAACAGACATCTTGATTTTCAAAGTAAGCAAGGGTATTATACAAACATTTATTATGTCTAATTTTTAGTACTCGTCAAACGGCGAAACCAAATGAATGCTGTCCATAATTTTCTTGCCGTTTGATGTCACTTTGGTTTTAAGGAAGTAATACTGAAATATCATTGCTATATTCATCTGCAGCCACCACCACCTGCTAGTTTAAGATCTGTGGCGTTCAGGTTAACATTTTTGGTTGAAGCACTGGAGCATGAGAACATAAGAAATTTACAAATGAGAGGAGGCCATTCGGCCCATCAAGCTCGTTTGACAGCTGAGGGACACTGCGGTTGAGGACAGCATTTTTAATTAGGACATCAAAGGCGTGCGGCTGGTTTGGAAATGCAGGTCAGATTCTGGCTCCTTCCCTGTGTACTTTCCCCGTGTAGCATCACTGTTTCTGAGAGGAGACCCTCACTAAGAAGATCTTCAACCCTAGTAGGCTCCTTTTGATGTTCCTCCGAAAAGGCTTTAAGATCCGTGCTGTGGGGCTCATAAACTGAGAGGGGATTCTCTCTATTTATAAGACAAGTTGGCAGGTGTTCGCTGCAGAGCAGGACCATCTATTCCATATATAAAGGAGAGTCAGTTTCATCATCCCTTCTGCCATGTGATTATGAGACATTTCACAAGTCATTCCTCTGTTTATCAAAGCAAAATCCAATTAGTGCCAGGTAAAGGAAAATGATTGCAGGAGGCTTGACCCTGGAATTACTACAGCCATAAGAGCAATTATAAATGATCTGTCATGGTTTATGTATTAGTGACATACACCCGTACTTTATAGCATGTGATATTCATCAAGCCTTTGTTTGACTGATACCCCGGGATGGCTCCAGTCCGGCAGGAGTCTGTTAATGATTACCAGCAATCTTTGTCCATAAGCCCCAAGCTAAAATGAAATATTGAATCAAGTCATTATATGCTCTCACTCTATTGCCATTGTTTGATTTATTTTGGGAAACTTAATTCAGGCAAAAAATGTAGAGCTGTTTATACGAATTGTACCATTTAATTTTGCCATTTCTGAACAGATTCATTTAAAAAAGTAACACGTGATTTAAACCCCCAAGGCTGAAGTTAAATTTAAAGAGTAGTATTCCTGGTGGTAGAGGAGATTGCTTTTTTCATAGACTTGTCAGGAAGTTTCAATATTGAAGTATTGAGCAAAAGGTTATAGGGAGATAATTATCTGTGGAATGTGCCTGTAAAATGTCCTGTACACGTGTGTAAAGTACAGTGTGTTCCTGGTAATAAAGGATATCACTGATCTACTGGAAGTGTCCTAATGACCAGAAGATTTTCATAGAAGCACTGTCAGGTGAGGCCGGGTCAAAATAATAAAAATGAATCCTTTTTATCATCCCCGTGGGGAAATTCCTCTTTATGCCTCCCTCAACTTGCTCTCTTTGTAGAACAAGCTGTCCGCAAGGGGCAGCCACCTGTTGGGGCGCCCAGGGAGCTGGGGGTTAAGGGCCTTGCTGAAGGACCCACAGACAGGCTGAGGCTGGGTTTGAACCGGTGACCTTGTGATTACAAACACACAGGCTTAACCCACTGAGCCACATACTCAGGTTGGGGAGCATGCGCTGGTGCAGCGTGTTGTACCACACGCCGAAATGCTTCAGGGTCCCTGGATCACTGTGGCTGCATCAAGTGATATGATCACATTTGCCAACTGCGCTGAGCTGGGGTGAGGTTGCAAGGAGTCTGGGAATGACTCTTATGCTGTCTCAAGAAAGATGATAAGAAGATTTTTTCCCCCAGAGTCTCTGCTTTTGTGTCAGGTTAGCGCTGATTTGCATGATTTAAGCTTGTGTTTGTCAGGGCTTGTGGGGATTTGCATTAGCCCAACAGCAGCTTCCTGTCTTCCCATCATTGGCTTGTTCTCTCAGTCGAACCTGCCTAATACTGAATTACAGACCTGAGGTCATTCATAGTGTAGATAGCAGTGGTTTGTTTTTGAACGCCACTTGGTTTCCGTCTGACCCCAGCTTGACTGTGTGACCTCTCGGCTTTGGTGTATATTCTCTGCAGTCAGCTCCAGCAGTGACCAAGAAAGTGGGGTGAAAACATTGCATTAACTTTTGAGGAATCTTTCAAGAATATATAGAGCAAAATTATTTGCACCACTGAAGATGACCTTAACACCAAAGACATTTGCATTCTTGATGGAGAAAAGGTGCCTTTATGTGGCTCCTGTTGCACAGGGTGTCATTAGTTGTGTGTGAGTACCTCCTGTTTTGCTGGGATACGTAGGTATCACATATGTGCAAAATCCCTTTGTCATTCATCAACATAATGATGACACTTTATTGATCCCACGGGTTCAAACCGGTGACCTTCTGGTCAGCTTAGCCTGCTAAGCCACATGCTGCCCTTTGGGTAAATCAAAATGAGATTAATGGTTAATTTTTACAGATTAGGTGGCCGTTATAGATAGATTGAGAGATTGTTAGAAATACCATTGTGCACAATTAGGGCCATCCATCCATCCATCCATCATCCACCGCTTTATCTGAGGTTGGGTCGCGGGGGCAACAGTCTAAGCAGGGAAACCCAGACTTCCCTCTCCTCGGCCACTTCGTCCAGCTCCTCTGGGGGAATCCCGAGGCGTTCCCAGGCCAGCCGGAAGACATAGTCTCTCCAGCGTGTCCTGGGTCTTCCCCGGGGCCTCCTCCCAGTG
>JAODUD010000001.1:35039677-35064633 GCA_026784285.1 Stomatorhinus walkeri | reverse complement strand
CAACATAAAAGGACAAATGAAGGTGCGTGTGTATTTACCCATTTTACTGAAGTGTGGCCTGGTGTTTGGCCATCACACACGGCCAGGGCGAAAACCACACTGCTCCTCCTGAATCCGAGGTTCGACAATCCAGCGGACCCTCCTCTCAAGCACTCCTGAATAGACCTTACCAGGAAGGCTGAGGAGTGTGATCCACCTATAGTTGGAACATACCCTCCAGCCCCCCTTTTTGAAGAGGGGGACCACCATCCCGGTCTGCCAATCCAGGGGTACCGCCCCCGATGTCCATGTGATGCTGCGGATGCGTGTCAACCAGGACAGCCCCGCAGCATCCAGAGCCTTGAGAAACTCCGGGCGGATCTCATCCACCCCTGGGGCCCGGCCGCCGAGAAGCTTTTTAACCACCTCAGCGACCTCCGCCCCAGAGATAGGTGAGTCCACCCCCAAGTCCCCAGACTCTGCTTCCTCATTGGAAGGCGTGTTGGTGGGATTGAGGAGGTCTTCGAAGTATTCCTTCCACCGACCCACAATGTCCCGAGCTAAGGTCAGCATTACCCCATCCCCACCATAAACAGTGTTGATGTTGCACCGCTTTCCCGCCCTGAGCCGCCGGATGGTGGACCAGAATTTCCTCGAAGCCACCTGGAAGTCGTTCTCCATGGCCTCACCAAACTCTTCCCATACCCGAGTTTTTGCCTCAGCGACCACCGAAGCCACGTTCCGCTTGGCCCGCCAGTACTTATCAGCTGCCTCCGGAACCCCACAGGCCAAAAAGGCCCGATAGGACTCCTTCTTCAGCTTGACGGCATCCTTCACCGCTGGTGTCCACCAGCGGGTACGGGGATTACCGCCGCGACAAGCACCGACCGCCTTACGGCCACAGCTCCAGTCAGCCACCTCCACAATGGAGGCGCGAAACATGGCCCATTCGGATTCAATGTCCCCCGCCTCCCCCGGGACATGGGCGAAGTTCTGCCAGAGGTGGGAGTTGAAGCTCGTTCTGACAGGGGATTCCGCCAGACGTTCCCAGCAAACCCTCATTATACGCTTGGGCCTGCCAGGTCTGACCGGCTTCCTCTCCCACCAGCGGAGCCAACCCACCACCATGTGGTGATCGGTTGACAGCTCCGCCCCTCTCTTCACCCGAGTGTCCAATACAGGTGGCTGCAAATTCGATGACATGACCACAAAGTCAATCATCAAACTGCGGCCTAGGGTGTCTTGATGCCAAGTGCACATATGGACACCCTTATGTTTGAACATGGTGTTCATTATGGACAATCCATGACGAGCACAGAAGTCCAATAACAAAACACCACTCGGGTTCAGATCGGAGGGGCCGTTCCTCCCAATCACACCCCTCCAGGTCTCACTGTCATTGCCCACATGAGCATTGAAGTCCCCCAGTAGAACACAGGAGTCTCCAGGAGGACTGCTCTCCAACACCCCTTCCAAAGACTCCAAGAAGGGTGGGTATTCTGAACTGCCATTTGGTGCATAAGCACAAACAGCAGTCAGGACCCATCCCCCCACACGAAGGCGAAGGGAGGCTACCCTCTCGTCCACCACAGTAAACCCCAATGTACAGGCGCCCAGCCAGAAGCAATAAGTATGCCCACCCTTGCTCGGCGCCTCTCCCCATGAGCAACTCCAGAGTAGAAGAGGGTCCAACCCCCTTCAAGAAGACTGGTTCCAGTGCCCAAGCCATGTGTCAAGGTCCAGGGGGGGGCCCCGGTGACCCGCGTCCGGGCAAGGGAAAATGTGTATCCAAGATCTTTGTCATCATAGGGGTCTAATGAGCCGCACTTCGTCTGGTTCCTCACCCAGGACCTGTTTGCCTTGGGTGACCCTACCAGGGGCATAAAGCCCCAGGCTACTTAGCACCCAGGGTCACTGGAACACACAAACCCCTCAGGAGGAGAGGCTCGAGGAGAGGCACAATTAGGGCAATTATTTAAAAAAAAAAAAACAATAGATATGGAACAACTGAAAATTTACTTGGATGAAGTGCACATCAGCACACTGCCTCTATGCACTGTGAGACTTATGGTGAGAGATATGGAAAATAAAAAACCAAACCAGTTTCTGAACTGCATTGCTTGAATCTTGGCCTGTAATACAGTGGTGCCTGCGATTCACCAATGCTGTGGATTACGAACAATTTGGTATGTGACCAAAATTTTTGTGGAAAAAAATGCATTGGTTTGCGTACAAATTTGGTCAACGAACAGATTCTTTGACCAGATTCCTTTTTTTTTATGCTAATGTAGCACCGGCAGGGCACATGTCCCAGCATGTCCCAGCATGTCCCAGCATGTCCCAGCATGTCCCAGCAAGCCCCAGCATGTCCCAGCAAGCCCCAGCATGTCCCAGCAAGCCCCAGCATGTCCCAGCATGTCCCAGCATGTCCCAGCAAGCCCCAGCATGTCCCAGCATGTCCCAGCATGTCCCAGCATGTCCCACTGTAAATAGAAGGACCACAACAGGCAACCAACGAGCACCGAACCCAAACACACAGACGGGAAACACAAGGTTGTCAGACGCAGAACTGCAAGAAACACGCAGTGGAAGATTTACACACGCTAAATACACGTGAGGATTGGACCGGGTACACACAAGTCACGGGCAAACACACGCGTGACAATAGGGAAATGCAACCATTAATAACAACAATACAAGGGCTTTAAGCACTGTTAATAAAGAGTGTGATTTCCCCGGCAAGCAATCTCCATGTCTCTCTCTGCTCCCGCAATGCCTCAGTCCGCCAAGTTAATTAACAGAAAATATTATTTGGTAGGGTTGTGAATGAATTAATCGAATTTCAATGCTTTCTTATGGCAAAAATTGCCTTGGTTCTCGTACAAATTGGTTCATGACCACTTTTCTGGAATGGATTGTTACATGAGTCACAGATGGAACTCTGGTAATACACACCACTTACAGCCTGGCAAACAGGAGAGGGACTGCCTACAAAGACCAGCACCTGCTGCCTGCAGTCACATACGGTGGTGGGGCCCTAATGAAGGTCAACTGCATCATAAATTCCATCAAATATTGAGACGTTTTAACCAGAAATTTAGCGGTTTTTCTGATTGGATACAAAAAATACAGTGTTTTAGCTCAGAATATGATTTATTAGATTTGTGGTTCATTTCATACAATAATATTTACATTAATATTCATATTTGTGTGGGTTACCAATAATTCTGAAGTTGACTGTATAGTGACAGTTAATTATAATGAGTTACATAAAGGACTCATTGAAGGATTCTCACACTGACAAACTTAAAAGCCTCAGTGTTGATCACAATCAATGATACTCAGGCCGAGGCACATAAAGGACTGTGTGATCCTGATGGAGGATACTCAAATTGACACGCTTACAGTACTCAGCGTGTGAACCCGATGGAGGATACTCACATTGACTCACATAAAGGGCTTAGTATGTGATCCTGATGGAGGATGCTCACATTGATGCCCGTACAGTGCTCGTTGTGTGAACCCGATGGAGGATACTCATATTGTCTCGCTTACAGTACTCGGCATGTGAAACCGATGGAGGATACTCACATTGACACACGTACAGTACTCGGTGTGTGATCCCGATGGAGGATACTCACATAGACTCACATAAAGGACTTAGCATGTGATCCCGAAGGAGGACACTCATATTGACGCACGTACAGTACTCTGTGTGTGATCCCGATGGAGGATACTCACATTGACACATGTACAGTACTTAGCGTGTGATCCCGATGGAGGATACTCACATAGACTCACATAAAGGACTTAGCGTGTGATCCCAATAGAGGATACTCACATTGACACACGTACAGTACTCTGTGTGTGATCCCGATGGAGGATACTCACATTGCCTCACATAAAGGACTTAGCGTGTGATCCCGATGGAGGATGCTCACATTGCCTCACATAAAGGACTTAGCGTGTGATCCCGATGGAGGATGCTCACGTTGACGTACGTACAGTAGTAGGCATGTGATCCTGATGGAGGATACTCACATTGACGCACGTACATTACTTGGCATGTGATCCCGATCGAGTTGCCACTCATTTTTACGCATTATGAAGATGACATTTATGTGTTTTGTAACAGAATATGCAAGCAGAGGTTCGTTGTATGAGTATCTGTCCAGCATTGAGAGTGAGCAGATGGACATCAGACAAATCATGACTTGGGCCATGGAGATAGCCAAAGGTAGGAAGCGTTCCCAACCTCTTTGTTGTTCGTGTAAATCAGCTGTAAATCAGCTGTGCAGATTCTGTGTTATGAGCTTCTACTTGAAGTTGTAAATCAACCTTCCATCCATTTTCCATCTCTGCTTATCCAGTACAGGGTCTCAGTGAGCCTGGAACCTCCTCCAGGCAAATGTGCAAACTCCACACACAGCAATAGGGATGCCAATGGGTCCCACACCCCTGGAGGTGTGAGGCCAAATAAGCCACCTACCCAGTTATAAATGCTAAGCTAATTATCAGAACAGTATGATGACATTTTTTCAAGTTGTTTATTAATTAATCTGTTGCATCTATACCTGCTTATAGTGCAGCATAGCCATAATAGCAGAGCACCCTAGACACAAACCACTTCCTTTTTGCCAAGTGCTTATGAAAAGCCAAGCCGTCATTGTGTCTTTCTTTTGGTGTGGGCCAGATGTGACCGCCAGGGTTCATGCTAATTAAAGTCTCAAGTACAACAAACTGTATGGGTGCAGGTTCAAAATAACAAACAAAATAACATTAGTTATTTACTTGCCATCTACACTGATGTTGTACATTAAAATCTTTGTTTCTTCCTAAAATAGGAATGCACTATTTGCACTCAGAAGCTCCAATAAAGGTTATCCACAGAGATCTGAAGTCCAGGAATGGTAAAAATACACACACACACACACACACACACATATAATATATTAATTGTATTCTAAATCAGGGGTAGACAATTTTATCCTCAAAGGGCCAATGTTATATATAAATGTGGGAGAGGGAAAGCAGTGAAAATTTGTATTGTATATTTGAATGATATACTGTATTATCTATTAATATATAAAGTGGTTTTATTGCATCTTATTTGTTGTCACTGATGTTAAATCTCTGTGTTATGCTGCAGTGGTGATTACCGCAGACAAAGTGCTGAAGGTATCTGCATTTTTCCGAGCGAGTTTTTCCCCATTTCAGTTTTCCATTGGCCCCTTCCAGTGTCACGCTGAATGGCCCGTGTTTCTGATGTGTCCCAGATCTGCGACTTTGGCGCCTCTAAGTTCCACTCGCACACTACGCACATGTCCCTGGTGGGCACCTTCCCATGGATGGCCCCTGAGGTGATCCAGAGCCTGCCCGTGTCAGAGACCTGTGATGCGTACTCCTACGGAGTGGTGAGTGAGCTCGCGAGGTCGCATGCGGATTCCAGGTCTGACTGCCGTGTTCGTAAATCACTGAGACGCGTGTAGGGGGTTCAGCTCGCTGGCCTGCAGGGTCACACAAGGGCTTGCTGATGGCACTGGCTCACGTCATTTGTGTGTCACTGTAGAGTTCCTCCATTTCATTCCTGAGGCACATTTAATGATTAATGGACATTTATTCGTGAAACTCGGTCATGGGTCTTGTAATTTAAGACACATGTTACTGGAACACCTCACAGGTCCTGTGGGAGATGCTCACCCGTGAGGTTCCCTTCAAAGGTCTTGAGGGCTTGCAGGTGGCCTGGCTGGTCGTGGAGAAAAACGAGGTACGTTCCTATGGTGACTCCTTGCCCTAAATGCTTCTCCTGCACCCTGCAGGTAGGTTTTCTGGTTGGTCTGAAGGACCACCATCATTCAGCCAGTGGAAGAGCATGCTTAATCGTTAGATCTGGGGACTGGATGTATCCTTGTCTCCTTGGAACTCTTCACTGAGTTCTGAACCTGAACCTGTTTTCCCTGAAATGCTGACTCTCTATCCAGAATAACAGTTTCCCAGGAACGGCAGTAACATAACCCTGTCTGACTATGACCTTTTAGGACAATGGTGTCTTTTTGTAGGCTTCTAGACAATGACATGCCATGTAAGATAAGATGAGGTCTAATTTTATCTACCCATGTATTTATAATTATTTTCTCCACCCTGCGCTGCATGGTAATATCCAATTTTTTTTTTACACTTAATCCCATTATAAGATGGTAACTGAGTAACGATTTAATGGGTCTTTTTCAAAATTTTCAGAGCCATGTTAAGGGGGCCAAAATGGAACCGATTACATTTTAGGACAAACAAATACTATTGTTATATATGATTATTCTAATCATAATGAACTGAATCGTGTGCTCTCTACTATGGGGTATGGCCGTGCCACGGGGAGACTACCTTGAGGAGGCTGTTTCTGCCTCGCTGTGGTCCTACACACATTCAGATGATTACATCTGAAAGAGGTTAGCATACAGTATGGGATGCTTCCAGCAACATCTCCAAGTCTGGCATAACAGAGCCGACAGTCTTGGTCTTATCAACTACTCTATCTCCAGTGCTGGTCTCTCCAGTGCTGGTCTTTCCAGTTCTTTATTGGAAAACTAAAATGTTCCCTAACCACCCATTATGTTTTTTGTTTGGAGAGTTTGTGCTGATTGATAAATCGTTTTTCCATCATTGCAAAATGGACATGCCTGACACATGCTGACAAAGAAAAATAATTTTATTTATAAACACCATGCATTCATACTCAGCATGTGAACATTTGACCTGTCAGATTGAGCTACCATGCAAAATCTCTTCCACCGAAGAGATTCCTTTATCTGGTTACGTGTTGATCAGTTGTTTGGCCGATGACACAAGTGTGATGAGTAATGTTATTGGTGTAACAGAGGCCGTAAAACATCGATACAAACCTTTACGATCTTGTAATGTGGTTCTGGAAGATGGAGCCACAACATCCCTCCCCCCAGTCATAACCAGATGGTACATCTGTTGTTGCTATTGTTTATTATTATTATTTGTTTCATAAATAAAACAATGACACGTGTAAATCACAAAATGTATTATTCTGTTTATTTTAAATCATGGCAAGCAGTACATTTTGTAAATATTATACATTATGCCTTTTATTGTCTTTAAATGCACTATTTTGGTCAAATTTTGATTGAGTGATGACACCTGCCCAAAAAGCTAGGTTACTTTTATTAGTCTTCAAGTCAGCAGAAAGACAACATTTTGGTTATCCAGCTTATTTCTAACTGAACAGTTTTTATTTTTTTAATTAATTTTTTTGTTCATGTAATTATTTTTTGTGAAGTAAATCTAGCATAGTGTTACTCTCTTCAATGTTACAAATTGTCGGAACCCCACCCTGGAGCTCAAAAATTGGTGTCTAAATTAAACTGCGGATTTGGAGAATAGTTCACCGTTAAAGGCTGATTATAGGCTGATTAGCGCTGTGTAGGTTTGACGCAGAAGTTTTAATCAGCCTTAAGGCTGATGCAGCGCTTACCTCATGGTCTACACCACTGCAAGCATTTCACTGGTGTGTTTGTATCGCCCTGCAGTTATTTGCCATTATATTTGTGCCTTGTTCCTGAGCGCACTGGGAATTTTGCAAGCAGCTAGCCTGCGCGCTCACTGCCACTGCCAGGTTTCGATAAAACAATTATAGTCTGTCACAGGAAACAAAAGAGTGTGTTTTGTAATGTTTCTTTTTCAAGATCATCCAGTATACATTTAAAAATCAGCTTTTCCATAAGTGCTTTATGCACTTAGCCAATCATAATCATTTTCATCTGTAGTGCTAAATTGGGGTTAATAGTTTTGATGATTTGAAAAAGATAATTGAAAATGAAAGCTTCAGTTTTGATGTTGAACTTCAAAAAATACGTATTCAAACTGAACTTCAGTTTAAATATAATTTTGATTTCATTTTGTATGTGTTTTACTTTCATTTTTCATGTTCATATATGTTTTGATGTTTGAGTTCTTTTTCCAAACCCAGATTTTTTGCCTTCGGATTCGGATCCTATTTTTTGCAGCTTCAGATTTTTTTGCATTCAGATCTTTTGTTCTTCTTTCAGATGTTTTTTTTTCAGCTTCAGACTTCTGGCATAGGGGTGTGGTATCAACCGAGAGGGGCGTGGAATAATGAGTGACAGCATGAGTAGAATGAGGACCTACATTGCTAGATACTAAACAATATCAAAACCACAAGCATATATATCGTACATTTTTTATTCATTGACGTGAAATACGTAGTAGTGATGTCCATAAGACATCCAAGCGCTGTTTACAAGAACACTTGGGATCAGCATATCTACACTTCTTTTAACTTTTAACTGTGGAATAGATCTTTAGGCATAATCAGGTACATTTGCCAAAAGCATGGTTACTAACTATGTTAACAACTTACATACTGTAGTTGGAACCATGCAACTGAATTGGTAGCTCTCACTATAAATACGTTTGACCGCACCTAATTCTGATTGTGCCAAAAGTTTGTTTTACGGATGAAAGCTAAAAGAACCCATTAGTAAATGTGCCCGCCCCTAAAGTCCTTGTGAACAGTTTTTGGATTTATGGATGTCACTAATATGTTAATGAACTTATAATACAAGATATGGTTATGGCTTTGGTACCGTTTGGCATCTAGTACAAGCAGATACTGAAGGCAGCGATGTAGGACTTCAGCCTTTTGTTATACCACGCCCCTCTCAATTGATGCCACGCCCCTCTCAATTGATGTCACGCCCCCCTCGTTGACACCACGCCCCCTCATTGACACCAAGCCCCTCTCGGTTGACACCACGCCCCCTCATTGACACCACACCCCCCTCATTGAAACCAAGCCCCTCTCGGTTGACACGACGCCCCTCCCAGTTGCTACCACGTATGACACTAAAATAGGTAAAAATGGAAACTTCTGAAAATGTCTGAAATTGGAAGAAATAATATTTGAAACTGTAAAAAAATATGACCTGAACTTGAAATATCAAAATATATATGCTAGTAATTGCTAAGTTACATCATTACAAAAAATCATTTCAGCAACATGTTTTATTAGATATGTAATGTATTTTTTGCTCAATAGTGACATGGTTTATTCATTATGACTGTATATTTAGCTCCGTGGCAACATGTTCATTGATCATTACTGTATGTTTACGACGTTTTTAAAAAGGTGTGTTTTTATTAATTATAAAAGAAAATTAGTCGTTTTCAATATTTTACTTAATTTTCTCTTGATTTAGTGGCAGTACTCTATTTCAATTTTCTGAATGAACACATTTCTTGACAAGGGCAGAACCTAAACTCCAAAAAAACAAAACATTGCTAATTGTGACTGTGGGTTTGCTGCGGCTAATCCTGGTTACAGTCAGTCAGAAATTGCACCAACACTGGAGAGAATCGCTAATAAAAACCAGGGCTGTCTGGTTGCTATATTGAATTCGAATATGTTGCTGAAAACTCATGAGACATGACCAGACTGGAGCAAGCCTGAAACAGTCTCTGCAGGTTAGGTTACAATGTTATATTTTTGATTATTACAAATTTTATTCATTTTTTACAATATGTGGATAACTGAGTCTTGTTATTCAGACACGTCGACAGACGCATTGCCTCTTGTTTACAATTTTTCCTAATTGTTTTTCCGGTTTTAATAATAATAAGTCTCACAACAAATTCTGTTGTCCCTGCTGTACCAAAATTGTACCAAACCGTGAACCCAAAACCCAGGTTTGTACTAAACCGTGAATTGTGGACTTATTATATCCCAATACTAAACATGAAAAATTGTGAAAACGGCTTCTTAGTTTACACAGTGACTTCTTGCATGGTTTTCTCCTTTTTTTATTGGACAGTTTTCTATATATAAACAATATGGCTTTAACGGTCCTTCACAAATATCAAAAGGACCAAGTTCATGCTGAAACAAACAAAAAAACAGAGAAAAGGCAAATCAAACAATTGAGATATTATTAAATATTAAGGTTCTAGGGCTTTCTTTGTAAAATATATTATTTTCTGTTATACTAAATAGTGTCAATGCACTATTATTCTTCATAAGTTTAAGGCCTTTTGCGTAAAAAAAACTCATAAAGGAAAATTAACTTAGGTTTCACGTTCATATATTTGGATTTGCATAAATACAGTTTTAAAAATAAGGATCATATTGATCAGAAAGTCATCTTTGTTATTGTCCATGATGAGGCCGCTTCTGTTTCTCATCGCACAGAAAGCAGTAGAAGGAGAATTCCTTCTATTTTTGTTTGTTTCAGATCGGTTAAAACAGAGACGCACGACCAACGTTACGGCATACTGGCTTGTTCTTGGGTTGGCCCCAGAAGCAGTATTATCCCATGATTGCTATGAAAAACGTCATGGCTTAACAAGCGGACAGATCTCTGCACCTTGTTGGGTGCAGTCGGGCTCTTCCCCTCCCCCCAAGCGTGTGGCTCAGCTCAGCCTGTTATTGTTCAAATCTCAGGGTTGGAAAAGTGATTTCACTCTCAAATAATGCAAAAGCTTATCTTTATTATATTACTGTTTCAGTTGCTAGCATTTCATTTGGGAGAGAAGCTTCAGGAATCTTCTTGTCTAACCAATTGAACCAGTTCAGACTGTTTGAGAACATGTTGGCTCTTTTCACATTGCAGAGGTTAACCATCCCCAGCAGCTGCCCAGCCAGTTTTGCTAACTTGATGAGGAAGTGCTGGTTGACTGAGCCGAAGGTATGGCGCCCCCATGTGTCAGCCTTAGCTATATACTGTAATTACTCTCGACAACATGCCAGCTTTATGTTTCCTGCTTGCTGAGTCAAACAGAAACTGTGCAAAAACATGTTTGATGCTCTTTGACAAACATACTCAGAGGGCAGGTGTAAGATGCTCAGTATAACCTGTTTGTTTGGTAGATGCAGGCTTGCACACATTGCACACACATGTCTGTAAATGTGCTTGGGAATCGTGGGGCAGCATGGGGTTTACCCACAGGTTTGGGTTGTAGCAGTAACTGTAAGTGAACGATCATGGAGCTGAGCAACAGAGTAACAGGAGCTCATTGTTTGTCAGGGTCAGTTCAATGAAGAATGCAGGCTTTGTCAGGCAAGCCAATAGCCTGCCTGATGGAACCAATAAAGCCTGTCCCATAGAGAAGGGGACAAAAGCTATATATACCCTAATATATTCTTCATTCATTCAACTTTCACCTGCTTTTTCAGTAAAAAAATAAAGGTCATGGTGTACCCTCTCTCAGGAAACAGGGGACCCAGGGCTGGGGACACCCTGGATGGGATGCCAGTCTATCTCAGGGCCCAGGGCTGGGGACACCCTGGAAGGGGTGCCAGTGCATCTCAGGGCCCAAGGTGGGGGACACCCTGGAAGTGGTGCCCTATCCTAGGTTATTCCCTGCATTGCTCCCATAGATTCTGGGAAGGACTCGATACTCCCGTGACCCTGAACAGGACCATCAGATATAGAAAATGGATGAACGGGTAACTGTAATTTTTCCTTCTCCAGGAAAGGCCAATATTCAAGCACATATTGTCAACCTTGGAGTTCATGTCTGACGACAGTCAGCTTCCTGAGCAGTGCAACTCCTTCCTGCAGAACAAGGCAGAGTGGAGGTACTCTGAAAATACGTGTCTGCTAATCAAAAATACATGTAAATGTACTGCCCGCACGCTACAGCAGTAACGTTCCATTTGGTTCCTCAGTCTGCACAGATGTTGTCACTGGTGCAATCCAGAAGTGACTGAATCGGGCGTGAATGCAATACACTGATGTTAAATATAGATATTAAAAGCATTTCTAAGTTGAAGGCTAAAGGCACAATATCTTCCATCTGCTTCTCCTCCTCGTCGTGCCCCAAACTGAAAAGAATCAAAGTTCCTTTCAAGCTAAAGTGTTTAATTGGCCTCTAGAAGGCTGTGCAGGCAAGGCGTGATGAAGGCAGCTGCTGCGTAAGTCGCGTCTGCCTCGTCGCCTCGCCTCCCCTTCGTAGATCAGCCGGGGTCTTGCGGTAACATCCTGCCCTTATGCTAAGGCGAGCCTTCCTGGCCAATCAGCAGCTTTAGATCAGCCGGCCCCCAGGGACAGGACGGGCACCTGAGCGTACTCCGAGGAGATGGAGGAGAGCACAAGGTCCTCCTCCTCCTCCTGACATCTCCTCCTCCTGACGTCTCCTCTCCCGGGGAAGTCGGTGGATTCTGATGAATAGTCTCCTATTCTTACCTTCATCAGGAGGAAAGTTCATTGAGGGCATTCAGGATTTCCTGCAAAGATTTCATGCCGTACTCTCCCCTTATGATGTCACAATGCAACATGGAAGGTGGTATTTAGGTTCTGGCTATACCCAATGGCACCTTTTAAAACTAGAAACGCTCTGAGTGGCAACACTGATGGCAAACAGTACTCAGTTCTGGAGAAAAGGGGATGCCTTTCCAGTTAATTTTGGCCCAGAAGATTCCAGCTGTGGTCTATAATAAGAACGCCTTGTTCTGGAGGTGGTCCAGCGTATCATGGGGGTACTCTCGTTTCCATTATCACCGCTATGGGCACCTGACGTCAATGTGGAGAGGGACAAAGGAAGCGGGGGGAAAAGTGTGAGGAAGAGGAACAAGCAAAACGTGCTCCCCATGGGAAATCTCAGAATCGTTTGTGAGGAAAGCGGCCAGCAATGAAATCCATCACGAGAGGAGCTTTGAACATGGAGGGAAAGATCTGAGCATGGGGGCCCTGGGGGTTGGGGGATAGGGGTGGGTAAGTTAGGGTGGGAATTTCGGGCTATCTTACATATTTATAAATAGCTACAAAGACGGCTGAAAATTCTTCCAACTCTGCAAGGCCTAGGCTTTGGAATAGAGAGCGCCACCTGCTGTTGATTGTCCCTATAAACCATATCATACCACAGGTTTAAATGAGCTTCTATTTATCTAAATTATTCCACCCAGTTACGTGCTGCCTTCATCCAATTAAATGAAGACGGTACCTTACTGATGTTCTAAAGCCAAATTTTTCAAATATATCACCCCAAGCAGGTTAACTGTACTCGTGCTTGTCAGGTTGTAGCAGCATCAAATGCTCTCAGCTATTCTCCTCTGCCACGGTATCTTGTTTACAGACTGGGAATCGAAATAGCAGGAAGTGGGCTGTGTCACATGTCCATGCTGATCATGTGACCCTGCTCGGTTCAGGTGTGAGATCGAGGCCACGCTGGAGAGACTAAAGAAACTGGAAAGGGACCTGAGTACCAAGGAGCAGGAGCTGAAGGAACGGGAGCACCGCCTTAAGATCTGGGAGCGCAAGCTGATCGAGCAGTCCAGCGAGCCGGTGAGCCCCCACTCCCCCGAGCGTGACACTCGTGGAATCCTACTTTCCTGCGCTGCACATGTAGTGGTCTGTGTTGTTTGCCCATTCTGTGACGTGGTGCCAATATGGCACCAGGCTGAGTGCCTGCCATACCTCTGTTTTTAGGAGGGAGCGGCCCGCAGTGAGCGAGGCACTGTGGCATTATGGAGCCCCTGCTTGTAGGAGGGAGCGGCCCGCAATGAGCGAGGCACTGTGGCATTATGGAGCCCCTGCTTTTAGGAGGGAGCGACCCGCAGTGAGCGAGGCACTGTGGCATTATGGAGCCCCTGCTTTTAGGAGGGAGCGGCCCGCAGTGAGCGAGGCACTGTGGGGCCCCCGCATACAGCAGGGAGTAGCCTACATTGGTCTGAAGGGCAGGGGGCTGCTTTCTCTCCCGCTCACCATTCTGCTTTTTCATATTGCACTCTGGCCACCAGAGCTTCCAGTCTGTGTCTCAGTATGGTTATTATGCTGCACTGGTGCCTGACCTTGGGCCCTCTGGCTTCTTGCTGACTAACCCCAGTCTCCTCATGCTACTTCTCATGCCGTTCTGCGGCGTTACACTTGTTTTTCCCCCAGAATGCATTGCCTTACCTGCTCTGTTCTCCATCTCCTTCACTGCTGAAGTTCACAGTATAACCCAGTACTGAAGTTTATTCTCTGTTTTTGATCTTTAAAACAACCTGTTTGTTTTTATTTCCCTTTCTCCTGTACGATCATTCTCAAAAAGTACATGCCATGGTTTCTGTACCCAATCTTCCCAATGACCATGATACTACAGCTTCTGTCACTGCGCTTTTCATTCTAATCCTTTCTTTTTCTTCCTGTCTTCTCTCCCTTCTCAGCCTTTCTTGCCCATTGCCTCAAAGATTAGCTCAGAGTTGTTCTTCGAGTCAAGGATGGAGGACTCGAAGAGCCTGGAGATGGCTTGTGAGATCAGGGCCTCCAGTAACGGGGAGGTGGATGGGCAGAGCCTGCAGGAGTCTCTTGGGGACTCGCTCGCCCCCAGGCCCACGTTGTGGCATACAGGTCAACATGCGGGCCCAGCAGAACTCTTCAGAGTCCAAAAGAAACACAAGATTCACAAGCCTTGGCTGTGGGAGATTTCCACTGGTCAAGCGAGGACTGCGATTGAGGCGCCCCCTGCTGGCTGTGTGTTTCCCAGCCCCTGTTGCGCAGCTTAGCAGCATGTGGCTACTCCGATGGGTGCCTTATACAAGTTTCTTTTGTACTTCTGTGTAAAAACCTCCTACATTTGCTTGATTTCACTTGTGTGTTGCTTGACTCTGTTACTTACGTGCAGTTTCAAGTAATTGCCATCTTTGAGGACTTTTTATAAAAAGCACTGTGTATGTTTATACGTGAATGCTAAATGGCTTGATTGAAAGCGTGGCGTTTGGGTTCGCCGAACCCCTCCCTGGCACTGTCTGAGGCACGTTCCACTGAGCCACTCGTATGTGATGCGTGGCACCAACGGAGCCCCAGGCCACGAGGAGGCTGCCCACCTGCGTGCCCACAGACGCGATGCTGCGCTTTGCCAATGAGCCGACACCTTTCTCCCCGGAAGATCGGCCAATCATACGGTGGTAACTGGCTGGGACGGATGGTCGCGGATGTGAAGCAGTTTTGATTGGCTTAGGCTTCTTGGCGGTGTGACAGCCCAGCCAGTAACAGAGTGCGTGCTCTGTGGCTTTTTGAGGCATGTATATATTACAGCGTGACCAAAGAAGACCAAATTTCCCACAATGTGAAGGTATTTTCAGCCCCCGCAAGGGGAAACAATTTTACAAAACTGTGGCTGCAATCAAAAAACTAAAAATGGGCTGGGTTAAGGGTTCAGTTAGTCATTTTTCGGACTAGGATATTGCCCATAGAAATTAATGGATGGTCCCCACAAAGATGTAAATACAAGCGTGTGTGTGTGTGTGGATTCTGGGCAAATGAGATTTGTTTCTTTGGTGAGTGATTGTTTTTAATTTTCAGTCAGCTTCTAGTAATAACCTTTACAGTTGGACAGGGGGGGCCCCAGAGCACCACGCTCTTACACATCAGAAGGTGCCTCTGTACAGCTGTAACAGTTCTCACATGGTATTTGACAGTCTGTGTCTGACCTCATTTGCGTAACGTAGTTTCCTGTTTCACTGGGAAAAAATAAGTAGACTATCAGGGTACCTCCACAAAACACTTCTCTCTTCTTTGAAATTCAGTTTCTCAGCTGAGAGACTACAGGGTAATGTGGGCTGTTATAATAGGCTTGTTCCCCTGAGTGCCCCCCGCTGGCACTCTGTTTGACCCCCAGTGTGTCTTATACACTGTGCTTTTGGGGGGCGTATCAGAAGATGCCGCCAGCCCTTTATTCATTTTCATACTTGTGACGCTGACTGCTTGTAAGATTTTTGTGTGTCTGATACTGTAGGTTGTATTTCGAAACACATTTCGGCGCCAGTCTGCTGGATCACTGTCCTCCATATGCTTGTTTTTCAATAAACTTTGGCTTAAAATTTCTCTTATATTTCTTTGTTTTTCTTTTACTCCCTGTTTGACTTGCGTTTAACTTTCCTGATTCTGATAAACACAGACACCAGAGAAGCTATCCTGATAATTGATGAAGTACGTTGAATATTTTGATGCTACAAACACATTTTAGTTTTAAATGTGAAATCTTTAAAAATGGTTGTTAAATGTGGATTTATGTCTGAAAAATATATCTAATTATTAACCATTTATTTGGACTATTTGATTTTAAAGTGGGAGCAGCATTTTAAACAGTTTTCAACTGTGATAAATCATTTGTTTCGGAGACATTCTGATCATTTCTTAAGATTAAGACGTGATTTTTTTTGTCTTGAAAAACTTCTAAGCTGTATGACAAGTAAAAAGAATGTAAATCTTTAGCATTGCTGAAAATGCATGGCTTACAAGTAGGCGTTAAAAAGGTCAATGCAATCCTACAACTATAACTAAACAGCACATGTAGTGAGATTACCCGGTTATCTTTTTACTTTGTGTGAAAAGCCAAATGTGTGAATTGTGCATGTAGCCTCAATATTATACTGTACTGATAATATCTTAATAGGTTCGGTGGATATAAAGTGTATACACCCCTGTCTTTTCCCACCTTTAATGTGACCTATAACCTGTACAATTCAATTGAAAAACAATTAAATTTGTTAGGGGGTAAATATAAAAAATAAACATTTAGTAAACTAGTTGCATAAGTGTCACACCCTTAAACTAATACTATGTTGAAGGACCTTTTGATTTAATTACAGCATTCAGTCTTTTTGGGTAGGAGTCTCTCAGCCCGCCACATCTTGACTTGGTAATATATGCAGAAGTGCTCCAAATCTGTCAGATTGCGAGGGCATCTCCTGTGCACAGCCCTCCTCAGGCCACCACAGACTTTCAGTAGGTCTGGGCTTTGGCTGGGTCAGTCTTTTGTTGATTTGGATGTCTGCTTGGGGTCACTGTCGTGCTGAAAGGTGAAAGTCCTCTTCATCTTCAGGTTTCTAGCAGACACCTGCAGGATTTGGGCCAAACTGGTATTTGGAACAGTTCATAATACCCTTGTCGCCTTGACTAAAGCCCCAATTCCAGCCCGAAAGCATGATGCTGCCACACCAGGCTTCGCCGTGGGCATGGTGTTTCTTTTTGGTGATGCACGGCGTTTTGCGCTTTTGAAATTTTGGCTTGCCTTCATACATTTCCCCACATTTTTGGGAGAGAGTGTTTTGCTAAATTTAGCCAGGCCTGAATGTTCTTTGTAAGAAAAGGCTGCCATCTTGTGATCCTACCCTATAGTCCCGACATGTGGAGAATTCAGGAGACTGTAGTGACGTGTAGAACACAACCAGTAGTTGCCAGAAATTCCTGCAGCTCCTTCAGTGTTGCTGTAGGTCTCTTGGCAGCCTCCTTGACCAGTTTTCAATAATTTTGGAAGGACCTCCAGTTCTCAGTGATGTCACTTTTGTCCCAATTTTTCTCCACTTCTCGATGACTGTCCCATGGTATCTAACACAGTGGGATTTTTTGCACCCTTCTCCTGACTGATACCTTTCAAGAATGAGTAAGCTCTCTGCAAACCACGGCCTTCGCTGTAGGATGCAACTGAGTAAATGTCAGGAAAATCCTGCTAGGACAGCTGAAATTTATTTGGGGTTAATTTAATTGAAGGCAAGTGTGAACCCTAAAAGACTGAATGCTGCAATTAAATCAAAAGGTGTTTCAACAAAGCATTAGTTTAAGGGAGTGTACACTTATGCAATGAGCTTTTTTTATATTTATTCCCCTAACACATTTGTTTGTTTTTCAATTACATTGTACAAGTTATAGTTCACATTGAAGGTGGGAAAAGTTTTAAAATTATTTATCATGGTCTCTTTCTCATCACAAAATCCTGGCATTTTAACAGGGGTGTGTGCACTGTTTAGTATCCACTGTGCATGGCCTTTGGACTCCACAGCCTGAGAGGAGTAACACTCCCCATTGATAACTGCTGACTGAATCGTGGTGTGCATTCTAGCCACCAGGGGGCAGCACATGACATGAAGCACTAAACTCCAAAGCCTGGTTCATTCTTCACTTTCCTGTGTCCATGCACAGTCATGCGCGTGGACCCTTGTGTACGTACTACATTTGTTACAGCATGCTGCGGTATTTTGAAATATGGTGATAAAATTAGCTGGGACACCCCCTTGCCTGGTGAATTTTATTGCCATGATTTCAAAATGCTTGAATAACATTGCTTTCGAAAATACTGAATACTATGGTACCTCTGCATCTCACAGCTGATCACTGTAACCTCTGTAACAGCTGTTCTACTACTCTTTCTTCATTGACCACTGCACTGTGATACTCAGTACTGCCACCTACTGGAAACACCTAATCAATTTTCTAGCACAAGCTCATTCTACATGCATCAACACACATAATGTCCACTGGACATAAAAATCTAGGCTTCATGTGTACAGTATGCTGGACACCCCAATGTTGAAATTTACGTCACTCCCCCTGTGCATGGACCGTAATGGCATACAAAACAAAGTATGACTTGACCGTCTCACTGGGGCACATGGTGCTGCTCTGTTATGAAGTTTCAGGCCTGTATTATGTTTTTCTGACTTTCTCCTTTTGCCCAAACGCACGTCTGTTTCCCTTTGTCTGCAGTAGACTTCAAATAAAATGATCCGAAATGAGGTGTGAGATTACAGCAGTGTGTTTAAATGATATATGTAGTGGCATATTTGCAGCTCTGTAATCGTTTAGCACTCGAGTAGTAGGACAACAGGCTTGGCCTATGGGTAGGTCAACGAGGCTGCAGAACAGCGCCTCACAGTGGATATTAAGTGCTTTCCATCTGTTTATCTTTCAGACCTCCAGTGTGGTTACCCTTGCATAAATGGGTATCAACGCCACTTGCTGGTGTTGCTTAGGGAATTTCTGGCTTATTACACTCAGTAACAGTTACTAAACTTTGCAGGGTCAGAACAGGCCATGAGGAATACTCAGCCCAGAGCTCTGTTGTTAACTCTCTCACGGCACAGTGTGATCCAGGCACTCATAATCCTTTGGTCAAAGTTGCCCTGTGAATAACGAGCACAATACTTCCATGGATGGGCCACAGTGCAGAGCCAGAAACTGGTTCAATATAGTTCTCTTTGGCCCTGCACAGGCCGCGTCAGCTGAGCCTAGCAGTGATTGCTGATTTGCTCCTTTGTCCTACATCTTTTCCCTTCTCTGCAGCTCCTCCCATCACTGGACATTCATGCTTGGACTGAAGAGCATGTGGTTCGTATCTGATGTGTTCTTCATACAATCAGGTCGGGCTCTCCAAGGCCAATCTTTGTAAATCTTTAGTATCCTGATGTAAAAATGTTAGGTCTCTTGAGATGATTGCATTTTAGCTTGGCCTTACTATCATTAGTAATAATAATAAATTGATCATTGATTTTGCTTTTGATTTCCTCATTGTTTTATCCAACAGCATTTCTGGATGCAGCAAATTCTAAGTTCAGGTGGGTCATTGGCAGCATCGTTTCAGGCAGTGCAATGTGGTGGTACAATGAGTAAGATTCTGAAAGATTTATAATTAAGTTGCATATTAGAAAAGCTTATAGGATGCATTGCATTTATTGCAATGACCTGCTTTCACTAGAGCAGACATCATAGATGTACTTATGCACGTTTGACAATGGAGCTCATTGTGTCTGCTTGTGTGTCGCTGTGGCTGCAGACAACTCAGTGGGTGATGTGCAGCTCTACGCAGACCTGTTTAAGGAGAACCACATCACTGGCAGACGGCTGCTGCTGCTGACAGAGGCTGACATGAAGGACATAGGCATCAGGTCCAAGGGGCACATCATTCACCTCAAGGTACCATCTGGGCTCTGCTCTCCACCTGACAGAGTCCAGCCATAACAGGGACTTCCCAACCCTGGTGCTGCACACACCACTTCTGGTCTGTGTGATATTCAGTGTATTTTGCTTTGATTTAAGCTGTATTCAAATTAATTAAGTGTAGGAGCTTGCTATAATTTCATTTAAATTAGGAAATGAATAACATCAAAACAAACTACTGACAAATGTTTTATGGCTTGTTTCTTTTATAAATGAATAAAATTGATGGAAAATCGATTTTCATAGCATAAAGCCTTTAATTTCAAATGTTTTGTGCTTAACCCCTAAAAATGAGCAGAAATGATTACACAGACACTTCTTCACCATTACAGTTCCTTGGCTATTATCAGCTAAATGTTAAAACATGTTATAACGAGACGACAATTGTTCACTTTAAAAGGTTTAGAATGAAAAGCTTTTCAGATTTTAAACATCAGGTACATTGGTCTGGCGGAGCACTAAGATGTTATAGACCACCAGACACAACCATCCATATTTATCCACAATACCTGCAATAAACTGGTCTTTCATTTGAGTGCAGGCTTTTGAGGTTGACCAGACACATAAGGAACTGCTCTCAGATGCATTGTGTTCACACCCAGTCCTGCCCCCTGTGCTCACCCTTAACCCTTGACCGTATGTAATAATAATGCAAGAACATTTTTTCCACAGTCCGAAATCGAGAAGTTAACCAACGACTACTTGGCAATTTTCCATTTCCCCCCATTAATGAAGGTCAGGATTTGTCATTTTTATTTTAAAAAATCATGCATGTTTACCAGTAGCAAATGAATGAAAATGCCTTTTAAAGTGCTATTATTTGTGGTCTTTTCACTGGCAGGATGAGGAGGAAGAGGAATATGAAGAAAAGGTCATAAACTTGGAGCTGGTTTTTGGATACCACTGGAAACCTGGAACTGGCCCCCAGGTAGCGTGCAGCTGGTGACACGGCGGCAAAGACGACATTTCAGCTGAACTTCTCGAAGCTAATCGACACGAGGTCGTATTCTGTTAAAATGGGCAAAACGTTAAAGCCGTCACCCGTTCCTGTCTTGTGCACCGCCTGACACCCCCAGCTGAACAGCAGACCCCTCTGTCCGCATTGTTATTAGCGGCATGCTAATTAAAACACGTCGCCTTTCATTGCCTCCGATTTTCACATTCATTTCATATTCATCACAAGGTAATGCTCCCCGTCATTGCAAGCAAATATTGACCACTCTCTCGCTAAGTAGATTCTTTCAAAACATCCCATTTGCTGCTCTTTATTTAAAATAAAAGAAATAGATAAATCTTTCATGTGGGTAATATTTCGGATTCATCCCCCACTTGCTCAGAGTCCTTTGTAAGCCTCTTAGAGGGTGCCAAATGCTTGCTCCTCCACTTCATGTTTGAATATAATCAAAAATGGCCCATTTAGCCAGAAGTCATTTTCTTTTTAAAAGGCAAATGTTATTTAATCTTTCAGCTGTTCATTGTTCCCATCATAAATAGTCTCTTTTCAGTGCGTTCAGCGGGGCTGGAATGAGCCTGCTAATTGCCTCCCATTTCCACTGACATGTGGTGGTTTAGTGCGTAGAAACACAGCGGGGAGAAGGAAACAGGAGGCTGAGAAAATGAGAGCTAATTATTCTCCCTGCCTGATGTCAGCTTCCATGTCAGTCTTGTTTTTACAAACTGTAAGGTTTTTCGCACCAAATAAAACAAACCCGTGTGCTGTTTTTTTCCTCTTTCCCCCCTCCCCTTTTCGCTGGCGGTGTCATGGAAGCAGCTGCACTTCTCAAAGACAAAATGAAGCCCGCGATTGTGTGTCCAGCGTCTGACAGCGGCGAGGCCCGTTAATGAGGATATCAGTACTCTGCCAAAGCGAGCTGCGCTGAATTATGTATGAAGCGTCATTAGAGGCACTCTGCTCCCCGCATCATTACCGGACATTGTTTCTGCCGCTGTGATGAGGCCGGCATGGACCGCGAGCCTGCTGCAGAGTCGTTAGCCTGCCTTCACTGAGCCCTGTCACATCCCACGGGGATGCTGAAGGACTGGGCCGCTGCTCTTTCTGCAATTTAGCACAACTCCTTCACAAGTTAGTGTCACACCTTCTGTAAGTTACTGCAGCTCCTTCCATCAGTTAATGCAGCTCCTTCTGTGAGTTAGCACAGCTCCTTCCATCAGTTAGTGCAGCTCTTTCTGTGAGTTAGTGCCGCTCCTTCCGTCAGTTAGTGCAGCTCCTTCTGTGAGTTAGTGCAGCTCCTTCTGTGAGTTAGCGCCGCTCCTTTTGTGAGTTAGCACGGCTCCTTCTGTGAATTAGCGGTGCTCCATCCGTGAGTTATTGCAGCTCCTTCTGCAAGTTAGCGCCATTCCTTCTGTGAGATAGCTCTGCTCCTTCTTCTAGTTAGTGGAGCTCCAAGTATCACCTCAGAAAATATTATTCTTGTATAGAAGACTAACTGAAAGCCAAAATATAAATGTCTTAAGTCTTTCTTTTATCTTGATTTGAATGTAGCCTAAAGGTTGATGTATACTTCTGTGGGGAATCTACATTGCCATGTATCCTACCTTGTAGCCTACACCATTGCCTGGTGCACACCTCCCATGAAATCCCCAGAAACATGTCGCAGCAACACAGACCGCAACAACTGAGATTGGTCCATTGGGTAGAATCACATTTTTTCCTTTGTAAATGTTTTGTTGTTGATTGTTTCCAGGTGGGGGGATTTTAGTGGGGGACGAATTTTGTTTAGCTCATTGTTAGCCTGTTGTTTCATCACGGTTGCAGCCATTCACATTCTTAAAAAAACATGGCTGCAACCATTCACGCTAGGGCTGAACAGTATTAGAAGTTTTCAGATGTGTTTTTTTTTTGCAATAATTAATTTCATATTTAGAAAGCAAAAAGGAGCTCAAAATTAAAATTCTCACAATCTGTCTATGAGTGATTTAAAAAGCAAGGATGAAAATAATTATGATTGTCTCTGAGAGCACATGCAGAGCTCGTGCAAAAGCAGTGGCAGTAAACTTTACACTGATTTTTAAAGTATAAATGCTCACAACAGCATAAGCCATGGTGTAAGCTCTGCAAAGACTCGGTGCAGAAGTATAGATGCTTACAATGGCATAAGCTCTGCGTAGACTCGGTGCAGAAGTATAGATGCTTGCAACAGTGTAAGCCATAGCGTTAGCTCTGGATAGACTCAGCCCAAAAGTATAGATGCTCACAATGGCGTGAGCCAAGGCATAAACTCTGCATAGACTAGCCGCAGAAGTATACAGTAAATGCTTGCAACAGTGTATGGCATGGCATGAGCTCTGTATAGACTCGGTGCAGAAGTATAGATGCTCGCAGCAGTGTACGCGATGGCATAAGCTCTGCATAGACTCGGTGCAGTATAGATGCTTACAACAGCGTGCAGCAGTATAAGTTTCTTTACTTTTACTTAAGTATGAAAAGTGAGTACTTTTTCCACCACTGGCACAGCCCCTTTTTTGAGTTAGCGCCATTCCTTCTGTGAGTTACAGCCACTCCTGTGATCTCTTTGTACACCAGACATTGGCTTTCCTTTTACAGCTTATATATACAAACTGGAACACTTTAAACAAGACACTGCATTTAAATTCTTTTGTAAAATTTTTAGGAGGTACCAAAAACTAAGAAAACAATTACAGTTTGCTTTCCCCTCTTTGTATGAAATCTTAATGTTCTTGGACGCTGTTTCATTCGCTGTCTTGTCTCTTATTTAGACATTTTATAAACTGTTAATAGCTGTTGGCAGGGACCTGATTGGAGGAGATGTTTATCTGCTGGCTGGTTCCCAGGCGTCCCTGATTTTAAGTGCCCTGCTGTTTTTTCCTTTGCTTTCTTGGCCTATTATAAAAAGCTCCCATCGTATCCAAACCAAGATAAAAATAGCAGACACACCTCCTGTAGAGAAGAACACAAGCTTTTAGTAGAAACTCTTTCTGGGTACTTGCTGCATGCTCTCAACAGTATTTAATTATAGTGGAGCTTCAGGAGAGTAACTGCCATATCTACAATACATATGTAGAATAAATATGCCCAAAGTGTAATTTGTATATTCTATACATTGTATAGTTAATATACAGTATATGCTAATTTGTTACAGTAGATACCGTGTGTGAGTATTTATTATATATATGTATGTCTAATATGTAATTAGCAACATTATGTGTTTTTATTTCACATACATTTTAACAGTGCACAACAAAGAAAATATTGAAGAATTGTGTTTTTGCCTGAGAACAACCTCTAGGTTGCACTGTTGGTCCAGGTGATCGAATGACTGAAAATGTGGTTTAATGGCATTGATTGATATTATGAAAATCCTTACTGGCATCCATGGAAGAAGGTACTTTTCCCAGCATCCCGCAGACATCGTGTTACATATCTTGCTCCCTCTCTCTGTCACCCCCACTCCCCTCCCCCGCACAGGACTGTAAGTGGAAGATGTACGTGGAGCTCGACGGAGATGAAGTGGCAATAGCTTACATTAAAGATGTCACGTTCAACGTCAACAGACCCGAGACGGATGTTGTTAAGATGACCAAGGTGTGTAGGAGTCAACGAAAAACGTTTTACACCCTGGGCCGGAAGAAGACTGGTTAATTACATATTACATGTTTTTTATTGAGTGATCTAACTTCTTTACATGTAAGCATTCGGTGTATGGTGACAGATGCATGTCTTGTGTTTACAGCCGCCGTTCGTAATGGACAAGTGGATAGTTGGACTGGAAGAAAACCAGGTTGTGGAATGCGTTGTGAATTATGAGGTGAGCTGTATTTGAGGATGAAAGTTTTTCTTAAATCTGTTGTGTAGTGAGCTAAGACCCCCAGATAAACAAGACGTATATGTAATGAGAGGTGTCAGCTACAGTGACTGAAGGCTAACATTGTTTTCTGGCTTATATGGACAGACCACGAGTTTCAGATGACCTCTTGTAGACTGCAGGCAATGTCCTAAGAGCAGCAGCCTGAAACGGTGGCTTTGCTGTTAGGACATTGTGCCGGTAGTTGCCGGTTCAAAACTCTCATGGCTGCCAAAGTGATTTCTCGCCACCAATAATGGCTAACCTTCTCCATGGAGTTCTTTTTTCGCTTTCGGCAAAAGCATCAGCTAAATAGATGTATAGAAAATGCATATGTATATAGCTTGGGATCAAGTTTGTCTATTAAAAATATAGTCCTCCCCCCCCCAAAAAAAGTAATGTCTCTGATCTTCTCTAT
>JAODUD010000001.1:34975889-35005048 GCA_026784285.1 Stomatorhinus walkeri | reverse complement strand
TACCTGCACAAGCTTATCTACACTGTCTTACTCGCACAGACCTACCTGCACAAGCTTATCTACACTGCCTTACTCGCACAGGCTTACCTGCACAAGCTTATCTACACTGCCTTACTCGCACAGACCTACCAGCACAAGCTTATCTACACTGCCTTACTCTCACAGGCTTACCTGCACAAGCTTATCTACACTGCCTTACTCGCACAGACCTACCTGCACAAGCTTATCTATACTGCCTTACCCGCACAGGCTTACATGCACAAGCTTATCTACACTGCCTTACTCGCACAGACCTACCTGCACAAGCTTATCTATACTGCCTTACTCGCACAGGCTTACATGCACAAGCTTATCTACACTGCCTTACTCGCACAGGCTTACCTGCACAAGCTTATCTACACTGTCTTACTCGCACAGACTTATCTACACTGCCTTACTCGCACAGGCTTACCTGCACAAGCTTATCTACACTGCCTTACTCGCACAGACCTACCTGCACAAGCTTATCTACACTGCCTTACTCGCACAGACTTACCTGCACAATGAGCAGTGCTACTAAGCAGAGAGACAAGATATTAGCCTCCATATCTGACCTCTGTCCTCAGCAATAAATATACTCGATGAAACCCAGAGCGGAGCAGCCTTCCAACCTGAGAACTATACTCCAGGCAAAAACAACCTGCTACGATCTCAGGCGATCTTAGCGACATGATGCCAAAGTACAAATAAACTACACAGTAGTAAAGTACACATAAACTACACAGTGCTGAGAGGGAACAAACATAATGCTGAACAATCAACACGGGGGTATCATGATATATTAATGTGCAATAATCAATACAGCTATAGAGCGCCAGGCTGATGACAGAGTAAGACGTTTATTTCAGGATATAAGCTGTCTACCTTTTCCCTCCTTTTGTTTCAAGCTTTTATTTAGAAATCTCTATAATATAGATTTGTTCCAGAAGACAGGAGTCATTAGTACTTTTGTAAAGGTCAGTTGATTATAATAAGAATCTATTTCATTCCCTCTCATCATTTAAAGGGTAAATCAGCTTTTCATGGCAGGCAAAATGAGATACTTAAACAGAGGCCTCGCTCTCTACAATAACACTTAAACTGTGTTCTTTTGTGTGGGTTTTTTCATGTGAACAATAGCAAATTATATCTGGAAATAAAAAAGCTTTTCATAATGAATCACACATTTACTGATTGCAAATAATTGCGATAAGCGGCTTATTTTCCTTGGGTCGCCGAAGGTGACTTAATATCTGCGGTGAGACTAATGTGTGCGTTTGGCCCCTAACCCTCTGCTGATGAGGCCTATTCACAGCCCAGGCGACCTCGCGCCCCTCACCGTCTTCCGCGGCGAACTGCGTTCCATTAAAGGTTTGCCGAGGGGAGTGCAATTATGGTGAACCCCCCCCCCCCCACCCCCCATACCTGATGCCAGCATGTCGTTGACAAGAACCAGGAAGCCCTCATCTGGGACCTGGGCGTCCGTGTGCAGGAAGACCGTACCGATGTTCTTCACCCCTACCTTCATGTAAAGGGCGGCGATGTCGCTCTGGGGGGGGGACACGCAATGGGGAGAGGGTGCAAGGAGCTTAACTGCACTTCTAAGCACCCAGAGACACTCTGAACTTTAAGGAAATGGCTGCAGGCCTGGAAAGCCGTCGGTCTGCTCCACCTCATGCTCCAGCTACCTCATTACTAAGAGGTTGGAGTAACATATGTAGCCTCTCCTAGGTTGGAACGTTGCTGGTGGATTCTGCTGCCATTCACGTTGGTTACAGAAGTTGGGGCATCAGACCCCTCTCTGTGAGGGTGTGGCTACCACTTCATAAGTGAACCCA
The DNA here is from genome assembly GCA_026784285.1 of Stomatorhinus walkeri. Classification (NCBI taxonomy): domain Eukaryota; kingdom Metazoa; phylum Chordata; class Actinopteri; order Osteoglossiformes; family Mormyridae; genus Stomatorhinus; species Stomatorhinus walkeri. The sequence goes on along the minus strand of JAODUD010000001.1, from coordinate 35,003,192 downwards.
GATATTTCCACTTTGCGATCACCTCACTTGTGGTTGACCAGGGCAGGAACCGACTTGCTGGAAAGATGGTGCCAAGTTGAATGTCACTAACCTTCCATACAATCACCCATCCAGGGTTTGTAACTGGAGTTGGTGTGTGCCTGATCATACACCTGTGTCAGTAATGGATGTGGCTTAATGGCCGAATTAACAGGGGTGCCTACTCCCTCTCATGGAAGAAGTATCGTCACTATCATTCTAACGATCCCTTGCAGACCGACCTGCAAGCTGAAGGAACAATGCAAAGTGTGGTCACATGACTCTGGTGTGATACCCTGAAGTCTCCGATGTTGTATCCTTTGCGCAGTGTGATCTGGAAGACTTCCAGGAGGCTGAGGAAGGCGGCAAGGCGGCACAGGCTCTGCTTCCCGCTGCCTCCCACTCCAATCAGGAGAGCGTTGCCATGTGGGGCCTCCAAAATCCGGCTGATCCGGCAGCTGTTAGAGAACAGAGGCATAGGAACCACTGAGGGCATATTTCTTGCCAGGAGAAAGGGATGGAGAAGCGCCAGGCGGGTGGGCAGAGAGACCCACACGTGCTGCATAGCCTCTTCGAACAGCACCAGGTCCATGGCGGCGTGCAGCTCGTTGTAGTGCTCCAGAGCGTCCACCAGCGTCTTCTGCAGCCGCTCCCAGTCGGACACCCGGAAATAGCGTGGCTCCCCCAGGCCATGGGCGAAGTGGCAGTAGATGAGTGGCTGGTGGATGAAGATGGACTCGTCGATGCCCTGAAGCAGAGAGAAAGCCGGCGTAAAGGCATGACATATTTGCACTGAGAGCAGGTTCAGTGAAGAGCAGCAGGCATATGGATGCATAACAGACGCCATGAGAAGATAAAGCATGAAACTTTTCAATCTGGAGCAAAAGTTGGGGGGAGGTATTCAAAATTGTATACGATCAATAAGATAAACCCCAGAACTATATTTTCATAAAGCCAGAGACTATTTGCTGCTTAGTATTGTGGGTATTCTATTCTATTCTATTCTATTCTATTCTATTCTATTCTATTATTCAAGCAAATATAAATGAAAATCCTAGATAAAAGCACCAATTTTTTAAGCTTGAAAAAGACCAACATGCTACTGACTCACATTCATATCATGTCACCATAATGTCACTACATGAAAAAACAACTGCAAGCTCCAATCTAAGAATAGGGACTTTGATCAAAACTACCTGAAGTCAGACCGAGTCAGTCTGAAATGCCGTGTATCACAGAGCCAAACAGGTGAATCACTAAAATAAGTTTAGATATTACTGTCTGGTGATTCTCACCTCAAAGTACCGCTTCCCCGTATCCAGGAGGATCTTATTGAATAGCTCAACATCTTTCTCCTCCATCAGTTTGTCTGAGTACACCCTGGAGGACTCGTGCAGCCATAGATGCACCAGATCAATTGGATAACGTATGCATTCCGGAAGGGCGAACAAGATTCCCTGAGGACACACCAACAACCGACAGGGTGACGTTACACTCAGCAGGTGCTCACAGCCTATGACACCTGCAGGTTCTCCCTTTAAATCTACACTCCTAGGCAAAAAAACAGGCCAAAGCTTAATGCTGTGCAATTATGGTTTGGGCCATTTTTGCCCAGGAGTGCAGATGAATCCATTATGGCGCAGAAGAGATAAACACGGAAGATTCATCGATCTCAAGGTGCCGACAACTCTGCAACCTTCTCCCTATGAAGAATTATTGCAGTGCTTTCCAGCTTAATCAAGGAGACTGAACACACCTGAAAAATGCTAGACAAATCCCTCAGGTTGAAGATATAGTGGAAGCGGATGGCAGTGGGCAGGAAGTTCTGGGTCATCTTCTGATGAAGACATATGGCCGCTTGGACAAGGGTCTCAACAGATTTCGTGACCCCATAGCTGAAGCCACCTTGCTGGAAATGGGCTGCCAGAATGCTGCTGTAGATGGTGGAGAGCGCCTCGGGGCCCGGGAAATGGACAGCAAATACAGAGAAATGTCTCTGTATTCGCAGGAAGTGAGAGAAAGGAAGAGGACCTGTCAGTTGTCTCATCAATGAGAATGTAAGTAAGTGAGGAAAACTTTATTTGTACTGCAACCATGGATAACCTTAACCCTGTTTCTCTAGATAATACCCTTCTCAAACACAATAAACGATTGGGATATTTTATCCCATGCATCCAATTGGTATGTGGTGTTTTTTTTTTACTTTCACTTTTTGAAGAAAATAATACAAAACAGGTAACATTCTCTTAAAAGGACCAGGTAAGGCCACATAGCACCTATGTATGAAGCATGGTATGTGTGGTATTTACCTGAAGTCTAGGATTGATAACGAAACTTCCAGCTGTAGGGTTCATGCAAGTGATATACTGGCAGTTGTGGATCTCCTTCAGGGTCAACTTCTGTCTGTCGTACCTGAACAATAAGCTAACATTCAACAACTAACAAGTAATTAGCACGCTACCACATCCAAAAATCATTTCTTTTTTAAATGTATGCTTTATACTTATGCAATAATGTGGATATATTATGTTGCTGTAGAATAAGTGTGGAAATTTTTTTATCACTGACTGTGTCTCATTTATTAATTACTGAACAGAGAAACCAGCAGACACAATTTTTGACAGTAGTTGTTGGGGACATGAGCCACGCAGCATTAATGTGCCAGCTTCTACTTCCGCTGGCAGCCACTGTGCTACACAGCGAGTCCCGGCAGATCCCTCGACCTGCTGCAGCCGTACCAGTGGCCGTAGTCCAGGTGCTGCCTCACAAGCGTGTGAGCCTGCACTGTGCCGTAGATGTCCACCTCTGGCATGTTCAGATCATCAATGAAGTAGATGAGCCTTTTGGTGCCAGGAGGGGCATAGTTTCGGCCAGCCTTCTTCTCCAAAGGCTTTTCAAGAACACCTGTGGAGCAGAAGAAGAACTGGGTAAGAGCCAGAGATGGAAAGTTTAGGTCCAGAAAGTACAAATCCAAACCATGATTTTGTTTCAGCCAGTCACTTGAGTCACTTGTGACTTGGACTGGGCGATATCACATCGATGTTATATCAAGCATGCATAATAATTTTCAGGGCTTCATACGATGGGCAAAACATTTGGCTGGACACCAGCTATTCAGTACTATATGGACATTTATTTACGCCCACAATTTGTTAAGCAGATTAGTAGTACGGCTAAAATATTAATGATGCATTTTATGATGCCCAAAAGTTAGTAATCAGTATAAATTTGGGAGATCCTTATGTATAATAAATTTGTCAGACTTTAAACTACAAAACGTGCCGCCACCCCACCGATGACTTTTTCCGTTGTTTATCCACAAGATCTCCTCTTTAAACGACGTCGTGGCTGCTGAGCTGCTGCTTTCTTCACCGCCTCTTCAGTGCGATCTACCAAACCACAGTATACCTGAACAGTATTATGCGGGGTGCCTCGCTTACCGAATTTAATAACGATACGAGGGGTGTCACAAAACGCATCTCATTAATATTTTAACCATACAACTAATCAGCTTAACAAATTGTGGCCGTATAGTATACACCCGTATAGTACCGAAAAGCTGGGGTCCATGCACAGGGATCCCTGGACAGGATTCCATGTCATGACAGGCCACAAACAATTTGCAAGCACAATGAGGCCTTATAAACAAATGCACAACCCTGGAGATGTAAGGACACAGCGACACAAACGGGGGCCCCAGGCTGCCTGCACATGAAGACGGAAAATTATTTTCTTTAGGCACTTGAACTAATGATCTCCAGGGTCGCAAAGTGTTTTTGTCAGAACCAAAAGATGCAATTATATAATTTCAATGACCATCATGCAATAATCAGAAATAGGGTAATTAGTAATTATTTGTAAACTTTTTAACAAACACGTTGTGATGTGATTTGTAACTGAGCAAAAAATAATAATCTTTCATTTTCGTTCATACAGGCTTCATATTTAAAAAGGCAGCATGTGTGTTTAATTTTGGCAACAAGTAATTAAAATAGCGAGGGCGATGGAACAGGAAGCGCTTTGTACTCGTGCACATGCGTATTCATCTTCAAGTGCCCGTTAGTCACCCGCCAGAGCGCTGTTGCCATGGCAACATGCAGTGCCTGCACTAAATGGACTGTTTAGGTCAGGTATGGTGGGAACGCGACCAACGAGGACCAGAGCATGACAAGTGTGAGTGGGGGTTTGAGTGGGGGTGGAGGGGCAGGAGAATCGGCCACCTACGCTGCAGCATGGCGGAGGTGATGTAGTAGTTGAAGGGCACTTTGGTCAACACATAGTCTTCCTTCAGCCGGGACACCCTGTCTGACACCAGGATGGTCTTGCCCACACCGGCATTGCCCACCAGCATCACTGGCTTCCCCTTCAGCAGCAGCAGGTCCATGAGGTAAGTCAGGCAGATGGTCTCCGCTGAGTGGACCAGAACCATCTTGAAAAAGGAATTACAGATACTGGGCTCACCTATTGCCTCATCTGTGGTGGACGGTCACTAGGAGGAGACCTACAGGTCTGTAAAATGTGCGTGCAAATAGATTCATCTACTCGTGGAATTGAGAAAACAAAAAAACTGAAGAAGTGTAAACACAATGTACTAAAACCATTTTTTTTCCATGAGTTATGAGTTATGAACCACTGCATTCAAAAAAACATAAAGATATTTATAAAGAATCTATGCTTAAATAAAAATAAAAAGGATTTAGCAAATGAATGCAATGAGAGACAATAATTAGTTGCTGAAAAAAATAATAACATTAGAAATATGTAAGGATATGTGTTCAAGGGCATAGCTTTGGACCGAACATCAGGGGGGTTGAGGTCTCCTCCCATTTAAGGGGCTCCAGGGTGTTGTATTGGATGGTTTGATTATTGGGGGGATTACAACCTCCCCCCCATAATTTACACCCATGTATGTATTAGTACAAACCCCTTAAGTGTGAATTTGAGTCAGCGTCACAGATATGCCCCTATTGCCCTTACAGGCGAGGGTGTTGCAATGCCTCAGTCTCCCCAGTAAATGTTATCACGGAGAAGGAGTACTGCTCATGTAAAACAAGTGAAAACAGAAGAGCAATCTACAGACAAGCCCTTCCAAAGGCTGTTTATCAGCCTGAAATGCAATTTTCTGCATTAACACACCGCAAACTGCTTTTTTCTCCCAACAACTTATGGCAAAAAAGCCTGACTTATGATTATCAAACAACAAAAGCGAGGGCGAACAGAAGGAAAATCATGCAGACAAAGTGGAGTCAACTGAACAGCTAACCCCACCCCACCCCCCCACATCCACCTCCCACACTGCAAGCCTGCCAGCGGGGCTCTCCTGGCTTTCGGGGCAAGGAACGATTTGGGGGGGGGGCTGATGGAGGTGGATTCAACCATGGGGTTGGAAGGGGGATGACATCGTTTGATTTTTAACCATTACTGAGTTTTTGTAGAGCTGCAGTCAATTTATTTTATTTATTCTAATGAGGAGCATTAGGCACGCTGTACAGAGGCACGGTGCATCGATCGCCTCGTTAATCACACTTTGCAGGCACTCACAAATCAAGTTCTAACAGCGAGCACTGAATCAAGGGCAATGAAGCGGAGACTCCTTCACAATTTATGATCTTTCAAATTGCATCTTTTCAACCATTAAATTGCAAGATACCATGAATTTTTATCTCCGCTACTTTAGTCCCGTTATTGATTCTGCCACGTGAAATACAGAAAAGTCATAAATCTGGGCAGTCAGACAAAATTTGAGTCTCATCTTCAGAAAAGAGACGGAATGGCATGACGATGAGCCGACAATTTGCCTTTGAGAACAAAATACCAGGAGAGATAAAACCATAAGAAACCAGTTGGGACTGGGATAGCCCCGATAGGAGAGCACACCACTGACACCTGAATTCCACTCAGACCTTGATTTCATTTCTATCCCGAAAGGTAAACAGTCAGAGAATTCTCCTAAGATCCCACAATCACCAGAAACAGTGGCACAGTCAAATTACAGTTCACCACCTGTAGGGGAATGTCTGCTTCCAGCTCAAAGGAAGGTGTCTTTTCACTCCAGTGGGTGAATTTCTTGGTGTCAGGGTCAACAAAGTAGTCGAAAACAGTGCCCTGTGAAGGGAACTTGACCGCTCTCATCTCCTTGGCCCACCATCGGCTGAATATGACGCGGTAGTCGATGAGCTGTGGGAAGAAATGCGACAGGGAACTGGTCAGGTGCCGTCACACGTGAAGGTGAACACGAAGGACTGTAGGACACTCACATGGTCCTGAAAGAGTGCACCTCCGAAGGCCCAGACACATGCAAAGACAAAGTAGATCTCATAGAGTTCCCGGGGGGAGTCTGGAGGGGTATTCTCTGGGGTGAGCAGGCAGTCCAGCAGGGAGCACAAGGTCTGATAGGACAGATGAAGGAACCAGAACTTGTTCTTCAGTAGTTACTTTCCTATGACACACTCACATGACAAATGTTTGCTCAGATATAATGGAGTCATTTGACAATGCAATCTCAACAATTAGCAAAACAAACATATGCTGTCAATGACATTTTCATATAAATTACGTAAAATCACCTTGTATCTCTGCACTTTTGTCTCAAAAGACGGAAGTCCAGAAAACTCTCAGACTTAATTTTGCAAGTAACGGTGGGAGCACAATTGAGGAATAAAAGTTTGACAAAGTACTTTCGCTCTCGAAGTGAGAAGTTAAACTCCAGTAAGAGGCCACAAAAGCAGACAAAATTCAGGAAAATTAAACCTTTACAAGAACTAAAAAGCTACTTACCTGCACCATACTGTTTTCAGGAATTGGTGTAATTGTTTTCAGATTACATCTTACTTGCTCCAAGCAGTAAGGAACATACTTGTCAAACAATATAGTCAGATTAGCTCTTTCTGATTGAGCATGTCGAGTATCAATCCAACTCGTTACATACCTAAAAAAGAAACAAAAGCACCGCTAAAGAGACTCAATTATGTGCATAATGCACAGAGCGACAAAGCCAGCTGGAGGCTGCTTGGAAAAGTGGAGAGTTAACTCTTTCCGCCTTGAATTGAAGTCATGACAACTGTGGTTTCAAAGAAAAATGTAAAGTTGCAGCCAACGCAAGTATCTGATGTGAGTTGCATTGCTGGACAAACCCTGCCTGCATCCGGATTTTATTACCATCGCATGACATGAGAGGTGGGAGGACACTCACGAATTCCAGCCAAGGTCCTGCGTGTTGACATACAGGATACCCGCCCTGGACACAGTAGCTGGTGTGGCGGCCCGCAAATGGCTGATCTCGAAAACCAGTCTCATGGAGCCTGTGAGGGAGATGCGCTCGTTGCTGGCCAGCGTCAGGACCTTTAGGGACAGGGAGCTACTGTTAGCTTAGTATGGCGTTTGGAGAGATGTAAACCAAGGCCTTAAGTGTAAAGGTCACACACAAAGCGTACGCATTATGGGGCTTCCTTACAAGGACGAAGGTACGAACCTTGTTGTCATCCATGACCGTGTTTAAAGACTCGATCCACATTGGATCAATGTCCCCGTCGAGAACAATCCACTTGGGGTCATCGTGGGACATGCTGGAGAGCTCTCTCATGGTCGAAGAAAAGAGGCCTAAACGCAGAATACCAATACTTTTGTTGTCATTCTCAAACTTTCAAAACAGACCATGGAGGGCTCTGAAATAAGCCTATACAGACTTCTCAGAAAAGCAGCTGCGGTTCATGAAATGTGCATTTACATGTGTTTCTGCGATCTGGAGATCTGAGGCACCTGGAAGTCATTACACCGCAAAAAAAAGAAGCACTGGCCAGAAAATGCATCTGCAGGGAACACGCTAAAGCGATTGCCGCACCACAGAACTGTGGGGAGGAAAAACAAATCTGTCATAAACATCGAAAATAGGTTTTCACACTGACAATGAGATCTTCGCGACTGGAATAAAATTATAATCCATTTCACTTCACGCTGCTTTCAGCCTCCCACATTTCAACCATCAGCAATGGTATTCAACTAAACTTCAGAGGGATAATCTGAAAACGTCGCCCAAAACAGTTTATCAGGTCATTTTAAACCTCGCATGGCACCCAGTGTGGCTCAGAGAAGTGTCTCTGAGCGCTAGTGTTTGCATTTTTCCCAGTGACCACAAATATTTAATTGTCATTTGATACTCAGAATTCGGAATACAATGATATATTCTCTATATATCAGTGCCGTAGGGAGGCTAACAAGGTGTCACTGTGGCCTGACATCTCCTGGCTTGTTGCGGGTTCGATTCCTGTGGAGTGTGTATGTTACCCCTTTGCTTATGCAGGTTATCTCTGGATACTCCAACTTCCTCCATCAATCCAAGGACATGCAATTATTCAAGCTGATTTCTCTAAATTGCTCAGTGTGTAAGTGTGTGCCCTTCAATGGACTGCTGTCCACTGTTTTGCACCCTCTGGTTTTTGGGATGGTCTTCAGACAAACATCTGCATATTACCGTTGTTCTTTTAAAATGTAAAAATTCATGTTCTGAGGAATCATTAGTGATTTTAATAATATTTTAAAAGTTCTTTTGTTATTGCAGTAGAATGGTAATTACATCAAAAACCAGAGAACAAGAATATCAGCGTCTGGTCTGAGCATATAACCCTATGTCTGTCTCACCATCTTTCCACTCTCTGGTGGCGGGGTGGAGGAAGCCGAACAGCTCATCTGTGGTCACGGCCTTTGGGTTGATGTCAGTCCACACGGGTTTTAATTTCATGTTGGCGTAGGTCATGTGCAAGGTTTTCAGGATCTTTCAAATCACACATAAGGAGAGACAATATCACATCTTCCATGGCTGTTTAATTGTGTTTTCTCTACTCATTCAGCAAATAAAATAAAGAAATGCTAAATGACTCAGCATCCATAACATTCTCTGTCTCTCTCTCTCTCTCTCTTTCTCTCTCTCTGCGCGCACCTGGCTCTTCCCTGTTCCTGCACTCCCCACCACAAACACGGAGTGTCTCACAGCCAACAGCTCCTCCAGCTGAGTCACCTGTACCAACATGGGACAATTAGTCCAATCCATGCTCAACATTCACTCCACTCTCTCTCCACAACATTCACAGTGAATTTCCCCATTGGCGTGACCTGATTCTGCTATTACTTAAAATAGCTAAGGCTAGGCTGCAGGACACTGTTTAATCGCGCTCGAGTACAACACTTCATTGATCACTAAACATCCATCAACCAGTCAATGTAAGACGCAGGCATTGATTGGTCATGTACATCTGGAGTTACAGAGAACAGACGAGTAATTCTAATAAGCATCAAACCCCTGTTTCTTGATTATAAGCAGGGTATCTCCATATATGTCAGAGCTAGTTATGACTCAGCAATATTTATGGTGCAAAGAAAGAACTGGGTATTTGGATGCATCCAACCAAACCAAGGGTGTGACTTTGGTTTGATCTTTGGGGGGGTTAAAGTCTCCATCCATTTAGGGAAAACATGACTATTGGGGGCGTCTATTAGCAGGTTTATTGGGGGTTACACTGTGCAATGTCATCCAGCCAATTCAAGATGCATGTTCATGACTAAGGTTTGGAAAGGCATTAGTCACATGCTGGCAGTGGTTCCGGGGTTGGGGTGGCGGGGAGGCAGGCAGCTAATACAGCTCCCCCCCTCTTCATTGCAGGGCAAGCTATGTGGAACAGCGCCATGCCAACCTTGAGGATGAAGTTCTCCTCCGGCTGCAAGTGGAGCTCAGATACCGACCGTCGCACCGCCTGCTCCAGGACAGGGTCTCTCTTCCGCGGGACGTCCAGCAGGGGGAACAAGTCACTGATCAGACCCAGGAAAATGGGCACGTCGTTGCTGACGATCTTGGGTAGATTGAAGTCCCTCAGGGCTCGCATCAGGACCTACAAGAGCATACATGACGCACCAGGGGAGGATCAATGATGGAAAAAAGTGAGGAAAACATAACCAGAGACATAAAAGCCCTCAAACAAAAGAGTGATCAGATGCCAACAATCTCAGCCCATCTGGCTTATTAACGTTCTATTCATACCCAGATGGACGGTGTTTTTTTTGGTTACTCCAATTACTACACATCTGCAGCTGATGGAAAACTGCAATTAGCAGCCATACTGTCACAGCGCAAACTACATAAGCAATGTTTATGGACCTGTCATTCCTCAGTCTGCTTGTTAAGAACAGCCCTGGTGCCCGGAGCGTATCATTACACCAAGCGTGGCTTGAGTGCGAGATGTTTCCAGTACCTGCTCTTCAGGCCTGCATCGTTCCTCTCTCTTCAAGGATCCCGCCACTACCAGCACAGACTTGATGGCTCTCAGACCCCAGTCATAATGGTCCTACAACAACAATGTTATTACAACAACAACCATATCAGCTTGAAAACAAGATGCCCGTTCCGGTGTGGAGGGTGTGTGGGTCAGAGAGGGGGGGTTCCTCCTACCTGCTTGGACAATAACTCCTTGCAGAGGGTGTACAGGCTAATAAACTTGCGTGCCAATACGCGGGCGTCAATGAAACCCTCTGCCACCAACATGATCTCACAGATCAGCTCGAAGTCGGGGATCACCATGGCGCACGGTCTGTGGGGCGCAATGCAAGCGAGAGGGAACAAAGTAGAACATAGCTAAGTAAAATACACAATTATTTTAAAAATTATTTTGTAGAAAATTATGTTAGTTATATTAATATTTATGAATCAAAATTGTTCAATTTTGCCCTAATGTTCATAGGGCTTACAGAAATACTCATGAAAAGAACCGGACGAGACCTGAAGAGAGCTTTAAGGTTCTCCGGTAGCTCAGCCCTCCCAGCATAACCAGGGTTCAGTGTGATGAAGATGCCCACTGTGGGCTTCAGCTCGATCTCCTCCCCGAGGAAAAGAAACCTAGCCATAAAAACATCATTAATATGCAATACTATTTATTTAAAAGATACATCTAATATAGAGTGTAGCTGCTATCGGCAATGGTTCCTGAGAGTTGCAGTGCTTCCCAATTTTTGGTTATAGAGAAAGTCACATTACATGACTGTACCGATCAAAGTCAAACTGGAGAATAAAAACGGACCTTTGTCTCTTATTTCGGATAGCATCTTGTATGGTTTTGACCTGAACTGCGACAACCGACAGCACCTCCACAGAAATGCGGTTAAACTCATCAAAGCAGCCCCACACTCCGGTTTGGGTGAGACCCTTATAGATGTTCCCAATAGACTACAAGGGGAAAAAAGGACAAAGTTAGGATCCTCTCCCTGTAAATCTCAGCCTAACACTCTTATTTTGTCTATATAACAATGACCTTGTAGTCCATCTGCTCTGAACAGTTGAAAACATAGACCATAATTCCCAAGGAGCGACCAAGGTCTTTGGTGGTCTCTGTCTTGCCAGTGCCTGCTGGACCTGAAGGTGCTCCACTCATGGTGAGGTGCAGAGACTGGGTCAGGGTGATGTAGCACCTGTCATGAGGTAGACACACTGACTCAATGTTTCATATTTCAGTTATTTCAAGTTTAATTTGTTACAGTTCAGCTAAAATGACCGGAGTACCACAAGAGTTACAAAATACCGAAGAGTTCATCTTAGAACTTAAAGCGTATCTTGTAAAATGAGTGGTTGTAGCGTGACATTATATAAACGGCTTCATGAAGATCCCCTAAGTCCTCAGTAAACACCCTTCTTATATTGCAGTACAGAAACGCAGGAAGCGTGTGGAGGTTGACCAACCTGTCTGTGAGTGGGGTGATGACCAGCCTGTGTGTGTTACCCAGGTACTCATAAGAGTACTGGAACTGGGCGTCACAGATGTTGATGAAACAGTGCCTCAGGTGCTCATCCCAGCGGTGTCTGAGCTGGGACAGCCACGCGAACGCCTGGCCATTGGTCACCTGGGAGAAACACATTTAGCACAAACGCCTGAAGCACTGAACCCAACCTCTGTCAATCCAAGCATCACCAAGGAGCACTGCTGACACAGGACTATTTATGGTTAAAAATACCCATCTTACAAAGCTTTTCTTCAATTGGGCCACAGTCTGTTTTGCAATCAAACATTACTATTGCCAAGCTCAGTTCCACACTCTCAATTTGTGTACACATATGGAACTTTTAGCAAATGATGAAGAACACAAGCAGTCATATGTAGACCTACACGCAGATAAAACAAAGACAGTCTGTTTAGGTCTGATGGACTTCAGACTGCCGTGTTCCCAAAGGAGCAAGACGGAGAGGTACCTCTGAGACGCTCCATCACAAACATTCAGCGATAGCACATCAGACATTCGGAGTATAATTTTAAAACAGAAGCAGATTTGCAGTCTTTTGTCTGATTGCATGGCAGCTGGGGTGAAACGCAGTTCTGCGCAGACAAACTCATTGATGGGTCGAGCTGTGATCATGGATGAGGATCATTTCTGCTGAACTGGCTCCACTGTAAGCAGATCTTCCATGACTCCCATCATATCCACAGCTCTGTCATTTCAGCTCCTTACATGCTACGTCTTTTCAGTGTTCCTCATCTGTATGACTTAATTTGATGCACTTTCTTACCATAAATACCTGAACTGTAGGAGTGTTAGTGAAAAGGGCCATTACAGAAAGGCGGCAGAGTGCCACCGCTAGCAGGAAATAGCTCTGCTATTCTTTGCTCAAAAGTGAAAGGCAAAATTGTGCAAAAAATCAAAACATGCCGTCTTGGCCTGACATACGCTGGGGAAAATGCCCTTTTAACGAGGAAATGAGTTGTTTCGCCCTCCACCCCCACTTTCAGAGTACATTAGGGGTATAAGTGGAAAGGAACAATTACCTTCTGAGCGATGAGCTTGGCCACCACGTCTCGGGCATGGACATCGATGGTGCAGATGGTCATGATCTTCTGACGATCCCCGGGCGTGAGCTCCCCCAGAAGCATGTGTATTAGAGCATTCAGCTGGGCAATCTGCAGGAGAGACCGCATCAGTCTGCAGGGACTGCTGAAGCTATGCTGAAGCTATGTATGAAGCTATGAAGCTAGGATCAGTGGACAACTGCAGAACAAGCACTTGCCAAAGAATACCAGCAAATCCAGTTTATTTTCAACTCCATCCCAGCATGCATTGCTTTGAAGGAGGCTTGCCTGTTTTCGGTTGCAATCCTTGAGGGCCATCTCAAAGCCCTCTTCCACCCGCTCGAAGGCGATGCCCACGTCGGTCGCCCACCAGATCTGGCTACTGGTCAGGGCCACCTGAGCAGGGTAGTCGAAGAGCCACTGGTCACGTGGCTTGTCCTCGTAGGCGGCCACGGCTTCCATGATCTCCTGCCGGACAGTGTGGCGCATACTGGCCTCCAATCCACCCAACCAGTGTTCGGCCTGGAGAGAGAGGAGGCTGTGAGAATCGGGAGAAGCTGGATCGGATTCAAACGATGCTAACCGGCTGGAAGCAAAATACAAAATGGCAAAACGGCATAAAGAGCATACTGACACTTTGTAACAAATGTTCTACCCACGTTTGTATATGCATGTTCTCTCATAGTGGAAAAACATGTGGTCTAGGCAAATGAGTGTTGCTAAATTGTCCGTAGTATGAGTCCCCCCACATTGGGTGTCCCCTAACTCCGGCTTCCAGGCTTACCATGACCTTATCCCAGTGAAGCAGTTAGATGGATAAATGCCTTATTTCCTGTAAAAAGTCGGTCTGGAGCTAAGCAATACAGCACAGTCCCAGACTAGGAAATTGGTACCATTAACCACCATGCTAATAACTAATAACTAATGTCATCATTATAACTGACATGTGTACATGTGTGTGTAAAACAAGTACCTGTCCCTTGCAGACATAGGGCTCAGCAAAGGGCACGTACTCCCCCTCTCGGCTATACATGCCCACCGCAACTGTCTCCTCCTCTTCCTCTGCGCCACCTGCCTCCCTGAACTTCAGGTCCGCAAGATTGTCGAAGAGTTTCAGAAGGTGCCGGGTGACCTAGAAGATGGAAAAACCAGCAGCTGATCGGTGTGTCATGAGGAGCAGGCCAGCAGGGAAAGGGCTGCCACGTCATACCTGCGCTGGCTGAGTCCCCTTGGAAATGATCTCCAGCAAGTCGGTGGCAGAGACAAAGTAGAATCGCGGGAACGTGAGCCTCTTGGTCTCCAGGTACTCAGCCAGGGACTTCTCACAGACAGACAGCCTGGAAGATGCCCCCGATATTCACACGCACATGAGTATTATGGTTAATTACCTTGTGTACAGACACAGGTGCACAGAGCTTGGTGATACCTTTGCTGGAGATCCTCCAGTGTCACCAAAAATCCAGGCTGGTTGGTAACGTCAATCACATTTTTCGTTTGGACGACCATTGCCATCAAAGTCTAAATCCCAGACCACGAACAAAACAATGTAATATAAACATACAATATATGTAATATACGTCCATCCATCTTCTGAAACCACTTATCCTATTCAGGGTTGTGGGGGTCTAGAGTCTATTCTGGAGGTTAAAAGCTTAAGGCAGGGAACAATTGAGGATGGCATGCCAACCCATCGCAAGGCACACTCACATGCCATTCACTCACATGCCATTAACTCATACGCCATTCACTCACACATGGGCAATTTGGCAAGTCCAATTAACCATAGCAGGAAACCGGAGTATAATATACATCAATAACCAAAGACATTCTGATCACTCCTACATGACATGCACATATAATGTCTCGGATACATTCGACTGTAAGCCAGCATTCGGTACTCGTGGTTGACGTGTTTAATGCAAAGACAATGAGCAGTGGTAGTGGTAGAAGTGACCCTCATATGGGCTTAATTGTTATGGCCAGACGACTGGGTTAGAGCATCTCCGAAACAGAAAGGCCTGTGCAGAGCTCATTGTCATATGCTGAGTACCTACCTAAAGTGGTCCGAGGGTGGAAAAACCAAACACCACTAACAGAGTGTTGAGCAGTCAGGACTCGTCGATGTCAGATTTGAATAAAGGGGCTACTGTGGCACGAATGGCAGCTAATTTAAATGACGGTCACAGGAGGCAGGGCACACCACGTTAACTCCTGCGGGCATCATTAACATTATCTGCCATTTGTGCCACAGTAACCCTTCTGTTGGTTTGAACCAGACGGGATAGCCTTGGCTTATACCCCCATAGACGAGTGTTGACCAGCAAACACCCTGTCGGCGGATCATAGTCTTTCCCTCCTGAGGGCACTCTGAGCAGGTATGGCTGACCGTGAGTGCCTCAGGGCCTTTACATGCTCACCCATTCTGTAATGCTATGAAGTACTATTATTATTATTATTTAATTAAAAATATGAATGCATAAAATAAAGATTGTCATGGATGAGATTCTTTTTGGCTGAAGCTGTTCGTGCCTTTCCACAGACTGACGCAGAAGCATCCACGACCGGAACAGGGCTGCTCACTCGCAGACGAGTGTGGCACCTGGAAGTCGTGGTGGATCCCGTCGAACCTCTGGGCGTCCTGCGCTAGCTGGTTCCGGATGTCCTCCGAGTTGGTAAAGATGCTCTGCAGGTGAGCCCAGGTGCGCTGCAGACCCATCCAGATGGAGATGACCTGGTCAGCCACCATCAGCTTCTTCTGCCAGGTGCTCACCTGCACCAGGAAGTACTCAACGTGCTTGCTCATCAGGATGTTCTGCAGCTGCACCTGTGCAAGGAATTCGGTGTCAAGAAACCTGTCATCTTTAAGGGACTACATATTTCTCACAGGATCACAACCAATAGCATGGTTATTCATGTGACCTGTAAACACCCATTCAAAAGCAAATATAAAAATACATGAATTAATTTATTTGGATCTTTTACAATGACTTCAAAATCACGATAACAAGTCCATAACACGATAAAACTAATCAATATCTGAAAAACCGGAAAGATGCAGCCCAACGCCTAAGCTTATTATATTTATCCTGTATTTTCAAACCATAGTAACTGAAAACCACTGAGAAGAAGTAACCCTTGGTAATGGAGCATTTCAGTGACCTGATTATCTTCCAAGGTTTCGATCAAATTCTCGTCGGCTTTCAGAAGCGGGGTTCCTGTGCTCTGATGCACCTCGTAGGAGAACTCCATCACACTCCACGTCTGATGAATCTCTGCTAGCACCTGCAGCAGTGACGACAGGCAGTTCACACCACGGGCGCCACTGTACACTCTTACACAGATTAAACCTATAATGGCGGAAGAAGCAGACCTTCTCAATGCCCATCTCCTTGACAGCCTTGTCCACAATGTTCTTCACCTCGTCCTCAAAGCGGTGCAGCTGCAGCTCTAGCAGATCCCCCAGGACAGTGGTTTCATCCATGACAAAGCAGACCTGGGGGAAAGGATATACTGAAGAAGGTCAGGAGACAGCACAGGACTGAAGTGCACAGTGTGTAGCATGTAGCGTGTGGAGCAGGACAGGCATGGGGGCAGGCCATGGGCAGCAAGGTCTCGTACTCCAGTGGTAGCCATCAGTTGCTTCCAGTGCCTCTCACGCACGGCTGGGTTCTGAAGCTCATTTACAGCCCGCAGTGATGTCAACAGGTTCTTCACAGTGGACTCGAGGCCTATATACACATCCCATGTACGGACCTCTTTATCCAGGGTCTTAATCTCCTGTGGATAACCAACGCAAACACAGCGCTGTCATTCTGGAGGTTGAGGACTGGCAGCATCTCTGCACGCTTAAGCGAAGAGCTGAAACTGCTGCTCTTGCCTTTGCGAATCTCCTTAGTTCCATGTCCATCTGCTCAACGTTAATTTCTTTCCAAGGCGTCTTCGTCCATTCACTAATGCTGCTCTATTTTTGCATAAAAGGAATTAAATATTTGAAATTAAATTACTGATGGAAATGGCTGCATAAATATTTCACTTTACCCTCAGGAAACAGTAGCAAATACCTAAATAAACTGAGCATAACAATGGCACCCCTGCACTAGGATTCACTATTATGACTTTCATGAGATCATGCAATGGCCTTCATCACCTTGATGAATATGACCAGGTCCCAGACGGATTTCAGCAGGACGATGTCAGACCGGCACTGTTGGAGCTGTTTGTAGTCAGGGAAGCTGACCTCAAAGAGGCTCGCCGTGTCCTGCAGGCTTCTCATCTCCACCTCCAGCTGGGCCACGGCCTGGTTCACCTGGACCACGCACAAGTGCACAGCTCTGCTCCCCAAACTGTATATACCAGCCTCAATATATACCAAAAAGCTGGGCTAAATTACAGATTAGTGCAAAAATGCAGACATTACACAAGAAACAGCTCTTAGACAACCTCTCGCCTATATTTTTAGGTGTGAAATGTTATAGAAAACATGAGACAAAAAAAGGCAAGTCAAGATCATTCTATTCTATATCCCATTCATTTCTATTTTCCCATTTATTCAGGGAAGATTTAATGAGTAAATCCTTGTACCTGGAGAATTTATAACATGACACATGTTTTTATGAGTATTGTTTCAATCCAAGTGTGATGAGTTATGAAGTGCTTACCTTGTCTATGAGCACATACGGATCACGTGTGTCAATCCGAAAGATGATTTCATTGCGAAAATGTTCCCTGAATTCATGCTGCTTGATCTGAAAGCACATTTTCCCTTGCATGTTAACAAATATGTAATTTCCATAAACACATGCTGTAACTGACAGCTTGATTTGGGTGCTGGTAGAGAGCTGACAGGCCTCACACCGCTGAAATAATGGGAACAGCCTTGAAACGCAACTGTGGCGACTATAATGAGCTTCACACAGTTTTACAGGGATTAGACCACAAATACAAGAGTTTAAAAGAGAACACCATAAAACGTCCCTTTAATAAGCCTTATTTTATTGGACAACCACCATTCTACCTTTAAGAATATGGATTACGGTGGCATTAAATCATTTGACATTTTATTAAGCACTAATTAGATAGCTGAGGTTCTGTGTTCAATGACAAATTTGCTCTGTCTGCTCAGAATGAAAATTCAAAGAATAAGCAATTTCAGTTTTGAAAAGGAATCTTTTTTTAAAAAAAAAAGAAAAAAAGAAAAAGCTTTGACAATTCCTTACAATGCATCAAAAAAGATGAAGGATATTATTCCTGTTTGCTTTTTGGTTCACAATAATGCAAATTCACAGATATATATGCCCACAAACACACACATATATCAACTTATTCACAATATTGTAGACTGAAAAAGAAATACATGTATTATTAATAAATATGTATTGAAATATGTATCGTGAAAAAATGAACGTATTTCTGGCAATTGGTGAATATGAGGATTATGCAGTAAACACCGATCTCCTTACAAAGGACGGTACCATCACTGCCATTTCGGAGTAGTGTTACCTCATCCGGCCCCCACCACAGTACCAACAAAAACAGAATGGTTATCTTTCCACGGGGCCTTGCCAAGGAGTTCACAATTTGTCGCTTCGCTGGAGCCTACTGGAAGTTTGTTAGGGGCACAAAGGGGGGAAAGTGGTGTGTGCTCCTGGGCACAAAGGCTCCCTCACCTCCAATCGGACACATTTCCTCCTGATAACAGAGACCTCGCTGGACTGCAGCGGTGCGACCTCGTGCTTCACTGTCAGCGCAACCTTCTTCAGATTCTCCCACTTCTCCGGTAGCTCCTGGAGAGATTGTCAAAGTGGCCCCAAACCTGTTTAACTATGGTGATCAAATTCACTTATACCATTTATACTAACACATAAACATAAACATATGTATGCAATGAATTACCAAGATGACAAAACCGACTCTATTCCAAGAAAAGACAGCACACAGTCCCACAATCAACAAGTATGTAACTGGGCAAATATATAAAATCTTTCCCAGAGAACACCACCAATCCAGATGAATCTGATCGGAAGTCATTCATTTAACTAGTTAATCCCAGGTTCAGGTGATGCTGACAAACTGATATACTTCTATAAAAGTTCTTTAGAGTTTATTTGGTCATTGTCAGCATCTATACTTCTCATTATCGCTTGCTACATACTTAATAGGAGCGATATGATGCATGACAGTGGTCACAGCGGTTCTCCTTACCTCCAGCTGCATGTAGACCTCTTCTGGAAGCTGCTGTCCATAACTCTTGAGGAGGGCCACTGTACACTTGAGAGGTTTGAAGTGTTGGCTGGTGGAGATCTGTCTGTCCCGAATAGCCATGAGGTGTCTCATAATGTCCACCAGGACTGCATATTCTCCTTCAGACACCTTGCTGGACAGCCCTTCTTCTGTTCTCTGGATGAAGGTCGCAAGCTCTTGGACACTGAAAGCAAAGAAAGTCACTGAGATAAGGCATTAGCACTAAATTCAAAATATTTAAGAACCCTTCAAGCATTGACTCTGTTTTAATGATTAAAATAGCTTTTGTTGGATACGTTCTTCTGTGCTCATTTTAACAATTTACAGATCTTCAGAGTTCATGGTAAGACCAGGGACCCCATTCTCTGCACTACACCAACCAAGAGCCTAACACCAACCTATTGACAACATGATTCAGCAGGTGCTCCTTGAACATCCAGCTCCACTTCTTGATCATGTTCATCAGGGAAACTTTAAATGGCTTGATGTCAACCTGGCACCAGCCAGCGAAAATCTTCTTGTCTTCCAACTTACTGACTGTGACGTACAACGACTCAAAGCTGCTGATCTAGTGAAAGAACCAAATCAGTCGAAATGATGGAGAACAGAAACTAGAAGAAAGCGATTTACACAAAGTTTGAAGCACTCCAGAAGTACTACAAGCAGGGTAATATATACACTGTTTTGACCTAGGTAAAAATAACTTATCAACAGATTAAATAATTAAACAACAGAAAAATATTGTTTATTTAGAGGAAATTACCTCAAGACAACTAAACACTGATTAAACAAGGACGAAGTGGTCCACCCAAGGCTCACTGTCAAAGGTACCTGCTCCTTGAAGTTTTCCAGCTTTGGTGGATTCTTGGCCAGCTCATAGTCAGCATAAAGTTCTCTCTCTTCGGCGCTCAGCACATGGCCGTACAGCAGGAACTGCCTCATGAACTCAGCACGGTCCTCCATCCACAGGTAGCGGTAGCTGGCAAATGTGCCCTGGAAATCCGTTACCTTGGCGATGGTGTCACGGACCCGGCTGCGGACGACCTGGGAAAGGTCGGCTAACTCCGCTACCTGGTCGAGATCTGGCTGAAGGTTCAAGGGGGAGGGGGGGGTGTCATGTTTTAGTGGGGGTGTTACCAGTTTTGCTCATTGCTTTCCAGCAAATTGCATTTAAGGCCTAATGTGCTACAGCGATCGTTGGTGGATGCAGAGGAAGTAGACAGACATGTCAGCAAAGGGCATCTTGTCACTTCAACCTGTGTTGTGCAAACACACAAGCAGCCTGGCAATAACGATGCTGTTCGCCCAGAACAATTGTCTCCCTTTTGAGCTCATCAGCACTGAAGATCAGCACCTTGGGCATAGAACGAGACATCTTTTGCATTTCTGGCTATTATTAAATTGTCTCCCAAGACAAGCCTAATTATCTAACAATGTCCATAATTTCCCATCCTTTTTTGGCACAATTTGGAACAACAACTCAGTTCATCCAGCTGTTCGTTAGGGATTGAGGAATAAGGGGGGGGAAACGAATCTGGGAAGTCAGTAAGATTTCTATGCACCACAGTAAATCCTCTGCTTGAATTACAATATTTCTGTATTAAATCCATTTAAGTTGTACATGATTTCTGGGAAGACTTTCTCACCTGATAAGTCTCTGTTTGGTTGTGCTTGGCTACTCTTTGTATGCAGGAAGCCATTTTAAAAATGTTACCCAACATCCTATCAATCATGTCATAGAAATTGTCTTTCTCGGTGAGATTAATTGGGGGCCTAAAGCTCATGTCGCTGCCATTGAGGACAAGCTGAACCTCAAACAGGGGTGTGATACTGAAGGCAGGGTCCGTGTTCTCAACGAAGTACTGCAAGCGGCAGCGGACAGCGTCAACAAAGCCCCTCAGGATGATGCGGTCCATGTAATCTGTGTACGCTTGCCACTCTGCTGACTCGGGGTCAGCACAGAGCAGCTCCTGATTCTCCTGGGTACAGGGAATACAAACCACTCAGATGAGTAGCTGACATACACAGTACAACCCAAAAGCTGATAAAACTGACATTTAGAACTGCACGAGCAATTTCAAGCAAATCAGACCCATCTATTTCCACAAATGTCTCAGAAATGTTTAACTGAGTCACTGTCATGATCTTTTTTGTTTCGGCTCAATCTGCATGACAGTAGGCCCTCTGAAATTAAAACGACAGCTTGGAAACGCTCATTTCACTTAATTAACTCTGAAAATAGCATGCAACCTGAACACCCATGGAGTGAGCAGGCTTAGGGTGAGGAGCTACCTGGAGCAGCTGCTGAATCTTCTCCCCGGTGGCAGTGATCTGGGCATACTGCCTGTGGATACTGTCATCAACGAGACTGACGGTCAGCAGGCCTCCGTGCCGCTGGCTCCTCCCACCCGCAAAGGAAGCCTGGTAGAATCTCTGCATCAGCTCCTGCATGGCCTCCACGTTGGCCTTGCTCCTCTGCACCCGGCCGTCCACATCCTGCACCAGGTCCCGACTCTGCTGTATGTAATCCCACAGGTCCTCCTGACCCCAGCAAAGGCTCTCCAGTCCTGGACGCAGCTGCCTTCTCACCCGTTCCATGTCCTCCTGGACTAAATGCAGCTCCACCTCCAGAATGGTGCTGTGGAGTCTGTTGTAGAAGCGTGTGACCAGGAACAGGGTCTGGGTGTACTACACAGCGAGAGAGACGACATGCAAGGGATTGACCAGTCACTGAAGATAAGGCTGCTACTGTACCACTGAGCCAGGCACAGCAATCCCACAAGCTAACATGGCTAACAGTGTCAACAAAATCCAATGGAAGACAAAGAGTTCAAAACGTAGCATCACTAGCAGCGTATATTATAGCGGATTTTATACTATATTCATAGAATATATTACTACTAAGTTATTGATTTCACCAGCACTTCAAAAATAAATCAAAATAAAAATACATATCAATGATAAATAAATAAGCATCTAGACGTTTGATTCACAGAGATTTGTGGATTGATGTGAGCGAACAGGACCAGGAAACAGGAGAACAGAAAGTACCCTGAATAAGGGGGTTGCTAATATAATAAATACTGCACTTATGCTTTTGTGGTCAGATCTGTGCTAATCGTCACCATAGAGCAGGGGTCTCAATCTCCTGGAGGGCCGGAGCACTGCATAATTTTTGGTTTACCTTCATTAAAAGCACCTGATTCAACTACTTACCACACAACTCTTGAGTTGAATCACTTCTGTTGGAACAGGGAAAAAACTAAGCTACACAGGACTCCGGCCCCCCAGGACTGGAGTTTGAGAGCCGTGCCATGGAGCATCATGCTTTCCATACGGTTAAGTTACACATCCGTGTTCACGTGAACCTTTAACAGGTATATATTCAGCATACTGCATATTTTATACCTATATTACAGGGCTATAGGGATAATGCAGTGCAGATTACACTGAGGAGTCCCAACACACTCAGCTACACTATGATGCAATTGCCTGATTGCTCTGGAAACAGAAGAGGAGTTAGTGATAATGATGACAGCTCTAAAGCCACAGGACATGCAGTAAAACTCTGCGAAAGGGACAATTTCTGTAAATCTTTCACTCCTGAGACTCTTGGCTAATGAGAAATGGACTTTCGATAAAGTGGGTATTTACTTTCTTGTCAAAAGCTTTCATTTAACAAAATTAGTCTACTGTGACAAACAAGATTAATGAAATGGTCTGCAGTATATTACTTCATTTTGTCAGGGCAGGTGGTGTGAGGTACATAATCTACCATATTCTATTTTCTTCTGATTGAGTTACAGCTGAATGGTGGTGGTTCCCTGAATAAACATGGTTCTGCGTGATGTGAACGACTAACTGGGGAGAATTTTGAAAAGCAGACAAAGTGGAAAAACTCACCAAGTACAAAGTCTCTCTTTTTGCGTACAGCTCGAGGGCCGCCTTTGGTATGTCGCTGTATTTCAGCATTCCCAGATATTTCACCTCCCGCAAAACTGAAGCCAACTATCAGATACAGGTAGCCAGCATCAGGTCAAGATCTCTAATCTAGTGGGTGTTATCTGAACATTCACAATCAATGTCCCATTAATGAGATTTAGGGAGCTCTGACTGACTTACAGCTGGGTTGAAGTTAACCTCGAGAAGATCTGTTTCCGAGTTGAGGGTGAGCGGAGGCTCTTGAAGGTGAGTATGGCACAACTCTTCAAGCCCTGCTGTCCAGGATGAGTAGATCTCCTCATCGTGGTGTTCCAGGAGCTCCAAAAGCCTTTCACATTTCTTCAGCACCTGT
This sequence comes from Stomatorhinus walkeri, assembly GCA_026784285.1. NCBI lineage: Eukaryota > Metazoa > Chordata > Actinopteri > Osteoglossiformes > Mormyridae > Stomatorhinus > Stomatorhinus walkeri. The sequence continues at coordinate 34,979,822 of JAODUD010000001.1, read as the reverse complement.
TCTACTTTGCTTATACCGATAGGCCTAAACAAATACGCACACATACATGTAAGCATAGTGTCTGATGCCCTCAAGACATATTGACGTTTAAACCGTCTGTGACTTCATCTCCATGTTTGAGGTGACTGTGAGCCTGACTGTGGCAGAATATCACATCCAGGAGTGGATCACATGCAGATCCTTGTTCGGATGCTGGCTAAACTCAAGAACATCCATGTTATCAAAGTGTAAAGTACTCTAATAAAAATATCTCCACAACTATATGAAAGTGGTTTACAAAGATAATAAAAAAAAGACAATGCATTTTCTTTATTGATACTGTCAGATAAGGATTTGTGCTTAGTATGGTCTATCGGGAAATTAGACTATGGTAGAAGATGCTGTCTTTCTGTGTCTGGCAGCGGGTGGGACGCTGAGGGGCGTGGCCTACATGTGGCTCAGGTTGGCGAGGTCGCTACGGCCGGCCAGGATTCTGTCACGCAGCTCCTGGGACCACTTCAGGTGCCCTGCCACCACAGGTACGTTTTTACTCAGCACAGCACAGCCATTCTGCAGCTGCAATAGCACATGGAACCAGAAGCCAGTCAGTGCTGCTCTGTTGGGTCTAAGAGAGTAGCTATTCCAAAGCTAGGGAACACAGAGGGTGGGAAATAAATGCCAAAGAAATGAGCATGACAGTATGATGTATGTGACCCCAAGAACTGAATATACTCTCATCATCACAGTGTCTAGAAATACAACTTTCAAGAGCTAAACATGCTCTCGTTAGCGATGAAATACCTTCTGGACCATGAACCAGGATGGTGGAGATAATGACATTTTGATTGGAGGGTTACTATTTTCTCTTAACAGTACCCATCTAACCTTCTCTCTCTGGCTGTCGAGGACCTCCTGACAGCAGTTCATCTCCTCCTCAAACATTTGCAGCAGGATGATGTAGTTGGAGGTAAATAGCTTGTTGATCCCCGGTCTCTCCAGAAGGGTTCCGAACATCTGAAGGAGCTACCACAACAAATGGCAGCAGCTGATTGATTTCAGCACACTACACTCATTCAAAGAGGGGCGCAGGGTGAAGCCTTTCAATGGGCCAATCTGCTTTCCAGTTTAAAGCTTTGAGGCCACAATGCTGGTGAAAATGGCATGTAAGAGCTTCCCATATCTAACAGAAATTTATGTAAGTGTGCAGATTCAGAACACAGACAAGGGCAAACAGCCGTGGAAATCAAACTAAGCAGTGTGACTGTGGGGTCCGCTGAAGCCCCTGGGCGTCTGCCAACTGTATAGTCGGCGCATAATGACAGTGTAAATGGGGGTAAAATTGTGCTCACCTTAAAGGCGGACTGCAGCCCCCTTGAATGCTGAAAGGCCAGGTGGAGTACGGTGCCCATCCGCTGATCAAAGTCCTTGTTTTGCTCCATGAGACGGGTGTAATCAGAGAGAAAATCCTGCAAAGATTACAGTCTTCAATCAGTAAGTGAGGAAAATGATATGTACATCATTGGCCCCAGCACACATCCCAGACACTGGCTGGCTTTGCGCGGATTACCTGTGCCAACCCTGCTGTCAGCGGCCCAAAGGGACCAGGGGACAATCATCTCTGCCTCTGTGGGCGGCCACAGGCTAACCCCTGAGTCTCTACACTAATATGTGTGTGTCTGTATATAGATGAAAAATTCATTTTAGCGCAAAGTTTCTTTCAGAACCTGTAATGTACTGATGGTGCCATTATTTATCATCAAACCAGTACCAAGGGTGCCGTCTGTCTTGAAATGTAAACCATTTTTTAATTTTCAGAATCTGGATTTATATATATGCATAAATCCAGTGAAAAACAGTAAAATTTCACTTAACACCTTTGAAAAATAACAATGCAGAAGGTTCTAAATTGTAATGTAAACCTGCAATTTTTGCCAAGATAAGAAAGCTCTTAATTAGAGCCAGCGATAAACACTTTTTGCCATACGGGGCGAGAAGGGGATCACCACAGCCAAACTCCCCCCATTCGCATCTGTCAAGTGAACTGAAATGCCAGCGACAGACAGTGACAGTAAACACGAGCCACAGAAAGTCAGGGGCCACAGAGAACCAAGGGCCACAGGGAGCAAGGAGCCGCAGAGAGTCAGGAGCCACAACGAATCTGGGGCCACAGAGATCCAGGGGTCACAAACAGCCAGGGTATATTCACCACTATATTGGGGTGATTTCTGGAGAGGTTTTGGAAAGCTTTACCTTTTTTGACCCACTGGATTAGAGATCTTGATCTGATGCTTACTGCCTGTATCTGACAGTTGACTTTGACAGACTGTCATCATTTCACAGACTTAATATCATAGTTTTATACCAAAATGATTTAAACATTATATTCTTTCACTGCCTAAGACTTTTGCAGCATTACTGTTAGTAATGGGCTGATAAGGAAATTTCTGTCCAGTAGCAATAGCCGGTTATTTAAAAAACTGACACAGACGGCCCAAAGGACCAATTGTTTGGGAGGTTCTCCTTTAAAAAGTTTAAAGGGACACTCCACCCAAATAAATTTTAAAATAACTGCACTCCAAAAACATGCAAAAGAATTTATTTTTTGGTACAAAAACACTGACTCCGGCATTCAACAGTCCCAGAGCACCATATTTTATATCTGTATACATCTTATAATTATAACACTTATAACAGAGAAGGGCTGATCATCAAGTGTGACGAAGTCTGTAATTTTCTGAGTAATATCATTTGATTTTGTGTTGTCTGCTCAGAATTTTCTTTTGCTGTCAAATGTTTGCATTACTGATGCACAAGCATTATTCTGCAGAACTGCAGAATAAAACAGGGATGCAATCAAATTTGTGGTGTTGAAATGTTTATTTATAGATTCTTATCACTCAATTTTAGCAATGTTTGCAAAAACATTTATAATGTCATTATCACTAATATTCACACAGCAAACGTTTTTCTAACTGTTTAGTATGCAAGTGTGCAAAGCAATATGGGTCACCATTTTAAAGGAAATTATCGGCAGTAAAGATCGGCTTATGATATATCGACCGATACCGATAGTTGGCCGATATAGTGAAATATATTGACAAATATATAGTCAAAATACTATGTAGCCAAATAACAGCACGTGTAACAAAAATCATGTTAGTAGACAAAAAAGCAATATACTGTACTAGTTGTCATACCAGTACAGCATATCTTCCCAGTTTTATTCCAGATATTACTGAGTTGTCCCCATGTTGGGCACAGTTATGGTATTTATGTACTTTCCACAGGATGAAATAGAAGACGAGGTAGACTCTGAGCAATTACAGAGCAATTGAGGGAGAGTGGCGTACTGAAAGGGAGCCTTTAGCAGAGAGCGACACCCTCAAAACCAAAACCAGCTCAAAAGATGAACACTTAGGACGACTCCTTTCTACTCTAAATTGTGCACTAAATTGCGAGTGCCAGAGAGTCGAGATGTCTTCCGTTTATTATTCAATCATGTATTCTTTTCCTACAGGTCACTTCTTCTGGAGAGCCGTCTCCCTTGCAGACAACTGCCTGTTTTTCTTTTTTTTAAAAAAAAAAAAAAAAACGACTCACTGTAAGTTTCATTACAAACAGTGTTCTGGAAGAAACAAAGCCCCTTCTGTCTCACCGCTGGCCTACAGAATGTCTCGCCCTATCAAGAACATTTCTGACTTGGACAGCAAACGAGGCATTGTGATGGTGCCATCAGTGAACTGTGCACCATGGCAAATGACAGGGCTGGGGAGGGGGGGGGATATATATTAATACATAAGCAGTCAGAAGTGCAGTTGAATGTCACCTTCTTGGTGTAGTCCAGGGGGTCGTACTTGCTCTCCCGCAGGGCTCTCCACCACGCAGCCAACTGTGACCGAACTGCTGCCCAAAACAGACCTTCCTGCAGAGCACTGGGGCACCTCGTAATGGAGC
>JAODUD010000001.1:34957037-34975730 GCA_026784285.1 Stomatorhinus walkeri | reverse complement strand
CTTTGTGTGAAATGGGGGGGGGGAGTGGGGGGGCAGTCAGGATGGCTGGGGGACATAAGCACACTCACGGCCCCAAAAGCTAAAGTCATGCTTCTATTCAATTGGTTAGCTGATTATTTTATGCAAAGTATATCAAAGCTGGTTGAGTCCTTTCTGCTTCTGTTAACAGCTGAATATGCATGAACTCAAGAAGCCCAGTGCTACAGTGATTAGCAGAGAAGCGAGTCTCCTGACTACAGGAAGCCATGCTGTCCTTCCCAGGACAGCAACCCTCACCTCTATCATCAGCAGTCTCTCCAGGATGCGGTCAGTCCTCTGGAAGACCAGGCTGGATGGAAAGTCCCAGGGTTTCACCTCCTCCCCCTTGGGGTAGTATTGACTGATCTTCTCCCTGTGCAGGTGGAAGCTTTGCTTGAAGCACCTGATGATGTGGATGGTGCGCTGGACCCTCTCAACCCCCTCCTCCAGCTCCATCTTAAAGAGCTCCTCTGGAATGAGGTAGTTGAAGGCCTGGAGAAGATACAGAATGGAGGGTTTCAAGAGTCCAAAAACCAGAAAGCAAAGACAATAAAAAAAAAAACAACAAACAAAATTCTCCTTCGCGAATAGTCCTCCTGAATATCGGGCACTGCAATACAAAAGAATCAATGAAATATTGGGCAATGAAACAACGTTGATCGGCCAGGTAGCAAGAAATGTTTGCAGTTCAAAAACATGCAAAATATTTACAGACAGGTGTCATCAGGGGTAGCCCAAGGCAGGACGACTGACGCGTACCTTCTCAATGAGTAGGTTGCAGAACTCTCGCAGCAGCACCACGATTCGAGCCGGAATACAGTAATAGTGGCAGCGGCTCCAGATCAGGCACAGGGTGTGGAAGAGAGGCCCGATGAACGGCTCGACGCCAGTGAAGCTGCACTCCTCCAGGTAGCTGATCTGCCTCTTCAGAGGCCGCAGGTGCATCTCGATGTTCTCTGCCTCCAGGGCAGCTGCGTGGGTGAGGGACACGGGGCGACTTCACTCCACAAGCACTTGATCAGAGGAACTGGCCTGAAGCCGTTTTAATCTCACGCCGAATGGACTTCAGCTCCGCCGGTGATAAATTGTAAGCTTCCCCATTAACTGTCTCAAGTGGGGTGGGTTTAAATGAACAGTAACAATCAGTGGAGGAAGACGTGTTTGGTAACACCCAAGATGGCCCAAGCCAAGTATGATTAGCTGCTCTCCACAAGAAGGGCGAGGGGCCGACTGCGATATTTACCTCGGTTTACCTTCATAACAATGTCACTGAAAGCTAAGTGGTAACTGCTGTTGATCCTCTTGAGAATCTCCATGATCTTTTCCACTTTGGGATTCTGTAACTGAGCCAATAAGAACAACAGAATGACATTAAGGGTAAAACAAGCCTTTTCCATTATATGAAGCACTTTACCAGCTGAGCGCTCCTGTTTAGGAAAATTATTAATTTTCTTTAAGATTTTTTCTAATTGACACAAGAGATTATGAAGGCAGAATGAATAAAGCAGGGAACTACGTGAAACTTAATACACAAAACATAATCACTGTGAGAGGCACAATGATTATATCTACCCAAGAGGTTTTCAGAAAGGTGTTTGATTTAATTAGTTTGATGTAATAACAAAATGTCATTAATAGTGAAATTAAAATCCTGTAATGGCTCGCACCTGTTTCTGAATGCCTAGCAGGTCGTCTCTCTGCGTGACCCAGAAGTTGATTTCGGCGTCAGGTCCAGCATTGTCCCCCCGTAGCAGGACCTGGCTGGAATCCTTTTGCAGAACCTCCCAGATCTGCTGAGTCCACTGGATGACCATGGTCTCGATGGAGTACAGCAGCGGCAAGTCCATGCTGCCCTCAGCTGACCTGCGGGCATAGAGAAAGCAGCGTATTAACAACATATTATTTTTAAGCCAAGAAAAATCACAAACGATTACAATCAGACGTGCTTTTTGAGCACATCGCAAGCCGCCTTTAAATTGATTTGTTCACTATTCCACCACAACATGCCGATGTTTGAGTACCGGCAGGAGACTAAAATGTGAGCATGGGGGAGTCATGACGGCTTCTGACCTGAAGAGGGCGCCCCGCTCGTCCTCCTCATCGGCCTGTTCCATGCAGAGGGGCAGCGGCAACAGGGTCCGGCCCTCCGCTCTGCCCCTTAGGGTGGTGAGACGGCTCTTCAGCTTCTCTATGTGCTTGCGGACGTCCTCCGACACAGCCTGTGGCCAGCCTCCATGGTTCCTGGTGTCGGCCAGGATGGAGACCAGCACCTGCTCAAGTGGACAACCCCCCACCCCAACCCCACGGACGTGATGAAAAGCAGGATAGGTTATACCACGGTGAGCAGCCATCAATGATTAAAGACCCACAGACTCCATAACTCAGTATCGATGGACTTGGGTTACCTCAGAGACCAGTACTGACACCTGTTCCAGGGACTGGCTTGATACCTCCCCCAGCCAAAGCTCTCTCCTGAAGTTGAATTGAGACACTTTCGTGTTCCTTTTTTTCAGGATGCACAAAAGCTTGGTTTTCCACAGTGCAGGGGTCTTCGAAAAAGAAAGCAAATCGGGAATGCTTTCACTGGCGAAAGCACTGGAAATAAGTGGCAACTTATTTCAAAGAAAGAAACGTTAAGGATCTTTGACATGCAAATGGTTTCTTTTTTAAAATAAACATGAATCTTTTGGCCTATTTCAAAGAGACAGATTTATGTACAGTAAATGACATGAGAAATGCCACTGGCCCAGTATCCCATGAAACACTGCACTGCCCTTTAATCTCACAGCTCCTGCTACTGGGTGAGATGAGCCCTCCCACCAGCCTGGGCTCCGCTGGGCTCCCGTCAGACTCACTTGCCCATCTCCAGCATGCAGCGTCCCTCCCGGCCCAGTGAGCAGAACCAGGCGCTGGTGGCAGCCTTTATCTAGGAAGTCCAGCAGAAGCCTTTGGTTCTCCTCCGTGGCGATGAAGCGATTCCACTTATCGGTCTTCAGCCGCAGGGAGGCGAAGGCCTGCTCGCGGATGAACTCGACGCGGTCGTCGGCCACGGCCGCCACCCGGGAGGGGTCCAGAGAGATGTGGGGGCTGCCCTCTGCCATGATGGTAGCGATGCCCCCCCCCCCCCGGCAAGGGAACACACTCAGAAAGAACACAGGTATCTGTGTGTGCCTTCCTAGCCCTGCCTACACACTCTATAGGAAAAAAATCTCAACTCTTATTGGCTTCTAAAGCTAAAAATTATAAGCAACAGCTCCCTTTGAAAATACTCCTGTTCTTCCAGCTGCCCCTGTGGATGTAAGCAGTGATATCCTGTGCTACACAGGCTACATAGCCACTGTGAGCTCACTGTAACCTGAGATCACCTCAGCACAGCACACAGGGCACCTGTTCCCAGGGAAACCCAAGCTGGGCTGTTATCTGCTGTACCTACAGAGAAGCCCAGGTGGAGCAGATCACATGCACCTGCAGCCATCTTACAGAAGCATTGCCAGCTCTGCTGGACAGTGATCTTCAACTGTGGATGGTTCTAGAACTTCTTCTGTTTTATCAGAAACTGTCTACCATGAATCACTGTTTAGACTCAAGCTAAGTGGAATGATGGATGACTAGACAAAGGATTCATATGTTTAAACCAAAAGAATAAGTTTAAGAATTACCTGTAAATACATTTGGCGATACATTTCCTAATATATCAAGCTGGCTATAAATCTAGTTATCTTTCTTAAAATGACCTTTCGCACTGATAAACAACACAAGGGTATGATTCACCTGCTTGTTCCTCTGTTTTCCCCGTGAGCTGAGTTCGGGGGTTTTCATTTCTGTAGGGGAAAACAGGATTATTACAATATTCGGATTAGCATGCAGTGGAAATTAATTGGGCTAATTAACATACAAGCAAATGATGATACAACTGACACATTTCATTAACTCAAACTGTCATTCTGTGTTCATTGGGTCACTCGCTACTGCTTCACAGTGAATTGAATTAATTTGATTATGCAAATGAAGGTTGTTATGAAACAGACATAAAAAAAAACCAGATTTCGGGTTTATATTTTGCTTCTTTTGGTGATAAACCTCAAACCAGTAAAATTTCAGAACCAGCTGTTGTTTGCCCTGAAGTGTCGAATATCAGCCCTATCAGACATGTGTTCTGGACTCACAAAAAAACAAGTTTACTACGATGCCTTTCTGTGTCAAAAGGCAAACAAAACTTACAGAAGAGGTTGAGTGTCACAAAGGCTGCAACCCTGCTGGAAAAGTGCAACTTCTGTAAACAAACAGCTAGCAATCTCAAAGCCTCTAGGCTAACAGAGCCAGGTTTGGTCATAGGTGGTACGGTCCAGCTGCTCTGCGGTTCGCTGTGAGGACACTACTACATTTTTTTTCAACTTGCTTTTGATTTTAGATGCCTGTCCACCACTAAATACTGAAGCAATACTTCAAAAACATATTTACAGGTGGTCCTACGATGGACTGCAAGACCACCGCGATTATACTAAACAGGTTTGGGATATGGGTGAATTTATAAGTGGTCATTTTAAACATTAAACTAAAAATGAAATTCCTGAAACTTCGCCTGACACGCTGTGGGTTGGTGCCCCATCCTGGGTTATTCCCTGCCTTGCACCCTTAGCTTCCTGGATGTGCTCCAGAACCCTATGACCCTGGGTATGGAAAATGGATGGATGTCCTGGCACCACTGAAACATGATTATCTAAACATCTTCTCACTTCACTCCATCCTCAGATGAGTGCTGAATTTGCGATTTCACGCGGCTTTTGCGTTTAAGTAAGAAGCTCCACATACTTACATTTACACATCTTAAATAAAGCTAAACAGGGCTGGTCAATCTTATAGGGGACAAAGGTGGGCATCGACAAGACCATCCAAGACAAAATGAAACTGGCCGGTCCGGAACAGCTACATGATGCAGGGCGCTCTTAGAAGCCCTCTGCAGAGCTGGAACACCCTGCCAATTAATTGTATACATAATCGTAATGCAAAGCCATCAGAAAAATGTATAAACTGGATATACAGTACATCTCTGTTCATATTAATCCCCTATTTGGGTATCAATGCCACATGACTGTCGGTTTTGAGGGGAGAGCAGGTAAGGAAGAAAAGTAACGAAAACTCCCTGGAGATTGACCTTTACAGCCTGACGCAACACATTGTTTCGGCCGCCACTAAGGTGACTGATGTGGGCAGCAGGAGCGTGACTGTCCTGGAGCTCTACCTGTCCTGGAGCTCTACCTGTCATGGAGCTCTACCTGTCACGAAGGAGCATGCTTACAGCCCGATGGGTTGAGCAGGACATGTACACTGGACGGCAGAGCCAATCGAAGGCCACACAGAGCACAACACAGTTCCCAGAGAGAAGGCAAAGGTGTTATTCCCGAGGCTGAAGAACGTCCCAAGGCGAGCTTCTGTGATATACAATCGAAATGTAATTGCCACATTGAAAAGATATCCCTGAAATCCCTTGCAAAAATACAGCATTAGGAAAAAAACAGAATGGTACAAACATAATGACAAAAAAACAAGTCTGGGCTAAAAAGAGAACAGACAGACAGGTCTTCATAGACAAAGCTGGGAACGAATACTATAAAATCAAAATATCAAAATAGTGTTTTATTAATTACCACTTATGGTAGAATATATTTCAATTACATGAAAGTAGATTCTGGGACTCGGGGCCCTGTGAGTCATAATATCATAAAATGCTATAAATCCTTTTCTTCCAAAAACTCCAGTCACTAGAGCAATTAACTCCAGCAACAAGATTGTATAGCATTCATTCATTTTTAACCTACTTACAATCTTACATTATACAATCTGCATAATGAATGTCAGAAACATTTCTATATAGAAAAATGAAACACATCATATAGGTACATACTTAAAAGGAAATACATATTTGACAAAGAAATTGTACAGCCTAAAACATCCCTGGCCAAACATTTTTTAAAAATGTATACAAGTAGAAAGTTATTTAGCTGTAGTTGGTTAGTACAGGGCGTCACTCACAGAAAGGGCCCCTTGGACAATGATTAGCCACCGAGTGACGGCATTTTGCATTGGCTTGCTGAGGGTGCTTCTAGAATAACATTAGATTCTCGTACCTGGCTTGCGCAGGAAAAGGGAGCTTATTTTAAAGAAAAGCTGTAACTTTAAGACCCTGACACATTACGAAGAGATACGATACAGAAAAGAGGAAAACTGCATAAGAGTTTTTTTTGGTCCATCGCCACACTGTATCCGTGGTACAACCCAAAGCTGGACCTGACGGGCTCTGGGGGCGGCCTGCACTCCGCCAGCCCCCCATCAGGAGGAGTCTGGTTTGGCAAATCAACCTTCCTAACATGGCTTTTTCCATATAAAGGACTTTAATTGTGATCCATTTCGAAATTGAAGTTTTACAAAAAAAAAAAATTCAAAATTCTTACATATTTAAAAAGAAATTTTTAAAAAGGCGATTATTACAACAAAACCCATTTACTAAGTACAGCCTACTATAAATAGTTTTTCGATCAAAAGACTTGATTTACAAGTAACTTGTACTGTAATACAAGGTGGTACAGGAAGGACAGAAGACATGAAGTAATCCAAAACAAAAAAAAAACCTTTACATGATTGTTATTTACCATCTGGATAATTATTCAAGCTGCAACAGAACATATGACTAGAAATAAATCCTTTCGTTTTTTTTTTTGGAAAGATCCAATTTAACTGTCAACATCTACAAGATGTCTTTAAAAAGCTGATACTTAAAGGTGGAAATGAACAAAAATGACAGGAGAGAGGGGCTTAAGGATGCACTTCAGGAACAGCAGGAAAAGCAGACACACACAGACAGCCAGACTGGGGCAGATCAGGGGTCTTTAACGCAGACTTGAGGCAGACCTTTAGAGCACAGCCCCTCTCAGGGCGCACAGGAGAATTCGGCTGATGAGACTCCAGTTTCCTGTACCACTCCTTTGCATTTTTGGAAACGTTTCCTTCAGAGACTTTACATATGGAACAGTAGCTTAAAAAACAATATAATACATGCAACGCCATTTATACTACAGACTATGATACAAAATAAGGCATTTTCAGTGTGAATATTGGAACCACATGTAATGTTATTTTTTTGCCCAATCTGTAAAAAGACCAAATGATAATTCTTTAAAATATATATTCATATATTTAATTTTTATATATATTTATTTAAAAAATGGGGTGGGAGGGGTTACAGAGTCCCAGTCCAAGTGACAGGCAGCGGTCACTCCATGACCTCACTGGCCGAGACTGTGACCAGCTGTAGAGGGATCTCCGTGTTGGACAGGATCTCCTGAGCGTTGGCGGCGTTGACCGTGCCCAGGCCCTGGGCGGAGCCGTGCTGGATGTTGGTGAGGATAAGGGTGGCGCCCGTCGCGGTCAGGATGCCGTCCGAGGACACTCCCGCCACCTCTGCCCCAGCCCCGGAGGCCACACCCTTCTTGTTCTGGTGGGTCTTGATGTGCTTGGCCAGGTGGTCACTGCGCATGAAACGCTTGGAGCACTCCGGACACACAAACTTCTTCTCCCCTGTCCAAGGCATTAATGAAAGGCTTAATTTAATGAGGAGAGACTCAGTAAGAAATGGGGACAATTCTACCACACTCCTGGATCTCATACCTGCTCTAAACCCCATTTATTTAGCTTTCATCCAAAGCACTATACGACAAACGTCCCTGTAGCAACAGGGGTTTAAGGCCCGAGGGTGACATCACATGGCTGACTATGGGAATTGAACCCATGACCTTCTGATGACAGGCAGAGTGCGCTAAACCTCTGAGCCACACACCGTGCTCAGATATCACCCAGGAGGCCCGGCTCCCCACGGTCCTCACCCGTGTGCGTCCTGCGATGCCGCTGTAGCTCGTCGCTGCGAGTGAACCGCTTGCCGCAGAACATCCAGGTGCAGACGAAGGGCCGCTCCCCTGAGTGCCAGCGCAGGTGGGCCCGCAGGTGTGATGTCTTCCCGTACACCTTCCCACAACCGGGGATGTGGCACACGTGCTGCTTCTTCTTGCCCGTGTTGGAGCCCCTGGGGTGCAGATGCAGAGCCGTGAGTGGCTAGTGGGGGAAGCGACAACACGCCTCTCCATGGGGCTGTGCTTCCCGTACAGCGCTAGAGGGAGGCCAGGGCACAAGGCAGGGGACAAACAGACCCGGATGCCAGCCCACTGCTGTACACCCAGGCTGGCAGTGAGATTCAAACCCTTAACCCCAGTCACAGCGCTATCCAGTGAGCCACTGCTCAGTAACATTTATGCGTGTATTAGTACTAGTATATAACCCCTAATGAATGCACCAACATTGATTAGGGTACTCTGATAAATGCCATCACTCACTGCAACTGGAATGTTTATTTTAGAGAGATGCAAAATTGAGGTCATCCTTAATGGGGACCTGAAAAATGTCCACAACAGTAAGGCAGTTTCAGGATTTCACACACCTTAGGGACGTTTTGGTCCCAAACGTGATCTCTGCAACCCCCCCCCCACCCCCCCACACACTCGCATAACACTCACCGGCCGCCAGCCTCCTTGCAGTTGGGGCAGGTACAGGCCACGCGCCGCAGCCTCTTGCCCTCCTGTCCGTGCAGCTCGCCGTCCTCGTCCACTAGGCGCACGCGCAGGTGTGACAGGTCGCTGGGGTTCAGCGTGGAGTCCGTGCCCAATGGCCACTCCTCAGAGTCGGGCTCCTCCTTGATCTGGATATCTGTCAGACAATAAGAGGAGCAGTAGGTGGGTGCTATGAGGTGGTTTCAATAAACAGCGGTTGGCTGCTAGTCTCCTCTGCATCACACAGCTGGAGATAGGAGGAACGTTCAACATAATGCAGCACTGCTCATAACGTGACTCCCAGCTCAAATGCCTAAATTTTAAATATCAGGGCTTAGAAACCACATTCAAGTCATTTGTAGCTACGAGCTTCCATAAAACACTGCTGGTCATCATTTCCACATTAAAGAGTTCAAAAAGAAATCATTAAAAAGAGTCTACATTAGAAAAGATAACCCAAGGTCATTTCCCTAGCCATAAAAAGCACATTTTACAAAGTTTTAATTGACAGCCTGGCATTAACTACTCAACTCTCATTATGAAGGTAGGAAAATTTAACATCCGCCCACATCTCTGGCTTCCCCAGTGCCTTTCAGCTCCACACGCCATCTAAAATACTCAGGGAATTGAGCAACAAGCCAAAACGCTCCAGATATTTCAACGCAGGCTCCCTTAAAGTCACACCCCATACCCACGCCAAGAATTTATCTGTATTTCACAAGGGATAAGGGTGGAAAAACCCAAGAAAAATATATGGGGGGAAAAGTGCATGTGTTATGTATTAAGGCTAATTTCACAAAGTAGGCCTGAACGATCCTTTCACGGAACCCAGCGCAACAGTGCTGCATGGGCTCCAATTTAACTGGAGTGCAATCTTCCCTTCCTCCAGCAACTGGCACATACAGATGTGCGTGTCATCAACAAAAGGGGTCCTGGGGCTGCCGGCGATGCCATACCTGCGGGGCTGTCCGTGTCCTCGGAAGACAGGAATGGCACACCGGGTTGGGACACTGAGTTGACGGTCACAGTCTGCAGGTTGGGGATCTGCCCAGTGCTAATGCTGACGGGGCTGGAGCTCAACGTGCCCCCCTGGCCCAGTGAGAGTGTCTGAACGGGGGCCAGAGTGATCTGCTGTGCCCCAGTGCTGGGCAGCTGGAGGTTCTGCAGGTTCTGGACGCCCTGCACTTGGAAAGTCTGCCACTGGATCTGCCCTGAGGGCGTGACTGTCTGTGCCTGGATCAGGAATGTCCCGGGGTTGATGAGCTGCAGGTTCTGCCCCGCGACCTGGACCTGGGGCTGGGTGAGGCCCTGCATCACCTGGGCGTCACCCGCACTCACGGGCACCGGCTGCAGCTGGATGACAGGCTGCGCCGACGATACCTGAATGTTCTGCACCTGGTTCTGGTTGATGTAGCTCTCCTGGAGAGCAGAGTCCCCCGTCTGGGCGCCGGAGACAGCCGTGGCCGTAGTCAGAACCCCCGTGCCATCTATCGTCTCCGGGAGCTGTGACGAGGTTGTCGTTGGCACGTAAATCTCTTGGTTAGAGTTCGATTCGCTTATGGAGAGCGTCTGAGGGATCTGGTCTCCAGACTTCTCCACGGCCTGGCCGGCCATGATCAGCTGCCCGTCATGAGTGACCCCCGTCGCTATTGTCTGAGCTCCAGAGAGTCCCAGCGAATCTAAGTCCACGCTATTTATTGGAACAAAGGTAATATTCCCTGGCAAGCCGACAGGCACACTTGTGACAACCTGACCCTGACTATTGTATGCAGACCCAGTAATGGAAACGCCCTGAATCTGCTGGATATGCCCAGTCTGTGATACGAGGTTCTGGCTGTTGGTAAGGATGTCAGCAGAAGAGGTCCCGGTGGCACTTAAACTCTGATCCACATTGTGCATGATCTGAATCTGCCCCGTGGCATCCTGGCTTAGGGAACCACCCTCCACTGCAGAGGCCGCAAAGCCCAGCTGTCCATCTCCGGTCTGGATCTGCGGGATCACCTGGTACTGAATGTTAGGCACTGCGTTGGTGGACGTGTCCGTTGCAGAGGTCACGAAAATGGGCTGGCTCTGCATATTCTGGAGAGGAAGAACGTATTGTCCGTTTGACGTTACTATCCCCGCGCTGGGAATACGCACTACGCCCGGCTCCTCCTTTATAGATGCTGATGGAGTCAAAACCTCCCATCTCTCAGATGTCCCTGTTAAGTGTATAGATGTGAGGTCTGTGGTCTAAAAGAAGAAGCAGAGAAATATTACATTTGTGACGGCCGCAATATACACAGCCGTGTTAAGAAAACCCAGGAGGACAGTGTATCATAGTCCTGTCCATCTTGACCATAAAGTCAATTTCGGTCACCGTTAACTCAATCTGGTTCACTACTTAATCTGATCTTTTGAATTCTTAAAAGCACTTTGTACCACACGATTAAACGAATGGGCCCTTAACAGTTCACACGTTTTCGATGTTTTGTGAAAAAAATAAATAGACTGGGGGGGTGGGGGGGAAGAAATGGCCAAAAGGATTTTATTTCCTATACGCTTCCGGACGTTTGTGGGTTCACTACACCCTTCACGGCCAAAGCCCAGAGGCTTCGTTATGGTCACAGAAAAAGAAAGTTCGCAGGGGTAGGAAGGCCGAACCGCTGAGCCGCCGCTCCGCTCTGCTGACACCGCTGCGCCGCTGAGGCACACGGCCCGGCAAAGCCCCGGGACCGGCAGACTCGCCATCGCCATCGGCGGCACCGTTATGCTCCTCCGGCGATGGCGAGCCGATCCCGCTACAGGTAGCTGCCAGCAGCGAGAGCGGTGACGGCTGAGCGTCCTACCCACAATGGGCGGGTTTAAACAGGAGAAAGTGGGTGGCCGTTAGTCCGCAGCTACACAGGAAGTGCCACTTTTTTTGGAACATCAAAATTTAAAACGTGTGAACTTCACAAAAAACCCCCATGCGTCTCACGACAAAGCTGGCAGAAGGAGCGGCCGAGGGGGAAGCTCTCTTCGGAAAAATAAAAAAATACCTGATCGCCTCCAGCGCTGGCGTGCTGCATGTAGTCGCTCTGACTGCTGTCCACGTCTAAGGCAGCCATTTCCTCCTGTTTCACTGGCTGTTCAGGGGCTACAGAAAGGCGCAGAGAGAGGGAAACGGAGCAAAACAAACCGCTTAAGTTTAATTACAGCACGGTAAAAACCACACTAAACAGACGACAAATTACAACACAGGGCTCGTAACTCGTAGACTGCCTCCTGTTAACGCTTTGTAATTATTTCGATAACAATTAAAGATTTGCCTTGTGTTTAAATCGTAGCCAGCTCACTCTTGGCTGAGCTGCTGAAAAGATTAGCTGAAGACATTGCAAGCTGAGGGCTTGCATAAACTCACCGGTGTTGGCATGCTTGAATCAGCTTAAATGTTACGTACCAGTCATAACGCGAATGATTTTAATCGGATGATTTTCGGTTTATTTAAACGCCAAACATGATCATTTTAATCAAAGGCGGGCGGCGATCGGTGATTCGAGTCGATTTTTTCTATTTTGATTGACGGTGCGGGAAACACAAAAGGTGGGGCTTCCAGCCTTGACTGTAAAAAATCACGTCACGCGCCGGAAGTCCCGCCGTTCTTCTTCAAAGCGATTGGCTCGTTGCTTCGCGTCGCTGGGGTGCCATTCGCCAGATGTCACGTCCGTCAATTTTGTCGTCATACTGCTTCCTCTTAACCAGAACTAGATACAAAATAACAGGGAATCTCTAGTGGAACTCGAGCAAATGCCAGGAAGTAACGTTGGTTGTGAAAGCAATTCGGCCATTAACGTTACTATGTTATACGGATTTTTGAACGCACTGTGTATATCAGTCATGTAGAATAAAATAATGTTACAATGATTAGTAAAAGCAAATCGACATAGAAATACTGCCGGCACACCAAATTGAACCGAGTTACCTAATCGTTTAAATGGCAATAAGACCACCCTCAGTGGAACAGATGTGTGACACTTAAAATGCTTTCTATGTAAATTTAAACACCTCTATCATTCAGAAATATTGCATACTCGAGAATTAAAATATAGGTCCACTCAAACGATGTACTTATTATTAAATGTGGCATTTTCCTATAGGTCGTTTGTAATGTATAAAGTTCATTCTGTTGAGCGGAAAACGGTAATAAACATGTAAAAACATCATTTCCAATGTAGACAATTTTATCGGTATATTTAAAATTAATCTTTGCATTATTACATATCTATCTTAGTTGTATTTGAACGTATTATTTCTTTACAAACACTACTTAGAACCATAGTCATTGCACCTTATCAAATTGAAAAATACGTGCCTCAGAAATAGGAACACAGACGAAATTTAATAAAATGCATCCCAAATAGTGGAACATTTGGTATAACATCATGCACTTTTTAGACAATGACATTCATGTCATGTCTAAGAGCCTGCACACAAATAATTTTGGACATCCTCTGATAAATATCAGTGCAGGATACATTCTGTTTCACTTTCACTCCACCACGCAAGACCTTCAAGCACTGCTGTGCATCATTGTCAGTATGTCATCTGCCCTCCAAGTGGGCACAGAGCAGGGTCATTTTCCCCCAACCTGCAATTCAAACTTGGCCCATTACAGCCAGACTATAAAAAGCACTTTTCTTGCACTGAGGGGTTCATGCTGGTGAATGGTGGATATTTTCAATTGCTCTGCTGTCAATCCAAGTGTCAGGTAAACACAGGCCGGCAGAAACATGGCCTTTAGAGAGCAACGTGGCTGTCTCTCTCGCTCACTCACAACAAGCCAGAAAGCAACATATCTGCAGTCACCCTGTTAAAAGCTTCAGAGTAAAAAAAATATGTAATTTCTGTCTTTTATGTGGTAGCAATAGTGGTTCACCAATAATCCGGCATTTTCAACAGCAACTGGAGATGATAGAGCAGAGAACGAATTGCAAGAGTAGAATTGTGAGGTTTTTCTTTTCGTTATATCTATAATTTCACAAAAATATTATACAAAAGTGCTTTTCTTTATGTGCTTTTAATTGTTTTACTTACCCATAATTGTATTAATCAGTGGTCATGTGTCACGCCCGCAGGGGGGGGTCCCGACAGGTGCCATGACTTAACCACGGATGGAGTCACTGATATAAGCGCAGCAGTCACACCAGTCAAGTGCGAAGTATTGCGCTGAATGTCTGAAGCCTCTACCAAGCACTGTATTGTCTATCGTGAGATCCCCGATCCCGATCTGTATTCCCGGTGTGCTTGTCCTGACCTTCTCCTTTGCCTCCCTAGCCCGGACCCAGACCCTGACCTGCTATCCTCGCCTGCCCCTTCTGTGTTCGCTGCTCCTCGCCTTCTGTGCCCCGTCTCGTGTTATTCCCTCGGACAGACCTCCCCGGATTCGACCCACGCCTGGATACCCGACCTCTTCTTTTGCCCAAGCCCTGAACACCTGTCTACATTAAAACCCTCCGATTACCCGCATACCTGGGTCCTCGTATTTCTGTTCCCTCGACATCATGTAATTGTTCAGACTTTTGGAGTTCAGTTGTATTTTGTTATATGTAATTATATGTAGTGATTATTTGGTTTACCCCTTTGTATGTTAAATGGTTTGGCCAAACCGATATATGTTCCCTTGTGTCTCTTCATTAGAAGGTCAGTTTGTTTTAGTTAATATTTTGCTTTGTAATGTTAAGTTTGGTTTATTTTTGTTTAGATTAGATTAGATTAGATAGTACTTTATTAATCCCTTTGGCATGTTCCTCCGGGAAATTTGTTAACCTCTTTTATGGGCCCAGTGACTGAGATTCTGAGTTTATTATTGTTTGTACTTTGAGGGTTAATAAAGCCCGATTTCTTTAATTAAGTTCCTGTGTTTGTGTTGCCTGACTGCTCGGTCCCTCACAAATTTGATAAATTTCTAAATTTAACCACTAATCAATATTTTCGGCAATTAAGTTCTAATAATGAAATTTAGCCAAAGAAATTTCTTTTAACCTGCTCCTGAAATGATGAAGATATCTTATTTTTTCATCACCCAATTTGTCAATTGCTTAATTACAGCAATTACTACACATAGTTCTGGTGACCATGCACTACAGAGAGGTGATATTTCATTAGACCCAGGAAGCCTCGATACTTTACTTTGCTTTAGTTTCAGATATTTGGCACTATAAGAAATGTGTCTTGGGTAATATGAAACGTATGGTTGCAAACCATTTCATAATTATTGTCAGCATCATAAATATTTATTCTGAAAAACCCTTTATAGACAACAGTACAGAAATGTTTGCTGCAAAATATCCGGCCGGGATCTGGTCTAGACAGATTAATTTCATAAAATATCCAAGGATTACATTTTGCAGTCTTTTGCACTAATAGACCATACAATGCCCAGCATCCGTTTCTTTTATGACATTTTGTATATTTACACAACACATTAGCCGCGTTAATGATGGGAGAACAGCTGGAGTGTTTAACAGCTTTTCAAGGCTTCTTTATTAGATAGGCAAAGTGGAGAATATAACAACCTTGTAGTAGGTTGATAATAAACACACCCCTTTGTACTTATACACACCTTGCTATTACCAAAAACACCACTATGATAATACTGCAAGATTTTTCAAGCCTCTAAGTAGTTAAGAGTTAGTATTTTAGCACCATAAAAGATCATACATATCATGTATCACCAACCAGTCGATCTTTAAGTCATTCATAGTCAATCATGACACTTTCACGCCTGCCCCCCAAACAGCAGAATATACTCATTTACAGCATTTCCCCCTCCATACTCCCCTCCAGAAAGCCTAAATTTACTGAGGGGGAATCCCCCTGACTGGCAAAATCGACCGAGGAGACCCCCCTTCAGCAAAATAAACCATTACCACTCAGCATATTTTGTAGCCTGCACTGTAAAAAAGGTTATGGAAAAAAATCTGATGTGTCACTTGCAGTGAATTTGGTTCTATGTAAAAGGCACATTGCTAATCTGGGTCAGATGAAATGAAACCAGGAAGTTTTACACTTTGACACAATTCTCTGTGCAACCTAAATCAATTAAATCAATAAACCCTTACAGAGGAACATCCGTCCAGCATAGCCACTGATGGTCTTTGTAACTGAAGATGCACATTTGTGTCCCATCTCAAACTCACACACCCCACCTGCACTTACATTTCTCAGTAACGGGCAGGCAAATGCTGCAGGGTCACACAGATAAGAGAAGAAGCCCATCCATTCGTTTTCTGTGACTGCTCATCCAGTGCAGGTTTGTTAGTGAGCCAGAAGCTATTCCAGGAGGCACATGGCTCCTTGACTGGAAGCCAGGTCACCATGGAGTACTCTGAGACAGAACCATAGGAGAAGAGTATCTGGAGGAAATCTATGAGAAAGTAGGGAGAACATGCAAGCTCCACGCGCAGGGCAGTGCCAGGCAGCACAGGCCACGGCCAGGCTGGAGACGCAAGGCCACAGTATTACGCGCTGACCTGCCCATCTTCTCAACAGCAATAGATGGTTTTCAAATTTCAAAAAAATGACCTGAAACACGAAACACTGCCATGCTACTTACTTGCGATCTTAATGAACTAGGATCTCGTGTTTATTCTCGACAGGAAGCCAGGGTTTACATTTCTTATGGTTTGTTAACACTAGACAGTTCAAATATGATTCACTTCAGCAAGGGGTTGAATCTATAATCAAAGCCTTTAACTGAAGTTGTCTCATTTTAACCACAGTGAATAATGATTGGCTTCCTAAACACAGTTCAGTCCAACCACTAGAAAATCAGTGAGAGTATTGCAAACCTAGTTCAGGTCCGAGAACCAGGCATGCATTTCCTTAATTTTTGAAAACAGAGGGTCATCTGATTGTTCCATAGTGTCCTAATTGATTTCAGCTGTCAATGTTCTAGCACATTCCAGACTCTCAATTGTCACTTAGGAAGTCAAGCGGACACATAATTATTTTGATAAACAATAACAGTTGGAGTCTGACATTGTTTTCAAAATAGCTCATTTTTATTCCACAATTAAAACTGTGAGCAGCATGATGAGCAGATGATTTAAAATTTGGGAAGTATTTGAAATCCATTTTTCAGATTTATTTAAACTTGTTTTTTGATTCAATGTGAGCACTATTCCAGCAGCTGTGTTCACTGCATCCCATAGCACTAGGATTTGTAATGCCGATTATTAACAATTATACACTGTTATTAATATTAATGAGTAATCAAGACAATTTTAAACGCGTTGCATAAAATACGACGGGCAAACATTTTCATAGATTTCGCAAAACAGTGCCCCCTTGTGGGTCATTTATAGCACTGGAAAAGGATAATACAGACCAGGGAATTGAACGGTGTCAGTAACCATTATACATTATCTGTGAGCATAAAAGAAAAACATTTTCATATATATAACTCTGTATGACATTGTAAGGTCAGAAAACTGACATGCAAGTGATGCAACGTAAACATTTTGCATATTAACATTTCTGGATGTAATTTGGAGTAAAACAATTAATCTATAGAAGCACTCCAGAGGAAATGTCAACAGCGTCAGACCACTCACCAACACAGAGGACAATTTAACCAAAACAAATTGTAAAATGACTCTATATGTTTATGCAACCTCTGGGTAAAACCAGTATATCACCACATAAACTTCTGTTTGCGGTATTTGTCACATTATCCACACTTTCCGACAGAAAGGGAAACACGACGCGCATCAGCTACAGTTTATCTGCTGCAAGAGCACAGATGGTGCCTTCAGGAGCTCCAGTGCAGTTTCAGTCACAACATTCAGACAATGTAAAGCTTAAGCACTGAGGAAAGGCCGGTACACTGGCGTCGGTAACAGACACAACTTCCCTCACTGCTGCAGTATCTGTAATCCACCACTATTTTCATACCGTAAAGGTTATTTAAAGCAGGAAAAACAGAGATGAGCAAATATTATTTTCACTTGTTTTGTTTGTTATTTATGTATTTAATGTTCAATGATTGATGTTCAATAAGATGACTTTTTAAAAGTACAAGTTATTATTCAGATGGTGTGATTTATAATACTTTGATTCTTCATGTGTTCATACTTTCCCACTGATGGGGGCGGACAGGATTCTCTCTGCCAGTGGTACACTGTCATAGTGGTTTTCCTCTAGGGTGGACTGGCACCAACTGATTGATGACACTGACAGGATGCCATTCTGACTCAAAGAGTCAGACTCGCAACCAGTTGTACAAACAACAATAAATGACATCACTAGCTAAATAATTCTCAGTGGAAAGAAAAATACATCAATACATTTCAATAAAAGTGTGTAACCATTGTCATTACATGTGCTGAATATCCATAAATCTGCTAAGGACAGGGGTGGGTAACCTTATCCAGAAAGGGTCACTGTGTATATGGGTTTTCACTGCAACTCCCTAATTAGAATACTAATCAGAGGACTGATAGGATGAAGTCCTCACACCTGGGTTTGAACAACTGAACTAAAGGTTATGCCAAAACCCTACGTACATACCAGCCCTTTAAGGATAGGATAGTCCCCCGCCGGCTTAGGGCATCGATCTGATTGACATTTTGGTGTGTTTTTGTAACACCTGTCCAGTATTTAAACACATATGATTCTGCACCTAAAGAATGATAGATAAGACAGATAAGAATGTATGAGACCTAACGGGCAATGTTTAATTAGACAGGAGTTAAATCTGTAAGACTTTGTCACTCTTGCATCCAGGCTATTGGTTGTTAACCTCAAACTGTATCACAATGAAATGAATGAAGACCAAAGGAATTTTTATGTTGTTTTGTATACAGGTTTCATCTGCATAATTCTAAATAACTTTATTGCTGTTTGTTCAAGTTTTCTGTCACTGAAGAGTTGGGCCAAACCACAGTAAACAGAGTGATCCTGTGGTCGTGGGGCTGCAATTGCGGCCCTGTTCCACAGTGGGTAGGTGAAAATTAAGACCTAATGTGAAGCTGGACTCTTTGTGGCTTCCTTTTATAAGCACAGCGAGATAAAGCAATGAAAAGAAGCTGTAGAAATGACGTGTCTCCCTGTTAGC
>JAODUD010000001.1:34912900-34930943 GCA_026784285.1 Stomatorhinus walkeri | reverse complement strand
AACCCACCACTGATTTTATTGCAGTGATCCCAGGGAGATGCGGAGTATGTCAATCTCACAGGCAGAAATGAGCCCAACCAGGAGGGGCCTGACCTAACCCTCCCACTGTCCTTGTCTGATCCTGCTCACATGCCCAGCTCACGCCTGTAACCCCTCCCACCTCACTAGCAGGGATCACAAACCAACCCTCCTCCAGAGATCACAGGAGGGGGATGGGACACAATTCAGCATGGAGATATCCTCCCAGAGACAAAGACCTTCTGATCCGGGGGGTGGATTACCTTTTTAATCATCATTAAAATTTTAAGCAATTGAGGAAGTGCCAGAGATTTAAAGTAAGTTCCCTCTTTTCAAGCACATTTGCTGACCAGAGACAGAGCAAAGATCAAGATACAACAAAAACATGCTCAAGAAAAAAAATGATGGAATGTAAAACTTATAAATGTTGTTGTATCATCAGAAAATGTAAAACCCATGTACATAAAAAAAACATGTATTTCAGTCTTTGGGAATTTTATTTAACAGAGGGCATATACTTCGGTGTGAGCTGTCATCAAACAATCCTTCCAGTGGGTGCAATGAAGTTACCCAATGACTCTTTGGCTAATCAGCCTGTTTGGGTTCCTCTCCCTTTGCAGAGGTACTCCACAGTATAAACAGTTCACTTACAAGACACAGAAAGGGGCTAATCAGTGGAATTATTGTTTTGCTGCTACAATTTGCAGGCTCCGGGTTCTAGACTGATTGGGATGAAAATTTGCTATTGTGTGCAACGCTAATGTTTGAACTACTCAGGGGTGGGGTGGGGGGGGGCATGGGAATTATTAAAGGGCTGTTTCCTGAATGACCATTAACATGTAAAATGAAGACTTCAAGGGGAGGAGAGCACAACGGAAAGAATATTTATGTCAAGCCTCTTTATTTTCACCTATTAATTCTAAAGAGTTTGGTTTGATTTGATGGGAAAATGCATTTAACAGTTGGCTTTATATAGATTGTGCATAAAGGGATGCATGAAGTGATTAGTTATGAATGGATATGAAGCGTCCTCGTGGCAAAAAACAGAAACCTGGGATGACGCAACATGTATGACAACATGCATAATGTGGTTTCCAGCTGCAACTGAATATGAGGAGTGAATATTACTGTCAGGCCGCCTCTGCGCTTGGCCTGAACCATGGATCCCAGCATTGTGGGGGTCCATTTCCCTGGTGGGGGAGGCTCCTTGGCCATGTTCAGGCCTACTCCTTCATTTACTTACTCTTTCACTGCCTGCCGGTCAGGCCTCCTCCCCTCCAGCCCAGCAAGCCACCCTGAGCCCGAGCAGCTGATCAGCAGCCACATGGAGGAACCACCAGCAGCGTCTGCTTTCTGGGTTTCCACACTTCGCCGTAATTTGCTTTAATTTCACCCAGTTTAACCCCGTACTTCACACCGGCCCCCATTCAGCCCTAATGGCAGAGTTGCTCTAAGGAGCAAAAGAAGACAGAGCAGAGGAAGGGGGGGGGGGGGGGATCCGCACAATTAGGCTCTTAACGAGGGTCTGGGCAGGCTTCTGTGAAGACAGCTCTTATAGGACTATGGCGCCACACAAAGCCACAAGTAAGACTGTAAAAGGAAAAAAGAAGAGAGAGAAAAACAGGGGGGGGGCTGGTTCCTGAAGTCAGTTTACAGCTTAATTTTACAACTTAATTCCCATCAGTGTATGTTCTGAAAGGAGCATTAGCAGGTGTGCAGACAGGAACAAAGGCCTTCGAGGCACAGGCAGCTTAAGCCCGAGGGCAGCAAACTGAGCAGAGAGCAGCCGGGGAGATCAGCTCTGTGCCCTTGGCAGGGATCCCATCACAATGGGAAGAAAAAGAAAGAGGGTAAAACGTTTCAACATATTCAACCCTAACTATTACAAGCCAGATTATAACTGCTTGTTCTTTAAACAGTCACTACAAGGACCCAAGAACTTTTAATATCTATTTCTGTAGCTGTCAAGCTACTACAGGGATGGTTCCCAGCCCCCTTCTGAAGCCTGTGAGCCTCAATCCCACTTTTAAAATTACAATCCTGCCTCTGCATACTTATTAATACAACTGTGAGGAGTTAGTCTGCCAGTAACAAGGTTAACAACAGCTTTACGGTTTTGGGATGATGCCAGTTAAGAGATGGTAGAAACGGAAGAGGGACATTCCAGATCAATGTCAATCTCACTAATCCTGGCACAGCCAACATTGGTTCTATCACCAGGCAGGCATGCCATCAACTGACATGATTGAAACAAATTACAGTCCTCCAAGCTTGTTAACTTCCTGTGCAAGTTTTCACATGTAAATGCAGGGAAGGGGCATAGCGAGAAAATGTGTGCTCCTCAGCTAGCTTGGGGGTGATGCACAAAAGCCAGAAACTGCAATTTCCAGGTATTCAAAGAAGTGCACCAGTTTGTAAGGAAAGTGTTACACACTGGCATCCAAACATAAATAAAAACGAAAAATGCAGTGCTGTGATTTCACTCAGGCCTGTGTTATCAGCGACAAATGTTTCTAGTATTACACAACCTACAAAAATGAATAACTATTGTTAAAAACCACTAAACAATTGAACAAAATATAATAAATCTGTGAGACAGTGCATGGTTTTCATTTCTTAGAAAAGGATTCTCACATTTAGGAAAGCAGTGACAAGTTAACCTTACTTACGCACTACAAAGGTTGAAGTAACATTTTTTTTTAAATTTACCCAAAGCCACCGCCATCCTTCCACGGTGTCAACAATCCAGGAAAAGGTTTATTTTGGCCGTACTGTAAATGCACAGATTTTCACATACCGGTTTCAGATCTCATTAGCGTCAGAAAAGAGCAAAGGCAATCATTCCCTTCTCATTTGTGTGTTGCAAGATTTTTTTTTTCCAGCAAAGTGTTTCATGGGTGGTAGGGGGTGGTGGTGGCTTGATTGAAAGGAAGACATTTATGCACATCACTGTTGTCCCACATCATCCAGAGAACAACCCTTTTTAGATCTTTAACTACTGCAAGAGTGTTGATTGCACAGCCACTGCCAATTTCCTAACCAGCGGCCACCTGAACAATGATTTGTTCGTCTTTGAGCCCCTTCAGCCTTTCAAAGGTGAATCTCAGTGCCGTTCAGTGCAGGATCTCCATAGCAACTTGTCTTTAAAGGGTTTAGAATCACCATCCAGTAATTCTATGATCATCAAGTCTGGCTGCTCTCGGAGCTTCTTTTCACAGCAGACGGGGTAGAAAAAGCCGGCAAATTCTACAATCTATTTCAGGCAATTCATCCGGGGGCCGATTAGAATTCAAAATATTTCAGCCCTCAATCACCCAAGGTGTCATCTGGAGCTGAAGACACAGTGATATCCAGGCAGTTCAGGCAGACATTTTAGTCTAATCACCCGCACTGAGTGGATGCCAACACGGACTCTTACATGCGACAAACCAAAACGCTCATTAGCTGGGAACACAATACCATAGCAGACCCCAGCTGTACTTCAGTATGATTACATCCCCTACAACAGATCAGAGAATGCTGACAAAGAGCTTAAAACAATACTAACAAACATTAAAAAACATACCATCTGCATGCAGGAACAAACAATCTCAAAGGCAGCTTGTAGTTTAACATAAGAAAACAAGATACAAACAAGATACAAGCTTTAGGGCTGCAATTTATTATTTCATTAATAATCAAGTAATCTACCTATTAATTTTAAGAATAATCATGTAATGGCTTATTTAATACTTATAGCAACTGGCGCAAGGCAGGAAGCAGCCCTACACAGGCCGCCAACCCATCGCAGGGCACGCGCTCAATTAGGGCACTTCAGTTTACTAAAGTTGTGGGAGGAAATCAGAGGACCCAGCTATTTACAGAGGTCTGGAAAGGCCACAGATATATGTATATTTTGTTAGCACAATATAAATGTAATTAATTTACATTTAACTGAGGCTTTTACCCAAGGCTTACAGTAGAGGGAAGAGTCAATTTCAAACTCCACGCTCAGCGTTGTTAGAGCAATGTTCTATGTGCTGAGCTAAATTGTGCTTTAGTTCAACGTACCCATGAAATAGATAACTGGCCTTACAATCATACAGTGAGAAAATACGAGACAAATCATGTTCCATCTTTATTCAAAATGGGACAGTTTTATTTTTCAATACGGAATGGTCATGCAATATACGGCGGGGATTTCCCAAAAGCAACAAGGCTAACTACATTAGCAACTTACACAGCTGGAACTATGGGACTGAATGAGGACTGTAAATTTGTTCTGAATAAAATTATAAACAGAGAATTATTGTTGAGTTTTCGGTGATAACCAGAATTTGTACTGACATGATTTTCTCAGTAAAGACAGGCTTTATTGGTAGATAAACTACAGCCAAATAGAACTTATTTTGGGTATTTTTTGTTTTATAAGTATCAGAATATTTATTGTAAATATTTCAAACATCACAATGTATATTTTTTCAATATCATTCCATCCTAGTTTCAAGGTTACTTTTAATGATGCAAGTTATTTTGCAGCAATGAGTGATGTCATATTTTCTATGGAAATAAATTAATGGAGTATCCTATAAACCAGAGAAGTATTATTAGAATTGTGTTAAAAATAAATCATCATTTGTTGTAACTGCCCAAGGAAAAGGCTATTAAACATTACTGCATGCTCCTGCACTTGAGCTGTCTCTAGTTTAATTTCAATTTAATTTATTCAAGCTACTTTTAAATGCTGTATGTTATCTCATTTTGTATGAAAAGAATTAAATATTTTGATCTATACTCCATATAGGTTTCTCTGCGTGTGTCGTGGGGGCAGGGTTAACCAAATATTATTCAAATAATGACTGGAGAAATTCTAATAGTAAACCTGCCTGAAATGTCTATCTTCTAATATCTAGTAAAAATAGTGCACGTCAGGAAATATTACACAGAAAGCTAGCATTAGGTATTCATGGTCGACATGTAGAATGCCAAAGAAATAGCCAAAGATATAGATCTGAGTTACTTCAACAAGGGCCAGATTATTATTAAATGGATTCAACGAGGGCATTGATATCTGTTTATTCTATAAAAGCATATCTGAGATCTTCGAAAGCATTATATACATAAAATCTATAATATGCGGCGGACCGGAAGTGACAAGCAGGGCATCGGAGGGGATGTGGGCGGAGTCGAGTTGGAGAGGCGGAGTCTGGTTGGGAGGCAGAGCCGAGATGTAGCCCGGGAATGACGATGAGGGAGGGAGCACCGGAGAATCTGAAAACGGGTCCGAACTTACGGCACGTAACAATAATAATAATTCTTATTATTGTTATTACTATTATTATTATTGCTGTACAACTGGAACATTTCCAACATAGAAAGGATTGTTTCGCGGTCAGCCAGGGTTAGATCCTACTGAGAGTGGGCCAAGAAGGGAAGTATCAAGAACCAAGGACAGGGTGTTGAGCAGCCAGTACTCGTCAATGTGGGCTGTAAACTAAGGCTATCGTATCTGGTACAATCCAACATAAAGGCTATTATCAAGGGAGTGTCATGACACACAGGGCATCAAGCCCTGCTGCATATGGGGCTACATACCGGCTGGTCAGTCAGAGCGCCCATACTGACCCCTTTCAATGTCGAAACTGTACCTTATAGCAATGGAAGGTCGCTTAGTCCCTTGAATCCCAATTTTTGTTACATCATGTGTTCAGCGGGGGTACGTGGATTAAGCTCAGCCCAGCCAAATAAAAGTAAATGTAAATGCAGTGTCGTTACAGATACAACTGCAACCGGTCACGATAAATTATCGCCATATCACCCACCACTACTGAGAACTGAGTCAGAGGGTTGTAAAACCATTCCTACAAGAGAAACTGCATCTAATGGACAGGACCACTTAGGACCCCGCTCCAGAACCTCCCATGCGTGTTGGATTGGCATGGTATTTGGAAACTGGGATGGGCTTTGATGCATTTGCATGCCCGCCAAGCCACACTCTGACCACTGGGGCCCTATGAATGACAGCGCTGTCATCCTGGAGAACTCCATAAACCATCTAAAAAAAAGAACGTTTCACAACAGTATGAATATGACCACACTGAGCAGTTTCATACACTACCAGTCAAAACTTTTTGCACACAATGACATTTTCTGCATTTGTTACTCACGTAACATTTACTAAAGATACACTCAATATTCTTCGCTAAGAAATAAATTGACAGTATGTTCACCATTCAAGCACCTTTATTAGCAAGAAAATTTGATTCATCAATAGTAACCTCTTCTAGCAGTGATAACAGCAGAGAAAATCTAAGGAATTCTTTCTACAAGGGACACTAACTACTGCTCTGTTTCATGGGATGAAAGTTAGCTTGTGCATTTAATGTTAAAGGACGGCCTAGAATTTGACTATGCCATCACCACACAACCAGTGAACCGGATGCCAGACATGCACTGTTATATATACTCTTTCCATGTTATAAAGCAAACTTGTTTTATTTCATTTTCATTTATGGTTGTTCATTCAAATGTCCAATGCTTAAGAAGAAAAAATCTGCAGTTCATGAAATGACTGTGAAAAACTTGGTACGGGTAGCGCATGTACTGACCTTCACCCTGCCTTTCTAAGTGCGACAAATCTATGCCAGGAAAACACAGCCCACACTAGAACCGTTCAACATGGTAAGGAAGCCAACCCTACACGCTCATTTTTGCGTGAGCCACATGTACTCAACCTCTGTTTTGAAAATTCATCGGACTGCGTGACTGTTTCCACTGATTAACAGGAATTGAAGTGTAACAGAGATTATGCACCAAAACTCTACCACAGCATCCATCTAGCAAGGGATGTGCTGCAGAGAACTGCTTTGTCACCAGTCTCCTTACCCAAGATTCCATTCAGAAGTCCCAATGCATAATAAATTTCAATTATAAATGTAATTGGCTGTTGGACATTTACATCTAGCACACCTAAACCAATCCTCGTGAGTTTCGGAGCTGGATTACAATGAGCACATGGATGTTTCCTCTGCAGTAAGAAGCCTCTTTGTCCTCTCTGTTCTGTCCTTTTTGAAGGCCAGCATCTGCCACAGGCAGCTAGGCTACCTGTTGTGCTTCATTCTGCGGCGAGACGAGCGGGATGCACTCAGACAGTCATGTACTGTAATAACCACTTAAAGAGGCAGACCTGCAGAAAAACACCTTTTTTAGCCTGGAAATAGGGGACAGCGGAATCTGTGCAGCGCTGTGTGTAACAGCCACTTCAGCTGACAGCCTGTCCAGCACACATTTTGTCCTTTTTGCAGCTGTACCCTTCAATGGTAAAGGGGGAGAAAAATACCGACGTACAAGTGATGACTGGAGCAGCCGTGCCGGCACAGAAGTAGGAACCACAGCTCCAGGAGTCAGCGGGAGGTGCTCTTCAACAACACTCAGTGCATAAGATCCATTTCATAGGTGACTGCAGAGAATCCAAAAAGACCGTAGGAGTGTAGAAAATCTAAAGAAATTCTACAGTATGGTAGAGGTACAGGCAAAAACAGACAAAATGAACACCATGTATATTAACCTGTAACCTGTAAGTAAATCACCCTCACACTTATTTTCCGGTCCCATACAGTCATGTATTGACACAGGGTCACATTAATTTGCTCTCGCCCACTCCACTACAAACAGATAAAACTGTGGAGCCACACAGGCAAATGCGCAGGTTCTAAGAGGTTTACTGGGATTCTGAGAGGTTCCCTTCTTCAACAACGCTCATGCAGAAGTGAGACATCCACCCACTCCAGCATTAAGAGGAAAACCATTGAGTTGAGTGAAATGAGACATGGATTTAATGTGGCTTTCAGTGCTGGTTAGTAACCCTGTTGACCATCTGATTACAATGAAACCGATCTACCATAAGCATATGCAGGATAATACTGCTTTAGGCGACTTCATATTTGACCAGGCCCTGAGAGAAGACATTCTGAACTCAAAAGTGGTCCACAGTCTTTCATCAACCTCCGACTGA
Source organism: Stomatorhinus walkeri (assembly GCA_026784285.1). Classification (NCBI taxonomy): domain Eukaryota; kingdom Metazoa; phylum Chordata; class Actinopteri; order Osteoglossiformes; family Mormyridae; genus Stomatorhinus; species Stomatorhinus walkeri. The sequence continues at coordinate 34,922,932 of JAODUD010000001.1, read as the reverse complement.
AAAATATGACAGGAGTGCGAAAGAAGAAATGGACACAGAAAGTACGGAAACTACTCTATGGGGGGCTATAAAGATTCTTGCAGGCTCTAGTGCTGGTTCTGCTGGTTTTTCTCCAACAAAGAGAAAACAGAACTCAAATAACAGGAAAATCCCAGTGACAGTTTCCATTACGCCTGGGAAGTTCACTTTACAGCCAGCTCTCTATTGCTTCCCTGAGAAAACAATGCAAACATCAGAGGAAAGAGTAATTATGCAAAAAAATTAATAAATAACCATCACGCTTGAGACAGGAGGGCAGGGTTAGCGATACCTCATAGCAGTAAACTGTGTACATTTTAGCAGCACATCTGAACATGGGGAATGGAGCCACAAAGGCTGGGAACTCAGGAGCGCGCTGCAAGTGCAACGAGTCGGGATAGTTTGTTCATTATTGATCTGTGGGAGAGTCTCTCCTCAGTCAGCGATGAAATTTATGCCCTCTGTGATGATAGAGGGAAGAATGCCCCCAACTGCTGTAAAAGCCTGCCAGACGTAAAGAGCAAGCTTACGAGGACTTCACCAAGCCATAGAGATAAAGTCTTAATTTTCCAAAGCAGAGAATCCAGTTTGGTCACTGCCTAGCCTTGTGGGTACAGAACAGGCATGCAAAACCTTCAGCCAAATACTGCACAGACAACCAGTATATGATCATATCCTTTAATGTCTAAGAACAACACAGTATACTTGGATCATATCTTGGAGAAAGTCAACTGGAGACAAATCATTATTATACAGGTAATACTTAAAAAAATCAGCAACAGAAATATTGCCAGGCAGGAGCAGAAGAAAGGAAAATGTCAAAACCCCAGATCCACGGAACAACCAGCAACACTGTGTTCTACTCCATCCAAAGGTGTTTGGGAGCAACACAACTGTGCTCACTTTCTAACTGATAACTTTGTTAGCAGGTGGAAGTTTCCCGAATCTATTAACCTGAGAGTGCTGGTCGAACGCCTTGATTTCTCTGTAATCCTTTAAGCCCTATAAAGAACCGGCACCATGATGATGATGATGAGATTGAAGCAGCACATTTGAAGGATCGTTAAGGATTAAGGATCATTCCCAGTCAAGTAAAACAAAGCCAGTTGCATTGAAAATCGTTCGGAAAATTACACCTGATCCTTGCTTCAGTGTTCCTTTAAATTTAGCTAATATTTAGGATTAGGATCCTGTACTAACAAGCTTCACCTTAGAAAGATAAGATGGATTTGACATACAGCAGCCACACAGATTTGGTCCCTTTCGTAACACGTGTGATTTGTGGAACCTGTTTCTAATAACGCGCCACGGCAGACTGTAAAAGTCTCTCCCTCTGTAGCGTATAATCAAGCAATATAATGGCAGCAGGCGAAATGCTGGTAGCATGCACTCCGTGACACTACATAAAACTACTCCCATCATTAAAAAAACACCAGAGAAAATTAACAGCTAGCTGAAGTAATACACAACCTAACCGGGGTGGACTCAAGAAAATTAAAATAAAAAAGCAACGAGAGTCAAGACAAAAAGCAGCATATAATGAACTACAATGTGTGACTTTTCCTATATGAGAAAAGGTAACTAATGCCAAAACTTTAAATGACCTGTAAGGACATTTCTGAGCCTTGAGACACACAAAGACAATGCGGTCTCGTACTTGATGAATTTGCAGTTGCCTGTAATTGCAAGTTATTTAATTAATCTAGTTGATAATTTGTGGCCAAGGCAGAACAATTACCAAATATGGCTTCTTGGTAAAAACCACATATAAACTTTTAAAACTCCTAACACTAACCACCTACAGTTCACAGTAGCAGCAAAGTTGTTGTTTTGGAACATTTTAATGTGATAAACAGTGCAAGAAGCTCGGTATTTCTATTATATTAGATATAATAGAAATACCTGATATAAGGAAAAGCCAGAGACAATCAGAACATGAGCACAATTTCAGAACCAAAAAGCCACAATTACTACAACAATCCACTGTCAGAGAGACAAGAAGCCCTGAAGAGGTAAAACTGTACTGTAACACTGACCACGTCTGATCTGTCTTTGCCTGGAAAAGCTCAGAAAGATCCAGCAATCAAGGAGCCCTTTTCACAAAATGCTAACGTCAATAGCTGCACACAATCAGTAAACAAATGCAGCTATTTCTGAAAGAACCCCCATCTCCATTTAGCACCAGCAATTTAAATTATTCTAGCGTGTAACACTTTAATTGTGGCAGACAAAGACAATGTCTAAGACACAAAGGAACTTGTGGCAGACGGAGAACTACGAGTAATTTCTATGCTGCCATAGTAAGATGATGTGATAAGTATTTTGTGGGAGTCTGCTTATGTACCTAAAGGGAGAGATGGGAAATTAGTGGGTGTAGCAAACAAAAACAAAAAAAGGTTATTTTAACTGCTTTCCAGACACATTGCTCAAGTTTAATTTGCAGTCAAAAGAGAAATCGAGAAAAAAAAGGAAAATAAAGGCTGTACAAAAATCTTGGTCTTATCTGTAACTGTCATTATACTGCCAACTTTAATATTACAATGATCTGTCTGCCTTTATTGTTTTTCTTATGAAATTTTGGCATTTTAGAGCAGTTTGCAGGCTAAGATCTCTGATATGAGACAGCATATGAATCACCAGGTTATCCCTGCTACATCTCATGCTTATTAGTATCGTAACTCTGACACTCTAATCACATCCTCTCTGAATGAGATCCTCCTACTCAACGAACTGCATCTCAGGAGGGGAAAATCAACAGGCATGTTGCGAAGGCGGCTGGCTTCTCTTCAGCACCTTGAATAGTTGCCGTTACGTTCATGCAGCCCGCCTGCCCGTGTAAATACGCGCCCTTTCTGTCCTGCAGCCCCGGGACTCACGTGTCATGTGGAAGATGGCGTCGCAGGCACTAATGTGCGACAGGAAAGCATTTCCTAGGCCCTGCCCGGCGTGAGCCCCCTTCACCAATCCAGCGATGTCCACGACGTTCAGGAATGCTGGAACCTTACTACACAGGATACAGCCCATCTCATTAGAATGTAAGCACTACATTAGAAAGGTGACCAGTTATGCATATATAACCATATAAAAAAGACATTCTAGAACTTTCAATCCAATAGATACTGCTGGAAAACGTCCACAAAAATATCATTCTTTACTTTGAATAAAACTTACACTGTAAAGCTTGAGACTCATCTATTAAAATTATATATTCACGCAATCCTTCACAATTAAGGCATGGATACTACTGTAAATGTTCATTTCCCCAATTTCATTAGATATTTATGCAGCTCCTCTCCAGAGGAACTATACTTTTCCAGCAGTATCCATTACCATGGTATTCAGTGGTATTACATTCTTTCAATGCATAAAAAGCAAGTAATTCAAAGGTAAGTTCTATTAGAAGAAAGTGGCATGTCCACACCTGGCAGGTTTGTGGAACTGGCAGAGAAAATCAAAGCGTTCATCGGGGATTGGCACCCGGCTCTCGTTCGGGTCGATGGTACAGAATGGGAAATTTTCTGCTGCAGCCTGGCTCTTCGTGAGCACATTGAAGAACGTTGACTTCCTGTCATCGAAAGACACGGTGGGAATTAGCACCTGCAAAATGTATATATGAAACAGCCACTAAAGGCTTTGTGTCCACTATATGTGGAGAAATTAATGGACAAATACGCCACCAGATAATATGAAACGGTCGCAGTAATTTGACCTTGTTGTTACATCAAAATAAATGTATATTAGACAGAATGATATTCTCCACTATGCACAGCAGTTGGACAAGGAAATGATGAGGTCTGAGAAATCAAAAAACAATAAGATAGTAAAATAATCAATTCCACTACAGAAACACTTTTTAGAAAATGTTCCCTTTGAGATAGTGACTTTTCTACAAAAAAATGACAATACAGGTTTTCCCCGCTATTCGAGAGTAGTGTGTTCCTATGAAACCTTTTGTAAGCCAAAATAACATAAAGCAAAGCAGCAATTACCATTAATTTATAAGGAAATTTTTAAGTGTTCCCAGACCCAAAAAATAAATCGAATCATGCCAACAGCAATAAATTCTCACATAAAACACTAAAATATAGTAAAAGCAAGAATATGATAAATATACGGCCTATTTAAATTAGAAATAATTTAAATACAGAGTAGTGTCACCAAAATCAATATAGTCATACATCGGTTAACAAGAAGGACACGTTCTGAGAAATGCATGATTAGGTGATTTTTGTCATTGTGCGAGTATCAGTGTACACTTTCACAAACCTAGAAAGGTGTGCCTACTGTGAGCATCAGAGTATATTTACACAAACCTAGAAATGTATCCCTACTGCGAGCATCAGAGTATATTTACACAAACCTAGAAAGGTGTGCCTACTGCGAGCATCAGAGTATATTTACACACACATAGAAAGATGTGCCTACTGCGAGCATCAGAGTATATTTACACAAACCTAGAAAGATGTGCCTACTGCAAGCATCAGAGTATATTTACACAAACCTAGAAAGGTGTGCCTACTGTGAGCATCAGAGTATACTTACACAAACTTAGATGGCATAGCCTACTGCACACCTAGGCTGCATGGTATAGCCTAACCAATAAAAAGTAGTAAATAAAACAAACCATTAACCGGCTGTTTATTATGAAGCATGACTTACTGTACATAATTGTATGTGCTATACTTTCATACAACTGGCAGCACAGTACGTTTGTTTACACTAGCATCACCACAAACAAGTGAACAACGTGTTGCACTATGACATTAAGACAGCTACGACGTCGCTAGGCAATAGGAAATATTCAGCTCCATTACAATCTTACAGGAACGGCAGTATATTTGCAACGTGTGGTTGACTGAAAAGTCGTTATGCAATGCATAACTGTCCATCTAGAACTGGCTCATTGATAAACGCAAAAATGCTATCTTTACTTTTCTCCTTTTTCGTAAAAACGAAAATCCTCTTCAGACTTCCATTAGCTAGCGAAACCAGGTGCCAATGTAGGTCTTTCATAAAAGTGAAGTGGCATAAAATGGACATTCATAAAGCGGGGGAAACCTGCACATAGTTATCCTAGGAGCTTTAACCTTTTTTTTTTTTTTTACTATAACAGCTACATTGCTCAGCCATAGCATTTTTTTGCAACTTTAGGTTATTAAAAATAGTGAAAAGCTTGGAGTAACAAGCCAGTTTCTTTATAATTAAAATTAAATGCATACACGATATGGACAAAAGTATTGGGACACCTGGTCATTACACCTATTGGAAATTTTACGACATCCATCCCGTTCTAAATTCACAGGCATCATTACGCAGGTGGTTATAATACCTATAACACTTGACAGTGATAAAACATCCATGTTACACTTTTATGTATTTATGTTATATTAATGATAATGTGTAATGTGTCACACAAAGAAAAAGACACTTTGTCTTGTTTTGCTGCACAGGTACTGTACAGATGCAATATAGCATTCATACAGTATACTTAATGTCTGCATACCATCCAAGTGCCCTAACGCCCTATTGGACAAAACAGAACCATACTTATATACAATACTCCACACCCATTAGGTATACTTCAAGTATATTTAAAGCTATTTTTATAAAAGAACCAGATAAAAAGGAAAGTAAGATTCAATGTCCTATATACAAATAGACATAAATATTTCATTACAAAAACTGACGGGTTACTTCAAGCCATTCACTGTTTTTTAACCAAATAGTAAAACCAAGTAGTAAAAAGAAAAAAAAACCCAAGTTCACGAGATGAACCTTCCTTGGACCTTGAGGAAGGTTTGACTATTGAAAGATATATTTCAGCACATTTTTAAAAAAAGACTGTAGCTGAGCCAGGTAATTCTGACAGTAAAAAGATTATACCTCATAAGAAAACACTTTGAAATATGCCACAGAGTAGAAAAGGCACTACATTGCAAGAGTTTTTTTTTAATAAACCAAAACATTTTTCAGCTCTGCAAGGTATGTGTAACTAACAAGCTATATGCCCCTAAAATCAAAAGTGTATATAGCAACTCATCACTCCTATAAGAAAATATACACAGTGCCCCTGCCCATGAGGCTGGGTGTATGACAACATTAAGTCAGTCACCAATGGTTGCTGGTAGTTGTTATATGTGGGTAGTGGCTACAACAGGGAGCAGTGAACTCCTACTCTTCTGATTGGCATATGGGGAAAAATCTAGTTGACACAGAATATTGTGATGAAAAATATTGATGAAAAAGATGTTGATTTGTTCCACAATAGGGATCGCAGATTCTGGAAGATGGACGCCTATTATAAAATATTCTTTTTGTTTGAATTATGCTGGCTCTTTATACTCCATCAGCATGCTAAAAGTGAAACAGTGAATAAATGACACTTGCACTGTATACAATTATAATGTAGCCAACATTCTGAGCATTTCTCTTTGATGGGATCAGTTTTATCTATGACATCTTGGCAGGTTAAATATTCTCATGTGAGCTGTACAATGGTGAACATCGGTGGGAGAGAGGATAAAGTTCAAGTGACTTGCAAAATGAAATCACAACATGCCAATTAAGGCACAGAATACATAAGCAGTCAAGACAAACATATTTACAATGAGCCATAATCCCAATCATCACTCCTCTCATATTAGCTGCATGAAAATCATAAATGTTAGCACTTAATAGCTGCCAAAACCTGCACTCAATATATTTAGACATCTGACTTAACCTAGGATTTATCATTGTAAATTAGCTTTATTTACAGCATATTATTAACATACCCGACATTTGGCAATCCAACAATTCCAATCTTCAAAGACGTCCCAAACCGTCCAATCAGTGGTGGCTGCTTTGGTCCATCACCTGTCTTTTTTGGGGGCATCTGAAAGAGACAACGTGATTTCAGTGCTTCGATGCAGACGCTGATCCTGCTACGCTCATCCTAGTTTCAAACAAACCAACCTTTTTAGGAGCCATGTTTTCATGCCACTGCAATACATTGACAACTATGAAAGCCACTTCCAATTAACTTGCGTTTTTAAAAAATCCCCGCTTAGTAAAAATCGGTCCACTGGCTACTAGGCAGCCATACAGAGCTAAAATAGACCGCGCATCTGTTAGACAAGAAAGATGAGACCGTGGCCTCCCTGGACTTCTATATTTAGTTACTATTTCGCTAACCAGCCGATAAGAACCATGTTACAACCAAAATGTATTTATGATAAGACTACAACATACACAAGACTACAAAATAATATGGAATATATATGGATACTGTAACTGATGAATATGATGAATTACTTACTACTAGTTGTTGTTAACATGCTAGCTATCTAAACATGTGGAACACATAACCCAGACTCCACTAATTCTGGTAGCTGACGTTAGCTTTGCAGCTACCAGAAACATAGGTTTCTTAACTAGCTAAATTATGACAGAACACATGAAAGAATGCACAAATTTTATAAAACAATGGGTTTGGCGATGGAAACACTTTAGGTTCACCTTGAAATCTAATTAGCTGTCTTCAGAAAAAGAGACGACACAGTAATCGACAGGAACACGCGCTAACCCTAAGCAGGATGAATTAGAAAAGGAGGACGCTAGCGCGTAGACCGGAAGAGTCAGCAATCCCCGGCTTTTCATTGGACAAAATGTGTTGCGGTAAGCGCTGCGTCATTGCGTAGAAACTAGCAGACGTAAAGACGGACCATTGCGTTTGCCGGCAAGCTTTTGGCTGTGCTGTTCTGTGTTGTTTATGACAATGTATCGTTATAACTTGCAGATGCTTGTAGTTACGTGGTAAATTCGTCTTGTTGGAGGTTCATATATCTCACAGTAAACGTTAAGAAAGGCTTGCGATACAAAATTCTGCACACACATGCACACGCATTTTACATGTATGTAAACATGTATATTACGTTGTAAATAATCTGTGGGCATTGCAAACTACCCGACGCTTTTGATGTAGCTAATTTTAGGTTTATAATGGAATAATATGTGTATGCAGTAAGATTTCTTGCGTGAGAGTCTGATAGCGTGAGTGTCGAATGTATATTGAATGTATTCTGTGCGTGTAAAGATGATACACAAAATGCGATAAAATTAAGTAGGCTACTTCAACAAGTATAGCATTACGTTAGCCACGCAAACGTAGTGGGTTCCCTTTACATATCCTAGGGAATATGTAAACTGTAACCATTCCCTTTACAATTTGCTTAGTCGATTTGGATAAAAGCGTTGGATAAATTAATCTGAAAAGTAACATTTAAAAATTAATATTACATTTATAGTGGGGGTATTTTTAATTTAAATCAACATATTATATCTACTCGTGAATTGACGTGCTTTTTAACTTAACCTTTCTGTCCCAGAAGTAAATGCCATGCCAAGGTAAGAAGATATAAGGTAACAAAGTGTATATGTGGACATTATATAAAATCTTGAACCGAGAGGGAGTGTCGAGTTTTCTGTGTAAGTAATTTATTAATACTCTACTAAAAGAAGAAATGTTCTGATAACGGATCTCAAACCCAGTATGTCTTATCTGGTGTGTAATCTGTTTTCACTCATACGCAACTACATACTGTCGTCAAGCGTCTGTCAAATTCAATGTATTTGCCAACAGTGTTCTGACAGACTTTTTAGTCTTAAAAGGGAAAATTTATAAGAAATTAGGTAAAACTGTAAACAGCTTTTACGCCGTTTTAATGGAGTCATATAATTATGACTAAATGGCATCAGCGAAAGATATTTTAACGTCTGAAAGAGGAAATAGTGTAACAAAGTAATTTTAGCAACTGTCAGATCCCTCTAATACATATTCTACTACACATACAATTGTGCAGCTCCAAAGGCTCATACATACTTAATTATACGGTATTTATCAAAATTTCTTGCACAATAATGTGCATTGCTGAGTCGACTTATTAGGGTTCCGAGGAGTTTCAGATCCTTGTTGTTTTTTAGCAACTTCTCCCCTTATTTAGTACTTTTAGTCCCATCTTAGAACCAATCGAAAGTTTATTTCTTTTATTCTGCTCTAACAGTAATTTTACACAAATGTTATGCATATATTATTATATTATATAATGCTATCAAATAGCTATAACTTCTTAAAGGTATGGTTTAATAAAAGTTACATAAATCAAAGTATCCAGTAGCAGTCAAATATAAAATTAGCAGTCAGACAAACTCTTTATGTAGTCATTGAACTCTGCGCCCCGGTTATTTATAGATGGTTATATTTTTATTGCCTCTATACATATGAAGTTTCATATACTACGCATCTAAATAAGCTAATCATGCGTTAACAGTCCTAATTGTGCTATGTATATGTGGCATAATGGTTAGACTGACTGTATGCCATTTATTCGAAGTGGCATGAAAACCAAACTGTCGCACATAAATTAATCTAATTGTAAAAGAACAGATAAGCTCTCTGTTTCACCTGCGTCGGAGAAATGAGCTGTGAAGCGCCACTGAAAACGTCCCCATGATTCATGACATTTAGGCTACTCCACATTGAAATTGTACCTACTTCAATACAACTGTTAAAGGGACTACGTGCAGAATAATAAATTGTACAGCGGTAGTTTGACATATATCTAATAACAATTACAATTCGTTTATGACGTGACTTGTTACACAGTTTATTTTTGAATAATTCCAAAAATATTCACCTCAGTTTTCATTAATGCAATACTGTACTGCACGAAGACGTACCACGCACACATATGTATGCGTGTGTGTGCGCGTGTGTGTGTGTAGCCTGTATATATGTATGCCTATTTTGTGTATTCTATTTAAATGAATGCTAATTTGTCCAGTCTTGGAAAATGTGCTATATAGCGTATGCTGTTTTATAATATAGCAAAGACAAACCAATTAAGATACAGGTATATAACTCTAGCTATGTTTTTTTTTTCCTTTCCTGTGGGACACTGGTGTCGGTTTACAGTTCACCAGCAATTCAGGTGGCGATTGAATTTTATATTTACGTGTACATTATATGTCAATTAT
>JAODUD010000001.1:34902501-34912874 GCA_026784285.1 Stomatorhinus walkeri | reverse complement strand
CTATTTTTATTAATATAGTTCAGTGGGCATTGTAAGAAAGAGAGAATACAGCTGCATAATGAAGCATGCATTAATAGATTTGCATATGTAAATGTACGTTTCGATGATTCAGCGTTGCCTAATCTTCTAAGGCAATGTACAGAAAACAGCATGTATTACACGTACACAGATGAAGCACATCTCTAACGATGCTTAAATAATAGTAGTTACCTAATGGCATAATATCTAGAAATCTAAATAAAATACCAGTGTAACGTGTTTAATTATATTACTAGAGACTGATTACTTCATAAAAGGTCATGTCAAAGTCAAGAGGGACGTAGAGTGCAGTTTCTATGCATGTTTTTGAATATACTTGTGCTTGTAAGCTACTTGTGTTTATCGTAATGCACAAGCATGACGCGTATAACTACATCTGGCATCGCTTTTTTAAACATCTGTTCGTTACATGACCTAGGAACCAATTTCGAACTTGTCCTATCTTATTTAATTACACGCGTTTAACACTTAAATCAAACCAGGCATTTTAAATTAACAGTTTATTATCACGACGCATTTTAAGATCATGCAGATTAGTCTTAATTGTTTACAAATAATTTATTTTTCCCCTGGAGGCAAATATCTAATTAGTCTGTTGAGTAACGAACTTTGGTTTTCACTTTGATATGCCTTAAATCCTGCACCGTGGTTCGTTAAACATGCTTAAAACGAGACTGAAATAATACAGAATAGGAGGAATGCAGAGGTTCTTTGTACGTAGTATCATAATACGCTTGGATTAATCATTTATCTTTTGTTGCTTAACGTCGTGATGGATGCACCTTCTCCCAGGCTCAATACAATAGATGCCGAGCGTTTTGTTGTCAGCAAATAAATCATTGTAGTTGTTTAAGGTACATTGATCAATCTAATGCCTTTTAATAGGCTCCTAATTGCCATCGTGGAATTGTCGGCTTGTGCCTGAAAATGAAGTGATAGGAAGCTATCCTATACCACGTTAATTTCTTTATTACTCTGTACCCCTTTAGCTGATTTAGAGTAAAGTAGTTATAGGGCTCACGTGTAGTGCTGGAAGACTCTCCGCCCGCTTTCTGATTTACATTTAAACACGTATTTAACATTACATTTACCGACATTGTTTCGTATGTATAGGTATCACGTTTACGAGGTCGAGAGCAAACTTGGCACATTTGAGTATCACTTCACGTCGAAACCTGCAGTGATATCACGCGACAGTAATTCGATTAGTACAACAAATGAAACAATAGCACAGATGTTTGAAAAACATATTCTGAAATATTACTGGACATTAGATTGTCAGTACACAGCCGAAAATTGCATTCCAATTTTACCTTTTTTTAATGCATACAAGTAAATATTGTTCTTCGGTGTGCTGCTGTTTTGGGCAGAAATTTGCTCTTTTTCTGTGAACATGTTTTAAGGGGTTAGGCCTACGTGCACTTCCAGATGTGTGTTGACTAAGCTGGAAATAGTCTCTAATTAAAACCCTTCGCAGAGAACATTTATTGCAGTCTTGCGGACAAACGATCTGCTTCCTTTTATCTTCAAGTTAAAGTGAGGTACACTTGTCGAGGTACAAGAAATTTTAAACAGAAATCGGTCAGGTTGTGCACTGCTGTTTATTCCGGCTTTGATTTAGGGTAGCTTATCCGTCGAACAAATCATTTACTTTCAATAGACTTAGAATATACAAACATGCAGTCACCCTCGCTATGAACATACATATACACATTGTTGCACTAAAAGTGGAAACATTAGATGGCTACGGCAAGATGATACACATACGCGTTTACCTTAACAGATACACACGCGCCTTTCGTTTCGTAAGGTCTTCTGCATTTTTGCATTTCAATCAAATTTGTTTATGCAGAATCGACATTTAATAGTGCTAATTGCACTCAAGTCAAATTGCCATGATTGCAGAAATGAAGCAATTTTCTAAGCTCTATGCCTTGGATTTGAGGAAATTGTTTTATATTCACCTCTCCATAGGTGGGAATTTAAGGCACAGCGCCTTTGAACAAATTACACTTAGACTGACTGGCAGCATTCAGGATCCATAATAGAGCATTATTTGGCCATTCTGAATACTGTAATGCACAGCTTTCGGTGAAAGCCATTCTCTTGAAAATTGCTTTAACTTTTAAAGGGACAACGATTCCCTCAAAGCGGACCATTGTTACATTATGTCATTACAACTAATGTTTTAACAGCTTTTGCAACACATTGGCATAATGCATTGATCTTTAAGAAAGAAGGGTAAAAGAGGAACGTTACGTGGAAAACGGATAATCATTGATAGAATGAAGTTTACAGTTGAATTTTTATAGATTATATTGGTGTTAATAGTAATGACTTTTCAATATATTCTGATCACTGTCAAATTATTTAAATTAATAATAAATAATATATAGCCTTCGTCTTCAATGACCTAATACTCAATATTGACGCAGCTAATAATAAAATTCCTTCAGTCGTAATAGCCATACACCAGTGTTATATTGCAAAGCAAATAAATTACTAACTTAACGAAACAACATAACTCGTGGTGCGGTCCATTTGTAGTCCTACTGCTTTTTCATGACAACTTTAAACAAACGCAAGCACATACACGTACGTCACGGGAACAAGTTACATCTAAGCACAAAAAGTCACCTGTTGTATGAAATCCTTTAGTCATCATGGAAGATACCGATGCGTCTTCTATATTGTACCACCTTTCACATATTACCCCGTATAGTGATAAAGTCCGTCTGACCGAGCTACTACCTCAATAGGATGCTACAGAATATTTCACACCGGCACTAAAGCTATAAGTTAAGCTTTCGACTGGCGAACCATGAGAGGACATGAGAGGTCCAATTTGGCTATAAAGACACTAACAAAAGTGCCGACACAGTGAGATTTAACACACTTTCTTAAAAGACAGGCTATTCCTTTGCGATCATTGTATTTTTAAATGCCACAGGTGCATATGCATGGTAATGTATATGTTCGAATAAACGCGACGACGGTAGAAAAATGCCTCTAGAGAATTACAAATAGTAGGACAATTAAATGTAACCATTACGATATACTTGCCTTTGAAAATGCAGCAATTTCATTTATATCAATTTCGAATATACAGTTCGCTTTTAACCGTTATCGTGGTTAAATTTGTTGAGTTAAAAATATATAAATGTCAAAGTATCAATGTCCTTGTTCCGGAAAACTACAAATATTAACAGCCGTTTCCTTATTACTTTAATGCTTACCCTCATAGAGGACTGGTGCCTTTCATTTCAATTTATCAACAAAATCTAAAAAAGAAATTCGAGCTCGATGGGCAATGTTTATATATAAAACTAAATTTTCAAAAATCAATGCATTTAATGCTTCAGTGCAAAAACGCTTAATGCAACAGTTATTGATTGACACGCAACTATAATGCTTCTGTCATCTCCGATGCTCTCATTGGCTGAACCGTTCTCCTTGCTTAGATTTCCAGTGTTTAGATTGGTTGTGTGCTCCAGCCAGCTGCACTTCAAAGAAGGCGCTCTCTACAACTAGATAGAGATAGGAGCTTTGAGCCAAGTGTGTAATCAGTCGTGTAACTGCTGGAGAGCTCGCAGTGTTTGATTCCAATCGAATTACACAGATTAGTCATTGTGACCACTTCAAAAATAGCACAGGCCTTGGCTATGGCTACGTCTATACTTGGGGTAAGTAGGAAAAAATAATTTATATTCAGTATCTTCCCCATGCGTAGAAAAGGTGATTAAATTTAGACGAAACCGACGAATTGGTGTATTAGTTTGCGTTTTGATTTCTTATATGCAACGTGCTTTTAAAAATTATACTGCCAATATTGTTTTATCGTTTACTAACGCAAAAAGTACATGTACAATTTCATTTTATCGACACGAGTAAAATTGGTTGTTCGGACCAAGTAGGCTACGTAATGCGTGCGCACACGCGCGTCTACACACACATACAGACATAAATATATGTATATATGGCATAACGTAGAGGTTAGTGTAGATACAATTTAAGTTTACTCTTTCTCTTGTCAGGAAGAACCACGATTTGGAACTACTCCTCTGGCCATGCTGGCTGCGACTTGCAACAAAATTGGTAACACCAGTCCTCTTACCACTTTGCCCGATTCTAGTGCTTTCGCGAAGGGCGGATTTCATCCATGGAAGAGATCCCCTTCTAGTTGCAATTTGGGATCCAGCCTCCCTGGATTCACAGTGGCGACAAGTCGGGGATCCGCCGGACTAACATCAACGACTGCCACAGCCAACAGCGCATTCTGCTTAGCCTCCACCTCCCCGACTTCCTCTGCATTCACTGTCGAATACAGCAGTCTGTTTTCCAACTCGGCAAACGTATCTTCACAAGAATCGGGACAATCTGCGTTCATTTCCAAAGTTCACACCTCAACAGACAGCCTGTACCCGAGGGTAGGGATGGCTCATCCGTATGAGTCCTGGTACAAGCCTGGCTTCCATTCAACCATTTCTGGCGATGTTGCAAATGGGGCGTCTTCTTGGTGGGACGTTCACACAAACCCGACTTCGTGGCTCGAAGTTCAAAATCCAGCAAACACCCTGCAAACCTCTTTGCACTCGGGGTCTCCCCAGGCCATACACTCTCAACTGAGCGGCTACAGTCCAGATTTCTCCACTTTGACCCACTCCGCTTTCAGCTCCACCGGAATAAGTCCTACAGCCTCTCACCTTTTGTCCACTAGCCAGCACCTGTTGACACAGGAAGGTTTCAAAACTGTGATCCCCACGTATACGGACTCCTCCACTGCAAATGCAATGATCTCAGGAGCCAGTTCGGGGATAGGAGGCTCGTCAAGATCATCCAGAAGGTACTCAGGTAGGGCAACGTGCGACTGCCCGAACTGTCAGGAGGCTGAACGCCTGGGGCCTGCAGGGGCAAGCCTCCGGAGAAAGGGTCTCCACAGCTGTCACATACCTGGTTGCGGCAAAGTTTATGGGAAAACGTCTCACCTCAAGGCTCATCTGAGATGGCACACTGGGGAGCGGCCGTTTGTTTGCAATTGGCTTTTTTGTGGTAAAAGATTTACAAGATCCGACGAACTTCAGAGGCATCTTCGCACCCACACTGGGGAGAAAAGGTTTGCTTGTCCAGTATGCAACAAGCGTTTCATGAGAAGCGACCACTTGAGCAAGCACATTAAAACGCACACCGCTGGAGGAGGAGGCAAAAAAGGGAGCGACAGCGACACGGACACCAGTAACCTGGAGACTCCTAGGTCCGAGTCCCCGGAACTCATTCTGGAGGGGGTAAACTCCACCAGCGTCACGGTCAAGGACTCATCCCCGCACAACGAGTAACAAGTAGAACCATCGCAATGAAATACAAACGACCTCGAAGATTGCTTTTTAAATTACCTACTTAAAATTTGCATTTGTTTTAATAAAACGGGTATGGGATTTGTTTAACATGACTTATTGCGAAATGTGACCGACACCAGAAACACATTTAATGTTTTTTTCTTTTATTTTTTAATTAATTCAGATAACTTCACTATACCCAGTAATCTGAAATGCTACTTAATGTACCAATGGCCTCTATTAGGCAAAGACTACGACGCGTATTTCAGACAATTCAAGACAGATAATATAAAAACGTAAACAAATTATTTTTTGTACGGATAAGTGCACACAGAGGTGAGCAAACCCAATGAATTTCGTGAGATAATGTGTATTGTTGACATTCATTGTGTATATATAATGAGGAACATGTTATTTTTTCTTGTAAATTTTTAATTATTATCGTTCTGTCCGTGGTTGGGTTCCTGAAATTCAGGGAATTTCCATTATTTTCGACGCACTTTGTGGATATCACTATGTATGTAAACAGCTATTTAAAAATTAGTTAACCATTTGAGCCTCTGACATTCTAAAGATATTATAAACGTTTACTTGTATAAAGATCGCAGGTATAAGCCTTTCATTTTCTTATAATTAAAACGATCTGCGTGAATCCGAAAGCGTTTGTGGTTTAATACTGTCAAATACCATAAAAAACTTTTAAACACCCGTTTTCACATTGAAGTGAAACTCATCTTCCCGAAATCAGTGAATATCTATAGTGATTTGCTATAAAGAATAGCTCAATGTGTGTGTGTGTGTGTGTGTGTGTGTTTGTATTTACATCTTCACTAATAACAGATTCAAAATTACAAATCAGTTAAAGTTTATTGCAGTATAAAATAAAGGATATGTGGACGCTTCGACAAGCCATTTATGTATTGAATATATGAATAGCTAATTGTACGGAACAGGCTTTATGTCCAAATGAAAATCTTGTTAAATGTTATTAATAATGACCTAGAGCATACACCAGTCCCGCGAGTCTTGTATTCCCGGTTGGGGATTCGTGTCTTATGAAATATCTAATTAATCTCTATAATTTGTCCTGCCTTGTGTTATCTGAGGTTTCGCGAAAAGAGCACTATGGACTTGGTGACAAAGCGCTCTTGAATATCTATTTTAATTGTCCAAATTAACTGCTTATATTTGCATGTCAAATGAACAGTTGCTAATAAGCCCATAAGCCACTTTTAAGATTGTATATAAAAACGTGGCACTTGATTTGACATTATGGGAAGGCAACTGTTTCTTACTCGCTTTGAATAGGAAAAAAAGATAAATGCAAATTTGGAATTTGAAATGCCGCTGTCGCTGCGCCGTCGGTGCTGCCTGCATGTTATTTGAATATCAGTGGCCCCGCATTGAAAAGGTTGGAGGATGCTTTCTGACTTCTTTGTGCGAACCCAGTGCAGCGTCCGATTCTAAAGGGGAAAAAACCCAAGGCATAATTAGAGAGCGAGGACAGGCCTGGGAAACGCGTTAGCATCAGGAATCTCATTTAGGCAATCTCTTTCAGAATCAGGAACGTTAAATTGACCAGAAGGCAATTATTTTGACGAAAATTATTTTCATTTCCCTTTGTCCACGGACGAC
Organism: Stomatorhinus walkeri; assembly: GCA_026784285.1. Lineage (NCBI taxonomy): Eukaryota > Metazoa > Chordata > Actinopteri > Osteoglossiformes > Mormyridae > Stomatorhinus > Stomatorhinus walkeri. Next base: position 34,905,867 of record JAODUD010000001.1, on the reverse strand, counting down.
TGTTAAAACAACATAAAATGCTGGCGTGAAAAAAACCCACCTGCCAAACTAAATTGGAATTTAATATAAGCTTTTTAAGGGAAATGGTTCACACCAAAAATCAAGCAGATATATACCCTTACAATGCTTTTTAATTAAAAAAGTGCACAGCCAAAAATTAATACAACAAAACGTAACGAAACACATATTGAATAAAAAAAATAAAGATTTATTCTACATCGACCAACTTCCGACTGTTTTCAAATGACTTATAATTTTCTTATAAAAAGAATAAATGTCATAGAAACTGATGGAAATTCGAGGAACACAATAAGCAATTACATGGTTATATTAAAATCTATAAACGGGTCTGTATACGACATGATCTAAGTAAGTTTGCTTTTTGAGGCAAAGAGACGCCTGGGGTCGCGGACAGTGGTTGTTGTCAGTCAGTATTTTCTGCATTACACTGGAATGTCCTCTCGCTGTGCTTTGAGTAGAAGTCATCTTTGTTTGAAAGACACAATGAAAAGAGATCAAAGAGATGAACCTACATCCAGCCTAGCAGGACACGGGGTTATACCGTCCGGCTCAATGATCAAGGATTTTACGATGCTGGCATCTAGGTCTTCAAGATAGCAAATTGTAAGTCATTTCCCTTCATTGAAACGCAAGAACAACTATTTTATTGTTCATTACATATACAATGCAGAATTCCACCTGGCTTGTATTTACTGATCTCTTTAAATATTCTATTCTAATTATAGTAACAGTTATCTTAATACCTAATCATCATTCATATAAAATGTTTCCATCTATTGTAATTTCAAGTATGAGGTTCTATATTAAATACGAAACACGGAAGAAAATAGGCTATGCGACAAGTCTATGGAGCACCCAACTTAATACAACTGAAACATCTATATAAAATAGATACATAAAATTCGTATCCTGTTATTGATGTACATTTGGCATGAAAATTACACATTAGTGCCACCTTTAGGTTAAAGTGAATATCTCGCTAAAAAAATAGATGATAAAATTCTGAAATGCTTTCTCGTATCAACTTTGAGATAACTGCATCATCATGTTGTTGTTCCACCTTGCTGTTATCCTGAAACAAATTAACTTAACATGACTTGAATTAATAATATCGTTTTCCACGCACGCTTAACAGCAATATTTGAGTAAATGGGCTAAGTATTCCAGCGATAAACATACCGAACGCTGGTCTTGTTAAGGATGAAAAGTAAATGGAGCTTGAAGCTAACCTTTTTGCTCAAACCGGGTTACCTGAGTGTTGTAATTACAGTAATTATGTACATCAGAATTACATACTAATTACATTAACATCAAATCATTCTTAATCGAAATCTAATGAGCTTGAGAAGAAGCATTAATCAATGACAACATAAATACGCCACTTAATAAATATTAATTTAACTTTCAAGAGCGGAACACTTAAAACACACAAAAAATCATGTAATAAATAATTCCACTCAACCAAAATGGTTAAAACACTTTGACGGTCATTTTACCGATGGACATAAATACAGAATGACACCAAAAAAACATGTAAGTATCGAATTGGGTTAACGAAATACACTTTATTAAATAGGCCTACACTAAACAAAATATATGCCTGACATATTAATGGCATTCCACAGAGATACATTTATGATTAGGTATATTGCGAGTATTGTGTATCGCTGTGTCGTTCCTAAATATGAGATGACCCGTCCAATAACAAACTTGACATTTCATACGACATTTCAGATTTCATTCTCGACAAATTTCGGTGACTTCTTTAAACAAAGGAGCACAATAATTTATACGGTTAATTTATCTCTCTAGCATTTTAGCTACACAACCCAGCTATTTAAAATTCTATTCGTAAATCTTTTTACACAAATGTTTTCGTTAATGTGCTTTCCTGGCTCAACACAAAATTTCCTTTTCGGTCATCGTTTTTACCAATATTTTACCTTTTACGCTGATCCTTAATAATGATTTTTGACACCATCCATGAAATGTGTACTATATAACGCTCTAAAATACCATTTTAGAGAAGAGCTAGTGACCATTAACGACAAAACTCAAGTATGTTATAAAAAGTGTTGGCTCAGAAATAAGTTGCCTGAAACAAAAAATGCAAGTAGTATTGCAGAACCTAAAGTGATATTCAACTATAATAACTTTTGAAAGGAATTACTGTTTCCGGTGAATAAAGGTAGTTCAACTGACGAAAAAAGGTATTCATCGATATATATCGCATATTTTGTCATTTCCATTTAACTTGTCTTTTTTCGAATTTCTGAAATACATTAATAAAACATAATATTAGCCCCAAGTAGCTAACTTTCAACATGAAAAGGTGAACCAACATCGAAATTATTTAACATAGGTCAAAGACCGAATAAATCTGAAATTCAAATGCAAACTCTAAATAGCCAAACTATTGTTATTTGAAAATAATGTAGACGCGTATACAGAAATGATATACATAGAATTATTATTATTATTATTAATAATAACAACAACAATAATAATAATAATAATAATAATAATAATAATAACAACAGTAATAATAATAATAATAATGACCATAATAAAGTAAATTTAAAAGAACATTCTATAAATCTATACGGCGAAAAAATGTTCTAATCAATTATATAATGTTCCCTTCATGATCGATTGCATCAACAAATTACAAGACTGGTCAAGACAGGATGCTGGAAACCAAATTTATCAGCACGTACAGTTCATGATTGCGCAGCATATAAAATAGGTCTACCATGAAATTTAAAGAAACCAAATATTTTAAGTCGTTTTATAAACGGCAATTTCCTATAGGCTGTATGGATAGCAGCCTTCCGACTTCTACGCCCGAATTTAAACCGTTTATGAAGCAGTTACTGCTTTATATCAACGTTCCCCTGTAATACTTCACCAGATGCATATTTGTCAGTCATTCATTTTGTAAGCGGAAATGCGCTTTTCTACATTTCCATTATGTACCAATTTAGCACAAAACCTGCCCATTATTTGAAATGTAAAATTCCGTGCATTGCTAATATTTGGTTATCTCACCGTTATATTACACGAAACCCGTAACTAAACCCGCTGTTTTTCACATTAATGGACTTGGCTCCCCCTATTGGAAAATGCTGTGAATTGTCATCACAAGTGAAGTCTCTCGGCACGACGTTCTCTACTGATAATAAAGATAGATCAACCTAACTACTAACCACTAGTTAATGAGGAAGTAGTCGCACATTTCCGCATCTCAGTGCTGCATGCATAAATGTGATAACACATTTAAAAATGTGCGTTTTGAGCACATCGCTCACACCGGACCGGTAGGTCGGTGGTGGCGGTGGGGGGGGG
>JAODUD010000001.1:34888887-34902401 GCA_026784285.1 Stomatorhinus walkeri | reverse complement strand
CAGCGGCGGCGCCGGGGAGGATCTTGGGCATGCTCTTTTCCCTCCCACCATAGCACCCCACAACACAGAGAAGTCTGTAAAATCTGTAAATTACCTTAATCGAGAAAGGAAATACAATATTTTTATGTTTTCTGGTGATGAAATAATTTTCTCGATGAGCGAATGACCGTCGTTTACTCATGATGACAGAATAGTTCTGAGATCTTGAGACAACATGTTTTAAAAAGACTGTAACTTCTATACAGTCCATTGAAGACGTAAAATTAACATTTGAGACAAGGTGGTACCTGCCACTGCCTGGTTTTAGACGGAAGAGTATTAAGCATAGCACATTTTACTTAGTGGAATAACCCTCAAGGATTCAGTTTATTTATATTTGAATATGGGTATGACGGTTTGTTTTATGCCAAATTTAACTGCATATTCTTGCCATATCATACAGCACTATATACATACATAATGGCGAAATTATTGGCACATTTGGAATTTTTCCAGAAAATGCATCATTTCTCCCAGAAAATTGCTACAATTACAAGTGTTTTGGTATACAAATTTTTATTTCCTTTATGTGCATTGGATCAAAAAAAAAAAAAAAAAACAGAGAAAAAAAGCCAAATTTGACATAATTTCAAACAAAACTCCAAAATTGGGCTGGACAAAATTATTGGGACCCTTAACTTAACTTAATATTTGGTTGCACACCCTTTGGAAAAAAAGACTGAAATCAATCGCTTCCTATAACCATCAACAAGCTGGTTAAACCACTGAACTGGAATTTTTGACCACTCTTCTTTTGCAAACTGCTCAAGTTCTCTCAGATTTGAAGGGTTCCTTCTCCCAACAGCAATTTTGAGATCTCTCCGTAAGTGTCCAATCGGATTTAGATCCGGACTCATTGCTGACCACTTCAGAACTCTCCAGCACTTTGTCTTCAACCATTGCTGGAGAGTCTTCAGATTTCCTGATGCCTTGTACACAGTCAAGGTACCAAGTGCCAGAGGCAGCAAAACATCCCCAAAACATCTTAGAACCTCCACCATGTTTGACTGTAGGTACCGTGTTATTTTCTTCATAGGCCTCATTCTGTTTTCTGTAAACAGCAGAATGATGAGCTTTACCAAAAAGCTCTACCTTGGTCTCATCTGTCCACAAGACGTTCTCTCAGAAGGATTTTGGCTTCCCCAAGTACATTCCGGCAAACTCCATTCTGGCTTTTTTATGTTTCTGTGTCGCCAATGGGGTCCTCCTGGGTCTCCGGACATAGCGTTTCATTTTGTTCAGATGTCGACGGATATTTCGAGCTGACACTGTTGCACCCCGAGTCTGCAGAACAGCTTGAATTTGTTTAGAAGTTGATTGGGGTTGTTTATCTACCATTCTGACTATCCTTCATTGCAGTCTTTTATCAATTTTTTCTCTTCCGTCCAAGTCCAGGGGGATTAGGTACTGTTCCATGTGTCGTGAACTTCTTGATTATGTTATGTACAGATGGACAAAGGAACTTGAAGGTCTCTGGAGATGGACTTGTAGTCTTGAGATTGCTGATATTTTTCCAGAATTTTTGTTCTTAAGTCCTCAGACAATTCTCTGCTCTTCTTTCTGTGCTTAGTGTGGCACACAGACACAGAACAGAAAGGTTAACTTTTCTCCATTTTAACTGGCTTCAGGTGTGATTACTATACTGCCAGCACCTGATCTTGCCACAGGTGAGTTCAAACGAGCATCATATGCTTGAAATAAAACGATTTACCCATAATTTTGAAAAGGTGCCCTTAATTTTGTTTTGCCCATTTCTGGAGTTCTGTGTGAAATGATGTCAAATTAGTTTTTTTTTCTGTTTTTGTGTTGATCCAATGCATATAAAGGAAATAAACATGTGTATACCAACACATTTCTAACTGCAACAATTTTCTGGGAGAAATGATGCATTCTCTGGAAAAATTCTATGGGGTGCCGATAATTTCGGGCATGATTGTCTATACACATTTTGTATGGTGATATATAACAGCGTTGACTAGGACCGTGGTGCAACATAGAGACAGGATATGTAGATATTTTCTAAAACGAGACATTAAGCCATCTCACCCTGCCTCAATACTTAAAAAAATGTGATACTGATAAATATATTCCTGCTCCTCTTCTTGGAATACCTTCTTCTGCCAGTTCAAGCAGGATAACCAATGACAGGTTTATCAACTTTACTCAGTTGGTGAGAGTGAGACTTGTAGTTTGAGGTGTCTGCACACACATATGCACACATTTGGGGGCAGCATGTGGCTCAGTGGGCTAAGCCGGTGTGCTTGTAATCACAAGGTCACCAGTTCAAACCCAGCCTGTCTGTGGGTCATTGAGCAAGGCCCTTGACCCCCAGCTCCCTGGGCGCCGCTACAGGTGGCTGCCCCTTGCGAACAGCTTGCTCTACAAAGAGAAAGTTGAGGGAGGCATAAAAAGGAATTTCCCCATGGGGATAAATAAAGGATTGATTATATTATATTTACATGTATGTAACAAACTTATTGCTTGTGGGAGTTTAACTTACACAAAAGTGTTATAAGGGCAGAATGAAAAATTATTGGCTCAGAGAGATGACCAATCAGATTGTAGAGGAGGTGGGTCCAAGCAATTAGAAGAAGCAGGACCAAGACATCTGATTGGATGGTTCTGCCTCATTTAGTCACCTGGATCTACCTCCTGTACAATCTGATTGGTTTGCACTTTGAACCATGCATTTTTTTGTTCTGCCCTCAGAACATTTTTGTACAAGTAATACTCTCAGGAGCATTTTGCCATCTTGTAAATAGTCCCCTGGGTTTCAGAAACTACCACAATGCTTTCGATATAGCCAATTTTAGGTGTATATTGGAATAACATCGACTTATTGTACGATTTCTTATTTAAGAGTCTGAAAGGTGTCACGCCTGATGCATGAGTCTTCAACCCTGCAATGCCATGCTGTGGCAATAATACACTGAATGTTAGGCTATATGTTTATCCATGTAATTATTCCGTTATCACAAGGGAGCAACTTTCATTTTGTCAAGATACTAAGAAAATTATTACAAGAAAATTGTATAAAAAATTTTCAGGCTCTTTCTAGGTTTCAGTATTAAAAGCTTAGTCTACTTCATATTTCCGTAGTAATTATCTCGTTTGCTACATATGTGATTAAACCATAACAAACCACACATCATTGTTTCATAATGTCATCAATTGATAAATTTATTTCTATATTTTTATGCTTCTATTAATTTATTTGTAAAGGTGTGAGGAATGCAATTTTTACTTAATTTTCCATTTTCGTCTCTAAACATTTACATATAGGATCACACATTGCCTGCTTTATCAAATTCTGCATTACATTCTTTAAATTACACATAGACCTATACTTTGAATATGCCTTGTTTTATCAGTCTGAGAGAAAAAAAATGTGATATATTGGGCTTTTGGTTGAGTTGAGTTTTGTTGTTTTTATACAAGCTTTTTAGTCAAAAATATAGACGGGGGCTATGTGAGCTAGAAGTATTTTGGCTTATGGTTCTATACGTCTAGTAGTCAGGCATGTAGCCATATAGTTAAATGGAAAAAAAATGTGTTTGCTGCTGATCAGACACTCTCAACCAAGGAGTTAATCCCGTCATTTTACTGCCTGGCCTCACACTAACGTTCATTATAGCTGTAAAGAGGTCGCACAAAATTGTCATTAAAAAGAATACAAACCGTAAGTATGATCCAAGACCTGTTTTTAAATGTTCATTTTAACTGCTGTTAACCAATGATTATAATCGAATAATTACACAAATCAAAAATCAATCAATATCCTTTTTGCAGCTATTCTATGCAAAATACTTTAATTCCAATAGAATCAGTGCAGTTTTAGGGAAGATTCATGCTGAACATGTCATTAAAACACATCTGTTACATAGAGATATAAACTACAATAGTAAAGTGTATGTACTGTAAAATGCAAAAAAAAACCTCCCCAAGTGATGCCTGCCTGTCACATCCATTCCTTTCTGTCTTCTCCCATTGCTTCTATCCTTCTGTTCCTTTCCCCGTCTGCTCCTGCCTCTGCAACTTTACCTTTCACTCTTCCGATTCCTGTCCCTGCTCTGCCCCCTTTCCCTGCTCCTGCTCCTACCCCTTTCTCTGCTCCGACTCCTGCCCCTTTCCCTGTCCCTGCTCTGCCCCCTTTCCCTACTCCTTTCCCTTTCCCTGCCCCTGCTCCTACCCCTTTCTCTACTCCGACTCCTGCCCCTTTCCCGGCCCCTGTCCCTTTCCCGGTCCCTGTTCCTTTCCCGGTCCCTGCTACTGCCGTCCTCATTTCCTCTCCATGCTCTACCCACAGCTTCACTGCCCTTTCTCCTCTCGTACCGGAGTTCCTCACTGCCCCTCTTTCTCTGTGGACTGAGGCCCCTTCCACTGCAGGGGGCTTGCCTGTCTCTGCTGCAGTGCTCATGCCTCTCCTGATCGGTAACCCGGCCTCCTCGCGCAGATGTGGGTTCCAGCTCCTTGCATTCTTGCTTCCCTAGATCCCGACTCCTTGATCTACCTCTCTGAGGAGAAAGCTGTGCCTTGAGGGGGCTTTTTGAATTCTTGCTGCCATCACTGAGGGACCTCTTCCCCTTCACTTTCTTCCCCTTCTTGGCCTTGCACTGACTCTCTGAGTCAGTGTCGGAATCGCTGCTGCTGCAATCGGAGGAGTCACTGGATGTCGAGTCATTCGTCTGATTCTTCTTGTGCTTGCTTTTGCTCTTCTTTTTCTTCTCCTTTTTCTTCTCCTTCTTCTTTTCCAGTCGATCCAGTTTCCTTCAATGGAATTAAACAAACAGGATAACTCCCTAATAAACTAGATGCTGACGGACCAATGACAGTGTATTCTTGGAATCTGAATTTAGTGGTATTAGTATGACTTTAAAAAAATCCACATTTACAGGTGCTAAGAATCGGCGTTCTTGGAAACATACCTGAGAAGTTTCTGTTTCTGTTTTTTAGTCAGAGACTTCAAGAATTCAACTTCAGGGTCTTCCTCTTCTTCACTGACCACATATTCCTATGGCACAAGAAATACTTTTCATGCTATGAAAAATAAACTTTGTCAGGCCATATTAACTGAAGGCCGTGAAGGTCTCACATGCAGGAGCTTGCAAGGAGCGCAAAATGAGCGGCAAAGGGAGGAGGGGGAATGAAGAAATCCTGCAATTCTCGCTTTGGAGAAATGATGAGGACCTATTTGCAGGCACATTACCAAAATTCATGCTCATTTAAGTAGCCCGGCTCACCACAAACTGGACGTGATGTAAGAGGTCCACCATTTGCTCATAACTGGCCACTTTGGAACGGTCAGACAAACTCAAAATCTGTCAGAAATATTGTTAGGGTGGACCGGCTCCCCCCACTCCGGATCGGGTGTGGAGGGGTGGCGGCCGGAAGACAATTACCTGTGTGAGATCACACACTGTGGCGTTCCTCCCCAGTACACTCCGCTTCAGCGCGAACCCACTGTTTCGCATCTCAGCCATTAACTCCGAGGGGTGCATCGATGGACCTGTTGGGACAAATCACAGCTTTAACAGTCTCATTCAGGCCTGCCCACTACCGCTACTCTCTCCGCAGCAGGGAGCGCGGTGGCGCCTTTGTTCCTGCAGGAGGTGAACAAATCGACTCTCTCGCTTTTCCGGCTGAGCAAATCATAAGACATTATTCCCCTGAAGCAGCGGGCAGGTGGGGCGGGCTGAAATACACAGTAATTGCATTTCTCTTCCGGCTAGAGGGGAACTCCACTGTCAACACTGTATGCGAGAGGCTCCCCCGGGTAGACACGCCACCGTGCCGACATCCCTGATTTCCAGAACCGGGGGGGGGGTCCCTCCGTGTGATAGCAAAGTGGGTTGGAGGCACCTCAGACGAAACACCAGTTCCCGGTATCATGGTCTTCTACTGACCCAAAATTGCCACAAAATGGTCTATCTACTGCATACTGTTTCTGCAAATTTATACCCAAACTTAACCACATTACCTTAATAGTGGGGGAAAACGTGCCTACATACTTATAACAAAAACATATAGGATAACAGGTGGTATGAAAAGTACTCAATTTCCCACCGGAGGGGGCGTGGCAGAAAACATCTTTCAGTCTGCTAGTCAATAATACACAATTTCCCAAATGTTAAAACAGCAGAACACTTAAAGTGGGTTTGACAGAAACAAGTAGTATCACTAATCTGTACTGGTGAGCTTTAAAGCACAAATGTTGAAAATGACGTTAGCAAGCAAGGCCATTTCTTGTAATAAAATATCTGCAACAAGTTTTTAAGTCTGTTTGTTTAATGTGGATAATTAACAAACGTAACCCATTTGAGAGTAAGAGCAGGAGATGTTTGCAGGCAGACCGCCACCCACCTGCACCCTCAGAGGCCATGGAGCTAGCGTTGATCCCGGACAGGCCAAAGAGCGGGCATTCTCTGTCCGTGTTCACATGACCCCATTTGTGGCACTTGATGCACCTCACATTACGCACCTGTGGAAGGAGGCTAGATCAGCAACAAAGTTCCTCCATTATGCTTGTCACAAAACATGATGCCTGCGAACACTGGAACATGAATAAGGCATGAATCGGCTTAAAGCATTTAGTTCCACAGACTTTGCTCTAAAGTCTGAGACAATATGGCAATACGCTGGAATGTCACTCAGTGTTATCATGCATTTTACACCACGATTCTGCTTAAACCTTCTGCCACTCCTATGCACGGCGCATGAAAGGCTGCTGAAACATATAAATGTTGTTTGTGTCGACACATCTCACATAATCACATGGTAAAACCCTGGCCTTTATTGTTCATTTCATTTATTGTTGATTTCACATATTACTTATATGCATTTTAAAGTCGAATACGCACAATAAAATTTGGTTTGTGCATTTACAAGCAAAATCAGTTGGTGCCGACCCATATAAAAGGTTTATGGATGGTTTATAATCTGGTAATTAATTAGGTTGTAAGCAAATTTTTAATAGACAATTTTAAACAAGTTATACTACAGTTCTCTTTTTATTAATGAGTTACTACCATTTACAAGTGGCAAAAGGGAGCATTATTCAACGTGGTACCAATTAATTTAAAGGGAATCTCTACAGTGTGCATACAAATATGGATGACTAGAATTAGCATCATCACTAGCTACATGTTATTTTTGCATTAAATCTCCTGAGGTAGCTCCTGGATCACTACAGCTTTCTTTGGATACCATTACATTTCCATTTGTTCAGTAGCAGATGTATTAGTAGTAATGCTTAATGAAAAAGCAGGGATAGTCAGGCCCTACAGGAGCTGGGGGATAAGGGGGCACATCGACGACATTCCATCACCCCCCACGAGATTTGGACCAACCTTCCAATTACTAGCAAAATATAAGAACAAGTTCTGAATCATGGTCATCGAATTAACAGAAGTTGCAGCTAGGGACACCAGAGATGGCCACCGCTGAGCAGATGTCACATTCACCAAAATTACAACATCACCCGACACCCCACAGTTCCAGAACACAATAATAATTGCACAAAAAGTATTGAATTGGAAAGAACAAAACTATACCTGAATTCCAAAAGGCTGATCTCTGATGTTCATATCATCCTTTGCATATCTAAAAAGCAAAAAGGAGTAAATGATTCTCAAAGACAGAAAAACAAAACGGTTGTTCATATTGGAAGCTTAAAAGCCTGCTGCACTTACTTCTCACGTGGAGCTACTTTCTGCCATTCAAACTTGTATTCTGATTCACCTTCCTGCAATGAATAAAAAGGCAGAATACAGTTGATTTGTATATAAAAAAGATATTAAACAAACAATCTGCAGAAAAAAACAAATATAAAAATTGTACATAACGTACAATACTTTAAAAACTGTCCAATTTATTCTATTGCAAAGCTACTTACATATATTCAGAAAATCATAGATTTGGTGGAAAAAATAATTTCCTGAAAACATTAAGCGGCACATAGACAGGGGTCTGAAAGTCTGCGTGCAGTCTGCGTGTTGAACAGGTTTCCTCCCAACCTCAAATACTAAGACATGCAATAATTAGCATCTTCAAACTGGATAGTTTGTGTGCGTGTGTGTGCTTGCAGTGTGATGGACTGACATGTCGTGGGTGACACCATAAACCACAGCCATGTAACATGTTCCAGCTCCCAGTGACCGAGACCCGGATAAATGGTCTGAGGATAGATAAATGAAAAACAATACCTCTTTAGTCTCCTCTTCAAAACCAAAAGGGAAATAAACCAAGAAAAAGAAACAAGATACGTGTTAATAACAAATATGGCCAGATATTAAAAAGGTATGCATTTCAAGCAAACCTTTAAAATAAAATACCTTTTGATGCTCCAGGTGGTGCCTCATACATAAAATTGAGACCATTTTTCACACGATCATCACCCATCAACAGCCTGCAAGAAACCATTTTATTTTTACTGGAAATGTGAACATAAAATGCCACCAATTACAAGAACTACACTTAAACAGTCATCTCTTAATTTCAAATATTTCAGTACAGCTGTTGTTACACAAAGGCATGTATCAAATACGACTGAAGAAGCATTGCCCTTCAACTGCACTGTAATTTTCAATTCAGGCAAACGGAAATATTAAAATCACTTCAACAACACTTAGTACAGACCAAGAAGCTGCTTAGTTACTAGGTGGAAGTAATGCAGACCTGTTGTTATAAGTTTCCTGTTCCTTCAGGTAAGCCTGCATCAGATCTTCTTGTTTCCTCTTTTCAAACGTCAACTTCTGTTCCGCTATCCATACCTACACATAATCATCGAGCAATTCAATAACGCATACTATTTATATCGTGAAAATATTTTGAACTAAAAAGTTTAAGTTTCGCTAAATATATAAAAATAAAAGACTTGTACAGCACATCAAACGAGGAAAAAAATCTAAACCAAAAATGCATTTAACTTAAACTAAATATTTTATATATTTCAGTGTTTTAGTTTCGTTTTAGTTTAACTAACTTTTGCGTCCATTGAATATAATGCCGTACATTTTTTGTAGCTCTTTAAATCAAAAAGTCATGAGTTTCGCTTACCTTTTTAATGTTAGATTTTGAGGCAGGATGAAAATCTTTTTTACACATAAAATTTGCAAATGACTTTCCCATGTTGGCAAAATAATTTGCGAGTTGTGCTAATGTCAAAGAATTGCTTTTGATGTTTTCGTTTATAGCAAATGTGTTGAGGATACAAACGTTAAACCCCCACAAATATTGACAAAACCCATAAGCAGAGGAAAGTATTTCCGGTTCAAATGAACTCGGAAGCAAATGGCGAAGAATAATTATTTCCGGAATGTGACATATTCTTAAGTTTCAAAATAAAAGCACCGATTTTCAATATTTTAAACCCTCGTGATATTTTATTTTATATTAAAATCCTTGTGTTTAAGCCATTAAGTTTTAAAAATAAATAATTATATAATAAAATTAAAATTATTATTATGCTTTGTATGGGTCATTATTGTGGCAGAGTTTACAAATTCTGAAACTTCCTAACATTTACATTTACATTTATAGCATTTGGCAGACGCTCTTAGCCAGAGCGACTTACATAAGTGCTTTAAGACTTCAGTGCTTTAACACATTACCATGACATTTTTTTTAGTTTTAGTGTGAACCTTTATTACCATATTTCTAAACCATACCTTTGCCTTTCTAGCACAGATAGATATTTTTCATGAAGCAAATTCAGTAAATCAAGTTTATCTTTATGGTAATCAGCTCAGTGTCGGTTCAGTTTGAGGCTGACACACCCAACTGTGCAATATTTGTGTCCGATTTAGATACTTTAATCATGAACAATACAGTCTGTAGGATAACCAGCAACATCCATCAATTCATCTTTCATATATCTGATACATCTCAAGGCTGAATGGGATTTCGGTACAGACAACATTTTCTTTTATAACTATTCTTTAAAGGGTTATGGTAAAGTAGCAGATTTTGGAGATGTGGATATATATGATTATATATTTTTTTTGTAACAAGAGCAAATTTATAAAATATCCTCTGGTTTTAAGAGTTATTTGTTTATTACTTTGAATATAGTATCTATTGCAACCTATGGATATGTGCAATATAGAGAGTGCAGGTTTCGAAAGACAGAGGCCTGGATAAATATGTCCAGCTGCATCATAGATACTTTGCAGTTCCTAAAGGAAAAGAACACAAAGAATCTGTGTCAGTTGATCAATAGTACCAGTGTAGCAGCTTAATGTGTCTTTTTACTGTCATTGCTCAGGGATCCCACCCACCTTGAAGCTCTGAAACTTCGTGTAAGAAAAAGCCTTATAGGGAGAAAAGTATGCAGACTGCTTTGGCATACCAGCTGAACTTGGGTCAGACATCAACATCTCAGAAGGAGAATCCCACTTATTCCCTTATCGTTAGTTTAATTAAAACAATCAACATAATTGCTTCCATAATGATTTAACTAACCACTAGGAATAATTGTTTTTATCAGAATACAGCTGTTCCACAACTAATTTTTTGTTTGTAAGCATATCGTGCACCGTTATAAAGTCATATGTTTGGAACGTTGCTATCCTTCTGTGACCAGCAGAGGGCACTATATAGCAAAATGCCTAGTTTGCCTTTAATAAGTACTAATTATGTTTCAGTACAAAACAAGAACAGTTAATGGAAATAAGTAACCTGCATACTCATCATTCTAAAATTGAAATGATAATAATCAATGTCTTCCATAAATACCATTCTGATTAAAGTAAGTAACATTCAAATGCCAATATGCCATTTGGGATCAATACCATTGTCACATTATTTTGCATTATCTGCAAAAATAATGTGACAATAATTACTTGACTTTATGAGAATAACTGCAGGATATAGATTAATCCAGATATCCTGATAAAATGCCCATAAAATTCCATCAAGCACCAGGCAGTACTTGTTTCACAGCTGAATAACCAAATCACATAAACATTAGAAAATCATTTATAGTCACACCCAGTATCACACTTAGAGTGAAACATTGTTTGTTAATTATACATTTAACTTTTAACAAGAGAATGGATAGATACATTTTCTTTACAGTTCGGTTATAAACAGATTTAAATTATAGGAATAATGTCAACTCAACAGATTTATTATTATTCTTTAAGAAACCTAACAAACCACACAAAACACATGCCACTGGCTATTTAATGTAATTTAATTATTAAATGTAAATCCTTCTTTTTTACTCATACAAAGCAGAATAACACCATATCGAAATATCATCTGTCATACACCCCTGTTGAACATTTTCTCTAGTCTATTCTGAGTCTCTCCACCAGGGAGACACCTGTTCTTTATAAAAAATAAAAGCATTAGGATTTCCTAATAACAATGAAGTTTAAAAACTAGAATTGCTTACACTGGCTTGCTTTGAGAGGCATTAGTGAATATTCTGATATAAAACATTAGATATACAATAGTTGAAGACAAATAGCATGGGTGTGTATGTGCAATTCTTCTGGCCCTGCAGGGTGACATTAACTTTTTATATGAAATTGTTCTTGTATAATGTCAAATGGTAAATAATCTGCAAAAAGTTCAAATTAAATTAGAAAAAGGAGCCCATGTGGAAACAGCTTAGAAATACCAATTACTTCCAAAGCTGTCAGATGTAAAACCTGCACCGAGGAGAAAAGAGGAGGCAGGGGGGGGTGACTGGGTGTACTGCAAGCATCGGGGGGGGCTGGAGGACTGAGTGGCGGGAAGTGGGGCTGCTGAACTCTTCACCGAGGAATGGGGGGCAACGGGGGTGCACCTCTTTCCTTTTTTCCAGAGCCTGAAGGATTGAACAAGGATTCAGCATAAGGAAGAAGCACTGATGCTACTTTCCATTCCAACTTTCCAAGTTCCTAGTTGGAAATTTCAACTGGAACGTCCCTTAAATCTGACTGGGAAAGCTTGAGGAACATCTATAAACCCGACTTCAGAATACTTGATGCCAGAAATGGAAGCTGTAGATAAATACTGTTTATTAGCACCTATGTCTGATTTGTGTCTCATTAAATCGGCCGTATACTCAGTACTGTCCAACCGCGATCTGTGAATGTGTTGCTATGGTGTTTTTATGTGCGAAATATTGTGTAATGCCTTATAAAATGGTTCCGCTAACGATGGCTAACAATAAACCTGGCTAGTACTGGTATTGTTAAACAGCTTCTCGAATTGTTGTATTGGAACCCAGTTAATTCCCAGCTCTGACTTCTGAACTCTGAGCTAAGTGGAACACTGCAGAAGTCTCACCTTTGTTCTCACCCTTCCCCATCCTGCTTGGGTAGGTCTTCTGGGAAGGTATGTAGGCCTCCGGAGAGGGAAGGTCTGACACGGGGTGAAAAGTGAATCTGCCTTCCCAGTCATCTACAAAACACACACAGTGTCCAAAGACCACCTTGTACAGCGATATGGGCAGAAATCCACCAGACAGACCAGTTTTTTAACAAGAACATAAAAATGTTTTTAGTTGCCATATTAAAAATATATATAAAATTTGTGGATATAAAATGTATCCATCTTCCAACTGTTTTTCTGCATTCAATTAAAAAAAGAAATCTTGATCTGTGAATGTTCTTATAGTGTGAAATATACCAGTGGCCAAAATTGTGGAAACTTTAAATTTTTAGAAACTGCAGAATTTTATTTCAGTTACTTATTTAATTGTCTTGTGCATGATATTTGTAAACATTCTTTGATTGTTTTTAAACATTACTGCCAATATTTGCGTAGTAATTTTTAAGCCATATTGACAAAAATGCCAGCTGTTTCCACAATTTTGGCAAGTAATGTGTACTTTCTAATGTTCACCAGGGGGCGATAAAACTTTTGGAGAGGAATCGAGTAACATTAACTGCACCCTGAATCAGTGCCAGAGAAAAGGAATTCGTGCCTTCCTAGCATTAGCGGGGATAAGTGTGATTTTGACACTATGCATCTGCAGATGGAAAAGCATCTGGAAAATTCTGAGCAGGCACATCTGGACGTCTGCCCAAGCTGCACACCCACCTGTGCAGGGTTGGTAGGAATTCTGGTAACCATTGCCAATGGGGGGAGGGGGAAGTGGTGGTCCCCCAATAGCCGGTCTCTCTGGTGGGGGTGGAGGTCTGGGGCCTCCTCTTGGAGGCTCTGGTCCTGGTCGATTTGGTGGGGGCGGGGCTGATGCCCGTACATTGCCGCCCGACCTCCCTGTGGGTGGGGGTGGAGGCAGGGGACCTGTGGATATATTTTTAGCACCATCAGGAAGGATACTGGTGTCCACCGGAAACTTTCAAGCCGAGTATGTAATGGACAGTTATAAAGCTGAAGCACTTAAAAATAGCTCAGAATAACAACGTAAAACAGCAAGAAGAAGAACTCAGAAACAGGATTTATTATTCAAGCATTGATTAACATTATAATTCATACCTGTTCTCCCTGGTGGGTTTCTACCAGGAGGGGGCGGTCTCTCA
>JAODUD010000001.1:34876735-34888848 GCA_026784285.1 Stomatorhinus walkeri | reverse complement strand
GTGGGGGGGATGGGGGCAGGAGAACTGAGGGACACATTTCGCTGTGGTAACCTGGGAATTTGTTCATCACTGGGAGGTGTGGGAGGAAGAGGCGGGGGGCCAGGTCGACCTGGTGGCAGGGGTGGGGCGCCGCTGGAAGGGGGCCGCGGTACAGGGGAGCCCTGCGGCTTGCTGTTGGGTGTACGAGGCTGTGGGGGAGGCTGCGGGGGTCCTTCCCTGGAAATAGACTGCCTGCTCCCCATAGGCACAGGGGGAGGACGATCATCTGAAGCCCTGATTGGGGCAGGAGGGAGGGAAGGTCGTCCGCTACCAGGCACAGGGGGGGCAGGCAAAGGTGGCTGGCGGCTGGATGCAGGGGGCTCGCTCGAGTGTCGGCCAGGCAGGGCAGGCGGTGGGGGCATGGGGCCACTGCTTGGTGCTCGACCCCCCGCAGGCACAGGAGGGAGGCCTCGATTCTGGCTGCTTCCTTGGTTCGGCCGTGGGGTACTGGGAACAGGTGGTGGAGGCCCAGCCAGCTCATGTCGGGGCTTGGGCAGGTCTGGGACACTGCCACGGTGGGATGGGGATGCACCTGGTAGCCGGGGTGGGGTGCCTGTGCTGCCCCCTGGGGGCCTGGCACCCGGAGACCTTCCCCCAGCAGGTGGCATAGGAGACCTCGGAGACACGGCATCTTAAGACAAAACAGCAAAACAAGGTCACGTCACTAGTACCATACACCAGAGGGTCACTAATATCATACACCAGAAGGTCACTAATGTCATACACCAGAGGGTCACTAATAGCCTGTACCAGAAGGTCACTAATATCATACACCTAAAGGTCACTAATATCATACACCAGAAGGTCACTAATAGCATGTACCAGAAGTTCACTAATATCATACACCTAAAGGTCACTAATATCATACACCAGAAGGTCCTAATACCATACACCAGAAGGCCACTAATATTATACACCAGAAGGTCACTAATATCATACACCAGAAGGTCACTAATACCATACACCAGAAGGTCACTAATATTATACACCAGAAGGTCCTAATACCATTCACAAGAAGGTCACTAATATCATACACCAGAAGGTCACTAATACCATACACCAGAAGGTCACTAATACAATGCACCAGAAGGTCACTAATACCATACACTAGAAGGTCCTAATACCATACACCAGAAGGTCACTAATACCATACACCAGAAGGTCACTAATATTATACACCAGAAGGTCACTAATATCATACACCAGAAGGTCACTAATACCATACACCAGAAGGTCACTAATATCATACACCAGAAGGTCACTAATACAATGCACCAGAAGGTCACTAATACCATACACTAGAAGGTCCTAATACCATACACCAGAAGGTCACTAATATTATACACCAGAAGGTCACTAATATCATACACAAGAAGGTCATTAATATCATATACCAGGTTATTAAGATCATGCACCAGAAGTTCCTACCTTATATGTAACATTACTGTAACATTAACATAATTTCATAACTGAATTGTAATTCATTATTACTTTTGTTTTTTATTTAAATGCATTGAACATTATTAAACTTCTTTCCAGTGTAATAATATACATCACCATTATTGTCTCTGTTCCCAGCAGATCTGAGCTTTGGCACCCCTCCTTGGAAAAGTCCTCCTAGACCGCCTGCTGGTGCCCCACCAAATCCTCCACCGCCCCCTCCGCCTCCTCCGCCTCCTCCACCTCCCCCGCCTCCCATTCCTCCAGCTCCACCTTTGGGCTCTATAATAAAATAATAATTGAAGATCTCAAATCAGAGAGAGATGCAACATTTAATCATATTTAATGCAAAGCACAGTAAGGGATCCTACACTATACTGCAAGCTGTGTGTATACTTCATTAAACTAACAGGTAAAAACAATGGAAGAATATAAAACAGAGATTTTTTTATATGTGTAGATCTGAAACTTCAGTATTTGCCCGAGTAGGCCGATGCACTCAGCAGGACTTTACTTACTCTCAAATACTGGAGCACTCCGGTCATTAGTGACGGCTTTCTTCAAGCGAGTGCCTTTGGAGATGTCTGATAAAAGAGCACTTCTTCCCTGCTGTTCAGACTTGTTGAGTGATGGTTTTTCTGTATTTGCCTAAAAGCACCAGGAAAGAAACTCTTTAATACTCTTCAGTCTGTCCCTCGGTTCCAAATCCAGGCCTTGTTTTCAGTTCTCCCAGGTCGTTAGTTTAATAATTACTGATTCTGATTGGCTGGAGGCTTTACACCTGACTCACAGGTAAAGGGAGGCTGGAAAATCAGCAGGACTCGGCCCTTGAAGACCGTGTTTTAAAATGCCCCGGTTTAATAGCAAGGAAAGTTTAGTAGCTGTAATATTCCACCAGATGTCGCTGCAGAGCTCTGATAAACAGGAAGACTTTATAGATTTTATGGAAATAGAACTGTTATTCACTACAGAAACATTACATATATGCTCTTGACAAAATGGTTTTATGCCCCAATAGGGCACTAGTTTTACACTAAAATTGCATAATTTCAAAATTTCACCAGAGTTCTACTATAGAATTTCCCCCTGGGATCAATGAAGTTCTTCTTATCTTTATTGACTTAGAAGTAGTGTGTGAAGTACATATGGAACAAATAATGGAACCACAGGTAGCACATCATGGTCTAGAGACTGCTAATCCAAGTTCTAGATGTAGCTTCTGAAGTTATGAACCGACTGTCTCCTGTAAAATGTTCAGCTTTATAAATGATTTCAAAATGTAAACAACCATCACCAGTACCAGTAAATTAGGAAAGTAAATTAATAATAACCAAGAAGACATCATAGACAGACTCAGCTGCCATTGCATTCATATAGTTTTTTAAGACTTTGAAGAGAAAGAAAGATGACAAACGAGGAACACAACTTCCTTCCGTAGTTTCAGGGTCAAACAGTCACCAGGGAAAGATTTAGTGTCTCACCACAGCAAAGGTTGGGGGAGGTGCTGGAGGCGGTGGTGGAGGCACAGGCATCGTCTCTCCTCACGTATTCCTCTGTCACTTCTCAGACCTGACAAGCAGAAGGCAGACTACCATGGACCATGGTCATTTTCAGCAGCCATCCATCTGACTGGGTGCTCGGTGACAGAACGAGAAACTCGGCGACGGTCGCAGAAACCACAGGGAGTGAGATAAACATCACACCCGCATTCACACAGTGTCGTACAAATAACTTCAGGTTGTCAAGCGGGCCCAAAACAGCACCCCGTTGCATTGTGGGAGGAAAGCCTAGTATCTGGAAGAAATTGCAGAGAATGAATGAGGGCATAATGTGCAAAGCTCACTAAGAGAGATCTGGATCCATTGTAGAAGCCTGAAAGACAGAAGTCATGTTGCATGAAGGGCTCGCTCTCTGGTCAACATGCACACCTATAATGCGTTTTCTCCATATTCAAAACTGACACACAACACAACGGCATGCCAGCCACTGTAGGACCGTGGCTTTAAAACACATGCTCACATTCACAACACGTTTTGGACTTATCGCTCACTGAGGAATTGCTCTTAAAGACATTTCTATACCTTGATACTATGAAGTTCATTTTTCAACAACTTGCCAAGACCTAATGCTCAGAGGCAAATGTTCTAACTTCACGCTGACAGCCTTTCAGAATCAGTGCAGGAATGTGAGGCTCTCATCACCTTCAGGCCATAAACCACCCCTTTCCTCCTTCCCTTCTGGTCAGCTTTTGCAGACGGCCACTGAGAACCGGCTTGCGTTTTGCAGTCTTAATGTCTTCTCACAGAACCATCTAGAACACCATATGAGCCAGCAAGGCGATTCATGGGCGAGGGAATCAATGGCAAATGCGCACTGCCCTTGCCTGTCAAAGATAAACAACTGAGAAAGGTCTGCAAGAAGCCTCTGGCTTCCTGTGCCATCAGCTAACAGGAAGACGTGTGCTGAATGCAAACCCGCAGCCATCCTGTCACTTCAGCAGAAAATCTCTCCCTCTTTCTTTCTTTGGCTTCTGTGAAACTCAGCCATAAGTCGCATTTCTCTGTCTAATTTCCCATTGACATTCATTTTGATGGATTTAACAGTTTCCTGCGCCACATTTTACACAGGGAGCCTGATTTTCATGAGGCACCATCATTGCTGAGATCTCTCAAGTAACGTTTGAGTCAATGAGTAATGGCCAGCCTGAAAACGGCACCCAAACACCAGATCTAACATTTGCTGAGTGTTTTTAAACAATAGATTCCTTTAGCGTTACAGCTAGCAGGTCTCATCGCCATGCGGCAAAACTGTGCCGGGCGAGTCCCCATCCGCAGGTGGTGTCCCGCACACCAGCCCCTCTACAGGGACGCTTCCGTGAGGTGCTTGCGGGAAACATGCCAGGCCAGAGGTCCACAAAGCGCCCATTGAAGGTGGCCTGTTCAGCGGCAGGAGCCAGACAGCGGCTAGAGTTACAGCAGCACTACAGATTCAGCACATTAAAGGCAGCCCGCGGGCCGTGGCTCTTCCCTGCTGTAATTGCTTCCCAATGTCCACGTGGCCCCTTGGCACTGAGTCCACTGCTGCGGGATTCTGGGATGTGGGGAAAGGAGACAACCTGCTGACTCTGCTACTCGCACCAAGAGCTCCTTTGAAGCTCCAGTTTATAGGCTCTTCAAGAAACAGCTTTGCTTTCATCTTCTGTTCCAGTGCCCCCTAGGCAACAAAACTAACTAGCAGAAAAAAGAGAAAATATGCACACAGCACGGAGTTCCTGGCCTGGAGGATGAAGGACAGACGATGTTTGTCACCATAATTCAATCTTTTCCTTCTCTGATGCAAAGCGTTGACAGCTGAGGCCAAAATCAACACAAACAGGCAGAAGTAAAAGCAAAACATTTTCTATTTTGCCTGTAGCTAAAGGTTAACATTCAGTTAGACAACCTCTGATATTCCCCTGGGTTATAAACCATTTTAGATGCCAAATGGCATTTTATCCAAAACCATCCACAGAAAGTATTCAGTTTGATGAGCTTACAGTATTCACTGTGACATCACAGTTGATAGTTACCAGGTCACAGCACACTATGTCTTAGCATATACGATCCAGAACCGCATCAGCCAATGAGGTAATGCCACATCTGAGACGTCATACTCAGAGCTGGATGTGAGAAATACCTTTATTTGCCTTTAAGCAGGGAAACAGAACATCTACAGCTCTGGGGAAGGAGGTTCTGCTAAGAGAACCACACGGCCACATGGACTGGCCACACTGCTGTCACTTCTTCAGAGAGTTCCAGAAGAACTACTTCTTGTATATTGTTTTCTTAAAATAACATAATTCTTGATTATTAACAGATGCACTGCGGAGCATACTGAATCTGGCACCATTGCTGTAAAAATCACAAGATTAAGTAGCAGAAACAGTTCAAGGGGAAACTCATTATTATTCCAGGTGGTAGCATTCCTGGATCAGGTCAAGTAAGGACATTGGTCACATCTGTATCATGGCTGGACATAGGCATTAATCAACACTTCACAAAACTCACTGTCGGTAAATCAGTGTACCTCCATCCCCTTCTCTGACGAATCAATAGTGGTTTTTGGTGCCATAAACAACCAATGGTAGCACTGCCAAGCTAAAGACAATTCATTGGCAGCTGTACCTGTGACCATCAGTGCCTCTGTAGCTTTCCTTAAGAAGCTGAAAAATATCCCCATGAAGGGCCTAATAACACAGTTTCCGGAAGGCCAGGCATTCTTGATGACTCCTGCCCTTAAACTGGCAACCCGGTTTCCAGAACAGCTGACATCTTTAATGAAACCTGGTAAGGAAATGCCATTCATAGAAAATGCTGGGGAAATGAAAGCCATGCTGGACTTTTCCATAATAACCAGGATGACATCAGACCATTTGCCTTCTTTTTTGGGTTTATTGCAACAATATTTATGCCGATCACCCTTGGAGCTGCAGCCACAGCTACCCTATGAATTGGCAAACTGATTCAAACAGCAGAGGTTCATAGGAAGCATTTCACATGCCTTCCAAGTTTCCTCTGAGGTTCTGAGTTATTTTTCTGGACGTGCCTGTTTAAAGTTTAAAAAGAAGATCCAAGCCCAGTATATCTAAGTGAATATCTTACTAACCCTGCCTACTATTTCCGCTCCATCTGTGATATTCATGGGCCAAATTAAGGTGTGAAATAATAGTTTTGACTACTGGCTGCCAATTGAGGACCCCTTGATAGTGCGGGTCAGGGGGGATCTTCACAGTCATGCTGTGTAATATTAACATGCCCCCTCCCCCTGACATTCTAGAAGGCTGTGCTTCTGCATTTAGATCACTGTGTCACAGGACCATTTTACATTCTCACTGAGGTTATTATTGATATTTTTTGCAGTCTCTGTGGTAAAGATGGAAAATACAGAAAAAGCCCATTAATCAGAATGTATTGTGTTTTTCTCTTTAAGGGCACCTCTTCCACATCTCACATTTTTAGTGAACTTGACCAGCAGATCACTACTGGGCTCTGTACAGTGACAATACCAAGTGGTTAAATGGTGATTAGTGACTTTCTCTTGGTTTTAAACAGGTGTAACTGTGAACTATGACAGGTGACTGTCTGCCAGAAACTACAGCGTTCATTGTGTTTTTTTATATGAGATGTTAAATTCATCCACAGTATAGACAGACTTAGGTGAAAAGATGAGTATAAATTGCTATGGCTTGATGCCATACATTGTGGTATATTTATTATTCAAACAATACTTTATAAATCAAACAGTAGTAATTAGAGACAGACTGTACTCACATTGTCTGTTTAATGACCAATAACCAATTCCAAGACTGTGATGCAATTAATACCTACATTTGACTGACTAATTAAAATGCTTAAATTCCAATACTTTCATGAGGATTGTTACATTCATCTCCAACAATCCACTCAATTTCCATAATGACTTATCAACTACATGATAGTTACATTGTATTTATTTAGCAGGTGCTTTTATCCATAGCAGGATACATTTGTGAGGAAACTGGGTCAGACACATCCAGGGGCCTTGGGACTGTGGGACTTCAGCCAGTGACGTTCTGATCACAGACACAAAGCCCTAACCAGTAGAACTACACACCAAATCGAAGAGGTTGGAGTCGGCGCCAGACTGACCTTTTCAGGGGGCGTAGAGAAAAGCGGTATTTGGGAGGCTCACCTTCGAGATCGTCACTTCCCTCTGCAACACAGGTAATTTGGGGGCCCTACGCAACCTATTCTGGCTATAGCTAGAGTCGGCCATCTATAAAATACAGTAAAACCTTGGATTGCGAGTAACTTGGTCTGCGAGTGTTTTGCAAGACGAGCAAAAATATTTGATACATTTTAACTTGATAAATGAGCGAGGTCTTACAATATGAGTATTATGTATACGCTTTGTCTGCCGAGCGTCACGTGATCACAACTGTGCCGATGGTTCTTCTCCTCTCGCTGCGGGATTGTAGGTAATCGTCTCCCATGCTCGGTCTCAGTCGGCGTGCCTCACTCATATAGTCAAAATTTAGTAGAAAAGCACCACCCGAATAAGGGCGTAGCAGTGCGAGCGATAAATCTGTTTAACAACAATGCAATGTCGACATTTCCTCAAAATCGAAAAGGAGGCAAAGGCGGCTGTCAGTGGACAGGTTCCATGTTAAAGTTGTACAAAACGAAAAAGATTCCAGTGAGCCAAAAGATAGCAGTGATTCTGTTAGTTACAGTGAAAGTCGTCCTACAAAATAACTCTCCTTTACCTCTCTCTCCCATCTCCCTCACATAATCCATGATTCTTTTCAAAGGTAAAATGCAGGCTAATTTGTTTTATGTATTTTGACTTTATATTTTGTATTAATAATTTTTATATGAATATTTTAGGTTGTGGAATGAATCATCTGAATTTACATTATTTCTAATGGAAAAAATCGCTTTGATATACGAGTGCTTTGGATTACAAACACGTTTCCAGAACGAATTATGCTCACAAACCAAGGTACCACTGTGCACTATATGGGCAAAAGTATTGGGACACCTGGCCATTACACCCACAGGAACCTCTATGACGTCATTCTAAATCCAAAGGCATCAGTGCGGAGTTGGTCCCTCCTTTGCAGCTGTTACAGCTGTTACAGCTGCCACTCTACTGGGAAGGTTTTCCACAAGATTTAGCAGTTTTTCTGTGGGAATTTTTGCCCATTCACCCAGAGGAGCATTTGTGAGATACAAGCACCAATGTTGGATGTGATGGCACATTTTAAGCACAGAATTGTCCAAAATGTCTTGGTATGCTGAAACATTAAGAGTTCCCTTCACTGGAACTAAGGGGCCTAGCCCAACCCCTGAAAAACAGCCCCATACCATTATTCCTCCTCCACCAAACTTTCCCCGGGCATCACCCAAACCCAGACTCATCCATCAGACTGCCAGACAGAGAAGCGTGATTCGTCACTCGGAACAGAGAACACATTTCCACTGCTTCAGAGTCCATTGGCAGCATGTTTTACTTCATTTGACATTTATCATTGTGCTTGGTGTAGTGAGGCCTGCATGCAGCTGCTCAGCCATGGAAGCCCATTCCATGAAGCTCCTGGCATAAAGTTTTTGCCAGAGGAAGTTTGGAACTTGGAATTTTGAGTCAGATTCCTGATTGATTTTCTACTTTTCCTAAAAGCTTCCACTTTGCAATAATGCCCCTTACAGCTGACCATAAGCTATCCAACAGGGAAGAAATTTCACAAACTGACTTGCCATAAAATGACAGTGCCATGCTTGAATTCACTGAGATCTTCAGAACAACCCATTCTTTCACAAATGTTTGTAAACCTGACTGCATGGCTGGGTGCTTGATTTTATACACCTGTGGCAATGCACCTAAATGAAAAATATGAATTCAGTGATTTAGAGGTATGTCCAAGTTCTTTTGTCCATATATAGTGTATATATTTTTTCATCACTTTGTCTGGGCTCCTTTGCGCCGATTGGGCCCGAGAGGCTGTTTAGTTTGCCTATGTCTGTATTCAGCTGTGGCCATGGTGAGACCCCACACCCTGCTAGGGTATCTCAGAAAGCATCAGGTATGAGGAAGGGGAGACCCTAGGTGGAATGCCTTTATACAACTAGATCTTACTATACATGCTTAAAAAAGCTTAAAATTCACTCTTTTTTTCTAAAATCACAGACACACTTGAATTACAGCAAGATATTGTGCACTTCAATTCAGACTCTTGTCCATTCTGCTCACTTATTTATAATGCACTACTTAGACAACCCATTTCAGTAGGAGAAGCACACTACCAACTGCCTTAAAAAACTGCATAGAGGCACCATAACTCTGACAAACCATCAGGGTCTTGCAGGCAGTAGAGGGTAAAACACAGGCTCATGGGCAAAGAACAGAAAACACTGTCTTGAAATGTTAACATCAAGATGTTTGCAAATACAATCACGTCCACCAAGCCTCACTGAATCTACCCCCGACTTCACGGTGAAGTGTGTACTTTAAGCGTTATTCATTACGGGACATCACAGATCAGAAAAATATGCAGTGATACTAATTGCAGAACTCACAGAGCATCCTAACACAACGGTCTTTTTCTTAGTTACGGTTTCCGAAAGCCCAGTAGACATTGCAAAAGTTTGCACTTCCACATTTAGCCACGTTGCTGCATTTCAGTTCCTCGTGCGGTTGCTGTTCAGCTGGTACTGACAGCGAGCAGAGCAGGGGGCCAAAGGGCTGAGGACCCCGCCACTGTGAGAATTGCACATTACCAACAAAGGAACTGTTTCTCTTCTATCTACACCTGTCCCTTCCTGGAGAGGGACGTGGGGGGATCGGGAGGGAAGAGTACGTGCTCACCTAGACCCTGCTGTCCCGTTGCTTCATGCAGCACTGCTCTCCCAGCATGCTCACTTCCTGTATTGCTGTACTGTGCAGAACTGCACATCACACTTCCTCCCCCCGCCCGCCCCGCCCCTCAAAAGCTCCCTATCACATAAGCACAGGCTGTCCAACGAAAGTCTCTATTTCAGTTTTTTTGGGTTTTTTTTTTAACTTTGTTACTTATTTAGCAACTAGGTTTTTACTAACAGTTCCTTTAAGTGACTGTAAAGCTCAGAAATGGATAAGGGAACTAAAAATGCGACTGCCAAGGGTCCCTCTTTACAGTCTAACTAATTGTCACATGTCACTCCCAGGGATGCCGGGGCAGTTAGCAGCCATTTTCCACACCACTTAATACCACAGGGTTGTGGTAACCAGCGCATCCCAGGCTGCGTAAGGCACAAGGCAGAGAATATCCTGAAGAGCATGCCAGGGTGTGTACACAGACACACACACACACACACACACACACACACACACAGACCTATACTCATGACATGAGGACCGTCCATTCAGTTCTATGGGCAAAACTCAAATCCCAACGGTGACGACCTTAACCCCTACCCAACCCTAACCTTAAACACAAGGAGCCAAACAAACTCTTTTGGCAATTTTAATTATTTCATTGCAGTGACAAAAAAGTTATTTTTACATTGTAGGAGACATTTGGTTCCCATAATATAATATAAACATAACACACACACACACACTACAGGCATAATACAGATAGCAATCCATGCAACCACATTTTTTAACTATGTGATGAACACAAAAGAAACAAAGAGAACATATGCAAATCACACACCCAGAACCAGGAGGGGGAATTCAACCTTTCACCTGCGAGAAGTGATCTGAAAGTCCAACCTACTACGCTAGCAGGCCATGGAAACCAAAAGACAGAGCCAAAATCCCATAATAATTTCATTACATCGACTAATTAATCTGATGCCTTACAGGAGAGGGAAGCGGTACAGTTTAGGTGTGCTCCCTGGAATAATTACATAATTACATTGCCCAATTTCGTATTTTGTTCCGGTTTACATTACATTACAAATGAGAGACACCTGCTGTCTGTTCAAAGGTCACTAGCATTAGAAACATTGACCACTGATCTGATTACATACATCTTCCATAACCACTTACGGCAGGCAGGGCTGACAGCTACAAAGCACCTGGCAGAGGACACCAGTAAACCTAAATGTAAATGTCTGTAACAGCAGGTGGAATCATCACGTGGGCATCGGGAATAATGTGCAAACTCCGTACGCACAAAACTCGGGGAGGGAGTGAATTCCCAACCCAAGGGGTGTGAGGTTCCCGGGACTCTGTCTCCAAAGCTAGATGGGTGCAAATTCACATTGCAGGTGTTACGTCTCACTGTCTCTCCATGAGGTCCATCAGTACTAAAATATTACAGAACAACTCAGCCTGCAATCAGTTCTGTGTAGTCTGTGCTTAAGCAAGTCTGATTTCAAGTAGAAGAGCTTACTGGATTAGTTCATCAGATCAAGAAGGACTTTCCTCCAGTGCTAAATGTTAGCAGCATCTTCACAGAACGACAGACATTTCTTGAAAGTATGGCAGCGCCACACAGGAAGCAGGCAATATACCATAAAGGAACCTGTAGTTCTCAGCCTACACAGAGGTGCAGAGAACGAGAGCAAGTGGCACCAATGTTCTCACACACCATCGACATATCTAAACCACAGAAGGTTTAGAAATGCACTACTGTTCTGTCAAGTGCATTTATCTGGGTCATTTTGGAGAAGCTTTAAAACGGCTAAGCTGACACGATATCGGCATGATGCCTACAGAAAAGTATCATTATAACATAAGTTTCTTAAAGGCCATTGTATAACCCTCATGTAACTTTCTGAAGCAGCCCATGAGAATACGCTTGGACCAAATGTGTTATCCATCACCTGATTCCTAGGCACTCTGCCTCCTGCCGTAGCCAACGGAGATACAATAACAGACCTCCAGAACAGCAGCGTTTATGTCCGGACAGCCTTACCTGCCTACTGAATTCTCTCCAGGGCCATAAAGCTCAACATGTTAGACAGGAAACTCAATAAAAAAAACACAACATAAAGCAAAGGTAAAAATTATTTGTAACTCTAGACAAAAAAATCTTTAACCTCCTCAGACCCGACCCATTCATTTATGTCCATTGTAGTGGACATTTTATTTTTGCATCTATCTTTTCACTGATGTTAGGAAACATATTT
>JAODUD010000001.1:34811377-34825973 GCA_026784285.1 Stomatorhinus walkeri | reverse complement strand
TGTTTAATTACATGAAAATTTAGTGTATGAAGCATGAAGTCCCTAATAAAGGTGTAGTTTGGAAGAATTTAGAAGAGATAATTAATTAAAGTTCTACTATTCATGGATGGAGCGACTACAAAGAAGGAGCCCATCTCGTGTGCTTCCAGTGCATTTTTGCCCTGATGGAGAACATGCAGAACGTGTCCCAGATGGCTCCATCACACACCTAAAGGGAAGGAGATGGCTTCTGGAGTTAAGACTCATTCCCTCAGCCACTGGCACTTGCTATAATTCCTTTAAACGGTGTCCAGTCAAACCCTTAGGCCACTATTTACGACAGAGCTCTTGTCCCTACAAGTTGTCATGCCTTCCCAATTTCTATGGATACCCTGTAATTTTCAACCATATCCATCCATGTACTCATAAACAGCTTCTAAAAGTGTTACTCCAGAAGATGCCCTCATACTGTGGTTCCTGCATGTGTGGAAGACTCCGAAACAACACTGAGATGATGGAATTACTTTTGCAAACATCTTTAGCCATATAACAGGAATGAGTCTTTTATTTTTGGACTAAGTCCCGAAATTATTGAAGCATAGGAGAGTAAAAACGATCTGCAGTGTGTACTTTAACTTCAGACAAGGGATTTCTGCTGCAATTGATTGGTATAAACTAATGTACATAAGCTTGATCCATTAAGAATGGAGGTCCCATATTATGGGCGTCATCATAGTATTTACAGATATGGGCGTGTTAAGGCAAAAAAATGCAGATTTGATGTTCCTGGAATTTTTTTTGCGCTTTCAGTATTGTGCTTGATAATTGTTTAAACACGCAGATCTTACTCTATGAGTAACATGTATTTATGCATAACTTTTTTTCCAACACATGCGCTAGGTTTGGACATTTTACACTGTCCAGTATCACCTTTTGGTCTTGGAAGAATTGCTGTGAGAATGTGAGACGTTTGTGAAGAAACTTTGCTGTCCGTGGGTTACTCTGTGCACAGGAAAGTATATTATACCATATCGATGATAAAGGCATCATTGTTACTTTTATAGTTAACAAATATGCATAATGTTTACATAGTGCTGCTTTTTAAAAGGTGTGCGTCTTATGGCTTTAGGGACAAGTTGAGACAATTTAAGGAATGGGAAAATAATTTATTATGAAAGTTCACCGCAAACAGATTGATAAATTGGCAATAGTTTCTACACAGCAGGCCATTAAATTCTGTCAGCTACTTCAAGTATGTATTCTTACTGGAGCAGATTATTTGAAACCATGGGTAACACCAGGAGGGCAACAATGAGCGAAACTTTGAGTCATAGCCCTGCCTGAAACTCTACCATAGCCCCAAATTCACCAAAAACCTAATCCTTTCTTGGTCAGTTCTTGAGTCATCAAACGGGTACACGTCGTAGAGGGTGTGACTCGTCTGTGGCTTCTGCTCCGAGTGCCAGGTCACCTGTGACCTGTGTTCTCTGTATCTCTGTATTCTGCTAGATCTATTGCCAAGCAACATTGCCCTTCCACTAGGTTTCTGTTTCCTGGTGTCCGGTCACTTCTGGTAAGGAAAGGGTGGGTACTGGATTCACCCGGCATGGGGTGAATCTGACTTCCTTATACTTGTCCGAATGCCAATGAATGATGGAGGGGCGTTAGTGTTACCCAATAGACCTTTCTGTGTCGTTTTTCCCACGCCGGTAGCCCCCCAGTATGGTTCCTCTGTCCGATCTCAGTGACAAAAACGATGTTGCCACTGCAGCATGTGTGGTGGCGCATCCTCAGTAAGCTCTGACCCTGCTTGTTCAAAATTTCATGTCATTGTTTTAGTCGAGTTCCTTGGCGAAAGCAGCACGAGAAACGACCATGTGTTCCGGGGCTTTATCTCTTGCCTGTGAATTTCAATGAAATGAGCGTTACTCTCCAGGAGCTGAGGTGACGCTCCAGATCCAGGCTTTATCAGTAGCCTTTGATCTGAGTAATACAACTGATAAGACGTGATGCTGCCTGTGGTCACCAAAGGACATGCAAACAGCTCAGAGAGCCAATAACACGACCTGGACAAAAGCAGAGTAGCAAAATGGAGGCCTTGAGTTGGATGGCAATCAGAGTGAGAAAGGGTTGAATGTATTTAAGAGTATGTGAGCGGATCAGTAAACCGCTACAGGTTTGGATCTAGGGAAAGATAGCAGAGGTAGAATGAGGCCTGTAGACTTACTCAGGCTTTAGGGTCTTTACATGTCTTATCTACATCCAGAATTGGATGGATTCCCTTCTTATTTCTCATGAACCATTAGTAAATATCTGTAACACTCTAATGGTGGCCAGCATGAGGAGTATTACCTAGAACCTCTTTCTCCATCCATGCTGAGTGGATCCCTCTCCTGGAGGTGCTGCTCTTCAGGTTCCATGCCTTGCATTTCAGCTGTCTTCTCCCTCCCAGTTCCATAAGAATCTTAGCCCCCCCTGTAGAGGTGAATCCTGACCCCCCACCACATTCCCACTCTGTGGGTGTCATGCTTTACAACCACGTCTGGCACTCCGGTCACCCCCCCTCCCCCCTGTGTTTCCCATCTACTTCATGCAACATCAGATAGAGTCCTGGAAAAATGGGTTTAATACAAAAAACTGGTGAACTGGTATGTCTCCTCCTCACTGTCCCGTCCCAGCCTGGGGTTTCACCACCTCCAGGCATTATCATTTCATCACTCAGGGCGGCCCTTCCTCTGGCTTCCCCACGCTGTCTTGAAATGACGAAAGCGTCTGGAATCTCAGCGCTTCCCGTTTCCTGCTGACTAAGTTCAGAGGGAAGCAGAAAACAATGAAGTGCCGTTCGATCAGAGCGCCGCCTCCTCTCGCTCTTTCACCAGGCTCAGTATTACGATGGCGGTCCAGGTGATGATATTTTGTTAATCTCACATCGTCTCATTGACGTTTTACTGTTACATGCTTTACTCATACGTGCTACAAAATGAAACGTGCTTTTTAGGGACTGAGGTGTAAAATTTCAAATGAATCCCTGTATCGACAGGCAGCTTCACCGCAATTTTGTTTCTTAGCTGAATAAATACATTATTTCTGATTTGTACCCCATTCTGGTTTTATTACTTAAGGATGAAATGGGAGATTTCCTGATGAGATAAGAGCTTAGCTGTTACTTTGACCGCCATGATACTTGCTGAGAAAAGTCTTAAATATCTCATTTTGGCTCGTGGTGCTTGTTTGGAGTGTGAGGTGTTTACCACACTATACTTGTGAAGTTCTTGGATTGATAGCAAATGCTCAGTGTCACAGCACTAAGGAGGACAGAGCCCCAGTTGGGCATACCCAAGGTGGCATGGGTGCTTGCTACTGGCTGTGTGAAACGGGCCTTTTTCTGTGATGTTTGGGGAAGGATGACTCTGATGTGGAATTGCAGAGGAAGCACGATAGCTTGAGTTCCCAAACCTGGGCCAGTGCTGTGACGGCCAGAAAGGAGGCTTCCCCGATCGGTACTCTGCCCAGAATGTGGCCCCTCCCTCCTGGAGGCTCAGTGCTAGTTTACTCATGAGTACCCTGGAAGCTTTTGCCCTTGGCCCTGTTTCTGGAAACATGCATGTGCAGTTCACTGGAGAAGGCTGATATTGGGGTCTCTCAATGGCTGCATTTCGCACTCGGCCAAGACATTTTTTTTGTCATCCTGCCACTATAAAAATAAAAATCAATCCCCATCTGACTATGGCAGTGTCACTGTCCTATCAGAGGTGTTGTGTGTGTGTGTGTGTGTGTTTGTGACACAGTTTGTCAGGGTTGACAGTGATGACCGGAGCTGATATCAAAGAGCAGCATCAGGCATTTTTTAATTGAATGCTATCGGCTACCGTAGCCCAGTCCATAGCCAGATGTATTTAATTTTCCAGGTCCACCTAATTTACGTCAGTAGCACAGATTGTAAAGTTCTGTCACAGGCTGCTGTAAGCTCAAGGCACATGGAAATTCTGGAGTCATGACTGTGGAGTCATTCTGTTTGGAAATTCTTAAAATTCTTAACATTTTGAAAATCAAAGTAGCCCAACAGCTACGTACAATGTTTGATAGGCCATCCTTTCAAAAGCAGAAGGTGGTTTAAAACAACGAATTTAATTAGACACATGCAGAAACATTATAAGGAAGAATTCTGCAAAATTGCAAGGCTTACTCAGACATAGAATGCACGAATGCCTACTGTATGTGGATGTATATTAAAATATTTATTAAAAGGTCAGATCAGGATTGCAACTGCCCGATATAAATAGTGGATGGATCGGGTCGGGAAACTTAAAAAATGGATCAGAACATCCCTAGAAAAAAACTCACTTTATACCCCAATCAAGAAATGAGGTCAAGGGCTTTAAAGAAGCTAAACTGAAAGTGTGCTAATAACCATACGCATAAGTTATCACTTAAAATGAGCAGCAGCAGTGCTACTCTACTACTGCTACTGCTATTACTACTATCACTGCTACTGCTATTACTACTATTACTGCTAAGGCTACTGGTATTACTACTACCACTGCTGCGGCTACTGATATTACTACTACTGCTATAATATGCTACTGCTAATTCTACTGTTATTGCTAAGGCTACTGCTATTACTACTGCTACTGCTATTACTACTGTTGTTACTACTGCTACCGCTATTACTACTGCTAATTCTACTATTACTACTAAGGCTACTGCTATTACTACTACCACTGTTACGGCTACTGATATTACTACTACTGCTATCACTATGCTACTGCTAATTCTACTGTTATTGCTAAGGCTACTGCTACTCTTACTGCTACCACTATTACTACTGTTGTTACTACTGCTACTGCTATTACTACCGCTATTACTGCTGCTACTCCTACTGCTACCACTAAAGCTACTGCTGTTACTACTGCCACAGCAACTGCTATTACTACTACTACCGGTATTACTGCTGCTACTGCTATAGCTATTGCTGTTACTACTTTGATTACTATTGCTCCTGCTAAGGCTACTGCTGTTACTACTACATTACTATTACAACCACCACCACCTCCACCACCACCCACTCCCAGCCCCCCGCAAACCCACCCTGTTGATTGTGTATAAAACCTTAACAAGCCAATTAACCCAATCAGGGACAGCTGGGCTGCATCTAACAAAAGCCTGGGGCTTGTAATAAATCACCAAAACAAGGATGACAGTGACGGCTTAATTCCTGCCTTGTACCACTGCCACACCTCTGCCAGCTTGCAGTGTATGCCATTTATGTCATAAAAAAATAAAAGACCTTTAGCAGCAGTGGATGAGTTCAGATAAAACTGGCGATTTTACGAAATTGTAAGAAATCATCTGGGATTTATTTTTTGGCTGCACATGAAATTATTAGACCGGTAAATTCACTGGGTGTTGCCGGTAAGGATCATGTGACCCCGGTTGTTGATACAGTACGTGCTCCTGTTTGGGATGGAGCCTGCAAATAGCCATAGTTGGGGTGGGATTGGTTTGGCACACGTTAGCTGGATGCGTCAGCTATTGTGTACAGCATACCAGCACAGCCCAGTATGCTGAATTGGTAATGTGACAACATTGGCTTAAAATCAAGAATATGACTAATGCATCTGGAAAAATGACCTAGCATGGAGCTTGATCCCCCTTCTGTCGTGACGACCGCTGAGAATGACTTTAGGAACCTTTTTATGTGAAACACTAGCTGGACTCTTTATTTAGTTAGTTATATACTTCTGTTAAACATTCTTTTGGTTTGACCATCTAATTGTCCTAACAATACCCATCCATCCATCCATCCAGCCATCTGTCTTCCAACCACATCTCCAATGAAGGGTTGCAGGATGGCCTAGAGTATATTGCAGGAAACACACACACACACACACACACACACACACACACACACTATGGGCAATTTAGAGATGCCAGTTCACCAAACCACATTCTTTGGGCTTTAAGATTAAGGATTGTTGTTCATGAACACTTTGCAAAAGGAGCTATGAAATAGGGCAGTGGAGGTCAAAGCTGCTCTGAGGGAACATTATTTCTTGCAGAGTCATGGTGTTATGTTACTGTATTCGATACAATAATGTGAAGCTACAGAGTGCTTCTCACATCCTTGATCACAGATTCATCCAACCTAGATTTTTTCATAAATCCTACATATATTTATAAGCATCATATTAAGGCTTTTCAAGTTATTAGCCACCAGGTACACATTAAATCCAGTATTCACGTGTTTAACATAGCTACTGAGGGGACTAATGCTGCAGAGATACAGGGAGTCTGTATATTCACTGTGAAGCAGAGTCAAGGTGTGTCAGACTCCTGAAACATGAAATGAAGTGCTTTGTCTGATCTAGTTTGAACACATTCTCTTCTGTGTGTGAATAATTGATTTGAACAAACAACTTCAGGGAAGTTGGTGATCTGATAGCAAGTGAGATGAAATATCACTCTGTTGACATCAGTGGGTCCTCATCGGGGAAGGGGGGGGTTTCTAGCTATTGAAAAAATCAGGGCCTAAGTCAAGTTTGCCTGGGGCTTGTCTTTTTTGGAAGGAAGATTGGCATTTGGGCTAAAATGCTTGGGGCTATTGGCTTAAAATATTCAGAGCTATAGCCCTGGGTGATTGGATCTAATGACGCCCATGCTCCCAATCCTGTGCCAACAACACAGAAGTACCGCATTGAGTGTTAGTCTCTCGTATCGTGTATTTATCACAATACTTAGAATGTAGAAACCATTTTTAAGAGTTTTTGCCAGTCATGTCCCCAAGCTCATCTTGGACCATGTTTCTGTTTCAGTGAAAGACTGACTAGCACGGGTTCTCTGAGCAGCTTGCTAATCAGGAGGGCTGTAGCCATCATGTGCTTGGTGTGTACAGGCCAGAGGAACTGAGGGTATTTTTATGTTGCACACACTAAAAGTAGATTTAGTTCTTCTGCTGCCCCACTGTTACCCCCTTGCATTCTGCAGCTGATCCTTCAGTAATATGTAACCAGATCAGACTCGGTGGGGCCCAGTTCATCGGGGGTGTTCCTGAGAGAGGGGCTCCAGGGGATGGGGTGGGACTCCCTTTTGTTCAGATGAGCGTCCACAGAGCCTGCACCTGAGAAGACTGCCAAGGTCGGTCTCCAGGGTTCCTGTGACGCTGCCCTGCTTGGCGTGAGCCGGCACTCGCCCCCAAAATGCCAGGGTGCTCACTTTTCGGAGATCTACACCAGCTCTACCCGAGATGGTCTATGCAGCAGCAAGACTCAGCAGGTCTTAACCTTTTAAAAAACGGGGAGCTTTCTGGGGTTTATGCTCCTGAACCATTCATTTACAAAGCCTTCAGGCTTGAATATATTCTCTGTAGCATGTGTGCTTCTAGCAACAGCAACAGAGACATTTCCCTGATTCCTATAATGAAGAATATTACATTAAGACTGGGTTGTTTTGTAGGTCTCAACTATACCACTGAAAACAGCTTGATTGTGGAACTCAAAGTATGACTTTATTAACATCCAATCCCCGTGTTTACCTGCTTTTTCTTGTTGTTGTCATTAGTCTTATGTACTTAAGTCCGCGTTAGGTATGTTTTCTCCAGTCCGGTCATTAACACCCGTCCTTTAGTGGTTTATCGTGTTCCTCGTTGTTTCATAATTAAAGTCTTCATTCACCCGATTTCCCGGCTCATGTGCTGCTTCCCTGCTCCGTGTCTGAGCGAAACCAGGACAAGAGGTGTCAGGGACACTGTGTGGTTCAGGCCAGACAGCGAAGGGCCCGCCTGTTTGGGGGATTGGATGGATGGAGTGTTGTCATTTTCCGTCTCTGTCCCATTCAAGACTATTTTAGACACACTTTAGTTTCTTTAAAATGTATAATTATTAGTAGTCAGGGTTTCGTAAGTCAGTCTCCAGATTTGGTTACTGCACGGAAAAGTTTTCATGGGTTACACTTTGGGATTAAAAACAGATGTTATTCCAGTATAGTGCTAAATAAGTACAATGAGGAATGAGGATTTATGCTATTCCATTGCGCAAACCTTCATGGTGTGGCTGGGTTCAGTTTGTTGATGGGGGGGGGGGGGCATCGTCCTTTCATTTGTGACATCATCATTTATCAGAATATGCATTTCCTACCTAGAATAAGGTGCAGCTCCTGACGGTGTGGTGAATTATTCGATTTCCAAACATTCGTTCACATTCGTCACACACAGACACAAAATAAACATAGACTGGCCGGTCCATTCTGGCTGGCGTTTGTTTATCAGTGTAGTAAATGGGGCAGTGTAACAGTCTCATAAGGGAAAGCTGTGGCTTTAGGGTTTATTTTAAGGCAGCAGTTGCACTCCAGGTAAGTTCATTTATAAGCAACATGATAAATGTCACTGAGGGCACAGACTCTCGGGACAATTATTAATACCGATCCAATTCCAGTGAGAAAACGTTCAATGAAATATCACACTAAACACCTTAGATTTGACCTAACCTGTATCGCCATGGCAGCAGCTGAGGTAAGCCTCTTTCAAAAGGAGGTCTGTCTCTGGGATTAACTTGGTGTTAGGAGGCGGTTATTAGCTGAGTTTGTCACATTTGTGAGTATGTCACATTTTTGTGTAATTATCAGTAGATTGGTAGATCCCACTGATCTTACCCAAACAAAGTTTCTCTGTTAAATACAGATTGTGATCCATTCTAATCTGAGTAATTCAGGTCAGGGCTCTGTTTTCTACAGCCTCTGCTGTTACATCATGTATACAGGATGGCTGGGCCATATCTAAACAAAGATAATATGTCATATTTCAATTTAGAAATATCAGGATAAATGATAATATTGAGTCATCCAAACCCCACTCCCCCAACACACCGATAGACAGTCCTGTACTCATATCTTTGTGGGGACTCTCCATTCATTAATATGGGCAAAACCCTAATCCCAACATTAGAACCCTACCCAGCTCTAACCCCTACCCAGCCCTTACCTTAAATCCTTAAGTAACAAAGCTTTAGTTTTTTGTTTGCAGTTACAGATTTTTATAAAATTGAATTTCCCCTTCAAAATAATAGTTTTTTTTTTTTATCACAAAATACCAAAGGTCAAAATAGTTTTTCATGTGGAAAATAATTGATAGGCAGGTTGGATAAAATTATGAATTAAAAACATGTTGCAGGCTATCTAAAGCCATCTAAAGTAATAGTTCACAAACCTACCGTAAGCCCTAGCTGCATATCACCATGATAACCGACATGTACATACACTAGTTACCTTCGTGTACCACACGAGGAGTTAAAAAATAATACAAAATAAAAGTCTGTTTTTGACTGCATCTGAACAGAAATCCAAATAATAATTCTTTGTTATCTTGCTTTGTGTGTAGAGTAAGCCTACTTCCTCATCAACAAAACTGACAATTTAGTCACTCTCAGATACAACACAAGGATACTTGTGATTATCGAAATATGATCTGACAGAAAAGTCGGTCAGTGACCAAAATTTGTCAGGTAACCAAAATAAAAAATAGGCGAATGTTGTTGTCCCTGGAGGTTTCATTTTAACTGAATTTGCCCTCAATGGTTCCCATGTTATTATCCATGATTCTACTCAACTGTAGCCAAGTAGAACAATCAGCACCGATTAGTGGTGAAGTACATTAAGATGTGTGTATTTCCATATTAGGTGTGAAAATTGAGTCTAGACGTTGTGATCTTCGGTCACCACTGGTTAATGGTGTGTGAGGACAAATATTGAGTTTCCACTTAGACTGTTATTTTGGCCTTAGAGTAGGAAGAGGAGAGTAGGAAGGGCAATACTGCACACTCAGCACTGGATGATGTGGCAGGTGCCCTAAGGAAGGGCCTAACTCCTAGAGTAAGCACTTTAGGTCAGCAGACATCAGTTGTGATCTTGGGTGTGGTTGTGTGGATGAGTGCTGTCGTTCTCATTCTCTATGCGGCCCAACCCGGTCCAGCCCCGCTTCCTGTCTGGGAAGACAGCCTCATGTTCCTGGGAGGAAGATCTCACAAGTGCCAGCATGACTGGCATCATACACCAACATTGTGAGCAGAAGCCGAATGCTCAGCAGGCTGTGGTGCGAAAGGAACGTTGGTTAATTGTTACGGATCAAGGACAGATTTGGTGCAGTGGGTGAGACCACACAGATGTCTCTTCTCATACCTGAAACACATCTGGCCTTGATCCCTTGATTCGGGCACAGGGATGCTACCCTGACTCTAATCCCTTTATAGGCCTCACTCTAAGCTAAATAGGATTGATACAGCAGTGTCTGTCCTCTGGTTGCTGTTTCTTTGTGTCTGTCTGGGCCCCGCCTTTCAATTCCTCCCACGTGGACAGGATATCTCCGCCCAGGGACCATATGCTGTGCTCCAAGGCTGATTAACCCTTTTGTTTCCTTAGACCTGTCTATGACCTCTTAAGGAAACTCCCCTGCCTCATTTTGTGGGTGTAAATCTGCCTGAGGGGGCACTGCTTCATTGCAGTCTTTAGACAAATATTTTTAATACTGTCTATCAAACGTACAGGACAGCAGAAGGTGGTTCTGCGTGGGGGCAGATTCAGTGTGTTTTTTAGCCTTGCACTGCTGGCAACTGTGTCGATTATAATACTTAAGGTTTTTGTCTGATGCTGTCTGAGGGAATGAATTGGATGATGCTGGCAGAGGCTGTTAGTTGACATGAATACTGTAATGAAAGCTGTCTTTGTCCCAGTCAGCTGGAGAAATTTTGCCTTCAGGGCTCTGATACCTGTTTAACGGCGACTGCTTGCCTGTGCTCTCAAGGGTTTGTTCTGGCGTCTGTTCTACAATGAACCTTTGTTGTGCCGCCTCAGATGCTGTGCAGTAGATGCGGCGCTAGCATGCATTAGCCATGCAGAGGTGAGCGCCCTGTAAGCGTGTCCCTCAGGGAGCCCCATTACATTAGCATACATGCTCCCATCTCTTTTCTATTGTCTCCTTCTGGCTGGGCTTATATCTTTCCCTCGGGGTTTGCTTCCATTAGCTAATTTACGATCAGCTGCCTCATCCATCATAAATGCATGCATGTCACTGTGTCACTCCTGCTCGTTTGATCCTACGATGCCACAGACGGTCATTATAATTCTTATATCTAGCACAGAAATAATGTTCTCCAAAGAACTCCTGATCTGTCACAAAGAACCCGCAATGTGGAGTTCTTGTTCTTGCTGGCGAGCAACTTTTAAGGTAATGAAGTCATGCTGTCAATAGTGTCAATGGTGCTGCCTTAGGTCATCCATAAGACCCCTGACTTTAGTGTGCAGTGCTGTTAGTCAAAGGCGTCTATCAGTGTGGACAGCATCTATCGGTTTGAAGTTCAGGAAATTGCTAACTCTGCTTTTCATTGACCAAGCCTCTTATGGACAAAGCAGGACTTAGTGCAGTGGGTCTCTTCCGGAAATCTTGTTATTAGTTGTAGTATGGGCATTTTTATTACCCTTCCTATAAATCACATTATTGATCATGGGCTGGGAAGGCATTGCTCTAACCGCACGCCATTTATTGATTTCCAGTTCTGTTTCTGAATAATAAGTTCAGGCTCCATGTTGGCATTGATATGGCGTTGTGGCAAATGGAAATTCCATCTGGAAGGCGAAATAACAACTGCAATGCTAATTACCAAACAATGAAAGTGCAATTTTAGCTAATTACCTTTCATGTGTGGGATACATGGATCTGTGTCTCGATCAACTGATAATGTCATTATTTGGCTACAGTCCAGAGACTGAAAGAGAGAACCAGCACTTTGTCAACATGTAAATATTTAACATTAGCTCATTAGCAGCTTTAGCCTGAATGAGCATCTTTAATGAAGTGGCAGTAATGCAATCCAACCCATCGCCATCAGACACCTGGTCTTGTTAATACCATTGTCCTTGTTTTGTAGAGCTGCTGTTTATGTAGAGCCCATGATCTGTATAATAGTTAGGAGAATGTCTGTTAAACTGTGGTAATTGATCATGGGTCTTATTTGTGTGATTTGCTTCTGCTAGAAAGCGAAAGCTTTACTGAGACAGGTACATTATGGGATTGATCTCGTTGCAGCGCCATTACCCAGTGG
Organism: Stomatorhinus walkeri; assembly: GCA_026784285.1. Classification (NCBI taxonomy): domain Eukaryota; kingdom Metazoa; phylum Chordata; class Actinopteri; order Osteoglossiformes; family Mormyridae; genus Stomatorhinus; species Stomatorhinus walkeri. Next base: position 34,813,908 of record JAODUD010000001.1, on the reverse strand, counting down.
TTTTGGAGTTTTATAAATTAGTATTTATTAGGGTTATAATCCACAGCTTTCTGTAATCAGTGTTAATGTGGCTGTAACAGAATGAAGAAGAGATCCGCTGTCTGATTCGAATAGCTGGAGTCTGGTATCTCCGTCTGAGTATCGTGATGTATGGGAGCTATCGTAAGTGCGTCATTTCCTCCGTGACAAACAGAGGGTGCTTCCTCATGGGGTTTACCTGACAAAGCTTCTTTGCTCTGCCAAAGTGATCGGCTACCTTTTGTGAGGAGGTTTTCTGCTTGGGTCACACTCGGAGCAGTCCTCCTCTTTGTCAGCAGCGTGTGCTGGAGCTCTGCTGGCTGGAGCTGGGGCCGAGGAGGACCATCTGTCTGCCGAAACCATTCATCCCTCACGCACCACCCTGGCTCTGCTTCTCTTTCAGGGATTCACATCTGGTCCCTCCTTTTCACGGTACCCCCTCCTCTTCTTCCCCCCTCTGTTGCCCTTGCTGGAGCAGTGTTGACGAGGAGGTGGTAAACCCCACGGGGACGACACAAGCGCGGTGGAAAAAAACTGCCGGCTGGCCCTCCTCCTGAGCCCCTGTAGCCTCCCTATTCCAGTGCAGCGACAGGCGCAGGAGAGTCTGGCAGAAGTGTCTCTATCCGTCTCTGTAAGGGAAGAAAACAAACATTGGCTCAGTATTTGCATCTAGGTTAGCATTAGTGATGCTGATGAACTGCCCTTCCTGGGGAGAACTTAGATCAAACTACTTGCTGGTTTTACTGAAACAACATGTTGCGAAGTTATGTCCCAGCTTTTGTGATGTAGCCTTTACAAAGGGCCCACGAGACATTTATATGTGCTTGAAATTAAATATTTTCAATGGTGTATATAACAGGTAATACTTTGAATGACTGACGTGAATTACTTGCATTGTATTTATTATGCATTTTATAACAAACCAAACCTTTTGTCATTCCTCCTGCCTTCACTTTTACATCAAGCTGCTGTTTTGCCCGGTCTTGCATGCTACACCCTTTGTGTTAGGGCATGTGTCTCCTAATCCTCTGGATCAGGGATCGTCAGCCTGTCCATACACAGACAAACGTGTCCAAGGCAAAATGTTTTGTCAGCCTGTCCATACACAGACAAACGTGTCCAAGGCAAAATGTTTTGATAAAAAAATTAAATAATGTAGGCCAGTGTTTCCTAACCCGGTCCGTGTGGACCCACAGACAGGCCGTGTTTTTGCTCCCTCCAGGCTGCCTGTCAGATAGTCCACGTTTTTGCTCCCTCCAGGCTGCCTGTCAGATAGTCCACGTTTTTGCTCCCTCCCAGCACCCTGCCAGACAGTCCACATTTTTTCTCCCTCCCAGCACCCTGTCAGACAGTCCACGTTTTGCTCCCTCCCAGTTGCCTGTCAGACAGTCCACATTTCTGCAGTAGGGAGCTGGGTGGGAACAAAATAACTTGGACTGTTTGCAAGTCCCTGAGGAGCGGATTGGGAATCACCGATGTAGGTTAGGGTTAGGGTTTGGGTGTTTTTAAGCACCTTGTCTGTTGTACAAGTTGCATTTTGATCAAAATATGCATATGAATTTGCCATGGTGTTGAGCTCTGCTCTAGGCCCATAGCCAGCCCCTGGCTTCCGTCTGGCGTACACACCAGCTACACAGCCACCTCGCTGGGTTCACTCACGCCTGGCACCCGTACCCACACGGGGGTGTTATTTTTAAAGATCCGGCTTGAACGGGAAAGTGCCTCCACACTGTTTGTGCACCTTTAGGGTGAAGTTAGTCATTCCGCGGTCATGCCGAGTTTCAGTGTTTACTCATTGCGCCCGTCGACCCTGTCCCGGCATGTCCGGGTGATGTGTTGTGTAATGGTAACTCTGTAGTCCGAGCAGAGAGAGTGAGCTCGTGTTTCTGAAAAAGCCTTCTTCTTCCGCTGCTCCAGAAAAGCAGCTCTGTCCCTCCTCTCCTCACTCTCCTGATGTACTTGACTCTGTCCTTTTGCTATTTATTTCAGTCCCTTGATGCTACATTTATCCCACTTCCAGCTCCAGATAATAAGGTTTTAAAACTCCAACCCACCCACCCCCGAGCCCCCACCAATGGAAACAGGCTTGTGTTGACTTCTGAGGTTGGTAAAATAGAGCGGCTTGGAAAATGGACGGAATACATTGAAGTGGAGACAGTGGCGGGCCAGGCTGCTCCTGCTGGTGTGTCCTGGCTTCATCTTGTGGCACGAGGGGCGTCTCCATTATTGATGAGGATCGATGTCACTGAGCTCTGATCTTGCATCAGGTTCCTTTGTGGAACCGTGGCCCCATTGATGCTGCTGCTCTGCCGCCGCTGCCGGGTGAACAATGTGTTCAACACTCTGCGCTCCGGCTGAATGGGGGCAATGAGGGGGATTAGCACACCTGAGCGATTGTGAGAGTGGCCTGGTCCCACTCGGGAGCATGGCGTGCGCCGGAGCAGGTGATAGCTTCGGTCGGTCCGGGCCGTCACGGCCTGAGCGAGGTTGGGGGGGGGGGGGGGGGGGGCGTT
>JAODUD010000001.1:34794580-34805041 GCA_026784285.1 Stomatorhinus walkeri | reverse complement strand
TAGCATTAGCATTTTCCCTATAGAAATGAATGAGCGGTCCCCATAAGGATATGTTTACCCTACATAGGTGTGTGTGTACGTGTGTGTGTGTGTGCCCGTGTGTGTACATGTATGTGTGTATGTGTGTGCGTGTGCATGCGTGTCTGTGTGTGCATGCGTGTGTGTGTGTGTGTCTCTCTTGCTTGTGGTAGACCATGGTTATATGTTACATACAGTATGTGGTATGTGTTTGCTCTGTTTTTCTAGGTAATCTGCCTGCAGTCCAGCGAGGTGAGCAGAGAGAAACTACACGCCATGCATCTTTCCAGCATCAATGGGGTGGAGGACATGTCAACCCTGGCCGAGCTGCACGAAGCCGCCATCATGCACAACCTGTACATCCGCTACTGGGAGGACTGCATCTATGTAAGCCCAGAAGAATGCTCTGCAAGGTCACAGTGGCAGCACTGGACTGGGCATTTAATAGCCATCTGTAGTTTGGGAAAATGTCTCTTACTCTCAGTTTCTCATGCAGAGCATTGTTCCTTAGTGGAACTCCTAAGATGTCTGTCAGAAAATGTATGTCAACTTCCACTTAATGGCAGATGCTTCCTGTCTGGGACAAACACTATAGAAAAATAGCTTTGTCTTGGAGAAGTCTATTAGTGCTTCCTGTTGCAAGAAACACATAACTTATGTTTGCCAAACTAAACCCTTGAATGGTATAATGGGGCTGAAGGAAATTGCTTATAAATTTGAGGAAACTCTATTTCCCATGGTTTAGGACTGCTATAAATTTGCTGCTAATTACAAACAGTGGATCAGAACCAACCAATGTTTGTTTGAATAGCTGAAATCTGAAAAAATACCCCATTACCCCTTTCATCCTTAGTAATGCATATGTCTGGAGGCCGTTGGTGATATGTGACCCTTCTAGGCCATATTTTGAGAGAGGCGAGGCGGTAATGCAGCTCCGAGACTGACTGGAGCCCTCACAAATCTACCCTATCTTTTTTTCCATGTGTTGTTATGCATACGCATACGCACTCATATACACACATACTGACGCATACGGTGTCTGCGCAGTCAGAAAGAGCAGGAGTGCCGGAGGGCAGCCGAACAATGCAGTGGAAGCCCAGCAGCAGGATTATCTTTGTGTACAGGTACCACACATAGCTAGGTCTGCAGTGTTTGGACTGAGAGAATATGTATATGTGTCTTCGCTGCCCCTGGTGTTGAAACTGTGGTATTGCATATAAATTCACATCTTTGTAATCCTGTGCAAACTGCCATTAAGTACATCACAGTATTACACTAGTTTGGGCTGGTCTTGGGGTCCTGTACTGTTACAGTTCGGCCCATTTTATTTTGCACGGGAGTGTACACGTCCTCCATGCTCTCATCATCACCGTGCAACAAGAACACATAGAAAGGTGACCCGGAGTTGACAGTTTGTCCATAGGTGTGAATGGTGTGTGAGTGAATGGTGTGTGAGTGACTGGTGACTGCCATGAGTGTGCCCTGCAATGGGTTGACACTCCATCCTGTGTTACTCCCTGCCTCCCTGCCTGTGGATAGCTTACGGGAAAACGGATGGGTCTTTTGGGCCATTTCATCCAGAAATAGGCTATAATTAAATCTTACTCATTGATTGAGATCTTGCCTCAGCATTACTATTCACAGCTTTCCTTTGTCTGACTTTATGCTGTAGTATGGTTGTATCTATCTGGGTTTTTCTGCTGCTGCTGCAGATTTCACATTAATGCAGACGTGTAAATTGATGATGTTGCCTTTCAAACTATTCGCTTTCACAATATATCTGTTGCAAGTGCCTCTGGGAAGTGCAACCTAATCTGTAAATGCTTTTAGCTCTCCCTTTATAACCTTATGCATTCCAGTCGATGGCAATATTGAGATAAATCAATGTGCATTATAAAAAATGTGAAAATAATGTGAAAATGCGAAAAGACAGAAAAAAGAAAAGAAAAATTTGAATAACTGTCTTTTAGTTCCTTGATTTTGCAAAGAAGGACATGGACAATATTTTGATGGTAGTGTATTTACAGTTTTAAATCAGTGGGGGATGGGTTTAATCTTTGTTTAATCCCCAGGTGCTTCCATAAGTAGTATTTGTTTCTGATAAGGAATGGAGGAGGGGTGGCACATGGAATAAAAATATCATTATGCGCGAGGGCGTTTTAATCTTTTCTTTAATATTCTTTTTAATCCCCCACACACAGCTCTAAATAATATCTAAATACTCCATAAATACCTCTAAACTTTGCAGACCAACATCGGCTCCATCCTGGCTGCGGTGAACCCCTACAAGCAAATCCCCGGGCTGTATGACCCAGCTGCCGTGGACCTTTACAGTCGCCACCACCTGGGGGAGCTACCGCCCCACATCTTCGCTGTGGCCAATGAGTGCTACCGCTGCCTGTGGAAGAGGCACGACAGTCAGTGCGTGCTCATCAGGTGAGTGAGCCACACGGAAGCTGTCCCTTCAGACCGCATGACCCCAGCCAAGTCTGTGACAGCATCAGCTCGCTGCTGAAAACAGCACACAGCTCCCAACCAATGAGATGTGGGGGGATTTGTGATTTGCTGAAGGATTATCTTCTTTATTCAAGCATTATGGTAAAATCACATGGAAGTGCCAATAACCTTAGTCTTAGGACAGAGCATTACTGTATTGGCAGATTTTTAACTGTAATCATTTCTGTCAATGCATGGAGGTAAATGAAATACGTATTGGGGTTTAAGGGTGAACTTTCTGAGAATGTTGTCTGAACACTGTGAGTAAGTTTGGTTTCTGGTCTGGCAGTGGGGAAAGTGGTGCTGGGAAGACAGAGAGTACCAAGCTGCTTCTGAAGTTCTTGTCGGTCATGAGCCAAAATTCTTATGGGACACCACCTTCTGAAAGGACCACCCGTGTGGAGCAGGCCATTGTACAGAGCAGGTGTGTATAAACTTATACAGAGTTACAGACCCAGAGCCTTATTGTCGAATGACCATGAAGGCCAACAATATCTTTTTGCCTTTGTCGCAGTCCCATCATGGAGGCCTTTGGGAACGCCAAAACTGTTTACAACAACAACTCCAGTCGCTTTGGCAAGTTCATCCAGCTGCACTTCTCGGAGGGTGGACACATTCAGGGGGGCTGCATTGTCGACTGTATCCTTTCCCTACCACATTTTCTCACACAGGCTTAAATATAGGCTTCCTCAAGGCTTGAGAAAATGTTGAACCCTCTGAGATCACAGCAATTGAACTGTCTGAGTTCTCGGCAGTTCTAGAATGTATTGTGAAAGTAAATTTCTGATTGATTATTATCTTTCATTGTATGATTCCTTGACCTCTGTCCTCCAGATTTACTTGAAAAGGTAATTCCACCTCTACCGTGTATCTCTGTTCACTTTTTTTCACCTAAATCTCTGGTTTGAATGAATTCTTCCATGCAAGCTGGCTGCAGAAAAAATGCAGACTAGTGAACTTGGGAGATACACACCCAACTCTTTTGTTTTTTTGGATCAGTGTTTAATTGTCTTGAAAGACCTTCGATCTCTATTCCAGAATCGTGTGGTGCGTCAGAACCCTGGAGAGAGAAACTATCACATCTTCTATGCACTATTAGCTGGTGCTGATCAGGATCACAGAGGCGAGTCCCACAGATGATTTTGGGTTTTGGGTGAATGAATGCAGAGGACATCTAAGGGTGGGATCTCAAACGTTTTCCTGCACTCAATGGTATAATTCCAGTTCTGAATAAGTTTTAATGAACTTACAATTAATACACAGGGTAAATGAGTATATACGTGAAATCATGAAAGATTATGAATGCTTTACAATAATTATTTATTATATTCATGTAATATTTATGTAAAATGGAATTACTTAAATTGATCTTATGACCCCGGTGGTCATATGACATGATTTTTCTTAATATTAGAGTTGTACTTCCTTGAAGAGCCAAAGAACTATCACTACCTACGGCAGTCTGGATGTGTGAAAGACAAGAGCCTGAATGACAGAGATCTCTTTGAGAGTGTGATGGTAAGGGAGGCTGCAGCTGAAGCTGCTGAAATGTTTGCATATGCTTGCCTCTGCTGAGGTCATGGTAAACTTGGCCGTTCATATTCAGGCAGGAATATTCATCATTGGGTGGTCCACGTTCTCCTCTATCTGTAGGAAGCTTTGAAGGTCATGGAATTCACGGAGGAGGAGATCCGTGATGTTTTCAAACTGCTGTCTGGAGTTCTGCAATTGGGCAATATTGAGTTCATGACGGCCGGAGGGGCCCAGATCACAACCAAAGGGGGTGAGAAACCAGTCTGACCAGAATAAAATTTCCATGCAGACCATCCCTGTCTGCGCATGTTGGCAGTCTTGAAAGCTTAGTTTCAGCAGTATCTGTGAGCAGCATTTCTGGCATCTGCATTTTTGCTTGGTCTTTCTGCCCTTTACACTGTGTTGACATCGCTGTCCATTCCGTTCGCAGTGGTCAGTAATGTTAGTGATCTGCTGGGGCTAGACTCCTTCCAGCTTTCGGAGGTTCTCACCCAGCGCTCCATGATCCTGCGAGGAGAGGAGATCTGCTCCCCTCTGACCGTGGAGCAGGTGGGCATCGCTGGCTGTGTGTCTCAGACCCAGATTTCCACATAAACATCAGCACCACCTACTACAGGCGCCTCCTGTACACATTCCCCAGCCAAACACCGTCACAATGAGTTCCTTAGAACATTTGTCTCATTTATATTGTCGTCTGGACATTCCCTTCTTATTTCACCGCCTGAAACATTGTAGGAAATATAATCTGCCATTACACTAGTGTATGAGATCGACCTGAAGGAGCAGGCTTCATCCAGCAGGGGGAACCTTAGCACGTCAAATGACATCAGGAGAAATTGCGTAGTCTGGATCTTTTGTATTTCAGCTCATGCTATGCTCATACTTTTTGCCATCACAGAAAGCACATTGTGTGTTAAAATTGTGTTACACAGTTTGTCTGACAAATTGGTCCTTGTTTTTGAGTGACTTTGTGTCCTATACCCTCCATAGGTCCTACATGAACCTGTTTTCTAATCCTCACTGCACTAGTAGCACATTTATGTGCCAGCTGAGAGATGTGAAATGTGCTCTTTCCTTTGTGCCAGCGGAGAGATGTGAAATATGCTCTTCCTTATGTGCCAGCTGAGAGATGTGAAATGTGCTCTCCCATATGTGCCAGCTGAGAGATGTGAAATGTGCCCTTCCGTATGTGCCAGTGGAGAGATGTGAAATGTGCCTTTCCTTTTGTGCCAGCTGAGAGATGTCAAATGTGCCCTTCCTTTTGTGCCAGCCAAGAGATGTGAAATGTGCCCTTCCTTATGTGCCAGCTGAGAGATGTGAAATATGCTCTTCCTTATGTGCCAGCTGAGAGATGTGAAATGTGCTCTTCCTTTTGACAGGCTGTTGACTCCCGTGATTCCGTTGCCATGGCTCTATACTCCCAGTGCTTCTCTTGGATCATCATGAGGCTGAATCAAAAGATCAAAGGGAAGGACAACTTCAAGTCTATCGGAATCCTGGACATATTTGGTTTTGAGAACTTCGAGGTGAGGTGGATCTGCTTACACTGAACACCCAGCAGGTGGAGAGACATGGAAACGTGTGACTGAGACAGCATAAACATGTGGTAGAGTATGTTCTGCTTTCTTTCTGTCCACAAGGTGAACCGGTTTGAGCAGTTCAACATTAATTATGCCAACGAGAAGCTACAGGAGTACTTCAACAAACATATCTTCTCCTTAGAACAGCTGGAATACAACAGGTAGGGCCACTGCAGAGTGGTTTCTGCTTGAAGGTTGTTAAGCTGCAGTATCTCATATTCCCAGTCATTTCACTGGCTGCGTTAATGGGCGGATGTGTGTGAATTTAACTACAGAATATCCTGTGCTACTTCCATAGAGAGGGAATACATTGGGAGGCCATTGACTGGATGGACAACGCTGAGTGTCTAGATCTAATAGAGAAGGTATTCCCCCAGCTTCTAGAGAACCCTGGGTCCAGCACTGAGACCATGTCCACAGTTACCTCTAACACTGGTGTCATTTATGGAAGACTGGCCTATGTCTTTCCCTCTCCTCCCTGTTTCAGAAACTCGGCATGTTGGCCCTCATCAACGAGGAGAGCCGCTTTCCGAAAGGCACTGACTGCACCCTGCTGGAGAAGCTTCATAGCCGGCATGCTGTGAGTCTGCATGCACACACTCGCACCGATATGCACACACGCATAGAGAGACTCGCACAGAAGTAGCCATGCAGCCAGAAAGGTGCCCAGAAAACATGCACATGCCAGGTATTTAGCCTGCATGTGTATTTATCTTTAAAATGTGAAATGTGAGTACCTGGCGTGATTGTGTTACGAGTTCATGTAAAAGTGCTATATAAATAAAATGTATTATTATTATTATTGTAGTTTCAACTGTCATGTCAAATATCCCTTTCCCTGCAGACAAATCCTTACTATGTGAAGCCCAGGGTAGCTGACCACCAGTTTGGTATCAAGCACTATGCCGGAGAGGTAATTACTCATAATGTTGTTGTTTGATGACTTGTGACCAGGGTTGCCCACTTTCACGCATGTGGGGTGACATTCACACTTTTTGATTCTCACATTCACGCAAGAAATCTTACAACAAATCTATATTGTTCCACTATAAACTTAGAATTAGTTACATCAAAAGGAAATAAAATGCAAGGAAATTTGTAAGGAACTAAAATTGTTACACATATGTATATTAGTGTGCAAACTGAAACTCTGATGCCTGCCAGCTGACCATAGCTGGTAACCCCTCATATGACCCCTGACCTTTGCCCTTGCTGCAAACAGCCACATTGTCTCACTTATTCAGCAAAATCTGTGATATTGCTTTTTTCTTCTTTAATTGTTAAATGAAATAGGTTTGCAGTAAATTCATGCTGATGAATTTATGAAGTGCTAATTGGACCCTGCTTACTCATAGTAATGCTCTTCAGGAAAATCTAGATTAGCGTTTCCTTGTTAGCTGTGTCATGAAAGAGAAGAAGAGAGTCCGGGCAGAACAGGATCACAAAAGGGTATCACATGCAGAAAGTGGTTGATTTGAGTGGCGTGAATTTGGTTCCTGTTTTATTGTACCTCTTTCTAACACATGGACAGCAGAACACAGTGGCACACATGTATATGAGCGTGCTGGTATCCCCTTGGGGGAGACTCGGTTGCTGCTGGATTCTCTCAGCTGCTGCTGGCTCTGTTTCACAGTAACACACACCGACCAGGCTACAATGCCACACTCAGCTTCTCTTTCACTAATTAGGGAGGACTGGGCTGCTGGGAGGGTTGGGGGGGGGGGCGGGGGTGATTCGGCACTGTGCCCCTTCTGGGACTGCTGCCGAGTCTCTAGCCAGCTCCCCGGGGTTACCCCCGCACCCCCACCCCACCCGGCGTCTGCCACGGAATGACAGACCAGGGCGACTCCTCAAAGCAGAGCGGAGAACAGGGAAAGGTCAGCACTGGGCTTGCTGACAGCAGCGGGACCTGCCCCCTGGCAGCGAGGCAGCGGAAAGGCGCCCTTTCACTGGCTGCCCTTTAGCGATGCCAACAGACGATTCCACCACAGTCACTGTGCCCAGAAGCCACATGCCTGCTGCTGCTCTCAGTCTTATTCTCTGCCTCAGTCTTCCACATCTCCTCTGTGTGCAGTTTATCATCAAAGCATCTTCTGTTACCTCCAAAAGAAGGTGGCTTCACTACACTGACTCAGGGAAGGTGTTTCTTAAGTTAGGAGAACAGTCATTTGAGTCTGACATTCATGTTTAAAGAATTGGCGAGTCTTTGATTTTTGATACAAGGGTATTTCTAGTTATGTTGAGGAATAGAACTTATGAGTCAGATTTCACAGAAAGAAATAATCAAATTGATACATGTATTATTTGGAAACTGAGCTGGACTGAGTGAAATGCTTTCCTGCTCCCTCCCAGATCCACATCCCCTCAAAGTCCCTCAAAAACATGAGGTTTTTTTTTGCCGTGTCCTCCATCCTCAACAGGTGCTTTATGATGTTCGTGGGATCCTAGAGAAGAACAGAGACACATTTAGAGATGACATTTTAAACATGCTGAAGGACAGCAGGTGAGTCATCTCACCGGTTCCTTCCTCAGTCACAGAATGTTCTGCAAGCATTTGTGAAACAATGTATCAGCAGAACAGCCATATTACTGTAGTACTCCTGTACAGTGCTATCTGAGGATTCATCTCAGGTTATGCACCTTCCACTTTATTTGTCTTTACAACAGGTTGGACTTTATCTACGACTTGTTTGAGCGTGTGGGGAGCCGGAACAGTGAGGACACGCTGAAAATGGGCACCGCTAGGCGTAAGCCTACAGTCAGCTCTCAGTTCAGGGTGAGAACTAAATAACCACGACAAACAAATGATTTTGAGGTAACATGCAGTGCTTGTAGATTGGAAGAGGTTTATAGGACCAAAATGAGAAGTTTACTTAAAGGAGGTGAGGACTTACTCAGATCATTTTAAGTAACTTATTTCTACATGTACCAAAAGGTCAGTCACCTGACCAGTGCCTAAATCCTTTTAACCCCAAGAATGGGGTGTGATTGGTCAAAAGGAAACAAGCCTCACAACAACCAGCTTCAGGTCCTGTTATTTATTTAGGCCATTGTTTCCTAATCTAGTCTTCAGGGACCCAGAGTCAGTCCACATTTTTACTCTCTCCGAGCTCCCAGCCAGACAGTCCACATTTTTGCTCCAGGAGCTGTGAGGGACTAAAACCCATGGACTATCTGTGGGTCCCTGAGGACTGGATTTTGTGTATGGTGGAGAACCAGGTTCTAAGCTCCTCTGGTCACATGATGTAGTTTCTTACATGGTCCAAATGTGGCTGCACGACGGTGAGATGAAGCCACAGCGTGGCAGAAGTAGAGGCGTGTTAATTTATGGCATCACTGTTATGGGGAGTATGTGACTCTGTTCTTGCAACCCAGGACTCCCTTCATTCCCTGATGGCCACCCTGAGCGCCTCCAATCCCTTCTTCATCCGTTGCATCAAACCCAACATGGAGAAGGTATGCCGAACGGCAGATGCTGTGATCAGCTCATAATGATGAGAAAGTTTCACGACTCTGCTCTTTATTCTCATGTTTTCCCAGAAAATGGTAGAATTCGATTAAAAACAATTGCCATTTACACTTGGTTTAATTATGGCATTTGTTTTCCCCCAAAACATGGGAGAAAATGTCAAAGAGCATTCAATAGCATGATCTGCATCAGAAGATCCTTTTATCTCTAAGAGCTTCACTACTGATGGGTGATTCTGGGGAGCTGGCTTGTGCCTGTCAAGGCCTCTTTAATGTTTTAGTCCCGAGCTGGTAGAGCACAGAGAGTCTATTGGGGAGCATGGAAGGAGATGGGCGAAGGCCTGGCTTTGCCTAAATGTGAAAAGCTCAAGTTGCTGCTCGTTCTGCGAGTGAGCGTGTGACAATGCAGAGGACACGCTGTTCCAGCGCTTCCTGGGGCTGTGAAAGGGGCCCTTTGTGCATCGCTAAAACGCAACCGGGCATCGGCGCCTCGGCATTCCTGCAACCCAAAGCCGTCGGCAGGGGCGCAGAGGTCACAGCTGTTCTTTCTAGCCGCGGTGTGCTAGCCAGTTGACCTTTGACCTTTGGCGGCGAAATGTCAGGAAAGGCCGACGATGAAAACACAAAGCGAGAGAGGAGTGCCCTGCTCTCTCACTCCCACAGGATGCACTTGCAGCTGGTATTAATCCTCTTCATAATGCTTTCACTATGAAGGTGTCTTATGAAGGTGATATGAACGTATTGTAAAGGGATTTTAGCTAAATTGTTATCAATGGTTCTCACATAAACAGTAAATACCAAACAGGGGAATAGAGTAAAACAGAGGCCCGCAGTGTGGTACATTCTGGCCGTTGTGTTTCAGTGAACACAAGGATCAGATTCAGCCTGACTGAGCATTAGGTGGAATCCGCTGGGTACCATGAATTCGGCGCAGACCTGTATCACGCCTTATGGCAGCCAAGTGAAAACATAAATTTGAATGAATTGTTTGCAAGTGATGTAGGTTTCTACAGGGCAAAGGTTAGATTGTATAATACTGTATGTGTTAATATGCAGACGCCGAGTGTCTTCGACCCAGAAGTGGTCCTGAATCAGCTGCGGTATTCCGGGATGCTGGAGACTGTAAAGATCCGACGGGCTGGGTTCCCAGTGCGCAGAACATTTCAGGACTTCCTCAGCCGGTGGGTTTGGACCAGCATGGCTGTGCTGCCTTGGGCTATACGGAGCCCAGGAACCTCAGAGACCAGACTTAACCAGACATATTAACTGATTATTTGGTATTGTCTCTGAAGGCAGGTATAAGATTGCTGTAGATCAGGCGTTTCCAGTCTAGGGTCCATGTGGCCCCCCCCCCCCCCCCCCCCCC
>JAODUD010000001.1:34782254-34793307 GCA_026784285.1 Stomatorhinus walkeri | reverse complement strand
TTTATGCTCAACTGGTTGGTAGAAACAAAATCTTGGTCTGGATTTGTAGCTTCTGAACCTGAAATGCCCAACACTGGCTCCGGCCCCCCAGGACAGGAGTTTAGCACCCCTGCTTTAAAGAATTTTTATAGTGTTTTTTGGCCTTAATATTAATTGAATATTAATAAACACAATTTTGTGCTGCACACTGTACTCTTAGTTTGGTTCTAAACCATCCAGTAAAGGGAATATGACTTTCAGAAGACCTGACCTAAGATCAGTAGTGGGTGTGTTATATGTGGCCCATATTGATATATGCTGGCCATGCGTGTGTAGTGTGTGTTCGATTCACTGAATCTGAATTCTATCCAGTTGCTTTGTGATCATGTACCCATGTCCATATGAAGTTCTCACTATGATGGTCCACCTTCAGCTACAAAATGATCATGAAGAACAAGAACTCCAGCGATGACGAGAAACAGATGTGTGCTGGCCTGCTGGCGACGTATGACAGCTCGCAGAAGGAGTGGCAGCAGGGGAAGACTAAAGTAAGGACGGTGCTGAAGAAGGCGGTACTCCAGACGCACCTGACACGTCTACTTCATACAACAACATATGCCCAGCCAGTATCTCGGGCTTGCAGAAGTGTGGGGGGGTTGCTCATTTTAGGTGTCTGACTCCTGGTAGTTCCTCTCTGCTTCTGGTCTCACCAGTCCAAAGGCAACATATAATGATCCATTTGCAGAATGTGAATTCTCTACATTTTCCTGACATTATGTCAGAATATCCATTTTACCTTTCAGTCAAGGACAACATATACATTATCTTATATTTTCTTTTTGTGTTATAATCTGTAGTTCTGATTCATGGGAGTTTTACTTTCACAAAAATGTTCTGAGGGCAGAACGAAAAATGACTGGTTCAGTGAGATAATTAATCAGATTGTAGAGGAGGTGGTTCCAAGCAACTGGTTGCTAAAATGCACCTCTTCTACAATCTGGTTGGTTATCTCTCTGAACCAGTCATTTTTCATTCTGCCCTCAGAGCGTAGTTCTGTGTGGCTGGTCAAAAGCAAAACATCCACATACCAAAAAAAAAACAAGATTCAGGAACAATCGATTGTACTGTTCTGCCATTTGTTTGTTTAGTGTTCATTTCGTTTCCTTATGTGTGGTGGGCCTATTTTGCAAACATGGTCCATCCCACTTTCCCATGGCAAATCGGGGCTTTCCCAGCGAGTCCTGAGGCGGTGGGGCAGCAATGCCTGCTGGGTAATTACCCTGTGGAAAGACCACTGGATAGCCACACCGCGATGCGGTTTGGCCCTCCAGTTTCCCTTTACATTGGCCGGAGACGGAAGTGCAGAAGTTAGGGAGGAAGGATTTTTTTGAATGAAAGGATAGAAAAGTATACGTATCACCCTACCTGTGTTGAAAACTGGTTAGTGGCTCAAAAACAAGCCTGGAAAAATTTGGGGGGGGGACCAGGGCAGTTGAGTCCCCTAGGAAAGGTTTTAAGGATCCCCTGGTTTTTTTTTTTCGTGGTTGGTGGGTTTGCACCCTGCTACAGCTGCTCTGCTTAGGAGTTTATATGTTTCTGTGTATGTCATACATTATCGCATCATGGGCACAATTTTGTAGAATAAAAAAAAATATCCTTGAAGCACCCACCATACAAAACCCAAAGACAACAGATTTTCAAACACGTTTGTCCCCATTTGGTTTGGCGGTTGGACGCGTCAGACATGACAGATTTTGGAAGTATATACAAGACCGTATTGTATAATTAAACCTGCAAGAAACAAATAAACTACACTGACCAATTTTTAAAGGACTCTACGGTGGCTGTAGGTGCTTATCAGCAGTAAGGGTGTGAGCAGGGGAGTGCCGTTTGTCTTTAGGGTGGTGGAAGACTATTCATCTAAGCAGACGGCTCGCTTTTTGAGAGCCAATTAGTGCCTGTTTTATTGGCCTGTTGTGTAATTCTTTGACATTTAACTGGGCAAGCTGCTATTTAACAAGTAGATTTGCAGATCTGCAGGAAGCTACAAGACTCCACCCATTACGATAGCCCAGATACATTAATCTCACTTGGGTCGTCTGTATTGGTTCCGAACTTATAAGCACTTATAAGCAGTAATGGTTTTATATTTGTTTAGTGAAACTTCAAGTCCCGGAATTAATTGTGATTTGCAGCCTAGTTAATGGCACAATGACTTTATTTAGTTATCTGTATTAGTGAAAAAGGCTTGGGCTCAGAGCATCCTGGCATAATTCATGCTGTGGCCTTGTTTAAGGGCCCATCAGCGATATGAGTATTCGGTCACCCGTGGGATACGGTGGCAAAGCTGTGAGCACACATTTCTTGGGTATGTGAAAAGAGTTATATGAATGTAATTTATTATTATTATTATTATTATTATTATTACATGCTTAGAGATACCCCGTAGAGATTTTGTGTGCTGTCCAATGCCGTCCCAATAGCTGCGGGAAGATCTTAGCTAAAATGTAGGTGCCTGTGTGAAGAGAACAATTCCAAGGCACATTTCTGGATGTTGGGCTGTATGGTGACCGTCTTTGATATGCTGCATGCAACAGAATCTTACCAACCTAGAGCTAGTCTGTCAAAACAAGACAAAATACCAGCCAGACTGTGAGATGGGCCAGACAGGTTTCTGTAAGAGAATACCGTAATTGATTATTCTTTTTTGCATTGTTTATATATATATATATATATATATATACACACACACACACACACACGGATTTGACGTATTGGAGGAAATCATCAATGGATATTTGAGCTTCAGCTATGAAGAAAACTTATGAGGATAAACTTTGGTAGCTAATAGATTCTGCTCTCCGGTGTATTTAATTTGAGCTTTTTACTTTTTAAAGTTATTAACAATGATTGATTAAAGTAACCAGTCTGAATGCAGCCAGCTGAACTCAAGGGCATCGGGGAGATTAGTCAAGGGTGAATTCACACAGACGCCAGGTGTTCTCTTCTCTCAGCGTGGGATGACGTAAGAGCAGGAGAATCAGAGGTGTTTCCATGCTTTAAGAATCAAGCTGCATTAGATACACTCCAGATGTGGGTGAATTAATGAGCAAGTCTAGTCTGAATGGCTTATTGCATTCATTTCACTTCTGGCTTCTTTGTTCTAAAACTGCTTCTGCTGTCTGACTTCCGCTGGAGTGTGTGGAGCGCTGCCAGGGTGTTGTGTGCGATTACCGGAATCTCTGCGCCCACACTGGGGTGTCGAGAGGGCTCCGTGCCCAGAATGCATGTCCTGTGTCAGCATGTTAGGAGATGCCATGGGCATCATCTGCCGCCTTAATGAGTGTATTGATGTTCTGAGCCTGCTAACCCTAGAATGGCCCCAGCTATTTAGAGTTTGCGGTGAACGCATGCAATGTGCCTTTCTGCAGTGTATCCGTAGCACTCTGCTGTCGCAACACATACTTTAACTCTGCGGTCGAAAAGCTCAATCTGCCTCCAACCACACAGTTACTCGCTACCCCTCCGCCATCAGGCCCCCGGCTGGTAGGGGAGGGTTAATAAGCCTGGCTGCACTTCCCTTCCTCTCCTGCCCCTATGAGAACGCACGGGGGGCGTGGCTTGTTCCCTGCCCCGCCCCCACATTCTCTCTGTCTCCATGCAGTCGGAAAGGCTGGGAGTGCGGGAGTGGCAGCGATGGCGGTCAGCAGTGGGGTCGTGGAGCCTCTCTGTATCCCCCACGCTCCTGACCTCTGCAGCAGGGGCCCATTCACAGGCCTGCCTCCCCCTCAGGCTCGTGTTTGTGTCCCACAGGTGTTCCTGAAGGAAGCACTGGAGCAGAGACTAGAGAAGGAGAGGGAAGAGGTGCGGCACAGGGCGGGCATGGTGATCCGAGCTCATATCCTGAGCTATGTGGCCAGGTGAGCGGTGCATGTTGGGCTGGGGGGGTTACATGTGCACTTGTTTCCTGCATACACATATTTTTTCAGCAGATATCTTTTGAGTTTTATGCACTTGAAAGTGTACGTACAAGTCAAAGAGTAGCATTACCCAGTAGGTAAATACTGCTAGTTGGGAATCTTTACTTGCGTGAGCGGCAGTTGTAACTGAATTGATGGTTAATAATGACATCTTACAGTTTTTTTCTCATTGTAGCATATGTAAAGAATACTTTTTATATGGATATTGGGGAAAAGGCTAAACTTAATGTGTAATCATCTTCTCCTTGTAAGGACAAATGCCCTTTGTTTACAGGTGAAATATGCATGCAGCGTCTGTGAGAGAGTTCTGTCCACATTGCCTTGCAAGTTCTAAACCTGGAATGAGCTGACTGCCCTCAGCAGTGTCACTGTGCTTAACAACTAAGCCAATTACTTGCACTAGGGCCCAATGAAACCTTTGACGAGCAGAGAATCAGATGTGCTATTAAGATTCATAGTAAGATTCATAGCAAACCGCATGGTCACATGATTCTGACGTGGTTTTCAGTGTCAGTTTTCAATGTACAGCAGGGCACTGTCTGGTGGAAGTGTAGGATATTAGACCATCTGGTAGAAGCAACCTGAGAGGTGTCTCTTTCCCCATCACTACTGGGAAAAAAATGTTAACCATGTGGTGTCTCATGGTTCATCCGACATAGTGAGTCGGGAGATACGCTATATGTTCCAGACTGATGAAGGTCCAAACAGGGTGAACATAGTGTAACTGTCCAATCAATTTTGTGGGCTCTAGTTTTGGGTAACTGGGAATGGATCATAAGAGATGTTGTTTTGTGTAACATCTTTAGGAAGCACTTTAAGAAGGTGCGGACCAACATCGTCATCATCCAGAAGAACTACCGTGCTTACTTCTGGAGGCGTGCCTTCCTGCGTCTGCGCCTGGCCTCTCTGGTCTTCCAGAAGCACCGCCGTGGACAGCTGGCCCGTAGCCTCTGCTGCAAGCTGCGGGAAGAGAAGAGGAGAAGGGAGGAGGAGGAGCGGCGCAAGAGGGAGGAAGAGGAGAGGAGGAGGAGGGAAGAGGAGGAGCGCAGAAGGAGAGAGGAGGAGGAGAGGCTGAAATGGGAGGAGGAGGAACGGCTGAGGCAAGAAGAGGAAGAGGAGCGAAAGAGGAAAGAAGAGGAAGCAGAGAGGCTCCGTGTCCAACAAGAAGAGGAGTTAAAGAGGAGGCAGGAAGAGGAGGAACTGAAGGCTAAACAGGAGATGGAGTCCCAACGGAGAGATCTGACTATGGAGCCATCATCTTCATCTCGGAGTGTGTCCGAGGAGGAGAGCCGTCAGATGGAGGAGATCCTGCGTCTGGAGCGAGAGATCGAGCGGCTCCAGAAGCAGCGGGAGGACGGAGTGTCCCAGCTGTGCGAGCGCGGTAGGGAGGAGCTCCAGCGGCAGCGTGATGCTGAGATCTACCGGCTGGAGAAGGAGGCCTCGCGTGTGGCTACAGAGTTCCTGGAGCTGCTGGACTTTGGGGTCTTGGAGCAATCTGTCTCAAGTGAAGAGAACCTTCATGACCTTTCAGATAGCAGTGCCCCACTGGCTGAGGAGGAGGCAGATGAGGGTTTCCCTGCAGAAGATGAGTGCATCCACCTGCCTGACTTTCCATCTGCTGTGGGAAACCCCTTGGATCAGGAGGACTTCTCCAACCTACCTCCCCCCCCATCTACATTTGCAGAGGAGCTGGAGCCAACCATATCTCCCAGCCCTTTACCCCCACCACCGGTTCCAGACTGCGCCAAGGAGGACGATGAGCCGGACTATGCAAGCATTGACATGCCGGAATCTGAGGACCCCATCTACAGCAAGCCCCCAGACACGGAGTCAGACTACGACCAGGACGAGGCTGAGGAAGCCCGACATGGCTATGAAGACGCCGCCAGCACTAACGGCGGTCACATGACTGACGAGGAGGTCCTCCGTAAGTCCTGCTGCACCTACAACAGCTTGGACTCGTACCGTGACAGCTCTGAATCTGTGAGTATACCCCTATGAAATGCCTTAAAGGAAAGATCAATAATTAATTTATTGATTCATATTTGATAATAATATGATGAATGCAGTCCAAGTGATTACTATGGTTTTAATGATATAAATAATATTAATAGTAAGTATTGCAATCCCTCATCACACCTAAGCACGATGAAACACCATAGGGACTGGATACGTTAAGAGACACTTCATATTGACGGTGATGTTATTTATAGTTCATTGACAGTGATGATGACAACGACGTGGACACAGATGAGGAGGTGTCCAATGGCAGAGTCAGTCTGCTCAACGGGAGTGGGCCTCCATACTTTCACAGTTACCTCTACATGAAAGGTAAGCATGGCATCCCATCCCTACCACAGAGTCCTGCACTCACTCAGGAGCCCATATATTATACTTATAGCTCTTATACTCTTATATTCTACTCTTAAAATCTTTAATTTATTATTTATATTTTCATGATTAATAACTAGAGGTGGCATCATGGCACCGTGGTTAGCGCACGTCTGGGACGCGGGTTCGAGTCTCCGCTGTGGCTCCATGTGTGTGGAGTTTGCATGTCCTCCCCATATTGTTGCTGGGTTTCCTTCCAGAAACATGCTGAGGTGAATTGGAGCTGCTAAAGTGCACACAGCTGAGAATAGCGTGTGCGTGTGCCTTTTGATGTGCAGTATTGGAGCAGGAGCTAATATTCTAAAGAAAGCAAGATGATAGCTATTGAAGGGAAAAAGACAAGGACTGACATTAAGAGCGTAAAGGAGATGATGAAGTCAGCATAGCAGTGTTCGCTTGTGGTATCATGCAGAAAAATGGGACATTACTAAATGTAACAACAAATAGCTCGTTAAGTTGAAATGTAACCAGTCACCAAACTGAAAGGCTAGTCTGAGGAACGGATTCCACTGTGTCAGGTGGGCTGATGAACCCATGGCGCCGACGCTGGTGTGTCCTGAAGGACGAGACCTTCATGTGGTTCAGGGCCAAGCAGGAGGCCCTCAAGTCTGGATGGCTGTACAAGAAGGGCGGCGGCCTGTCCACTCTCTCCCGGAGAAACTGGAAGATGCGTTGGTTTGTCCTGCGGGACTCGAAGCTCATGTACTATGAGAATGACAGTGAGGAGAAGCTGAAGGGAACCATCGACATCCAGACAGCCAAGTAAGAGCGCCATCTATTGTCTGAGCCCAGTATGTGCAGCTTTCTTTCAAGTTATTTTGTACAGCTTTCCTTTTCGAATATATCTCCTTAGTAATGAAGCTTTATGCAGTAAAGAAGTTTTATGCATGCTATATTTAATGAGTCAAGTAATGCATAGGTATAAAGGGTATGGTTAGCGATAATTTTGACTAATTGCTTCAAGAAATGAAACTGAAAGAAAAGCAGTATTTGTACGTCTTTCAGGTTTAAAAAAGCAATTCCTGGGTGGAGCACAGAGTTAATGTCTGTTTGTGGTTTCCTGTGCATAGAGAAATAGTGGACAACCATGAAAAGGAGAATGCATTGAACATTGTCACTGAGGAAAGGACCTACCAGGTCTTTGCAGAATCACCAGAGGATGCCAGGTGTGTCTCCATCATTTGGCCATTAAAACTTTTTAATGCATCTATCTATCTATCTATCTATCTATCTATCTATCTATCTATCTATCTATCTATCTATCTATCTATCTATCTATCTGTCTACTTATTTATCTGTCTGTCTGTATTAAAACTTTTTATTATTTGAAACACTGTTGCTGTACAATATTTTATAGTGATTTCCATTTTTACACTTTTAGAGCAATAAATTAAGAGCAATTTGTGCCCCCTGCTGGAAGCCTAGTGCTCTTTACTCCCTTGTCTCTAACCATGCTTAACTCTCCTCTGTGAGTGCAGTGGCTGGTTCAGTGTGCTGAGTCGCGTCCACAGTGCCACCCCAGAGCAGCTGCTGGAGATGCAACATGAGCAGGCTAACCCTAAGAATGCCATGGTGAGTGACGTCGTCTACACACACACTGCGGTCAGCTGCCACCAAGCTGTGCTGGAGAAATCTAAGCCTCCATCCCACCCCCATGTCTCCCTCCAGGGAACGTTGGATGTCGGGTTGATTGATTCTGTCTGCGCTTCCGACAATCCAGACAGGTAAGACTACTCCGAAATCTGTGAATTTGGATATACCAGGATACACTTGACTATGTGAAGCTTTGGTGTGATATTTCTAGTTTGAATGATGCCTTTTTGGGTTATTTGGTTGCCATATGTTTGCCCTGAGGATGGGTGGTGTGACAGAGGTTAATGCCTTTCATTGCAGGCCGAACTCCTTTGTGATTATCACAGCCAATCGGGTGATCCACTGTAATACAGACACGCCAGAGGAGATGCACCACTGGATCAGCCTTCTGCAGAAGCCAAAGGGTGACTCCAGGATCGACGGCCAGGAGTTTGTGATTAGAGGTGAGTGACATTTCACATATGAAGTCGGGTCAAATTGGTTAAATGTTTATATCTCAAAGGTGCACACTAAGTGTGTAAGTCTTTACCCTGGTTTTCCCTGTTCTGCTCAGGCTGGCTACACAAGGAGATGAAATCGGGTGGAAAGAGCACCTCCCTCAAACTAAAGAAGCGCTGGTTTGTGCTGACCAACAACTCCCTGGACTACTATAAAACTTCAGAGCGCGGAGCCTCGAAGCTGGGCACGCTGGTCCTGAATAGCCTCTGCTCTGTGGTGCATCCAGATGAGAAGGTCTTCAAGGAGACGGGTAAGGAAACAGGACCGTCTCGCTTTCTGTGCCTAATGACAGAATCTCCATAACTAGCACTGGGTCATATTCTCGTGCAGGAGCAAAACAAAATCATCCGTAGCAACAAGTGTTTGTGGAATCTCCTTGTTTTGAAATCCACTGCATGGGAACCACATTTCCTCTATGGGTGTCCAATACAGTTCTGCGACTTGTCAGCCCAGCCTCCACTCTTTGTTCCTTTTAGGCTATTGGAACATTATTGTTCATGGGCGCAAACACTCTCACCGCCTCTACACCAAGATGCTGAACGAGGCCATGAGATGGACGTCTGCCATACAGGGAGTCATAGACCACAAGGTCCCCATTGAGACCCCCACCCAGCAACTAATCCGGGACATCAAGGTACGACTGTTGGGACAAGAAGAGAAGAGAACTTTAGGCCCGGTACTTAGGGCTAGATGCTCCTTAGCTTTTCTGTCGGTGTGTGACAGTACAGCAGTCTGCCCGTCTGGCTCACGTGTGACATATTTCCATTGCAGCCGTGGAGGTACATCCCTTTACAGACCCTGTTTACGGCCAGGGACACAAACGGTAGTTGAGTGAGGTATCTGAAGCGGAGCTGGTGGCATTCCTCAGTGTGTGAAACTTACAGAACCACTTGATCTTTGCTTTTTTTTTGTTTGTTTGTGTTTTTTGTGCGTTTATCTTTTTTGCAAGTAGTTTGTGAACGGTATGCAGTGCTTTGTTTTGCCATAATATCGAGTTCCATGAGATTTGGGATGATGCACAGTGGGACATTTCGAAAGGGTATTAGGAACAGTTTGCAGGAAAAAAAATTCCGGATTTCCCAGAACTCCAGCAGTCCGATGAACCTGCTCTGTCCTTCACTGTCCTCCTGACTGCTGTGTTTCTCTGTTCATCATGACATTGAAGTGCTGGGAAATCACTGTCTCCTCTGTCTATGGCAGAAGGAAAATCATCTTCATTCTGAATTTTACTAAGGTCCCAAATCTTTTATTGTTGTCAGTGAAGTATTATGGGTTGTGGGTCAGGCTCTCTACTCCTGTTGATCTTGTTCTTTTCACTGCTTCCCCCAGGAGAACAGCCTGAACCCAGAGGCAGTGGAGCAGACGTATCGGAGGAACCCCATCCTTAGATACACCCAGCACCCTCTGCACTCGCCCCTGCTGCCACTGCCGTACGGGGAAGTCAACATCAGTTGTGAGTTTGATGTTATTCCGGCTCCTCACTGGCTTTACATTTAAGACATTACCTTCTGACTGTGTCCCTGTATGTCATGACCTGGCTTATTCTTTTGCATTTTTCTCCTTTATCATTCTCTAGTCCAAAAAGAGAAGGGCTATTCTAGCCTGCAGGATGAGGCAGTAAAGATTTTCAACTCACTGCAGGAGATGGAAGTTGTGTCAAACCCAGTGCCTATCATCCAGGGCATTCTACAGACATGCCAGGACCTGCGGCCCTTACGGGATGAAGTGTACTGCCAGCTGATCAAGCAGACCAATCATGTTCCGCAGCCCAACAGTCCAGCCAATCACGCACACTGGCATCTGCTCACTTCAATGAGCTGTTCCTTCCTGCCCAGTCGCTCCATTCTGCGCTACCTCAGGTTCCACCTCAAGAGGTACGCACCATGTTTCCCCCGACTGGGCACTGGTGTGCGGCCTCACACTCTTTTCCCCGTGTCATGTATCTAAGCCATCTGCCTCACTCCTCAGCCATTAAACCTCTGTGTCTTTGTATACTTCTGTCAAGGATTAAGGATCAGTTTCCAGGGACTGAAATTGAGAAGTATGCTCACTTTATTGGGGAATCCTTGAAAAGGACCAAGTCCAGAGAATATGTGCCGTCCCAGAGTGAGATCGTGGCCTTACGGATGCGACAGGAGATGACCACCACTGTTTACTGCCATGGAGGTGGATCCTGCAAAATCAGCATCACCTCACACACCACGTCTGGAGAGGTCCGTCTCAGCACCATGCAAACACCTCCGTGAATCGCGTGATTTTAACCTTCTGTCTGCCATCTAAATGCCATCTTTCAACCTCTTCAGTGCTGCAGGATGATTGAGTTATTTATATAAAAATCTAACTGTTCTGATTTTTCGACTGTAGTTGGTCACACAGCTGAATACGGATTCATTTTTTCTACCGTCTTACAAATGTTACAGTGTGTCATTCTGTTCTTTATTACATGTGTATTCTTTCTAGGTCACCCTTATGTGTGAGCGGGTATACCTATCCTTATGGGGACACAATGTCCCCATAGTGTGATAAATATCTGGTTTTTTCCCCTTATGGGGACCGGTTTCCTGGTCCCCATAAGGGAAAACTCTATTTTATAAAAATCAGTGACTGCTATG
>JAODUD010000001.1:34756632-34768954 GCA_026784285.1 Stomatorhinus walkeri | reverse complement strand
GACCAGAGGGATGCTGAGCCATTCCTCTTCCAGTACAGTAGCCAGAGGGATGCTGAGCCATTCCTCTTCCAGTACAGGAACCAGAGGGATGCTGAGCCATTCCTTTTCCAGTACAGTGGCCAGAGGGATGCTGAGCCATTCCTCTTCCAGTACAGTGACCAGAGGGATGCTGAGCCATTCCTCTTCCAGAACAGTGACCAGGTCACTGATGCTGGAAGAGGAAAATGCTTCCTGAAAAATCACCCCAAAGTGACTCAATAATATTCAGATCAGGTAACTATGCAGGGCACGGGAGATGTTCAGCTTCACTTTCATGTTCATCAAACCACTCTGTCACCAGTGTTGCTGTGTGTATTGGTGCTCTTCCAGATACAAAGTACCACCTTTAGGGTACATTTTCTTAACCATAGATATAAAAACGTAGATACCATGTGTGCGATTACCGGTGCGCCTGCGCAGTCGCCATATTGGGGCGGTCAGCACTTGAATCAGTGATAGCAGATCGCTCGTTAGTATGTCGCAGCGCTTGGGTGCACAAGCAGATAAAACCGTGAAAACAGGCATCGCGGGACAACTTTTCTGCAGTAAGTGGCAATTTTATTTTACTGTTATGTAAGTTAGTGAACATGAATCATCAGTTAAGATTATCCTGAAAGTGACTTGACACCATCGTGATGATGGCTACCTAACGAACACACAACGTTATGGATAATCGTTAAAGCTCTACGTGATTGGTGTAAACGTGATATTTACTTAACAGTAACCTCAGTCGCTGTATAGTTTACTTTATGTAAAATTGTCAGCCGTAATGAGTTTGCGCTCATGGTGTTATAAACACTAACGTGCCCAAATCATGGTGCTAGCTTAATGCGCTAGCTGCACCATTCATCCACGTGCCAGAAAGTAATTTTAACATGATCTTGTTTTTGTCACAGGTTCCCCAAAGATCCTGAATTAAGGAAAGCTTGGGTCATAGCTGTCAGACGGAATGATTTTGAGGTTCTCTGCAGTTGTCATTCTAAGGCAGATGATCTTGACTGGCCAAATTGTGCCTCTGAAGGAAAGTGTGATTGATCCCTTCTGTCTTCCGTCTGAACAACATTACGTGTAAGATAGTTATAAGGTGAGTGTTTTTGTGGTAAACAGTATTAATATTAATATATAGTGTAATCTAATTGGAATTATGAGAATACAGATGATCTCATACTAACATAACTGAATTTACCATTAAACTTGATATTGAAAGTGAATGTCCATTTTGATTGTTTTAATATTGATTTTTTTTCTTCTTTTGGTTACCATTGTTTTTTGTTTGCTTATGAGCAGGGTATTTTATTCTTTTTATCTGTATGTAGTTAATGTCACTTTATTTCATTAAAATATTTTAACATAACTGCTCTGTTTCATAAAGTAATAAGGTAAATAGATTATCAAATGGGAAGAGGATAAGTGCCACTCCTTATCACTGAAAACATTGTGTGGAAATTTGATTTGTCAAATAAAGTTTTATTGTTTCTGGTATAATTTAATGTTATAATTATAAGTAAACATTACATATGCAGTAAACTGCATCTATTGTTTGCCAGATGTAACATCTGAATTCAGCATCACTGTAGTTTTTATTGAGAGCAAATGTAATTTCTAGATTATTCTGTACTATTATGTGTACATGTCTAAAATGAAGATAAATGAAGATTACAATAAAATATTTCTGACATGGTAATTGTCCATTCTGCAGAAGTGGACTTAACATACGTGTCTCGGGATGTACGGATGAATTGAATGGCTGTCCTCTCTTAAATGAAGTCTGGAGGTTGAAAATTGTCTTAATTAAATGATTTAATTATTAAAACAACAAGGAACCGGGTGAATTTTAAAAAATATAGTATATTTGAAAATCGACCTTTTTGGAGAAGCTTTCAAAAGCTGATATTCTAAAAAATTCATGCTTGATGCTGTTTCTTCATAGATCAGAGCCTGAATGTCCCAGATGCTCTGGCAGAGTTTATAACAAATACTATTTCATAAAAAGGGTTCATGTGAAGTCTGTAGAGGACATGCATAAACTTTTTTTTTCTTTTCATTTTCCTCAAGATCACGACTTTTCTCGTGATCTCGAAATAACCCATGTCACTTTCCCATGATCTCATGACAGGTTTAGTATTATCCTCATGGACGAATACATCAGATTTTACTTTGATCGCAGACTGTTCCAATCACAATCAGAATCATAATCAGAAGACTTAATTAATCCTGGAGGAAATTGTTCACATTGCAACTGCACAATCACATATAAACATGAAGACAAGAACAACACAATATAAGTATAAGAATAGGAATGAAGTGTAAAACAAATTACGGCATCGGTAAACATTCAAATAAATGATATACAAATTAAGATAGAAAATCTCTGTATGGGAATCTAAAGTACCTTTGTCCAAAAGTTACAGGAAAAGTAAAAGTATATTCCACCAGTATCATAAGTGGTTATATTGGACTTGTTTGTAAAACCAAGTTAGACTTTAAACTGTGGGAAAGAGTCACAATATATTGCACTGAATCATGGATATCAGGAAATAACACTGTGTCTGTTGGTGCTAGAAAACTGTCACATTAGTGTTCGTCATTTGAGAAGGAGGCTCAGAAATCTGCAGCTATACCATCGGAGAAATTATAGTGAGCCTGAACGAGTAGTCAGTTTCATTACCAACCAACTGGAGTCTAGGACGTCTCCATGGCTACCAGGTGATGTTTGAAAGATGTCAGCTTAAAAAAATATCATGATCTCGAGATAATGACTTTGGTTATGTTGAGATCACGAGAAAAATAAGTTGTGATCTTGAGATGAAAAAAAATGTTTGTGCATGTCCTCTACAGACTTCCGTAGGTTCAGAATTGTGTTAGTGAATTTTGTAGAGTGTGCATCTCTCACTATTGATTGTATTTGTTTACTAACTGTTCTTGACCACTCCAATATGGTGGATGTGCAGATGCTTAGTGGCAACAGCCAGCAGTGGCCAGGGAGCTATCTATGCTATGTATAGCTATGGTCTCAACCATTGAGTGAACATGGTCCTCCAGAGATGTTCGGTAGTCCTTGGCAGTGACACGCTCATCTAGAATAAGTGGTGGGCTTAAGGAGTGCCATGATATTGCAGCCCAAACCAACATTGATCCCCTCATGCTGTACTCTGGGAATGCAACAGTCCAGTGGCCTGTACTACGAAGCGGGGTTACTGGCTTATCGGGGTAACTTGTCAGATTCAAGGTACCACAGTTCAAATGGACTTCATACCGGCTCACTCACATTTTGCCCAGACTACCTTAAATCCGACAAGTTCCCCGATAAGTCAGTAACTCGCTTCATAACACAAGCCCCAGGTAAAAAGCCTCTTTGGGGGTTTCTCCTCACTGTAACTCTCCTGCATGTGAGATAGATAGTGAAGGCAGACTCATCAGAGGACAATACATGCTTTATAATTGTCCACAGCCCAAGATTTACGTTGCTGGCACCTTTGAAGCTGACGTTTAACATTGGCAGGAGTGACTGAGCGTTTGGCTATACCAGCCCAACCATGAATATTGACCCGGTAGAGTTTCTGACAAACAGATCTGGGGGAAACAGGAGCGTCGATGTGCACAGTCAATTCTGCAGTGTGTTGGGCAGCTGTGGTTTTATGTTCTTTGGATACTATCCTGGTTATTACCCAGACGTCCCTTTCAGATGGCTTCCTCTAGCATCCGGTTACTCCTGTTGGATGTGGTCCGTCCGTCATGGTGGTATGCAGACATTACTCTGGATAACATGGCTCTTAATACACCGCAAAGATTTGCGGTCCTAGTCACAAGTGCACCAGTGAGACTCACACCAACAGTTTGTCCTCTTTTGAACTCAGTCTCCCAATATGATTTGTAGATTGCAATATTTTACGTAGAGCTGTGCTATTGCTCTGCTAATTCAAACTTTCTGCTCTTACTGATGGAATGTGCAGTCAGTGAAGATTGACCACCAGGCTGTGCATATATAGGTGTGAAACCTCAAGTGCTGTTGGCCAGTGTTTCAGCTTAACTGTCCAACCCCTGTAGTACACCCCATACAAAAAGTCTGGGAAAACTAAAAACAGCATGGTTTTACATTTACATAAGACACATTAGATTTAAAGTCATGATGTCACTAAAACAGATTTTTCATTGTTTATGAAAGATACTTATCGTAGATTTAATGGGTGCCGAATAACATCTGAAATCGAAATGACTACAAAAACAGTTAAAAACAAAGGGGCAGTACTAAGGTGCAAACCCTGCGGCCTTCCATGCACCAGTGTTCTAAGCACAGAAGATCAGTTAGAATCTGATTCAGTGACATTGTAGATGTCCTGTAGCATTGCAGATTAATTAGAAATAGTCATATATGGCCAGTTATCCCAGTCTTAAGCCTAAACCTAGACTAGCTTTGAGTTACAATGGTGAATCTCCATTGAAACGGCAATTTAGTCCAAGACTAGTCTTAATACTTGTTCGGGAAACCGGCCCATAATGTTTATCCTAAAGACAATAAAAACTCAAAAGCTAGCAAAAATATATTTACTGACATTAAATGAATTGAAAGTTAATGTCAGTAAACCATGTATATAACCATTTAAAAAAATCAAACACTGATCATAAAATCGCCCAGAAAAATAATTTAAAGACGCATCTTAAACAGTATTTAACTATATTTCCGAATACCACTGCACTCACCTACAGCTGCATAAAATCCGCGCCACCGAATTTTAAAATCAATGCGCGTTCACGTCTCCACGCTCCCGTTAGAAAGGCCCACGTCATGTCCTATAGGCCAATCAGATTCTGGAAACCAAAAGCTCAAGCGCGCACGCGATAGCGGTGGAAGATTGGGAGAGGTAGAAGAGAGGCAATCGCAATAATTTTGTTAGCGCTGAGTTTCTTTATAATATAAGTCAACATCATGTCTGAAGAGAAGCCAAAGGTAAGACCAAAATATTGTCGAATAAATCAGTACATTTTTAGCAGTTTAAAATACGATCGGGAAATACGTGCAGCCGCAGTGCTTGACGGTAGTCGGATTCCTCATTTGAGCGATTTTAAAAACAAACTGACGTCTGTTGTATAATTTACGGTTTTTGTATTAGCGCCTCGAGGTACTTTTTTTCAAGGGTCCGGGCGGCGATTTATTATGCAGCGTGAGTGCCTTCATTGAATCTGCGCCATTGTTTTCATGTGCCGCGCAATTTCTCGGGGTGGAATTCAGCGTTGGCTTTTGCGGCTTTTTCTTTGTAAAACTGCGCTGCCAGTCTTTGGGCGGAGTTACGCATTTGGCGTAGCGAAATGCCGCAAGGATAGCCGGTCCGAATGGACTGGAGCGCCGTGTGAAAAAGCCGCCATTTGAAAGCCGACACAGAGGCGCAGAACCTAGCTATCGAGTAATCGGGTTTTTAAGCCACATGCTTTTATGAAGTAGTTAGAAAATTCATTTTCTCTCAAAACCAGGAGCATTGAAAATCCTTGGCATCACTTATCGGTTTATCTAGTCGTTTACTAATTTAGCAGAAATTGATATAGCGCAAATACTCAGATATCCAGGATTCGTCAAACAAGTTCATAATGGTAAGGTTTAATTTAATGGTAAGATGTTTTTTTCTTTTATCTTACGGAGACTTTTAGCTTTGGGCTTGTTTATACAAGTTAGTGTGTGAAGGTTTCATCTTAACAGCAATATCATGCTTTTGTATTCTTGTGGTTTATCAACGTGTCCTGATGTTGTTTCTGAAAAAAATGTGTTTTTATGTAAACGCTCGTTTCTGTAGGTAGTGGATTGCACGAGGTTTATACATTTTAGTAAGGGTTTTTAGTTATTTCCTCTTTCAAAAAAGCGACCAACGCTAGAGACGCGATGCCTGCTAAGAAGGGGACAAAGTCGGGTCCGGATAAGAGGTGCCTTTTTGTCTGGTGCAGAAATTGATCCATGTACCGTGTGGGCTGCTTCTGGTATTTTCAGGAAGGTGTGAAGACTGAGAATGACCACATCAACCTGAAGGTGGCTGGTCAGGATGGCTCAGTGGTCCAGTTCAAGATTAAAAGACACACTCCTCTCAGCAAATTAATGAAGGCATACTGCGAAAGACAGGTACGCTGGGTTACATTTCCTCCTCCATCTCCTCAGATTGAGCTCTTTTGTGGCCCTCTGTTAAAATAAGAGAGAAATTGTACTCTTATTCTTAATGATTGTATTTGCATTTGCAGTTATACTTGTCTCACTGATCTGTGGTTGAGGCCTGCAAGTTCATTAGGCATTACTCCTACAGGATCTACATAAGGATACATGAATCTGCAGTGCCAAGTGTAATTTCTTGTTAGACCCAAGTACATTATATAATTAGGTCAAAATAGTAATTTTAATCTAATCCAGATGTCTCTGAAATTATCTGTGATTTTAAAACGTTTTCATTCCTTCTTTAGGGTTTGTCAATTAGACAAATTAGGTTTAGGTTTGACGGGCAGCCGATCAATGAGACGGACACACCTGCGCAGGTTA
This sequence comes from Stomatorhinus walkeri, assembly GCA_026784285.1. Taxonomy (NCBI): domain Eukaryota; kingdom Metazoa; phylum Chordata; class Actinopteri; order Osteoglossiformes; family Mormyridae; genus Stomatorhinus; species Stomatorhinus walkeri. The sequence goes on along the minus strand of JAODUD010000001.1, from coordinate 34,762,401 downwards.
GTGAGCTGTCACTTCTTGCAGTAGCAATTTGTGTATGTGGTCACCTTCTAATCGTTTCGTTTTTTAACATGAAACGCTTAAATGCTGCCTCATTTGCCATTTGAATTCGCTATTTAAAACCAGACTTGGCTAATATATATTTCACATAATTGTATAACTTTATTGTCCCAGTCAAAAGCTTGGGATGCAGTTCACCAATTTACAGCTTCACCAGAGGGTCTTTATATTTCTGACATGTATGATTAAGGGGCTCTTTAAAGGGTTGTTTATTTTTATTTATCTATTGTATGTTATACAGATTAGAGTGATTACTTGCCACTGAATGGAAGCTTTGCTGATGCTTTAACACTGGTTGAATATCACAGTCTTGCCAAAGGCGCAGGAGAATACATTGGGGCACACCCATTGATAATTTTTGGATGTAAAGTACATTCTGACTGGAATAAATCAGCCTGGATTCAGCCCAGGATATGACTATTAGCCTACATATTAGTTTCAGCTCTAATTGCAGAATTGTTCTTTTTTTTTTTTTTTTTTGTAATTCAAGCAGAAAGAATAGTAAGTGTAGCAAGTTTGTAGTAAGTTTGTGTTTCATGTTGCTTAATTAGCTATGGGCTGAATAGTCTAGTTCGATTCAAGTTGGATAAAACAAAATGTATTGGGTATCAGTGTAAAACCAAATTATGGTTTGAAGACTACATCATAATGGCATAAAGGGCTTTTTCTATCCAAATGTGGGCTATATATGTTTCTCCATTTTGTGAATGATGAAATATTGAATAAGTGGTTTAACTTCTATACAATGAACATATAAACTGAGAAGTAACTTGGTTTGGAAGCAAATAGGAAAGTGTTTTGTTGTGTAAACATAGAATTTTTTTCCTTCGAGGTCATCTTCATTTAACACATTTGTTGTAAGACTTGATGTAAGAACAGCATTACTGCCTCTGCTAATTTGGCAAGTGGCAAATGAAGGTTCAATACACACATCTTAGTCCGCAAAGCCTTGAAGCCGTCTTTGTTGTAGTGGTTGCGAGAAAATGACAAAGACTGGAGCTAATGAAAAATCTGCATGCTGGTTAGGAAGTTTTGTGAGCAGAAATTACCTTCCCCCAGATCTTAACACGGATAGTTTTGTGTTTCTAAATGAATCTTTCTTCCCTTTTTTGTCAGCTGGAGATGGAAGATGAGGACACGATTGATGTATTTCAACAGCAGACTGGAGGCTCCTGCTAAGTGTATGAAATCTCCCTTAATGAGGACTGTACACCTGGAGATCAGCAATTTTATGTTTCCTTGAAGTTCTTTAATTTTGTTTTTCACCCGTTTGATTTAACTGCCCTTGTCCCCTGCCTGTTATTGGGTGGTCAGGATTTGTATCAGCTTCATAAAGGGTAAGATTTTAGACAGTAACTATCACGTGCTGGTCAGATAATGGAGAGCATCTCATTAGCATTCTGAGGAATTGGCCAGACCAACCCATTGACCTGGTTTAAGAAGGTTAGATGTTAATGCGGTAAAGCCAGACCTTGGTATTTGTCTTAAGTCTATGGTCATTTCCTTAGCATAGACTCTGCTCCTATGGTCTTCATTCAGTCTTCTGCTGATGGTAGGAGCAGTGTGCTTATTACCACAAGTCTGTTCCCTTTTAAGGTACATGTGTGGAGGAATCATACTTCATTTCTGTTTTCTACTCTAAAGCTGTACGAGTTGTTCAGAAGCCTTGTGTTCTGACGTATGTGCAGAAATGGAAGCCTCATGCCCCTGGACTTATTGCGGTCAAATTATATAATACTCTTGGGGTTAAATACTGACCAAATGCTGAACTGACAGCTCCTGAGTGTGCAGAAGCGAAGTTCCGCTTGGTTTTAATGTTGTCATGTAGACTAGCTGTCCATTTTCCATATGGAAATGTTTAATATTTTATTCCCTGCAGTTGTGAGTGGTGCTCTTGAGCCTTTAGGAAAGCCACTTGACTTCCACATTTACTGCCCTTCCCACGTGGATTTAGCTTGGAAATGGGAGCTNNNNCCCCTCCCCCATCACAATTTGCCCTCATAATAAGGAAACTTTTTAAAATTACTATTCAGGCCTCCTGTATCTGTACTATTCAGTTTTTATTTTCAAAGGCAAGTGAGGTATATACAAAGTCCATGCTAGTGGTCCTGTCATGTATCTCTACTGATCTGTATATTATCTGTTGTCCTTTACTACTGTATACAATAAATATAGTTTGGTACTCAGATTTTGTGTCCGTGTGTGTCGGTCATCTTGGGTTATAATATACTGCTTTGTAACAGTGACAGAAAATATGGTCCATATTAGGTCACAGAAATGTCTGCCAGAGAGGTATTTCCCAAGGAGCTCTAGACAACCGCTACCACTAAGAAACAGGCTGGAATGGTTATTGGGAGTGTGGCATTTTTGCAGGTGGTAGTATTGCCAATTTTGATTTCACCGCATAATAAGAATTGAAGTGTAATTGCATCTTGAATGATCAGTGTCATTCGATATGACCTGAGTTGCAAGAAATGGTCTAATCGCTATGTGGCAAATAGCAGCTTCTGCTTGCAGCAGAACATAATTTTGATTAATATTGAAATAGCTGTAATGTCATCAGTCATCTAGAAAGTCATGTGTGTCTGCTACTGGCTCCCTTTTCTATCTGCACGTTATAAGTATTTTCAGCAGGACTGCAGAGTACTGCAGCAGCAGCCTGTACTCAGTGCTCCGTGGCACTCCGTAAACTAAGTATCAGGTGGCAGACGGGAGGGGTAGCCCCCATAAAGACACCTAACTAAACGCAGAAATATTATCGACAGCTTAGGTCAGACCAAGCTGAGTCCCAACAGTATTCTTCAATTAAAAAGTGGTATAATACAGTTGCCTTAACCTCAGATGCTACAATCTGTTAACCAAAGAATTCATCCTAAGCAATTGTAGAAACAAGGGGATGCTAAATTGTTTGTGTACTTGAATTAGCATTTACAGTAGGTGGCGCTATTTCATTTTAAAAATTCCCAAAGCAATATCAAATAATGACCGGATGAGTACGTCATAACTGATGCTGCTGTTTAAATGTGTTGTAACAAGGTTTTGGTTTTCTTAACTGAGGTGCAATTTAATGTTAACTGATTTTTAAAATTGTTTTCATTATGTATGCACCAATATGCTCTTTCTCCATAATTTCTACTCTTTAGGAGATTGAGAAGATCAATATGTCAGTCTGTCATATTTATAATTCTGCCCGAAAGGATTTATGTTATGTGTTTCTGGTGCCAGTGACATTCATGCAGTGTATTTTAATATGAATTATTTTGTATGCAACCAGTCCAACTCCAGTCCCGGGGGGGCAGAGCCCTGAGTAGCTCAGTTCTTTCCCTGTTCACTCAACAGCTGTGTGGTAATTAGCACAAGGAGTTGAATCAGGTGTGTTAAACGAGGGGAAACCCAAAAATGTGCAGGGCTCCGGCCCCCCAGGACTGAAGTCTGACACCTGTGCCCTAGATTCAAATGTTTATAGCTGTTGATATAGAACATGCTCGGTCCTTCAGTTATCAAAGGATCAAATTGGACCACAAAAGACTGAGAATGATACCCTTTGAAAATACACACTGGATCATATAGTTTAAACAATACAAAAAACAGACTACTTAACGCACCTCCCTAGACTGAGGAAGTGCAGTCAGTTATTTGATTTCTTTGGCTTATCTCTCCATTCCTCTATTTTACTGTTATACTATAACTACATGAAAAAGAAGCAAGATGGCGGACTTCAGTGGTCCGAGATGCACTCCATATCTTTTCATATTTCAGTCTCATATTCTTCCATATATTTTCTGACATATCTAGTACAGGGTTCTGGTGCGAGGCACCCTGTACAAGATGCTAGTATAGAATGTGGTAAATGCAATGCAGGAGTTGAACACACAACTCTGGAGGGGTGAGTCCACCATGCTGCGCCCTGGCTGACTGAGGCACATCTCCAATGCATTCATAAAGCATGTTAAAGATAATAAAGCGCAATAAACATGACAATGTATATATAGCCATGTTTATAATGCTTTATGATTGCATTACAATGGATTATGAATGTGTATATAAATGACTAAAAACACGGCCTTAAGTAAAGTGTTACTTGTTTTTCTTTTTAATTAAACATGATTTCCCCTTCATAAGTGCAGGATTATGGTTATGCAGAAAATATCACTTTTGCATATGTAATGTTTACAGGTAGGACTTTACCTACCAAGGGATGGAGACGTTGGGCATGTGGGGACGTCGTCTGGGGAGTCCCCCTTAGAGCTGTCTGGAGGATTTGGAGATGCTGTTTGCAGCGCTGATCCTGTAATGAGCAGCTCAGTGACTCAGGATGTTCCTGCTATCTCAAGCATAGCAGCATTAATAGCTTCTGCTGCTTTCATCCATTTTATGAGGTTAGGGTGATTTGTCTGTTCCCTCTTAACTGACTTTGGGTAATTGCTGATGAGGAATTAAAGGATAGGAATATTGCTTGTGACCCGGAGGGTGGTGGTCCAGACTGTCCTTTTTTGCCATTCCAGTAGGGGGCACTCTTGTCGGGTTTATTTCCCCTGCTGATCAAGAACCTTCCGCTCAGAAACTGTGAACATGAATGGCAGCAATCATGTCACTATCCTCACAAAGACTTTCTTATTAGTTACTGTAAAACAGACTTTGTTACAAGAAGTTGGTCATAATCATAAGCTTTTGGGCTGCATTTCTTGAATATTCTTGTCAATCATTTGACATTCTTGTCAATCAATGTTTGTTTTTGTAACAATATGTGCTTGTTAGTGATGAAAGGTAATGTTGTTGGGGACACCTGCATCCCTCACATACCCAAATTTGTGTTATTGTGAGCTCTATGCATACTTGTAATTGCATTCAATCTCCCTGTTCCAGGCTTTCGTCAACAAGAAATCTGCTGCAGTGACACATTTTTGTGGCCCCTTTTGTGTTTGAATTATAGCCCTTATTGACATCTTGCTTTGACATACTTTATACATACGTATAAGATTTTGGGTCAGAATAATTAATGTAGCTGCAAAGGGCAATAAGGGAGGTCTGGGGGGTGACGGGTGCTGAGATGCTAAGGCGACTAAGGGCAGGGATGACAGGCAGAAGTTACATGTTGTCGGCTGAGTTAAAACAGCTGAGTGAGGCGCTAATCTCTCGTCAGTCGGTCCATGTGATAATGATTAGTTTAAATTCAGCATGCCAGCTAAAACAAAGGACAGGAAAACTTCCTGTCAATGTGGCTAAAATTTTAGCTCTTATGAAAATCAGATGTTAAGTGATGGGATCTTATGTTGGTGATTAATATCACCTTTTTCCAGGTACAAGTGGAAACCAAACATTTAACATTTGCATGAACAATGTACACTAAGATTAGGATAGTGCTGTGTGCTTACAGTGGGTTCAATTCCTGCCCTCTGTGTGTCTGGAGTTTATACCACAGTATCATCATGACTATTAGCCTGCAAATAGTAGTATCTTCATATGACATTTCATGGGTTTCCTCTGGCTTCTGTGTGTGGTCCAAAGACATACTGTTTAGGTGGAATTATGTCATTAGAGTTGCCCTAATTGTGTGTCTGCCCTGTGAAGGACTGGCATCCCACTTCAGATGTACTGCGCTTCATGCCTTGCGATGGACTGGTATCCCGTTATAGGTGTACAGTGATCCCTCGCTACTTCGCGGTTCACTTATCGCGGATTCACGACTTCGCGGGTTTTTAAATATACAGT
>JAODUD010000001.1:34735715-34746864 GCA_026784285.1 Stomatorhinus walkeri | reverse complement strand
GGTTTACTGTGCCTCATGCCTTCTGATGGACTGGCTTCCCATTTCAGGTTTACTGTGCCTCATACCTTCTGATGGACTGGCTTCCCATTTCGGGTTTACTGTGCCTCATGCCTTCTGATGGACTGGCTTCCCATTTCAGGTTTACTGTGCCTCATACCTTCTGATGGACTGGCTTCCCATTTCGGGTTTACTGTGCTTCATGACTTCTGATGGACTGGCTTCCCATTTCAGGTTTACTGTGCCTCATACCTTCTGATGGACTGGCTTCCCATTTCGGGTTTACTGTGCCTCATGCCTTCTGATGGACTGGCTTCCCATTTCAGGTTTATTTTGCTTCATGCCTTCTGATGGACTGGCTTCCCATTTCGGGTTTACTGTGCTTCATGACTTCTGATGGGCTGGCTTCCCATTTCAGGTTTACTGTGCTTCATGCCTTCTGATGGACTGGCTTCCCATTTCGGGTTTACTGTGCTTCATGCCTTCTGATGGACTGGCTTCCCATTTCAGATTTACTTTGCTTCATGCCTTCTGATGGACTGGCTTCCCATTTCAGGTTTACTGTGCTTCATGCCTTCTGATGGACTGGCTTCCCATTCACATTCTCTTTGAATAGACTCCATGCTCACTATGACCCTGAATGGATAAGCTTCCACAGACTTCAGAGGAGCAGACACGTTTTTTAGGCATGTACAGTATACATTACCTTGGTTATCCAAGCAGAATTTTACAGTTCTGCTGATTTACTGTCTTTAGTTGTCCAGTACCACTTGATGTCCAAATCAGAGCTGAAACATGCTTCCCTGAAGTTAAAAATTGGAGCTTTTCTACAGTGCTTTGACATTTACTGCCTTTGCTTTGGTTGAGTCCTGTATTAAGATTACATGCCGTCGATGGAATCCTCGCTTTGGGTAAAATTAACGTCAAGGCTGAAAGTAGTAGGATTGAGTCTTTAGTGTCTTTTGAACTTCAAAGCAGCTGTAAAGCTCGTTTCATTAGGGGATTTCTGAGACCCACAGCCTGCCTGATGAGCAGCTCCACTTTAAACTGGAGCGTTTGCACTGGGTATGGAGATAAACCCTGCTGGTTCTAAAGAACCTACCCATCCACCACCCTTTATTTTTGTGCCTCTCCCTTTCTGGGCCCTTTAAGAGGTTGTAAATATCAAGTAGAATTCTTGCCTTGAGGCTACAGGCCTGAACGTCCTCCAGCCTACAGTGTCCCACTTCCAGGTCACCCTTATTTGCTGTGGTGGAAAAAGCTCTGAAATAATACTTGTACCGTGAAGTGTAGAGGACACATTTATGCCTTGTAACCTAAAAGCTGTGGTTCAAATTCCAGAAAACATAGACTAACTAAACCTGCAATAACTAAGCCAAACTGCTCCAGGCAGAAAACCAGGTTTGCAAATGGGTCCTGGTTTGTCTGGGAGTGGAGGAGTAATCCCACTGTGTGGAGGGAGCCTGAGGCCAAAACTCACTTACTACAGGCAGGGAAGATTCTGATGAGCCTCACAGACACGGATCCCCAAGGAAACAGAGATGGATCAGCGTTGGGAGAGGTACAGCAGCTGGCTGGGGCAAGTCAATCCCTGATTTCACCTGTCGCCTCTCCACCAAGAGACATCACTTCTTTGCAGTGTGAAGCCGCTCAGCCCGCCGCCTCTCTGCAGTGTGAAGCTGCTGAACTTGCCAACGCCCCACAGCTCGCCGCCACTCGGCCTTCCGTCGCCCCACAGCTCGCCGCCACTCGGCCTTCCATCACCCGGCATCCCGCCTCATCTCCTGCCATCAAGAAAGTACCAAAATTATGGTACTCCAAGGTGTTGGTTTTCCACTGACGTAAAAGCAGCACTGGCACTGAATGACATCACAACACAAGGCGGGGTATTTTGTACTGAATTTTAAAATTACATTATTACATAATTACACAATTACATTATATTATAGGGCTGAGCCATGTGCGACATTAATACCAACATTGCATGTTATGCACATGCAATTCTGCAATTCATACATTCTGAATCAGCTAGATTAAGATAAGGCTTTTTCATAAGTTTCACTAAAATGCTTTGTAGTTTTAATTATTTTTCCTTTACATGATTATCTAGTAAATATTCAGAGTTTACTTCTGTTGCATTGGCATGAGTACTGCATGTGTTCTCTGAGACATAATCGCAGGTTTGTAAGAAATTTGTCAAACGACTGGAAGTCAATGGAAAAGGACCAAAAGTACAGTATGTGGTGCAGTATAAAACATCATATGAGGATCCAAGTTGTTTTGGGGTTTACATGCAAATGTATGGTATTTTTAAAGGTTAAGAATTTTATAGAGGCATACCTGAAGAGTATGTTTTTATTTCATTCTCAACAAAAAGCGAAAACTCCTGAAACTCATTCAACTGCTTGTTTACAATTAGTGACTTAATACTTGCATAGGCTGTAATCCTGTTTTGATCCTTTGTTTTATTTTTGCATGGTGACAACTTTTTTGTTTAATGAAACTATATTTTACTGATGGGTGTGCTTGTACATTATTCATTTGGCTGTTTCCTGCATGTTTTCATTAACAATAGTAACCCTGCTTTGTGTCTGCACATAGTGCCCATTTATTTTTTAGTTAAATTCTTATTTATTCTTATAACATCCATTCAACACTTCATAAACACGACTTTTCAGAACAGCTTTGTTCAACAGTGCCACCCCAGGCCTGGCATCAAACTACATTGTTGCCTGGCACACTGGTGCTACAAATATGATCATTCCGGATCTTGGACGGTTCTGCACTATGGCGTGCTCACTTTTGTGTGAAGTATGGATCAGCCTGCAGCCTGCTTTCTCAAAGCACATGTTACTTTAGATAAAAGTGTATGCTAAGTGAAATGTGAGTTCATGTTCATAGATGTGTGGCAAGTCTGGAATGTAATTCTTCTTGCCATGTAATACTGTCTCACCCAAATTTCTACAAAATGAAATGCTGTACATCTCCTTCATTCATACAATTTTGTTTCCAAGGTTTGTTGTTCGAGGCATCAGCGGACCTGTATATCAGAAGAGGGATCTTCCCTGCGATCTACAGTAACCTTCAAACCACCTGCATCAGGAATAAATTCCAGAAATAAATTCCCTGGGGAGTCCGACAACCCAAACAAATAGGTTATAGCCTATATATTTTTTCTGCTTATTAAAATGGTACATCTGGATGTAATTTGTTTGAACACTGATAATCTGATAAATACACAAAAGGAATGGTTTTACCTCATAAATGTAGTATTTCTCTTCTCTTGTTTTGTGCAGATCATATCCAGGACCTCCTCTGGGTTCACTACAATGTCTCTGTGTTCTGAGAGCAAAGTTAGTCTATTTAGTCTCTTCTCTGTCATCATTGCTCCACAGTTTGTCCTCTATCCTTCCCAGCTGAGAAAAACTTCTCTCAACATGGGCAATAGTGACAGGTAGAGTGGTACGATGCTCAGAAAAATATCCTCAAAATGTTTTGAGGTAAATGTGTTGCACTCTTCCAGTTAGACGTCCTTGTGTCATTTTCAGATTTTACCACTTCCAGATGATGTAACATTGCTGAGAATTATCCCATATACTGCTGTTTTGGCAGGTCTGTCTGGAAGATCTGTCTGAATTTCATCTCACAATTAGGCCTCATTTCATCAACCTGTAATGACAGCATTATGGGCAGAAATGCAGCGTACCAGGTCGCATTTCTCCTTCTGTAGGAAATGACAGCATTAGAAGCAGAAATGCAGCGTACCAGGTCGCATTTCTCCTTCTGTAGGAAATGACAGCATTAGAAGCAGAAATGCAGCGTTCCAGGTCGCATTTCTCCTTCTGTACGAAATGGGTTTTTGCCAGCAGCTTCTTGCACACTTTCATAGTCAGCATGACTTCTGCGTTAACAATTAAACTAAATAGTTGACTGGCTTAGACAGAAGAATCTCTGTTAAATGATACCTTTATTTTCCGCAGGCTGCATCGCACGGTATCTTAAAATCATTGGATGTAGATATCGCATCATGCTATTTGAACCATTGAGTTTTTGCTGTCTGGTAAAAGATTTTGTGTCTCGTGTTTCTCCAGGCAGAATCTCTGAAATAAGTGCAGATTTCCATCGGAATTCCATCTGCACAGTGCAACATCTGTTCTGAACAAAGATCAAATTCAGACAGTGGCTGGAACAGCACACATAAACTGTATGTTTGTGTTTCTCTTGCAGTTTAGCCTGGGCACTGTCTAACCAACTGCTCATAGCCAATGTGCCATCGTATCTGTTGCCCCATAAATACTGCAGATAGATGCCTGCATTTGTCAATAGATTTTCAATGGAATTACCTATAGCCTCACTGCTCAGATCCTCTGTATCCACAAAAGACAAACATGTTCTTTGATGCTATACATATAGACAGATGCTCTTGAAACATCCTTGATCTCGTTGACTGAGCCAGTAAAGCGTTTCTCAGCATCTATCTATGCAGCAGATTTTTTGTTATAATAGTGCCAGTGGTAGAGACATTCTCATTGTGTATTTCAGGACTTGTGTACAAATTAGACTAAGCAATGTACTGTAGTTTGTAGTTCTTTGGAATTTGCATATTTTCACGAATCAATAATGGCCACTGCAGTTCATTTTTCAGTACAGGCCTGTCTCCACACCAGAACGCACAAGCATTTAAAAGCCTAGTTCTAGAAATTACTAGTTCTTCCAGAAAATATCAATGACTTTTTATCTCAAGTTTTTTTTCTAGCCGGTGAAAACCGATCCCTCCCATGAATGAAAGAAGCTGCAAAGAAGGAACTTGTAAAGAGGCTGTCAAGGCTGTCAGCAATGTCCTTTCTTGTAAGGGAATTACCATTGGCGAGCTCTCGTCATTTTTGACCATCTGCACAAGTTGGGAATCTCGGAATTCCCGCCAGGAAGTTACACTTGAACATCTGACATTCTGGGGCTGCTGACTGGAAGATAGAAGATAGTTGGTGATGTGACAACATCTAACTTCCCTACCTACAAGAATGGCAAAGACACAATTGCTGCAACATGCAATGAAACAATGAGCTGTTTTTCTTATTTTTTTAGTAGCATCAGAAACATTGGCTGGAAGCCTTGAACTGGAAGCCAAATAAATCCTTCTCTTGTCTTGCTTTGAGTGTAGCCTAAGCCTATTTTCCGAACACAAGGAATAATCGTCGGTTAGCCACTGTCACATATCGAAACAGGGTTACTTATCTGTTATCATTGATTAATAACCAGTAATACTGTTATATCACCCAGCCCTATATTTTAAGAGGGATGTTGATGTTGCGATGGAGGAACGAGAAGATGGTATTGTGTAAGAGGGAAGTAATACAATTATGCTAGAAAAGCCATTAGCACTGTGTAGGATAGTAGAGAATGAGTTAATGTGTGTGCATGCACCACTACATAGTGTTTGTGAGCATGTGTTTATTAGTCTTCAAATGAACTGGGTGATTATCGTCCTAATATGAATAAACATTAAACTGAATTATAATAACTGACATGGATTTATCAAAACTTTGTTATTGGACAAAGTGTTTTTGCCATCCTTGTACATCATGGAATAGTATGAAACTTGGTGAGTGAGTTCTACAGTTTTTTTGTGTGCTACAAACTTATAAAATTGAACAGACAATGTGCTACTTGGCTAGTGTAGAGCACCTCTGATGACCACAAAAATTACAATCTGAATGTTTTTTAGCTTTTATTTTCAATACCTTTTCACTTCTTTTGTAGAATATAATTTCAAAGAAATTGATTTTACTTTATCTTGAAGGACCCTTACAAAACCTTGAGCTTTACACACACATCCTTTCAGCATGCCTTCTGCGTAAAGTCCTTGGACATCTCTAAAGCATGTTTCCAGTATGAGAATGGACCTTTAACTAGCCTCGAGCCTTTCTGAGCCATCCGATTGTTACTGAAATTTAACTGTGACATCAGCTTTGCAGTACAGAAAGGGTGCACTCCTAGATTGTAACAAGTAACTCCTTTCCAAATGCAAGAAAAACATACATTCAAACCTCTTCTGCTCTTCATTATAACCCCTGTACCCCTGATATAACGCAGCCCTGTCATCTGTTGATAAAGCTTATGGAGAAAAATGGAGTGCTTGGTTTGCAATGGATCTCCCCACATATAAACATGGCAGAGTTGCCTTCATGTAAAAATGAGATCATATAGGGGTATGAATCGTATAGCGGTAGGAGACCGTGATTTCGCAATTAATCGTGCAGCCCTAACTTACGGTCACACTTGCTGAGACTTACACTTCAGCAGGTCAAAGGGGTGAGAATTGTTTGGAGATTTATGTTAGATTTTACACCTGCTTTAGAAATGGCCAGTACAATGACTTGCATCATGTGAGTATGTGCTCCTAGGATATTTATTTATGCAGGAAAATAAAGAATAATTTATCTCCTCAATGTAGATATCATGGTTACTCCAGATAAATTTGCTGCAAGCTAAAATAGCAGGGCCTTACGTAAGTTCAATGTGTTTTCCTGTTTTTAAAAGGCCAGGCCGCCATTCCTAGGCTTGCCTCCTTTGCTTGTAGAACCTAGGCTGTCTCTGCCATGCTGCTGCGTGATTACTTCAGCCTGCCGCATTTGTCAGTCAAGCTATGGAGGATATGAGATCGCTTTCATGAAAGCAGGCGAATGAATGCAGAGAGCCCACATCATGGCCTGGGTAGGATACTGACACACTGTAAAGATGCCGGTAATTACAGAGGTAACGAGTGCATTCACCCAGCTGTACTTTATCCTAATGATGGTGCCATTTGATATGTGCAGGTGGCAGTTGAAGGTAAGCAGCTGGTAATTGTGCTTCACTGCATCAGCTCTTCCCATGTTCAGTCCTGTACTCAACAGTTACGCACACAAGAAGAAAAAATGCCAAGCCTGTAGTAAGCTGGTAACAGTCTAATGAGGACTAGCTGAACTGGACCTAAGTGGCAGGAATTAGTCTTTGTTGCTATTATTAAGCATGAAGTAATGTTGTCTGAATTCCTCTTAAGAGCTACGTAGATGCTAAGGAGGGTATTCTAATGGAGCACAGGGATTTATGCAGCCTCCATGTTTGTGTCATTTTGACGGGACCCTGTGTTTTGAGAACGTTCATTCTGTGTAACAGAAGGGAGCTTGATGAATTGCCATGACGTCCATTAGGACTATTTCAGAGGTTTTACATGTTAACTGTGGCTCATTTCTCTAATATGTAGAATAACTTAGTAGAGGTTGATCTTCTCACCATACAAATGATATCACCAGGGCTTCATATCAGTAGCCAATGGCTTGTAGGTATTGCCTACATAGTGTAAGTGTAGGTTACTACGGTTGACATGAGGGTTTTGAGAAACACCATGTTTCTAAGACGAATGGCTGTAAAGTCTAACAAACTGTGTCTCCCACACTCAGAGCCTTGACGGGCCCATGGTTGCTTGCAACTGTTACATTTTTGTCTTACAGCATGTTGGAGCACTTGGATGGGAGGAACTATGCACTTAAGGAAATGGGCCAAGATAAAGCGTTTCCTGTTTGGGGTGTTATCAACCTGTTTTGGCCTTGCATAGATGCTATCAGATCTGAAGGCCAGATCTCTCTTTCCCAGACTGGACGGAGTGGGAGGGTGGTGTCGGCTGATATCATCTGCTACATACCTGCGGTGGATCTGCTTTGATTGCATAGACCTGCTACCCTGGTTGGACTTTATTGATGTCTTCCGTCTTGGTGTGCCCCTGTAACTGGGTCAGGCTCTCATCATTTTCAGACTATGCCCACACACAGAGGACCAAACCAGATGACCATAGAAGAAATGCGGCTTCAAAGCCTTTAGTTTACACTCTATCCCGTAGCGACTGTCCCGGCCTGCTACTCTTGGCTGCTTTATTTATTCATTTTTTAAACTGGGTAAAAATGGCAATTTACAGGTCATGGTAATCCCAACTGCCATGCGTTTACAGCTTCATTTCTCCCATCACTCGTTATTATGTAAAGTTAAGGAGAAACGGATCCCCCAGTAATCAGATGCTGAGAGGAGAGTATCTTACTTGGAGTAACGTAACTCACTTCCCTGAAGTGTGTGTAAGTTGATGGAGATCATTTAGACTGTCATTAACCATAACTTGGTGCTTTCGACCATTCTGTATTTAAAAAGCACCCCCATTACAGACTGCCCAGCTGAAGCCAATTGGCATTTCCATTTGGCATTCCACTGCAGACCACTAAATGTCTAAAGGCCAGCTTAGAGCATGGAAAGCATTGCAGACTGCCTCTGGGACTGGGAATGTTCATATCAGCACATATTGGCCCGGATCTGCTCACCTTGCATTGGCTCTTTCAGCTGTGTTGTCTCGTCTGCCTTTGGTACTCGGCAGATAGATATTAACACTCACACAGGAAGTTATAATGCAGGAAATTACCTCCTCCTGTGCTTCTGTCCACCCACCAGCCACCCCATGCATTCTCTCCCCCGATGGTTTTATTTTAGATCCTATATTAAGACTTCCTTTTAGCTATAAATTGGGTCTTATTTTTAAAGTGGAGTGTAAGTACAAGACAGAATATTAATTTTGATGGTAACACTTTACTTGACGACACAAATATATTATACAATTACTTATGTATTAATTAATCATAAACTAACTCTTAGTTACATACTTATCTCATGTTAATTCATCATTAATAAATCATGATGCATGTTTTTTCTCAAGCAATTGCTATATTTGTTACTATGCTATATCTTTTAAATCCATAAACCTTTGTGAACTACTGAAGGAATATGTAATGAATAACGCAATTGAAATACTGATCTCATGTTTGTCATCATTAATGAACCATGATGCATCTTTTATCTTAAGTAGCAGCTATATATCTATAGATATGATTTGTTCACAATTTACACTTCAGTAGTAACTGAGTTATTGCTATGTACTTGCGTCAGGTAAAGTGTTACCATTTTGATTAATACAATGAAGAATCATTTTGCTGTGAATCTTCTTCCAAGATTAAATTCTGTTTGAGCTGGTATGTCCTTCCTCCTCAGTGATCATATGTTAATGCTGCTAAAATGTGACGCATGAAGAGAGCCCATTTTCACTCAACAAATTTCACACAAATCCTGCAGCTTCTGAAGCTGTTACCCTCTGCCCCACACTGCCTTTAGCCGCCCTCTCTCTTGCTTGGTCACTTCCTGTCCATCTTAGGGCCATCTGGAGAACGGTAAGCCTGTCTCCTTCCATGGTGCTAATGGAGGACGCGGTCTGTTAGTGCCACTACAAACATTGTGTTTCTTTTTCTCAGTTGTTCCGCACATCAGTTTCTTGGGAGGATTTTCTATAGCAGCCACACTGTTCAGACTTGTCACTGACACCCATTTTGGCCTAATTTGCTCATGCTTTAGCGCAGCATTAGCCGGGATGACTTGCAGACAACAGTAGTTTACATACTTTTGCAAAGTAGCAGCGCACTAAGTGAAGAGCCTATTAACGTGGGAAGTGGAGGCGCAGCGCTGCCACATTCCTGTTTTGTCTTGTATTCATCGCCTTTTTGTTCCTTGTAGTGTTCAAAAGCATAGAACCTGCCTGACTTTTGTGAAAATGGGATTAGAGATATTTAGGATCCTTTCCTGAATTATCAATTAAAATGTCAAGCTATAAGGAATTGTTGATTACATTGTAAAAGTGTAAAGGGGTGGGGGAAGCTGCTCACTCTGAATTCTTGAGATGAGATCTGCTTCATTGTTACCTTTAGAAGAGTTTAAATTGCTTGTTGATATGACGTGAGTGCAATGTTATTGTGCAAGATTATGTTAGGGAATATACCTGCACAACTGTCACAAGTAAACGATCATATCAAACTCATTCTCATGCCAGAACCTTTTTGTTGTCACATTAGAGTCCACAGCATCCTGCCTTGACCCCACCCCCACCTTGATAATGATCACTGTTTACTATTTCCCATTGGGGGGAGGGTAACTCCATCCAAAAACTCTTTATCCCTTCTGGGGATTCAAAGAAAGACTGTGAAAATGCACCCCTGTACACGAGGTCTAACCATATTACTTTAGTCTATAAGGTCTCAGAGTACAAAGGCATATCCTTCAAAGAGCAGGGCCTCACCTCAGAGCAGAAGGCTATCGTGCTGATGACCTTGGCAACAGCTCTGATTTATTACTTTAAGTTATGAGCTTTAGATGTAGTACTTCATTCCAGCTAAAGTGCTGCTTTGCTGCTAGGTTTCCTTACTATAAGTCTTCATGTTTAATAACACTGCTATAGTACTTTATGTCATGCTAAATCAGAGATAGAGACAACAGTTTTAATACGACACATACAGTATGAAGGTCAGAATGAAGACCGTCGTTCCTGTCATTAGTGTCTGAAAGAGATTGTTGCACACCGTGTCTTATTAGCAGCTGATAGCACACCGAAGACATGACAAAACAAGCCTGGCCCATTTCCATTGAGCGAGCTGAGGAGAGCGGATGACACGTATGACATCACAGTGTCTTAAGCAGGGAGGCATAGAGGCAGGCTGAGGTGCAACAGGCCGACAGCTGCGATAATAACAGGGTGAGGCAGCACGGCTGAGCGGGGCCAGGGGGCTCGACCTGCACTAATGACTGGGAATGGCTGCTGCCCAGAGCATGATTACTGGGCGCTGATGCTAACGCCCAGCTATGACTCCACTCCTGCGATGTCATTAGACCACGCAACCCTTGGCGAGTACGTGACAATGAAAATGGCATAAGCCGGCAGGAAGATGGCTGAAACTGCCGTGTGTGCGCGTCTGTGTCTGTGTGTGCATGTCTGTCTGAAAATGTCTGTGTATACGTGTCTGACTGTTTCAGAGACGAGGCTGATCACTGGGACTAAGGCTGACCAGTGGAACTGAAGCTGACCACTGGAATCGAGGCTAACCACTACAGGGAAGGAGGGTGACCACTGTGACTAAAGCTGACCACTGAAACTAAGACTGACCACTGGGGTTGAAGCTGCCCACTGAGACAGAGGCTGGCTACAGGGATGGAGGGTGACCACTGTGACTGAAGCTAACAACTGGGACTGAGACTGACCATTGGGGTTGAATCTGCCCACTGAGACAGAGGCTGACTACAGGGATAGAGG
>JAODUD010000001.1:34701735-34730266 GCA_026784285.1 Stomatorhinus walkeri | reverse complement strand
CCAGCTCCCTGCCAGACAGTCCACATTTTTGCTTCCTCCCAGCTCCCTGCCAGACAGTCCACATTTTTGCTTCCTCCTAGTAGGGAGTTGGAAGAGACCAATAACAAAGACTGTCTGCGGGTCCTCAAGGACTGGATGGGAGACTGTAAACTTCTTCTGTGTTGGCTGCATGGTCAAAGACTCTCTCCTTCTCCCTGGCCTGCTTACCTGCGTTCCATGACCACTGCTCTGCTAAGACTGTCCTTGGTGTCACAGCCCACAACTGTGTGTTAGACACTCTTTTCTAATGACCCTTTTCAAATGATTTTTTTCATTGCCTGCATCCAGTTGAAGATTAGGTATAAAGCTTAATTCTTGCAAATGTCACCAAAGACATAATATTGTGTGTGAGCAGCAGCAGCAGGAACAGATTACACCCATGAGAGTATCTGCAGGTACTAAAGAATCATTGCTTATTTGGGTTTAAGATGAAAGAAGGTACTTACAGGCCGGTTGTATCAGACTCTTGCCTTTTTCAGCCAGACATAACATTATTCTCATATGCTCAAATGGATCCTACAATTTTCTATTGAAATCTAAAAGTCCCATGAGCAGATTTGTCTGTGTCTGTGTCTCACATGTGTCTCTGAAATGCCCACATTGCATTATTACATGTCCATGGCATCCCCTCCTTTGTCTCTTATGCCTCTTTTCAAATGCTCCATGTTTAGCATGACCCAGTACACCCAGGATACGTTTGTGACCCAGTACACCCAGGATACGTTTGTGACCCAGTACACCCAGGATACGTTTGTGACCCAGTACACCCAGGATAAGTTCATGACCCAGTACACCCAGGATAAGTTCATGACCCAGTACACCTAGGATAAGTTTATGACTCAGTACACCCAGGATAAGTTCATGACCCAGTACACCTAGGATAAATTCATGACCCATTACACCCAGGATACGTTTATGACCCAGTACACCCAGGATAAGTTCATGACCCAGTACACCCAGGATAAGTTCATGACCCAGTACACCTAGGCTAAGTTCAGGACCCAGTACACCCAGGATAAGTCCATTACCCAGTACACCTAGGATAAGTTCATGACCCAGTACACCCAGGATACGTTTGTGACCCAGTACACCCAGGATATGTTCATGACCCAGTACACCTAGGATAAGTTCATGACCCAGTACACCCAGGATAAGTTCATGACCCAGTACACCCAGGATAAGTTCATGACCCAGTACTGGATAACCCTTTGTGGAAGATGGTTGGATGGCTGAATGTACGACAGAAGACTGAATTTATATGAACACACAAATAGTTAAAAATGTATTGTTTTCAGTTATTCATGAAATAACTAATCATTCATTTGTGTAGAAGACAAGGCTGCCAACTATGCAGTGAAGTGGTTAAAACTGTGCCTTGCTATAAAATTTCAGATTCAGTGTTTGGTTTCAGATTTTAAGCCTGAAAACATTTTCATCCACCACTACTTAAAAATACATAAAATTAACTGTCTTTCAAAATTATACTATCGATTTAATGTCTATTAATGTCACAGTTTCACTGAGTCCTTGTCGGTGTTCATTTGAAAGGACTGAGAGTTAATTTAAGATTGGCGAGTCCCTCATCACTCAGAATAGTACAAAAGAGTCAGGCTGTAGACTAGCTTACCCTTATTTCCCCTCACTCCATGCTGGGGTAAGAGGGACCCATGCAGATTGTACATGGGCCATGAAGATACCAGTGACACATTTGTCAGGAGGACTGAGGCAGCTTCACAGCTCCATCTCCTCCAGCTAGGATTAAATGCTGAAAGACTCTTTTTAAATGGCCATTGTAATCTCATTGTTACCAAAGGGCCATAATTCCCGAATGTAGTGATGCAGGAAAAACGTTTAAAAAGGACCTTTAAAGGCTATTGTATGACATCTACTACCTTTGGATGTATTGAAAAGCATCTATTGGACAGCCTGCTTTGAATCAGTAGTTGGAAGATCTTTCAGACACATCTTTACTCAGACACTATACATATGTTGCCCATAGCTTGGAACAGCATTTACGTATCGCTTGATGGAAAATTAAATAAAATAGAAAATAAAAAAGATGAAAAATAAAGAAAGTTGCCAAAAGTTACCACTGTTATTGATCATATTTAACTCTGGTAACTTGCCAGCAAAGGAATGCTTCTGGTACCTTTCTCTCACGCCCTTAGTGGCTACTTATGTTTCATCTGCACTCTCATAATGAATTTTGCTTGTGGAGGACAATAGTCTGTAGGCACACCCTTTACTGTGGAAGAGACAACATCCCTGACAGTATTTCACACTTACCCATTTTCATTAAATTTACTTTGCGTGGTGTCTAGGAATGAAATGTCACTCAATACGCCCCTAGACAAGGAATCTAAAGTCATTGACGCACAGTCATTGTGAATCTCAGCCAGCCGTGCATTGTACAGGCTGCAGTGTGAAGATCAGTCACAGAGAAGAATAGCAGAACTTCTGCACAAGTGGATCCACAGTCCACGTCACTTTGATACAGAGCCGCACCCGGCTGAAACGTTCTTTCATGTCGTTCTGTGTAAACGTCCCCCATGCCAGGCTTGTCTGCCTGCACAAAGAGACTCGGGTCTTACATGTGCTCAGACAACAGCGGAAGGAGCCATTGTTTTAAAGGAAAAGGGGCAGGTGTACTTAAACCCCCCTTTCAAGGGATCATGTGGAGGGTTCTGTGGGGTTGATGGGCAGGAAGGGAGAACATTCATTCATAATGCACTTGATTTAAGTCCTTTTTAAATCCAATACATTAAGTCTGTAGTGATGATTAATAAAATATCATTGCCAGATATTGGCAGTCCACTCCCAACACTGCTTTGCTGGCAACACTTCACATGCAGGACATTTAGACATGTTTCTGAAAACACATTTTCAGCCTGATAGTTGACTTAATAAACCGCTGTGTAGTCCTTTAAGAATTAAGAACTCTGTGGCACATTTCCAGGTTTTGATGAAGCCTGTGAATTTGCTGACCACGCATCTCCTTTTGTGCAGTGAAGGCCAAGCGACTGTATTCATTTGGGTTTCACACATAATTACGTTGTTGTCTGTTAAACACTTAGCTATGTGCCAGCAGGGCTTTGAAGTGGGAAGGTTTTAAACACACCCATGTAAAGCGGACGACACGGTCTACACCAGGGCTTTGTGTGTCGTGTTTCCCTTAGCTGGGTTTCAGCTATCATACCTGCATGTTAGACATATACTATGTTGTATAAAGCACATTGTATAATTCACAGGGGTTGAGAGGGCAAACCATTTTAAAGATCACATGACAAGATACTATAATACTCAATGAAGAGAATATTACTTGGGATAAGTACTGTTTGTATGGTTCAGTATAGTTTTCAAGTACACTTTCAGCTTTTTGCCAATTTTTATCATCTAATTGCAGCTATTTAAAACAAAACAGGACATGTTGCATTTTAATTAAGTGGATAACTGATAGTGCAAATTAACAAAACAGCTGGGGAAAAACTTACTGCTAATAACAATAAAAAAATCTAGAGTATACAATATAAATGAATAAGATTATATAAGTATTAAATGTATTGTCTGATAGGAGGTGGGCAGAGGCAATGGGGAGAGGCAGCGAGTAGAGGAGGTGGGCAGAGGCAATGGGGAGAGGCAGCGAGTAGAGGAGGTGGGCAGAGGCAGCAAGTAGAGGCAGCAGGCAGAGGCAGTGGGCAGAGGTACTGTAGCAGGTAGAGGAAGCAGGCAGGGACAGGGGGTAGATGAGACGGGCAGAGGCAGCATGTTTCACTTCTCATAGGCTACCTCAGTTGCTGGAGCAGGCCAGCTCCTGAAATCCACACACAGTTCACATTGAGGACAGCATCTCTGGCAGATGGGAAATTCCTCCTCTCCCCCCTCAAATGAGACATAAAAAACCTGACTACGAAGTGCATTTCCCCTGCTTCCTACTCAATTCCACCTCACCCCCCTCCACTCCTTCCCTCCCTCATTCTCCCAGCAGCAACCCCTCCCCTCCACAGCTGACTTATTCTCATTTAAATGTCTGTCAGGCGGTCCTGCTCTGCCTCAGATAACTGTACGTTACTCTGCCTCACACAGCTGGAGAGGCAGGAGGAGTGATCAGCTGGCGGTAGGACACGTAACGTTCCCTGGGAAACTTACATGAACACTGAACACCTAGAAATGAGAGGAAGAGCAAGAATCTTACAATTTCAGAGCCCTGTAAACTGATCAGTTACCAGCTGGTTAGTGTTAGATTCAGCAGGCGTATTTAAAAGAAGTGACCAAACAGGAAATACCAGCGGGACAAAGTGAAGCAGCGGTACAGCAGGGCTTGTGATCTCCTTGTGCATCACACCCTTTCATTGGCACACGCAGCATTCCGGCTCATTCCCCCCGTGGATCTCAGTGATGCTTCGGATCTGCCACTGAGACTGACCCCAGGAGCGGAGAACCCCTAAAAGGCAAAGCGATGACGTTCAGGAGCCTGCTGGAGATGCGGAACTGCGGATCAGCTGTGGATCAGCCGCACCTCCGGTGAATGGAGCTGCGTGTCAGGGAGCCCCGATGTTCACCGTGCTGTTCATCTCCCTGCTGATCCTCCTTGGGCCCCGCAGGAGCTGTGCCGGGTCCTGGAGGCCATGCACAGGTAGGGACTTCAGATATTACCTGCATCTTGGTTTGCCACCAGGATTGCCTGATTGGGTTAGACACATGGAAGCATCAACAGAAACAGGACCCATTTTCTGTTTGTGTTTCCCATGCACTTCAGTCGTGTTTGTGTTTCTGATACATTGTCATCAAAAGTCAAAAGTATGTGCTGCAGTTGCTATCGCATTTTGATGGATGTTCATTCTTGCTGTCTTGGTACACCTCAGCTAACATCTCTAGTCATATGTTGCAGACCAAGTGTTGTTTTATCTATAGACACAAAATCACTAGCCTAATCACACAAAGGAGTGTATACTGGTCCCCTAAAATATAATCATAATCTTTTCACTACTCAGATGTGTTACAATTTTCTAGTCGTAAAAGCAGTTTTACAAACTTCTGAAATTCCATCAGAAATATCGTTTGGATCTAAGAAACTGATCTTGGAAATGGTCCAATTTACTTCTAATCCAAGCTTCAAACCTTAAAGATGGTAAGAGAAGATTGGAGTATAAGTAAATTGGGCCATTTCCAAGACTAATCAAGATCAATAACCTTGATTTTAGACTGTGTGTGTGTGCGTGCGTGTGTAATCTAAAGACAATCCCTCATTGACATTAGATTAAAAAATCTTTTTAATGTTTTTTACAAAAACAAACACAAACAAGAACCATTTAAAAAAATATGAAACTATCATTGCTCTTGTTGATGTCATTGATATTATATATATTATATTGCATGGAGTAGGTAAGATTTAAATCACAGTCCATCTTCATCAGTTCATTTGTATGTTTATACTT
This sequence comes from Stomatorhinus walkeri, assembly GCA_026784285.1. Lineage (NCBI taxonomy): Eukaryota > Metazoa > Chordata > Actinopteri > Osteoglossiformes > Mormyridae > Stomatorhinus > Stomatorhinus walkeri. Next base: position 34,724,792 of record JAODUD010000001.1, on the reverse strand, counting down.
ATATGATTGTATGATTTATCTTGAGAGAAATAATTTGAATTTCACTTGAAGTCAGAGTTCAAAGTTAAAGAAAACCACTGTCTTGGTTCTTTGGGAGATTACATGGGATCTAACTGAGAAAAACAAGTTACAACCTGAGCTTTGCTTGTAAACTGTAGGAAAGAAACCATCTTCGAGTTGTAATAATTACAGGCGCTTCTCAAAGCCTCTGTGAAAAGAAACATAGTGTCCTGGCTTTAACCTCAAGGAGCTGCTTACTGAATCAGGATTTCACAATTGCTTTCTGAAAGCCAGATGCCCCTTTTCTGTGTTTCCTTCTTTCTGCCCTTAAAACGTATCTGACTATTAGTGATAAGAGGCTGTGAATTTGCAGTGAGATTTTCAGGGTTAAGCTTTTCTGCGCAGTGTTCTGGACCCACCTCTGCTTAATCCGTCATCCTGCAGTCAGCTGTCACACATGAGAGACGGCCAACGGGCCATACGCCGGTGGTTCCTTACAGCCCGGGGATATGCTCTTCCACGTGGGTGATACCTGCTTCAGTGTCAGTGAAGTTAACCTGGTTAAAGCAGCTTCAGTTATCTGATGATAGCTCTGATGTTCTTCAAGCAAAAAGGGGCATGGGGAGCTCATTTAGGCCTGGGGGGGCACTGCCCAGCAGGTCCTCGGTAAGCTGCCTTGTTCATGTCACCTGTCAGCCAACGGGTACCAGAAAGTTTCCCCAGGATCAGAAAACCCAGCATGTAGCAAGAACCTCTGTAAGATCTCCAGCGTAACTGCTGGGAATTTACAAAAACATACAGGACACACAATTTTTTTATGTGCCAGGTAACAGAACCGCTTCTCACTTCCATGGGGTTAGTTAGTGAATTGTTGAGTTGCTTCAAAAAGATCTAATCTTTTGTACAGCATTCTCTTTTTGAGGACAGCAAATGTCTCAGATATCACAGAATTCTCACTGTTTGAAGGTAAGGAGAAACATCCTGCTTGTAGAGTTTAATTGATGGCTTAATATTTTATTTGTTACCATAAGAAATTTATGAGAATTTTAGGCGCTTAAAAGAAACCTGTTTTAGTCATTCTGATCTACACTGATTTATGCAGATTAGCCAGAGATTTCTCTTTGGGCAGTGAATAGACACTTACTGTAGGAAGCCCAGGCTTGGGGCTGGTGAGAGGCGTGCTGCCTCTGACTGGCTGACTGACATCCACACCTTGGGTCTGCCCCAAAGCCTTGCTTTTTTTCCCTGCCCCATTCTCCACCACATTTCTAGGGTGTAAAGCCCCCTTCTCCCCTCCTTCCTCCAGTGGGCCATTATTCAACTACTCCTTGTCAATAGGGATAACTGAGCTCTGTACCCTGTGGTTTATGTATAAAATATTCCCCAGGAGTCGACAATATATTAATCTAAAGTGGTAATACAGTATTCCCCAAAGTATTCCCTATTGATATTGTTTTGACTACTTAAAAAAAATATTTTGGTTCCACTTTACAATAAGGCTACCTATATAAAGGGTTTATGGATGGTTTATAATCTGGTTGTTAATTAGGTTGTAACACTTAGTAAATTACTAATAGATAATTTTAAACAGGTAATAACACAGTTTCCTTTTTATTTACTACCATTTACTAGTGGCAAAGGGAGCCTTATAAAGTAACAGTGAAGTACAAATTATGAGCAAATATAGTTCCTACTTGAGATTAGATACGACACAATTCATTAATGATGAACAAACATGAGATCAGTATTTCACATGTTATTCATTACTTGCTGCCTCAGTACGTCCTTCAGTAGTTCACAAAGGTTTACAGAATTAACAGATGTGGTAGAAAATATAGTAATTGTTTGAGAAAAAAAATGCATCAAAATTTGAATTAACATGCGGTCCGTATGTAACTAAGACATAGTTTGTGGTTAATTAATACAGAAGTAATTGTACAATACTATATTATTTGTGCCCCGTCAAGTAAAGTGTTACCATATATTTTACAATTCATTCCATGCTCTTCTTCTGGGAAAAAGCCATTGTGATTTTGGCCTGAACAAACTGTAATACATTTAGTTTGGCTTTCCAAACTATAACAATATGGATGTGTGGTTCAACAAGAATATCACATTTTTCATAATAAGTCCATTTGCTATGTTGACCTTTCATATCTGGCTTTGAAATGTGATCTATTAAGTGTCCCCCCCACCATGACTACCCTCAGTGACACTCTGCCGTAAAACAAAACAAAACGTCAACTTTTAAAGCTGAGACACTTGAGTGGTTCTTTGCGGTTCCTCAGTAATGTGTAGTGGGTGTTTCTGAAACTGTTACACAAGCTCTGCTTTGAACATGCCCTCTTGCTGTATGACAGAAATACCACTGGAAGCATCACAGCACCAAACAGAACTCAAAACAATCGTGGTCATGTTGACTGAGAAATACATGTTTGTGTGACTGTGAGTTACATGAAGGCTACATTCCCACAAAATGACAGTAAGTTGTGACATTTACAGTGATGACATTTAAATGATGTACTACATAATAAGCACTGCTAGTAGTGAGAAGAAATAAATGGCATTATTGCTTAACTTAGATTCCATCCAATTAAATCAAAAACAGCACCAGTAATAAATTTCCCATCCTGCTCCTCCACAAACAACAATTACTTTCTTATCTGTTTCTGGCTGCTGCCACTGTCATGAATTTCAGTATGTACCTCTATTTACTTATTTGACGTGTATTAAAAGCCAAAGATAAATAACACTAAAGGATTTACTTAAAATAAATCAGGCTACCCTTGATTCAACTTGACTGTAACTGGGTAACATGTTACTTTAAATGGATTGATGGATAAATGGATAGATGGATGGATGAACGGATGAAAAGAAACGGACCCTGAAGCATTGAAATGTGCCTTCCTGTGAGTCCTATCAGACGAATCTGATGGAGATGTATGGGTCTGCTGCTGCGCCACGTCTGTGGAAAGTGATTATCTCCTCAGATCCTCTTTGTTCCTTCCACTTTGCGTAGTAGCACATTTACATTTTCAGATTAGATAAAGTATTCCCATCAGGATAATTATTAGCAGTTGACTAAAATAGACACAGCAGATAGACTCTTACCTTCCTCTCTTGAAAAGTTTAATAGTGCATCAATCTTCTGTGACAGATGTCAGATTTCTTTGTTAAATTGACTAGTACCAAATCATCCATCTGCCATCCTCACACATTTGTCTTTTCTACATATTTCAGACCCTGAAATAACAAAATTCTTTGGTTAGTTTCTATAAATAACAGAACTGTTTGATGAGTTTGAATTGTTTGATCTTCCACTGTAGCACTAATGATTATGACATCAACTGATACTATAAACACATTACTGTGATTTGTGCAAGATGCTACTCTGAGATTATACAGTGTGTATAGCAAAAAGCAATGCTGACCCCGGATACTAATAAGGTTTGGTTGTCCACTGTGGTTACCTAACCCTACCATGAATCTGTATGTGACTACTTTCCTTGGCTGTTGCAGATCTCGTTCCATTTGACCTTCTGAGCAGGGCACTCCCAGGCCATGGACAAGCTCTCGCTGGAGTGCACATAGTTCAACACAAGGGGGCTCGAGGCTTCCAGCTGTCTGGGCCCAATGGAGACATCAGCTTCCCTGCCTCACAACTCTTTGTCAACTGTGACTTCTTCCCAGAGGAGTTTTCTATTGTGGTCACACTCAAGGTGTCACACTTGGCTAACAAGGTAAGACAGAGGGAGGCATCATCTTCTGTTTTTGACCAATTCAAGTGTAATAAACAAGATGAGTATTTCACCGCACTTCCGGTGGTATTGTACATTCAGCATTGCTATTTGTCCCTGCTTCCAGAAGAACGAGTATATCTTTACTCTGGTGGAGGACAACTCAGCTCATCTGCTTTTGGGCCTACGGTTCTCTCAGGAGAAGCTCCATCTGCTTTTCCTGGGTCCCAGGGGCAAGGAGTATGTCACCCTCAGGGCCGTGAAGCTGGTGGACAACCGCTGGCATACCCTGGTGCTGGCCGTGACTGGACATCACTTCACCCTGAGCCTGGACTGCGGCATGCCCCTGGAGATGTGAGTTCCAGCAGGGGGACGTTCTGAGAGGCTCAAGCCCCTTCGAACAGGACCAGCTACCTCCATCCGCAGGTCACCTACATTTGCTAGTTCCAAACTAGGTTTCAGGTTCCAGATTAGATCACTGCAGGTGCTGGTAATGTTTTCTATGTCTCATCACTGTCATTGAATTTGAAATAGTTATCAAATATATTATTCCATGGAAATGTTGTATTGGTAATATACCATGCCAAATAAAACAAAAAGTGATTTAAGTAAGATGGTGTTGTTTTTCTCAAATGCAGTGTCCATGAAAGGCCATTTCCTGTGGCTCTCAACACTAAAGGATCCAGGTTTTACGTTGGCAGTCGAAGGCGATGGAAAGGCTTCTTCTCAGTAAGACATTTGTGTGCGTTCCAGTAGATGTTTCAGCTAGAGTTCAGTTGGCCATCTCTGACCAGGCACATTATGATGTTCTCTTCCATAGGGGTTGCTGCGACAGCTGGTCCTGTTGCCTGGATCTGACGCTACCTCAAGGGTCTGCCCCTCATTAGAGCCCAGTCTTGCTGTCCTTTCTATCCCTCGAGTCTTACTGGACCTACCCATCAAACCCCATGGAAATGAAGTTTTGTCGTACCCATATGGTAAGACAATGGCATCAGCAACCAGACATGATTTTAATCATCTGTAGGTCATTGGATGTTGTATTTGAGGTGTAAACTGTAAGGTGTGGTGGTATGAGAAAGACTGAAATTCTACACTAACTTAATGACAGTGATTAATGGCTTTGTTTTCCTTGTTGCTACCTTACACCGGAGAATAACTGGTTGTGGAAATTTGGATGTTTGCACACTGTGAGCATGTGCTGAGAGATATAGTGCCACATTTAAGATGTGTCCTTCTTCTCATCTTATCTTTGAGCTAGACCTGTTCCACACAGAGGCCGGTCAGATTTAAAATGTTAACAGGAATTACATAGCTGTTTTGTCCATGCTTACAATCAAGCTGAATAGTTAATCTTGTTTAGTTCCTAAATATCTGTTGAGTAAAACTCACAATAGCACAATGTGGCAGAACTGAAGTCTTGTCCTGAGACCAGTTTATATCAGGCTTTCTCTCTTCTCTCTTTCTTCTGAGGTTTACTTAACTTCAGCACATATTAAAACTACTTAGTTTAACCTCCATGCTTTGAAAATGAAGTAAAATAATGGAAAATGCAGGCTGGGTCACTTACACCTCCTGGTTTACATTCAAGAAGCACTCAGTCATTAACCCTCGGCTGTGGTTTGGCAGGCCTTGCACATCTGGCAGGGCTTCGCCTTTCTTTTGTTCCAAGTCAGCCCTCAATTGGGCCTCTGATAAAATATCAATTATGAATATCTCCACCAAAAATAGCTGAGGAGCCAAAAATGTTTCTTCACATGTAGGAAGGACTGCGTCCTTTGTGGATTTTTTTGTATTTATTACAGAACATCTGTAATATTTGTAGGTCAGCAGCTCCTTAACACATGTAAATTAAAACGTGCTTGTTATTGATTGTGAGAAACAAAATGGGAACCCCATGCGTCGCCTTGTTGCCCCCCTCCCGTAGAGGCCGAGGTGCGGGTGACAATGGGCACTGAACCAGCCTGTTCCAAGCAGGAGCAGGGCCAGCTGTGGTTCGACACCCTAAGAAAGGGGCTTCTGTTGTGTGACGGCAAGGCCTGGACCTCCCTGATCAGGGGTGAGTGTCTCCAGATCTCCTCCTTCACCCTCCTGCATAACCATGTCTTTAGCATCATAAAAGCAGAGCTAATAACAGATCTGCGCTTGAAACGCTGAGATTATTAGTTTCAGATTTAACACCTAGTGAGAATCCCTCATTGCATCATGACAAACGATTGTCATGTGCTGTACAATTAACCATTAGAAGGTCATCGGCATGCTTAGTAGTTATAGCAGGAGCACGCCTGACTAATTGAACATACTTTAGTCAAATACAGATTGAACAAATTGAACAAGTTGAATAATTTGGCAGTTGGTTTATAGTCATAACAATAGCATGTTTCTTACTGGCAGCAAAACTTTTCTATATGCAGAAAAGCAGAGGCTGGACTATGTGGAGGATTACCAAGACCTGCACACCAACTCGGAGACTTTCGATGTGGAGGTGTTCCACATCCCGTCCGTAGGGCTTTTCGCAGCAATGGCCAATCGGGAAGCCAGACATGGTTCCGTGATATACAAGTGGGATGGGGGGAGATTTGAGCCCTACCAGAACATCAGCACCACCGAAGCTTTGGCCTGGAAATACTTTACTGTTGACAAGAAGGTGAGGAAGTAGTAAATCGAGGATAGCAGGATTAATGCTTGTGGGGGGTGAGGTTATAACTGTAATTATGGTGAATTTTATTGTGTCTCTTTTAAACTGGTTCATGTTCCATTGCATGAATTAGAAGGCAGAGTTGTTGTCCCTCTGTGGCAGTGTTTCTTAACCCAGTCCTCGGGGATGCCGAGACAGTCCATGTTTTTGAGGGAGCAAAAGTGTGGACTGTCTGGCAGGGAGCTGGACAGGAGCAAAAACATGCACCGCCTGGGTGTCCCCAGTTACCAGGCTAAGAAACACTGCTCTACAGTAACATCTTTGGAGATCTGTTTTGGTGGTGACAAGGAAATAGCACTGGTAGATGAATTCATTGACACAGAACGGCACCATTCTAGAAAGCTTTCCTCATTACATCACTGTCTTACTGTGCCGATTAATATGCAAGATGTGATCATGTGATCAGCTTTAGCATTGTTGCTTACCAGTGTAGTGTAGTGTTGTCCAAGGCGATGACAACAATGCACCAGCATCCACTGCTGCAGCTGCTGTGTGCAGCGACAGCTCAGCCTTTGATGTGGCGTACTCGGGTGGGGTGCTGGGATGGGGTGCTGGCATCTGATACCGCGTACTGAAGATGCTGTAAATCATATGCGGGAATGAATTTGTCTTTATTTTTCATTTATGATTTATGATCCATGCGTCATGCCGTTGCTTTGTTGTGCAACTAATTAAAATTACAGAATAGAAGCATGAATGGGAGACTGTTCAAGTCCTTTTAAAAGTGTGCAGTGGTATAATTATATTAGCGCTTTTTCATTTACCATAGTCTGCTTTATTTAAGATAAAGTGGGACCCTAGTCTTATAACAAGGGAGAAAATGGATACTTATCAATCTTCAGCTGTTTCAGCAATTAAAGGCTCTCCACGAGTTAACCACTGTACATCATATTAGACATAACATTATCATAAAAGGAAGATGAAGCTAACCTGTACTTCATCTACTAGAAGACGTATTAAAAATCCCATACAGTGGATCTGCAAAATCTATAAGAAATTAAGAGAAGATTTATTGCCATTCTGCAAATCACAAAGTAATGAGAATGAAACTGCATAAGCTCAATGTACGGGGTTCGACCACAAATAATAAGAAAAATAAGTAAAAAGGAAAACACAAGGTACAAATGTGTAAAGTGAACAAAACAGACAGTTAAATGTACATTCAAGTGTAATGGTCTGCATTTGGAGGGGGGCTGAATAATATAACACTGTGCTACACTCCCACCCGTGTCACACTGTACTACATTTAAACCCACGTTACACTGTACTACACTCCCATCCGTGTCACACTGTACTACATTTAAACCCACCTTACACTGAACTACACTCCCACCCGTGTCACACTGAACTACATTTAAACCCACCTTACACTGTACTACACTCCCACCCACGTCACACTGTACTACACTCCCACCCGTGTCACACTGTACTACATTTAAACCCACGTTACACTGTACTACACTCCCACCCGTGTCACACTGTACTACATTTAAACCCACGTTACACTGTACTACACTCCCACCCGTGTCACACTGTACTACATTTAAACCCACGTTACATTGTACTACACTCCCACCCGTGTCACACTGAACTACATTTAAACCCACCTTACACTGTACTACACTCCCACCCGTGTCACACTGTACTACATTTAAACCCACGTCACACTGTACTACACTCCCACCCGTGTCACACTGTACTACATTTAAACCCGCGTCACACTGTACTACACTCCCACCCATGTCACACTGTACTACATTTAAACCCACGTCACACTGTACTACACTCCCACCCATGTCACCCTGTACTACCCTCCCACCCATGTCACACTGCACTACATTTAAACCCCTATTTAAACTTGGTCACTATCTTTCCCCCTCTGCCTTGTCCTAGATGTTCCTGGCAGTGGCTGATTCCAGGGGACACGGTGAGGGGGGGCAAGAGCTGTCTGCAATCTACAAGTGGAGCCCTCGGAAGCTGAAGTTCCTCCACTACCAGACACTGGAAACCCACTGTGCCCGTGACTGGGAGGCCTTCCAAATCCAAGGCGAGGCCTTCCTGGCTGTGGCCAATCACAGAGCAGGTACAGGAACACATATTTATCCAGATGGCACTTCCAATAGGGCTAGCTATAGCACTTAATAGTCAGACAATTTTTAGCTGCATAAAAATAATGTCAATGTCAACCTAGTCAGGTCTTCAGCCAGCGTTCACATAACCACAAATGGCCTGGTCCCAGTACAATGGCCCCTTGGGGAGCCCCTTCCAAAGAGGGACAGTGTGGGTGCGGGTTTTTGGGATGACCTATTCGTCAGCCAATAAGAGTGGGTCCGAGGCACTGCACTTCTGCATCATTGGCTGATTGGGGAGTCCCAAAAACCTGCACCTACACCAGCCCTCCATGGATCAGGTTCCAAACCCTTGCTTAGTGTGAAGGCACGCCAACGTCTGAACCACCTTAGTATCTCATGGACTTCAAGGTGCCACTCCCATACAGAACTTCTATACTAGAATGTCAAAAAAGAGCACCAGTTTGTACCTTTGCTTATCACTCGGGTTATACCCTTAAGGGCTGGTCAGTTGTACCCTGTAACTGTAGGTAATTGTACCTTTCAAGGTATAGAAACGGACTCTGAGGAAAATCCCCAAAGTGTAAACAACCTTAATGTACCCCCAAAAAGTACAAAAATGTTCCTCATAGTCCATTTCTGTATCTTAAAAGGTACATTTCCCTTGAGAGTACAGCCCCAGTGACAAGCAAAAGAACAAGTTGGTACTCTTTTTTCTGACAGTGTGCCACCATCAAAGGATCCTGACTGGGAGCATCACCACCTGGTTCGGCAGCAGCACACAGCAGGAGCAACACCCAACCACCAGAACATTAACATCAGACGATGTAGGTCCAGGGCCATGAAGGTCATTAGTGATCCCAACCACCCCAACGGCCTCCTCTCTGTGCTGAGGGTGGGGTGGCCCTCTGGCGGCCTGAGAGCCAGCACAGCATGAGTGAGGAAGAGCTTCTGTACCCCAAGTGATTAGGGATCCTTAATGATGACAGTCTCTAGGACCTGCACAACCAACAGTCCAACCTACTCAACTTACACATATACAGTGTAAGTGCATCTCACACCACCTGCCACTTTATAAATGTATATATGACAAATAAAACTTTGATATTTTGAAAAGAAGGAAACTACAACTGGCAGTTACATGTTTAGCACCATTTACAGGTGATGACAGATTTGTGTACAGGGCAGTTTCCTTTGATTCTCCACTCTGTTTATCTCTTTGCATCAATGCGTGTGTCTTCCTTCTTTACCTGTGAAGCTGCGGCACGTTGTGCAGGATCAAAGCTTAGCTAAACATAAAGGAGGACTTTTTATGAGATCTAATGAGTCCCAGCACCACTGTACTTACACCTGCAACAGCTGGAACCCAGCCAACAGGGGCCTGGTCTACCCAGGCAGAAGGCTGAGTAGAGAGAGCAAAGATCTGGCAAAGCCTCCCAATCAGGCTGACGCACATAAACTAGTGTTTCTCAACCTAGTCCACTTTTTTGCTCCCAGCTGGGAGGCAGCATAAACATGGACTGTCCGGGGATTCCTAAGGACTGGGTTCAGAAACATTGATGCAGATATTTCAAGTAAGCATGTTGTTGATCATTTTTCCTTTTTCCCTGGCAGGAGACAACAACCATAATATTGACAGTGTCATCTACAAGTGGAACCCTGGCACTAAGGCCTTTGAAGTCAATCAAACTATACAGACCTCTGGGGCCTATGACTGGGAATTTTTCACTGTGGGACCGTACTACTTCCTGGTGGTGGCTAATACGTTCAATGGGGTTACCACACATATTGATTCCACCATCTACATCTGGTTGGGTGGCAGGTTTCAACGCTTCCAGGACATAAAAGTGAGTTTTGCTGACGGCTGTTTAGTTATCATTTTTAACTTTAAACAACTTGCAAATCCATAAAACTGAAAAGTACAACAGTGTCAGCTGTCCAACATCACCTAAAAAAACCTAAACTCCATACAGTGAACTGTGCTGATACATTCATTTGTAGATTTAGAGTCTGAATGCTAAGATGTTATACAGCCTGGGCTTATAATTGCACCTGTTTCCCAGAGTGATTCAACAAACTATGAAATGGTTGGAAACTAAACAAAAGGTTAGCGGCAATATTTTGAAATAGAGTTATAGAATGCTATAAAAAATAAGTACCCAAAACATCCATCCTGCCACAGAAATTGCCACAGGGTGAGGAAGACTAGACACCTCAGATCAATTTGACAAATGTCAGGTGTGACATCAGGTGTGCAGGATTTCCCTGCCTGCAAAATGGGGGAGGGGGGGGAATTTAATAAGCATACACGATAGTGCATGAGGTAGTGAGGATCCTGGGCTGTCGTGCCCAGACCTGACTAGGAGTTAGGAGCAGGGTGTTCGGGATGCAGAGGTTTTTAATTCAGTCATCGGTTTCACCTCTTTACTGGTGATAATCGTTCTTCAAAGTCTGGGTCTCTCTGCAATGTGCCTCCAGGAACATTTTATGTGGTTTCAAATTATGAAGCACAGATACTCAGTCTTACAATGATGACATTTAGCAGCTACTTAATTGTACAAAAATGCAGGCTCTCATCAATTATCAGCTGTCAATTGTAAAATCCATTTTAATCATTTAAGTGCAATAGCTATAAAGTATTGCTATTGCGGATACCACTGTAGCGCTAATACTATCTTGCTCCTGCAGAGGTGCACATTTAATGGGTGACGGGCCTGCTCAGGTGTTTTCCTGGATGGCTCTCACTTTAATCCACCCCGTGAAGGCTTCACTTAACGCCCATTACAGGAAAGGGCAGGTGCTCAGGAGAGGAAGACCTTCCAGCACTTGGCTACCTTCCAGAGACAGATCAACCATGAGCTTGAATCAGGGAATCCAAAAATAGCAGGTTGAGTGAATATGAGTCGGCTGGTGGGATTGTGAAAACCATAATTAATAATCAAATGCAAGTTTCATTGCTTTTCCTGTGTACGTATCACTTTCCACTAGGCAACCCACCAGCCACAGCAGCCATAAAGGTACTTCTACTGAAAGGGGAATTCCATGGCTATCTGTCAGTTTTTAAATTAAAAAGACACGTTCTCTGCCTTTTTCATATGCAGATTGCTGTGAGTCACATGAATTGCCGACACATGTACACTTAATTATTCTTATTCATTAAGAAGGAAGTCACTCTCACATATTCCCTGTAATTTGGATTTTACCTCAAAATGTGTGATGGCTTGCAAAACATTTACAGCTGCGAAACTGCTCTGAAAAGCAACAATATGGAAAACAGCAGAGCTAGTTTTTTTATGTTTGATTTAATGAGAGTCTCATTCTTCCTGGTGTTGACATTTATGAACCACAATGAGCTGCCTCTGGGCCTGGTCCGCGGCTCAGCCCCTCTCACCCTGCCACTAGCAGGGTGACACATTCGCACGGCCAACTCCAACCTGCCTGTCTCTCTGCCTCGCCGTTTCTCTGCGCAGACCTTTGGGGCAACGGACTGGGAGATGTTCCAGATCGGAAGCAGGGTCTTCCTGGCCGTAGCCAACAGTCAGAGGCTGTATGAGAGAGGCCCAGGTGTTTATGCCATTAACTCCACTATCTATGAACTTGACATGATGACAAAGACTTTCCTAAAGTTTCAAGACATCATCACTTACAGGTGAGAGAGTCGCAGGAACTTCGAGATAAGCATGTTAGGCAGGAAATTTCCCTCTGACTGCTTTTGTTTCTTACCAGTGCGCTTGACTGGGAATTCTTTACACTGGGAGATGAGAAGTTTCTTGTGGTGGCCAATTCCTATGATGGAACATCTTACTCCTTGAACAGTGTAATATACAGGTAATGATGGAGGTTTGAAGTGAGTCATGGTAACCGGTGTGTTGCCAGGCTTGCTTCTTCATAGATGATCTGCTGACCACAGAGAGTGCAGACATTGTCCTGTAGGTCAGTAATAGGTAACATAAGGTAAGGGGTGAGTAATCAGTGGCAGGTCCATCAGAATGCCTTGGTGCTCCTCTACCAGGACTACAACCTTTACTTCTCCCCAGATGGCAGGGGTATGAGGGCTTTGTTCCCATCCACCACCTCCCAACCATTGGGTGCAGAGACTGGGAGTACTTCACCTCCACCGAGGGCATCTACCTCATCTACTCCAGCGCCCGGGAACCCCTTTCCAAGGTCTTTAAGCTGAAGACGTACTGAAAAGGAGGCTGCTTGACCACCTGCTGCAGTCGCTGTGCTATACAGTGACGTGGAATCCCTGAAACTGACCTCAGAAGGAGAGCAAGGGCCGCGGCAACACCAAAGCCACCAGACACCAGAAAATGTACATTTGCACCCATAACTGAAACAAATGCCAGCAAAGTCTTACTGGCTCGTCATGGAATGGAAATAGCTATTAATATAATAATAAAATAAGCTGAAAATGTATCCTTTTCTGAAACAGAAAATGAATGCTGTGGCCATTCTGAGTCTCTTCTTTTGTATCAGTGATAAAAAAAAATTTTTTTTAATAATACTGACAAAAAAGATCTTAGCATTAGCCACACTTTACATTTTGATAACTTATTGGTACTAATAGAAAATATACTGTCTATAATAATAATAATTTAATATTTTTATTTTTAAACATAGGAATAAAAAACTGCTTTAAAATGTCAATACTGGCAGCTATCAAATGTAAGGCATCTAGTCAGAATATTAGTTGGCAAGATAATAAAGGTCCAGTTCGTAAACCTGTCACAGTTAGTTATTCTAGTAATAAAACTAAGTCCTGCATCAGCACAGAACGTGCTCCATATAGCAGAATAGATAGCATATGTACATATAGCTATCATTGGGAAAAGCTACGGTTATGCTCAACTAAATTGCATTCAACAGGACACTGACTAAAGAAATCATGTGTAAAATAAACAACTGGGTATCTGAATATAGGGGCAATGAGATGCATTTGTGAAGAGTAAACACTGGTTCTCAGTTATGTGATCTTATTTGGGTTTTATGTTTTCCTAAATATCTTGGGCCTTTTTACTATCATTTGTTTGTAAGTTAATGGAATGCTGATACATTCTTGCAGTAAATACTATTTTAATAATATTCTTTATGAAACCAGTTTGTAAATCATTTCCCTGGATCAGCTTCAGATTCACTTCATGCTGCCTTTGTGAGAAAATCCCAATTAAATGAGATAAGCTACACACTCAATTGTCTGACTCTTATATTATGTGCTAGTGCTTAAGGGGTGTGCAGCACTTATCCTAAGATACATGCTGGGGAATTGGTCCTACATATTCATAAGGTAAGCGCCAAATTGTTTACTGTTCCTCTGCCTCAATATTAGCTTATTGGCTTAGCGCTCTCTGTTGGCCATCGAGATGAAGTGAATATTCCAGAGAAGGAGATAGGCAAGAGTGAAGCTGGTGCATTGATTAGAAGTCCGAGGAATTTTCAACTAAAGAAAAATTATTTTGGTTGCTGAGGTTTTGCTTTGCATACAAGAACTCAAATTATAATCATAAGAACTCAAAATATAATCATAAGAACTCAAATTTATATCAAGCTAAAACTGGCATAATCAGATTATTGTCAGGAATTCCATGAAAACACATATATAATTTTTCATCTGACGTTCAGGCCACAGAATCAGAAGCCTTTAGTAATTGAGTAAACAGTCGCCCGGGCCATGATAGTGGCCTTAATGAAACAGAGACAGCAGTATTTACAGATGTTCCTACACAAATATTGGCATTGTTTGACATGCTTGTCCATTTTTATTTAGTTCATAAGTATCTGTCATCTCTGAATATGTTTTTTGTCTTATTTCTCATTTTTACTTTGTGCTTGTGTATGATCTACACAGATTTGTTGGTTTATTAAGTGTTGTATCTCCATCTGTGATTGTTACTGTGCAGAATCTGAATTTTCTGAAAGTTTTGGCTTAGCAAAGAACACTAAAGGGCCATTGTTGTAGACAATCATTGTGTTGACAGTGCTGTTTTAGCGTATGAGTGACAGGTGCTCAAGACACAAATGACATCTTGCACACAAACAGGGTATTCCTCACCAATATTTACAGAGACTCACCCATCATGTTCTCACTTGGCCAGCCGAGAGCACCTGAGCCCTGCAGATTCCTGCACTTTTTCTCCTCAGTTACATTCCTCTGCACCTTGCTTTTAACAACATTCAACTGTGACTCATTTCTTTACTGATGACTACTTAACTTCCCCAGGTTAGTTTTCTGCTTGTATTCAGTTGACCTGTTGATGGGCCACTTCAGGATGTCGCTTATGTAATATTTTTGTAGTCCAAAATAGCCTTATATTAGTCAGCTCTTGCTTCAAGACTCTTGTGCACTTAGGTCTTCCTGATTTTGGTCTACCAGTCACAATAATCATCTCTGCCACACAACAGGCCTGTATCATGAAGCAGAATTTCTTGCTTCTCCAGATAACTTGTCAGATTTAAGGTAGTCTGGACCAAATGTAAATGTATTTACATGGATTTACGTGGCTACCTTAAATTCAACAAGTTATCTGGCTAAGCAAGAAGTCCATCTTTGTGGCAGGGTCAATATCCTGCCCCGCCAGACCAGCACTGTGTTAAACCCCCAAGTATTTGGTATGCCACAGGATGTTAGCTATGTGATTCTGAAGAAATATCAAGCTTTGAATTCCACAGATATTTATTGATATATTGAACCTAGCTCTTACAGGGTATGCAAAAATAAATTACTAATTTAATCTAGCTACTAGAGTTTCATTTTCTTACTAATATTATATTTAGTATAAAGTTGTAAGGCTAATGAAACCAGGTTTTAATTTAATCAAATCATTTTCCCTCAGAATGTACAAACTTTGATTTTGGGTATGTAATATGATTCACTTGATTCTTGATTTTTATTTTAATTATCCTTTATGTGTGAACATGTTCTTCTTTCTAAATGGGAAAGAGCTTCGAGTAGACAATTAATCATTAACAATTTGTATTAATTGACGAAATTAATGAAAACGCCTACTTAAAAATATCTACTCCACCGCGCACGTAACAGTGAAAACTCCGGACCACCGGGTGACGCTGTATATAACGTTACAGTAGTTGTAGCGCTTCTAATATGTCTTCCTAATTTCCTCGGTTAAGGTCAAAGTTTGAGTTTACATTTTGAATCCGGTTTGTGCGGTAAAGTTATGTGTGAGTAGATTACACACGACACTGAATAAACTTATTTCTATTTGAGAATGCCTATTAGCCTATTTTCACACGTACGTTTAATCTGTTTAAAACTCGCTCTTACGGGTGAGAATATGTTGATCGTAAGGTTATGATATGTGGTTGCTAAGTAGTCAAAATGTTTTAAAAAGTTGTGTAGCTCGGGTTTTAGTTTAAAATCCATTTAATTTGATTTTACAGTTATTTTTTTTAACCACATTCTTAACGTCTGCGTAACTGGTGTTTCATCAGTTGTTATACGTGCTGAAGTAACGGAATAATGCGACCGGGATCAGTTAACGGCCATACAGAGAGGAACAGCGATGATCTGTCTGAATGGCAGTATTCTGGTTAGATAGGTTTGTGGGTAATTACCCATCACAGGCATGATATTAACGGAGTCGCTTACCTACCAAGTAAGACATTCCCAATATATGAGCGGAAGATTTATAAACGTGTATTTATTAGCAAGTATTATAACATTTTAAATTTTATGATTTAATATAGTAAAAACATGAAATTGGAAAACTATTCAGAAATTCTAAATGCATTTGCATTTATGTGAAGTAGTTATTTCCTTGAATGAGTTTTGTAAACTGGGACTTAAATTCAGTGTTTAAATTTCTGTTTGTTTGACGTTTTTCTGTTGTATTGGGAGAATAAATGTGGCAGAGTGTACAGCATATTACAAATGTTGTAATGGAGTACATAATATTCATGTTACGCACATTGTAATGTTGTACAGAGTATCTGATGGAGACGGACATCCCATGAAACAGTGACTCCGCCGAGTTGTTCAGTCCTCACATTGAGGATTACGCAATGGAGTCTGAGCTGCTCCTTAGCTGGAAGAATGAACGGGCTGAGCTTGCGGCAGAAATATCGCGGCTGCAGGATGAGCTGGCGGGAAGTCGGGCGGTGAACGAGGAGCTGCGCTTCCGGGGCCAAGCGCTGACGGACAGGGTACGGGGGCGAGCCACCCCTTTCTGCTTCACTTTCCCGCGGGTTGGTCTGTTACTGTTCTGTTAAGTAAACTTGGGGCCCTCGGTTCTCTCTCCTCCTTAGCTGGCTCAGTCTGTAGAGCCGACCCCCTTCATGTCGATACGCTTGGACACCGAGCGGCGCGAGTGGAGGAAGAAGCTGATGGAGAGTCGAGAGCGAGAATCCCGGCAGACGCTGCTGGTGCACAAACTGCAGAGCAAGGTCAGGATTTGGGTATCCAGTGAGATCTTAAGTAAAATCTACCCAGCTATTCCTACATGGTTGGCGTCAGCCTGAAGCTTACACCAGAAACCTCATAGCACAAGACAGGGGACAACCTGTGCAGCATGCCAGAGCGTCGCAGGGGGCTCACACACGCTCTCAATTACACATTATAGGCAATTTAAAAACACCAGTTATGATTGTGTATCATGTGATGGTGAAATGAAATTAGTACCTAAAGAAAAGGCACAGAAACACACGAAGACCATGGGGGATCTACACAAATGGAGCAGGGGGTGGGAATTGAATATGCATGTGCGCGCCACTATTTCGGTTAAGTGCATTTATTCAGCACGTGTGCCAGTTGGTTAATGTGACATGGACTTAGGTGTTGGAATACCGAGGGCGCTGTCAGCAGCTGGAGCAGCACTTACTGAGCGGCGAGAGAGAATTACGCAAGAGGGAGGTAAGGAAACTGATGACATGGTTGTTTCTTTCTTCGGCGTTTGCAATTTGCTAATGCACCTTCTTTTTGGGATGGTCTGTCTGGAAGAGGATTAGAGATGAACACAGTAACTCTTTGGAGAGTGCCCTTATCAGGCTGGAAGAGGAACAGAACAGGTGAGTTAGAGCTTAGGTACTTTATGCTAAAACTTGGGAGTGAAATTGGAAAATAAGAAGTGGTTCAGGAAGGATTTCTTTATCCAACTTTGAACCGCTCATCTTGGTCTTGGTCACATGGGGCCTGTAGCCTGGATCTCGGGTAACACAGGGCAGAAGGCTGGGGTACACCCTGAACTGGATGCCAGTTCATAGCAGGACACACATATGGACATATTTAGATGACACTTAGCCTAACCGTGTGTGCTTGGATTCCGGGAGGAACCCAGAGTAGCCAGAGGAAATCAGTATAGCACGGGATGATGATTATTAATATGATTTATTAAATTTGATTCATACGAAGGGTGAATATTAAAATGTATTAATTGATTACATTCAACAATCGAATTGTCTTACTTTTCTTTTGTCTTTGTAGAAGTATAGGACTGGCAGAATTAAATTCTTTTTTGCGGAGTCAACTCAGCAAATCAGAAGAAGCTAATGAAGCACTGAGGGAGGACCTTTCTAAGCTGACAGCGGATTGGTCCAGGGCAGTGGAGGAGGCAGGTCTTAAGGAGAAGGAGTGGCAGAATGAAAGAGAGGTAGAAGCAAGCCTCTAATAATACTGTTAATAATACTAGGATGTTTTTATAGTGGGCCTGCCCAGTGTATTGCAACTTTAATATCCATAGTGTTGGGAGCAGACAGCAAATGGTCCCTTTAATTCAGACAAATTAGGGCAGTATTAAACTGAGTGGCCACTTTATTAGATGCAGGTATTCCCCACTTTCCAAACATTTGCTTTAAGTCTCTTATCTTTTACAAAACACCTGCATTAGCACCTGTTTTCACTAACTGAAAGAAATTTGAAGATTTTTGTTATTATGAAAAACAGGAGAAAAGCGAAAAATGCACTATGCATTTGTTTATCAGCACCTTAATTATATACAGTCATGTGCTGCATAACATTTTGGTCAATGATAATATCTGATGGTAACCCTACAAGATTATAAAGGAAGTAAAAAATTTCTTTTGCCTAGTGGTGTTGTAGCCATCATGACATCATAGTGCAACACATTACTCACGTGTTGGTGATGCTAGTGTAAACAGACCTACTGCATGAAAATACCATTGAGGATGTCTGTTTCTGAGTTCCTGGAACCACCATGTCTATGACCAACCATTACTTACATCATACGTCTTGTGCAGCTGTTCTGATCCTTAGCCAAAAAGTAACAGGAGCTCATGACATGTCTGTGTGCTGCATTATTCAGTTGCAACCTCATGATTTGCTGTTTGTTGGAGTAGGCTTTGATAAACAGGTATACCCAAAGAAGTGGCCACTAACTGTATAAAGTATGACTTCAAGGTGCTAATGCAGTGTTTATATCTACAGACGCTCCTCTACTTACGAACGAGTTACGTTCCAAATGGTAGTTCGTAACTTGAATTGTTCATAAGTCATTATTCACCATCATTTTAAAGGTATATAGATGGAAATACAAGTACAATGAACTAGGATGCTGGGAGTATGCATGCTATGCTGCTGCGCGACAGGAGTAGCGGCCAGAAGTTGTACTAGGCAGAATTGGCACACAGAAAAAGAAAAAATGATGTTTCAGACAGGAAACGGCAGCCCAACGAACACAATTTAGTACAGTCCTCTTCATTCATATGTCTGAAAGTTCGTAAGTAGAAAGTTTGTAAGTAGAGGAGTGTCTGTATGTCATTATATACTATATGTTGTTCTTTTTTTTTTTTTTTTGCAGATTCTAACAGGCCACATCTCACAGGAGCACACCCGCCTGCTGACTGTATGGGGTGGAGTGGTGAAGCTCAAACGACAGTGTCACACTGTGAAGAGTGCCACCGACAGGTGGGGGGTTGTAAAAGCAGATCCCTGGGGAATTACACATAGTCATACGAGCGATTAACATGAAGAAATGTCAGATCGCAGGCATACATTTCAGTAGGTAACTACTGTGGTAGCTGTCAGAAGGGGTATACATGTGGTTTTGGGACTGGTTTGCCTCTGCTACTGGAGGCATTTTCTCGTTAGCACAGTAACTCAAGAAGTATTTGATGGATCTTCTCCAAATTTTGTAGACACTTTGTATAACTGAAGACCAATAACGGATCAAATGTTGAGACAAATTATACCAAAATTGAAGAAAAATCACTTTGTGACAGCAGAGGGAAGGGCAACTTAGATAAAATACTAGATCTTGTGCACAGGATAACTCTGTTATTTGTAACTGTTCATTTAATCTTTGATGGATCTTATTACCACTTCACAAAAACATCATATAGATGAAAAACTACCTGATTAACCTGAGACAAATCAACGCAAAGCTGAAATGGCAGCAGAGAGAGGACAGAAACAGCAGCATTAGGAGCTGCGGGTGGGTTAAAAGTGAGTGCAACAGCCATATTAGCAATAAACAGTTCTCTGCCATCTGAATTTATGCCATGGATTCTATTGCAGACATTCAAGGAACATTTTACAGGTCATGGATTCTAAAACTGTAGGTTGCTAGGTGATTGAATATTCTAAAAGTTTATAATTTTGTTTTGTTACCAGCCTCAATAGCTGGTCAGCTAAATTAATTGTGAGGAATTTAATTTGAAGTTGAGCTTTAAGGATTTATGGAGAGGTATAGTGTTTGTGCTTTATACTGTGTTTATTGTGCAGTTGTTCTCATTTGGCTAAATTATATGTAACAATGTGAATAGTATAATTGTAAATGATATAAAGTGACAATTTAAGGTATGGACATAGGCACAAAAAAATACTGTTAAGCACCTAACTAAGTGAAATAAATGAAAAGCTGTCACAGTTACGTGTCACAATTAGGGCACATAGCATTCCGGGTCAAAACACACGTTTCCAATTGATTCATCTAGAAATTCTATTTGGTCACACTGGGGGGTGTGGGGGGAGGAGTAAGGATTAGATGGGGTGAGGGTGATGGGGCTGTCCAGGGAATACATTGTCGTTGTTCCGTCGTCATCTTTTCCAGCTATATAATATTGATCTTTAGCTAAAAACGGTGATAAAGATGAAGCGGTATGGGTGCCGCAGTGATGGCGTAGCAGTGTGAATGCCGAGCTTCATCCTCCGTCTTCCTGCAGGGACCTCTGGGAGCTCCGGGCGTCGTTTTCTCGCCTCTCCTCCTCTCTGCTGTCCAGCTGCAGCTCCCTCGGCTCTCCTCGGGCCGTCGGACCCGGTGGCAGCTCCGCCGCGGACCAGGGGCACGGCTCTGCCGTGCGGTCGGCCTCCCCGTCGCCCTCATCCACAGTGGGGCCGCTCTCCCTGCAGGACCTGGAGGACAGCCAGATGGAGAAGCGTGGCGAGCTGCTGGAGCTGAGGACCCGCCATGACGCTGAGACCCAGGAGCTTCGGGACCGGTGAGCACGAGGCTGGCACCGGGTTCCAAACTACACTGAACTTCATACGTTTAACCACGACTGTCGGCTGGATATACGGTAATGAAAAATGTATGGGTGGCAATAAGCAGTAAGCATTTACATTACATCAGATCCATCACTTGCTGTTTCATTTCTCATCCTCCTGCTTCAGGATCACACAGCTGTCAGTCTCCCTACAAGCGCAGGAACGGCAAAGGGAGCAGGAGCGAGAGAGGGAAAGGCAGCTGGAAGAAGAGAGGGAGCAGGAGCGAGAGAGGGAAAGGCAGCTGGAAGAAGAGAGGGAGCAGGAGCGAGAGTGGGAAAGGCAGCTGGAAGAAGAGAGGGAGCAGGAGCGAGAGAGGGAGCGGGAGGCTCACAGAGAGGTGCAGAGAAACCTGGAATCCATTCAGCAGGCTGTGCTGACCCTGGTAAGGAGCAAGACTTCTTGGATAAAGGCATATATCTCTATGTGCTCCATCTTCTGTGCTGATACACTCACTGGGCATGCCAAACGCGCGCACGCACACACACACACACAAACAGTGTTGGGGAAGTTACGAAAGTAAACCAGTAGGTGGAAAATTCAGGTCCAGAAAGTACAAATCTATACCAAGGTTTTGTTTCAACCAACCAGTTGAGTATAAACACGGAGGACTCTCAAAATCTTGTTCTAGATTTATACTTTCTGGACCTGAACTTTCCACCTCTTTCTGTAATCGATTACTTTTGTGAGTAAATTCCCAACACTACATGCACATGTACTGTTTAAAGATCCAGGTTTGTGTCATTTGCTTTTGAGCTGTGGGATGAAAGTGGAGAACATACTAACTCAAAAGAGAGAGGGCGGTACGCATACCTCCCCATCTGCGGAGGTGTGAAGACACCCCTGCTCCCTAAGGCTGTGCGAACCTCACTGAGCAAATCTCTATGACTTTTGACCTTGTTTATTCACAATGTCTCCTTTTAAAACGACGTCGTGGCTGCTGAGCTGTCGCTTTCTTCACTGACTCCCAGGTTCCCACTGTGGTAGAGTCCGTCTCTCCCATGACATTACCAACATACCACTGCACAATCAGTGACGTCTCATTTGCTGGTGATTTTGTTTTTATTCCAGTCCAAAGTACTGAACTCCCAGTGTGTGGATGAACAGAGTGCATCTCCTCTCTCTTTGGCTGACTTGCATAGTGAGGGGCTTCACCCTGTCTTCAGTATCATCGCCCAAGCAGAGACTGCCCTCCGGTGGAGACAACAGGAAGTAGAGGTGACTGACCACCATGGAGAACTGAGATTAGATTTCTTAAAAATGTCTTTTAAATATGTGTTGTAAAATGTAATGACCTTTGTTATAAAAATCATATACAGTATTGGTCTGTCCTTCACAATGTCAATGTATTAGAATCCAACCATCTTAACTTTATGTAAATACAAGATGCTGTGTTGCCATCAACCTTTCAGGAGGCTGAGATCAGTTTGCAAAGACTGGGGGAAGAGCGGCAAGCTCTTGAACAGCGTATCAGAGCCCTGGAAAGCGAGGGGGAGGAGCTTCAGTCACATGTGCAGCAGTGCAGACAGGAACTGAGAGACACCCAGGAAATACTGCACAGGTAGGCCTGCTTCCCTGCTGCGGTCTTCCTGCTGGCATACTGCATGCACAGATAATACAGAGGCATTGCTGGTCTGCTGGCAGTGAGAAGGAGATGGTGAGCTCCCTGCGGAGTCAGCTGGAGGAAGTGAGTCGGCACAGTGAGGAGATTGGGAAGGAGAATGAGTGCCTGAGGCAGCAGAAAGAGAGGGATGAAGAGGAGAAGAGGCGGCTGGAGAAGGAGAGCCAGGAGCGGTATTTAGAATTTCTGCTTTTACATGTGTAGTGTTACAGATGCCATTCATTAGTGGTTTTTCTTTGCTTCTTAATGGGTCTCAGTTCATGACACAGTTCATCGTCGGCCCAGTGAAACTGAGCTTTGTGTATGTACATACATGCTGGTGAGTGTACCCCTGTGGGTGCTGTCTCTCTCTCTGTCGGTCTCTCTCTCTGTCGGTCTCTCTCTCTGTCGGTCTCTCTCTCTGTCTGTCTCTCTGTCTCTCTCTCTGTCTGTCTGTCTGTACATGCTGGTGAGTGTACCCCTGTGGGTGCTGTCTGTCCGTCTG
>JAODUD010000001.1:34679921-34694850 GCA_026784285.1 Stomatorhinus walkeri | reverse complement strand
CCTGGAATTGCAGCTGGAAGAACGGAAAGCTGAACTGGAAAGGCTTAAGAAGGAGGTGGAAGAACTGCAGAAGGGACGACATGTTCTATTAGAGGAGAGAGGGAGCCAATTGGAGAAGTTGGACCATCAAGTAAAGGAGCTGGAAGATGAGAGAGATCATTTTGCTGCTGTGCTACGGAGGAAGGAGAGAGAATCAGAGGCCCTGAGGGATGAAGCAGAGAGAGTGAGAAGAGGAAAGGAGATGGCAGAGTCTTCTCTGACATGGGCTGAGAAACAGTTGAGGGAGTCTCAGAAAAAAGGCAATACAATGGCAACTCAGCTGACCACACTGAAACAGGAATTAGTCACACTAAAAAGAACACAAGATCAGTCTAGAATGGAGGTCAAAGAGCGAGAGGTGGAGAACCAGAAGATGCGGGAAGGGTTGAAAGTTGGGGTGCAAGAGATGGCTACACTGAAAGAACTGCTAGAGCAAAGTAACCATGAAGGAGAGAGACTGAGAATCCTTCTCCAGGAAAAGAAAGAGGAATTGGTGAAAAGCAGAGATGAAAGGGTCCGAGTGCTACGAGAAGAATTGGAAGAGTTATATAACAGGATTGGGTTGCTTGAACAAGAGAAGCAGGAGCTTGAGATAAGACTTGAAAGGGTGTCACAGTTAGGGAAGGATGGGGTCCAAGAGAGGGAGAAGACAGAAACACAGCGACTGAAGGTTGAGGACGAGCTGAGAGCTACATTGGGAGAGAAGGAAGCAGAGGTGACCAGGACAAGAGCAAAGCTTGATGTTCTAGAGGGAGAGAGGAACAAGTTCAGCACTTTAGCAGCTGAGAAAAGCAAAGAGGCCATAGCACTTACTGAGAGGGTGAAAAAACTGGAGAAGGAGCTGGCAGAAGTGAGAAAGGAACGAACTGAAGAGGCTCAAGTTTGGAAGCAACAGATTAATGTTCTGACAAACTGGGAAGAGGGGAATTTTGAGGGGGAGAAAGAGAGGCACATTAAACTATTAATGGCAAAGCTGAGTGAGAAGGAGCAACAGATGGAGGGCATGAAAGAGCAAGTTCAGGAGGAGGCGAAAAGACGGGAAAGACTTAAAAGTGCTGCAGAGGAAAGGGAGAAGCAGGCTGAGTTAGTGACAAATGTACTGAGAGACAGAGAAGTGCAGAGGCTTGTAGGGTTACTGGAGGAGAGGAGCAAATATATAAATGAGCTCAGGGAAAAAATGAAAGAAGTGCAGAAAGAGAAGGAGAGTGAAGGGGAGAGAAGCAAGCAGAGAGAACTGGAGAAGGGGCAGCATAAGTTGAAACAGAGAGAAGAGAAGAGCAGAAATGAAACCATTCAGAGGGAAGAAAAACACAAGGTTCTAGAAGAAGCTCTGCAACAGATGGAGTTAGAGAAGGAACGACTGTTAGAGAAGCTGGGAAAGAGGGAGGGGATAGACGAAATGTGGAAAAGGTGGGCTGAGGTGTTGGAGGCAGAGATGGAACGGCTTCTCTCTGGAGTGGGAGGGAGACAGGGGGGGTCACAGGTGGGCTCAACAGACGAGGGTAGTAGCCCTAGGGAAAGTCACCTGAAAAAGTTACAGGAACGAGTGTCCACATTCCTCCAGGAAAGAGAGGAAGAGATCAGGTTTTTAAATGAAAGGGGATCTGAGGTGTATGCTCTGAAAGCAAGGGTAGAAGAACTTAAGGAGGACAGGCAGCGGATACGAGCTGCACTGGAAGAGACCGAGGCAGCACTGGTACAGTATCGTGACAAAGCCAAGCAGCTGGAGAGGAAGCTGAGAGGCAGGCAGGAAGCCATCTCAGGAGCAACACACACCAAGGTCAGTCAAACCTGTGCACTAAAACATAGGGTGGTTTGGGTATTTGCACCTTAAGTGTCATTTCTATGAGGTGCATTACTGTTTTATAGTTCATTTGCATTGTTTATTTAACTATTTAAAGAATGTGGGGAATGTTCTTGCTTTCTGTAATCTTTAGATGCATTTATTGTCATGGATATGTGGATGAAACCCTCTCATTGTGTTACCGTGTTGTGAACAGGGACAGTGGTTAGAGAGACATAGCAGCGATGATACAGCAGGTGGCGCTGAGTTGCAGGAACGCTTATTAGCCATGCAGCAAGCTGTGGCACAGCTGGAGTTTGAGCAGAAGCAGCTTCGGACAAGAAATGTGCAACTAGAGCAGCGCATTGAGAGACTGAGAGCCCAGAGGGGGCAACTGAGGGAGACTCTGACGCAGGTGCCAACCTTTCCTTCCTTTATTTGACCCCTGTATGGTAACTGATGAGTAGTTTGCACCATTTGCATCTTTTCACCATTTATTTTAGGTGGAAGAGGAGAGAGTGAAATTGCGTCGTCAGTTGTCGCAGTCAGGCAGCCTTGCAGGGGAGAACTCCACTGCGCAGGTTAACTGAAAAGCCACTTCGAATTCACCTGTATGCTGAATTTGTATGAAGACTAAGAGCTGTAAGTTTTTATTTCTCTGTATCCTATAGAGGAGGGCTGGTCTTATGCAAGAAGAAGAGAAGACAGAGCACCTGAGAGCTCGTGTGAAAGAGCTGGAGGAACAGGTAAGCCACTTTTTATGTGTACAAACTGTACATTTACACTTATCTTTGTGTAGCAGAAGCATTTGTCCAAAGCATTGTGCAAACATACATGCTGTGAAGGAGTTAACTAGGCATAAGTGCAACCAGCAGCTAATGAGGTTTCTCTGGATACCCAGATAAAAGCAGCATTGGAGCAGAAGCTACACAATAACTACTGACAAAGCAGGAGGCAAAAAGATTATTCAAAGACCAGAAGTACAGCATACGTACATCCAGGGATGTAAAGAGGCATCCGGCTATTAGGGGATTTCAGGGAACAGAGGAGTCTTGAGGTGCTGAATTTGAAGAATAATTTTTTACTTCATCTTTTTTCTGAACTCCAGGTGCACTTCCTCAGGTTGACCTTAGCAGTGGATCACAGAGAAAGGGCAGAGTTTATCGAGCATGCCTCTCGGAACAACGATTGGCTGGTGTCTCTCAGACAGGACCTAAGTGACTCTCTGGCCGTGGTCTCCGAGAGGCCCCTCCCATCTGTGCTGGAGGCTGAAACGCAACGATTGGACAGGAGTCTGAGAGAGGAGGAGCTGCGATTATCTCTCAGCTTCTCCTAACTGCACAGTGAATTACCGCATTATAGTTAGAAATTATAAATGACACTTACTATGAGACATTAGCTGCATTAAATTTAAATTTACTCTGTAAATGTGTACATTTATGCTTTGAAAACATGGATACGGAGTCCTTTGTAATATAATTAAAAACAAAAATCTAAACCATCTTACAGACTAAAACAAAGCTAATTTAATACATGTACTTATTTATGAGTTTTTATAAATTTTGACGAGCAAAATTGGAATTGACTACTTTTTTTCACCATTATAGCAACAGAAAGGATGGATACACAGTAAAGTTTGCTGATATTATGATGTTCTAATAAGTATAAGAAGGTTTGTAAAACAGGCCATGTTACAGATTCAGAAAGCAACATATTCTGTAAAGTGTCCTGCCTTTGTTTTTTAAAGTCAATTATTGCGGCTTTGGGGCAGGCACTGAATTAAGAAGTTAATCCTCTATAGCCAGTTGGATAAGATAGTACTATAGTTAGGATTACGTAAGCACAGTTGTAGAGTTTTGTTATTCTAAAGGTGCGTGCTGAAATGGAAGGCAAAATTATTTTTCACTGTGATGGTATTTAAAAATGGTTCTATGACATGCAGAGTCCAGCTTTGCAGTAGTCAGAGACAGATTCTACCTCGCAGGACCGTTGCTAGGATTTTAAGACATCCGGGGCTTAGCCTCTGTGCTCACAGAGCTTGGTTGCTAAAAACATCTGAGCTAAACAAATCATTCAGTGCTTGTTCGGATTCATTCGGGGCTTCAGCCCTGAATAACCCCAGCTCGTGATGCCTCCGCTGGACTGTAACGTTGATTTTAAAAATTAACAGTTCGTGGATGATTTATGCAAATACTGCGAATACAATTTTGCAGGTAAGGAAAACACTTGTATGAAATCAAGTATTCGTCTAAAATCAATTCAGAGTCAAGTGCTCAAACATGGATCACTTTTCCCCTTATTGCATTTGACCTACATAAGCAGTCTATGGTGCATAACGCACACCAGTTATGTAGGATAGAGGGAATACCGTAGACCATCGAAAGTGTCATATTTCTTTCTAGTTGCGAAATTCTTCAAACTATATTGTTTTTTAAAGTCATACTTATTTCACAGAAATGTTTTCTGGAAAAATGCCCTTGGCCTGCACTCCCGCAAGAGGAATACAAAGTTGAAAGTTAACCCGCGTGCATAAAGAAACTAAAGTTCGGAAAGAACACTTACCAAAATCAAAACTATACCGGCTTCTGAGTTCAAATCGAAGCGGATATCACTATCTATATTCAGACTGCAATACAAGAATTAAAAACCTATTTTCCCCTTAAGTCAGGATTTCCCAAAAATAGGTGTAATGAGATACAGAACCGATAAACTGCTGTTGTGCGAAATCGTGAATGGAAACACTTAATTGTTAGACAGTTATAAAAATCCAAACGTGCTCAGTAAATTTTAAAGTGTTCAGTTTAGGGGAGAAACGCACCCGTCAGACCGCGCTGGCTCGGGTCTTCGGCTAGGGGGCGCGCTGTAGCAGTCATTGGCGTTAGAAAAGAGGAGTGAATTGACATTAGGCTCCCCCTTCCGTCAATTTTCACAGCCCAAACCTAAAGACGAGCTCCTGGCCAAAAGCTCGGAAGCGATCTCCCCGGGAAGCTGTGCTACGACTGTCGCCAGCTTTTCTGAAGAGTAACGGCGCAGGATAAGAATGATTTCCACGTTCTCCCGTCTTTTTTTGAACCTCCTGACAAACCTTCTGGCTGCGATGAAGACTGAAAGAGTAACCATTAGGCCAGATGATTTGCCCAGTTTTTGAGGCGCAAGTTAGCAGCACTGGCTAACATTTCTATACATAGCCTGTGATTCCTGTCCGTCTTGCAGCCAAGCTGGCACTTTCGTAAATGCCGCGTCCTCTTGCTTTGTATTTTTTTTTAAACCGGCGTTAATGTCTCTTTTGCATCATGCAGCGATGGGACTCCGTAATCTTTCAAGAACATCGATGATATAGGAAACGCTGGGAAAGAAAAGTCTTTAGTAGTTTTTGGTGGTAATATGGGAGTGTAAAAGGAAAGGAGGGGGATGCTTCTGCTGATGATCGCAGTCACTACCTTGCTCAAGAAATAATTTCTTAAAGAAACGAGAATTTCAAACGAATAAACGCATATCCACCTTAAGGATCAAGAAATTTCCATAACGGATTAATGAGCTTTCGTTGGTTGTTGGGAGATCGCTGGAGTTTTTTTTCCCCCCAAAACATAATTAAAGGCCCCTTGGATTGGTGTCAAATCTATGCTTTCGTATTCATTCCGTCAAGCTTTTCCGCGGAAAGACTTGCTTCTCAACGCTAAATTCAAACATTCAGCCAGCCAGCTTGTGTATTTGCTATTTATATACTAAAATAAGAGCTACGCTAGTTTACTCGAAAGCCACAAAAAACGTTACATTCTATCGGAATACAGCGAATTGTAAGTTATTGGTCTGGGCGGACGGAGAGTATCAGCAACCTTTACATTGTTGCATTTCATAACGCTTTGACAACTGCTTTTTTTCGTTGTTAGTGTTGCTACTGAAGGAAAATATCAAAACGTCGACATTACAAGCTGAAGAGCCGCAAAGAGCCTTTAAATTGAAAACGGACGCCGGTGTAAACGGCAACCTCAGCAAAATAAATTAAACTGGCTCTTTCTAAGCGAAGCGGCATGAATCATCCTTCTTTCCCCGTCGTTTATTCGGACACACTCAGCCGATGAGGGAAACCAACGGCTGGGGAGAAAAGGGCGAGAAAAGGAAAAGTTTCTGAGCGGAGGAGCCGGAGAGGAGACGCCGTAATGGCAGTTACCGGGCGAGTGTGGCTGCTGCTGCTGCTGCTGGGGCTCTGCGCCGCGTCGCCGCCTCCGCCTCCGGCCGCTGGTGAGTATCGGACATTTATGAAATTACACGGTAGGAAGCCGTACAAAAAGCGCTTCGTCCGGAGCCCCGTTTCATTCACAAAGGCGTTAATGCGAATAATTAACAGTACGGGCTGTTTGGCGATTCGTATGAGCTGCTTGGCAAAGGTGAACAGTCTGTGATTTCTGTCAGAATTATTATATCGGAAACGTTAATGTCACTGACATAATACTTTGAGGAAATGAATAGCTTTGTGCAAAATTATTTGCGTATTTATGATGGTTTTTACTTTTTAGTATGGGGTAGGTATATCTCTTTATGGTGATTATACCGTTATGTGTAGCAGCAAAATTAATGTTGACCATCTATATTCACTAAACTTAATCCTAGTAATTGCTCTTTTGGTATAGGCGTGTGTGTGGTGGGGTATAATAAATTCAGTGCGTTTTGCTGCAAGGGCACACCGTCATACATCATGCATCTCTCCGGGTTCTACCTGATACCTACAGCATAACCCCGCAGCCGATCGCTTTTGTATAGGAATGTGAAATGTACGCAGATCGCCCTAATAAGGATGCCATAAATGCCACCATGAACCCATGAGAGCCACTACAGATTAGGGGGGGTAAAAAACCTTTTTAAATTACTCGGTTTATTTGTGCTCAGTAGGTATAGGGAGAATAAAACTAGACGATGTGCATGCAACATATAGTAAATGTAAGCCGTTTTTGAGTATGTCAGTCAATCTTACTTTTTTTACGGTGGATGGAAGGACTAGTGTGCAGCTGCTTAAATACCTTCTCAAAGGGTCATACCTTTGTTCAGGCACCTTAGCCGTAATGCTGGCTGCTTATTAATAGTATGACTCAAATTCCCGTAGCCCTGAGCTCTGAAGGGGTTGACATGGGCAATCTGGCTATTCCTCCACTTATTTCCTGGCCTGGGCCAGAACACCCTTCTCCTGCGTGATGAGTAGGTCACTGGTGATACAAATGACATGTCTGTGGTGGATAGCTTTCTTCCCATGTCGCATTTAGGGAATCCAACCCCATGAGATATGCAGCCATACACACAAGACTCCTTTTTAGTTAAGCTGCTTTTATTCTGGGAATATATCAATTGTACTACAATATTGTGTAGGCCAGAGGTTCAACAGCAAGTGGCACATCTAGATCGGTGTGGGATGTGTCCTGAATTTTCGCCAGTGGTGTTGCCTATTTCTCATGCCTTGCCAGCTTCATCAGGCTTACGTGTGAGCCAGTATCATCCTGGGAAATGTATGGTTCTATCTGCCAGCCAGCTCTGTAGCTAGTCTGGTCAATCACATGTGTAAGGACCAGTGGTAGATCTCCGACTGGATTTTAAACACAGCAGTAGCCTCGGTGACGCCTGCTGCTTTCCTGCCATTGGGATGAATGAGGCCAGGCTTCTCATAACGAGAGAGCAACCTTGATGACAGGTGCTGAATGACATTGGCCAATGCAAAGCTTCTCTTTCATCCTCTGCAAAGGACTGGCTGGGCAGGAGGATGTAGCTGGACCACATGCTGGGACGACCGCTAGGTTCCCATCTGCCCCAGGAGAACAGAGTGCTTTTCATATTAGCAGCCGCTAGGGCTGAACGATTCAGGGAGAACATCTAATCATGATTTTTGAATTTTCTTTTATTATTATTGGCTGCATTTGCTTGACTATCAAAATGCTGCTCCATTCACAGGACTTTAGGACAGGTAGAAATCTAAATACAGGGTGGTCACTTAATGCCGATTCGTAGTTGTAACGTGGCTTATAAATGTAAAGTTGCAAATCTGTGATTTTGAAAACAAGTGTGCAGACCTTTTTTTGTAAACACACACTCGACTGCATGGGTTTTCAAAACTAAATTACAAGTACGGAAATCCAGGGTTGTCTACTCTCACACCTCTGGCGTGACACTCATGCTTTAAGACTCTCATGCTTATGCAAGAAATCTTATGGCAAATCAGTATTATTCCTTTAATAACCTATAATTGGCTGCATCAAAAGTGTGCAAACCCGAAAGACTATTTACAAGGTAATGAAACTGGTGCATACATGTAAATGTGGGCTCAAATTGAAAACATTACGCCAGCCAGTTGACCAAGGTTCAGTCCTGCAAATCTATTATACACAACCATGGAATCCTGTCATAATAATCAGTCCATAAATAATAGGCCCTTTCTGTAAACAATCTCTGACCATGAAATCGGTAGGTAATTCACTTATAGCTCAGCAGCAGAGTCATTTTTTTCACACTGCGAATGTAATGTTTCCCATGTTTGTTTTTTTGTGGGCGTGTCTGCAGTTGCCTTGGGTCACTTCTGATTGGTGAGCATGACTGGCATGTGAGGAGCACAGCACGTCTGATTGGTAATTCAAGGAGGATGAATTTGTAAAACTTTTCTCACAACAGTTTTAAACCCTGGGCCAGACGTGCTGTATATTGCATATCATAATTTGCAGCCTTTGCGATTCGCTAATCACGATGTTTGGAATTGCAATTTCGATTTGAAATCGATAAATCAATTAGCCCTAGAAGCCGCCATGACCAGAGCCTTAGCTGCAGCTTAAGACTGTAATCTAGACCCTGAATGTGTCACTCGAGTTTATTCTCACCGTCGGGCCGCGGGAGTAGGCGTCTCGCTCTGCTGCGGTCATTTCCGCGAGATAAGATGCACTGTCTCCACTTTGACAAATGAGTCGCCAGCAATTATGGTGGATTCATTGAATCTGTCTAGCATTTTTGTAAGGTCCATTTTAGTTTCCAGCATTCAGGAACCCTTATTGTTTCTGGAATAACCGCTTTCAAACCCTGGAGGTAAAAGCTTTGCAACACTGACAAATAAGTGCAACGAAAAACATAAATCTTAAAATCTACAAGCAGTTTAGACGACTTTGGCAAAATTAAGTATATTCAGAGGAATTCCTGTGACAACTATGCAGACAGCGCTAGTGGGTCCTGTTTGGTGATATGTTTACTGTCTGGTCACTAAACTAAACAGGAAAAAATGTGGATAATTGTCGTGTACTTCACTTTGAGCTACTACTACAATGTACAGAACATATTTACCTAAATTTCACCCTGTTGGCTAAACTATGCTAATTGTTAGTCTAGGCATCTCTGAACATATAAATTGCAAGAGGGTAGTGTTTCTGTGTAGGGTAACGTTTCTGTTTTACAGTGGAGCATGGGCCAAAACCTTAAACTCCATCTTAAGAAGGGAAAAACAGCCAGTTGTGTGTGTGATAGCGTTTGGGAGACCTTGGTGTAGACCCATTCTAAATACTTGTGATGTATATAAACTTAGCATCTCAGAACTGTTTTTGCTGCTCATGATGTAACTGGTAACCTCAAGTTTCAAGATTATCGTCGTATACAGATAACGACGGGACATCGTTACCTGTAATGACATTTCTTGGACTCGTCCTTCTCAAAGCTTGCACACTAAAATAAAATCACTTAAGTAGTAAGTGGTAAAATAAAATGGTAAAATAATAAGGTGCATAGTGCAGTGTTTAGTGGTTGGAAGCACCGGATGTAATGGTGGATGCTTGTGAATAGCATGATTCAGACAGTGTTTCCTGCATATTTACAGGAAGAGCCTGTAGTTTTTAAAGTGGCCTATGTTTATTTTGAATGTTTATGTAGCAGAATGAACAGTGTCAGTTTTGCCCACTGTTTGGAGTAATTTCACTTGTCAATATTTTTTTTAATGTCCCTAAACACTAGTAAAATGTGCCTTGCAGGCAGTTGGATGTCGTCTGTGAAATCCAGCAGGAAACGGTATTAATTTAAAAAGCAGTCGTATGTCTGTGCTGGTGTCAGTAGCAGAACGGAAGACTCTCTCAGCTACAGTTGGAAGTCGTTGGACAGTAGACTGTAGATTTGGCCAACCTTGTGTGCAGCCTTCCATGATAAGATAACTCCCGTGTTTACAAAAGCAAAGGGGGATGACCCCCCCCCCCTTCCCCTCAGTGGTCACGCATGTCTCCTCAGTTCTGCTCAGGCATGTCTGCTGGAGACCCGTGACTATACATGCCGATGGTGCATGGCTATCAGCCCCGGTTTAGGTACATGTGGAGGCTGTACTCCATGCGCTGCATGGCTGAGCATGCGTTTCCTCTGCTGCACCCAGCTGTACCACTGCCCTTACCAGGCATCACCATACTTTGCTGGTTTATCAAAAGTTTGTGAAGATCGGTCAACTTCATCTTTATCCTCGTTAGAAGTCGAGCAACGGCACGTGACGCCTGATGAGAGTACAGTTAGAATCTTTCTCGGAGTAGTTCACGTGAATTTGGTAAGATTATAACATGAAGCTGAACTGAAAACAGTATCATGAACGAGAAAGTGATTTGTTATTTATTTAGGAAGGAAGTTGGGGGTTGAGGTGAGTGGGGGTGTATGACAAAAGACTGGGATTAATCTTTGGGGGTCTTGGAGCTGATTTATACTTGACACTCACAACACGTATGCTTACTCATCGTGGCCTCCACACACCGTAGGTGCATCAACGCCAGGAGTTAACGTGACACGTACACGAGATGTACCACCAAAAATTGGGGTGGCAGTACGGTCACCTTTTGTCACGGAACTATGTGCTTATGTACAGTTCTTAGTATTAAAGTAACACCTTTTTTTTTGAGGAATGAAGTATGAACTCTATTTTCAGAGGCAAGAGAGAGAATTTTGCCAGCACTATTGTCCCTCTGTCCAGCATCTTCAAACTTTAATGCCATTTAATAAAGCAGTATCGTGTACGAAGTACAATGAAACTAACCAGAAATTCTGACTCGCCTGCTTTCATAAGCAATGTTATTCTTCCATACAGTTCCTGTAAGCCTATTTATAAGTCTTGGTTATAAAATTCGGCGTGAGCGTGGGGTGTACATTTCTCTAGAGCATACATTTATAGGAAACAACACTTGGCAAGCGGTACAATTGTAACGACCACTCCTTTTCAAGATTATCTAGTATATGTTTAACATTAAGATTAATCTTAACATTAGTTTACATTTTACCTCCGCTACTTTTGCACAAGCTCTACATGCGCTCTTCAAGCCTTTCCTAACCATTTACATCCTTGCGATTTTAATCACTCATGAATAAACGTGTTTCTGGGAAATTGACTTATTTGAAACTTTTTTTTTCCTTTATAAATTCTGCGGTACTTATTGCAGAAATTGATATTTCCAGTGTCCTGCAGCTCAATTACGAAATAACTACTACGATATATCTATGTAACATTCAACATGGAGTATTAAAGTGATGTGTGGCAGTACGAAGTCTGATGTGGAGCGGTGGTTAGAATACAGAAAATGCTGTAAAATTAGTAACCATCATTTCATGTCGCAACCTCATACAAAACAAGTGAGACCAGAAAGGAAGGAGTTGACCAAGATGGTTCTCTCACACTGCCCCCTGGTGGATATGACCTTTAATCCTCCAGATAGACGTAAACTACGTGTGCAACTACAGTCAGGACACTGCTTGCATTGCGTATGCGTCACCTCGCCCTAGCTAGCCAACAAGACTTACCACCTTATAAACACAGGATGAAGTGTTTCCACGTTATTGGCTCACTGGGTGGATTTGCAGCCAGTCTGCAGGTAGGTGATTGTGGGGTGGCGCTATTCCTGCAACAGGAGACACTACTGCAGTGTGTGTTTGCACATTTGTTGACCATCTAGCTTAGCTCTGAGAAGCCCCATACAATGTAATGGGGGAGTTCCTGAGCATGGAAACACACAGGTGCACGTGGGGATTTCAGGCCACTGAGCAGTTTAGGAGTTAATCTTAAATCTGCCAAATGCTCCATTCACAGAAGGTGGCAAAAGGTCTCCATTTTGGGCGATGTCTCTGATGAGGTAACATGGTCTGTTTCTCTTTTGGAGGCTTCTCTGTGATGAACTTGAATCATTAAGCATTTGTGTCACCTCTGCCCCGCACCTGTTCCTGTAATGGTCCCAGCTTGTCTCAAGTATTTTTAGTGTCGAGTTTAAATGCATGGCCAAGTGTCAGAGGTAGTAAATGAGCATTTGAAGGAATTACATTTTTCCTTTTGTTTTCTTGTACAGATATATATAATGTGAGTCAGTTCGGCCCAGATAAGTTCCTGATCCGTTGTCACCGGGGGTGGTGTGCGGATTGTTGATCTTTAAAGGCAGTTCCTTTGTACCTCCCTTGCCTACCTTGTATTCAGATGACAGGAGCAGGGTAAAGTGTTTGTCATTCTTTGGTTTTCCATAAGCAGTAGATGGTACCAGGCCAGAGCCTGTCTCTGAGATAATGAGCTTTAGAGTGAACCCGCCTGGAGCATTCAAAGCTAGGCTCTAACCAAGGGGGGGGGGGACTTTTCCTGAAATAAATCATGTAGAAAACTGCAATTATCTAAACTGCAATTAGCTCCAAATGTTTACAGTACATTCCACATAATTGACTTTGTGTCCTGGATTCAGGAACTCGCCGCTAATCACGATGTCCTTAGCATTCCAGTGTCCGTTGTATTCCTGTTAACCCGCATTGTGCCAGTATCTTTCCTGCAATTTTCATGCTTATCACTGAAATGATTTCTGCCGATGGGAGGGAGTTAGGGGGAGGGACGCGGCCCCAGGGACCAGTGGTTTCACACACATGAACAGCCAGACCCCCCAGCGCTGGGACTCATGGTTCGAGTGCAGACAGGGGCCCTGTGGTCGCGTGTGCTCTGCACTCACAAAAGGTGTGTGTGTGTGTGTGTGTATATGCATGTATGTGTGTACTGTTGTGTGTGCGTGCCTGCTTGCGCTCCTCTGCGTGCGCGTCTTGTGGGAGGTGGAGTCGCAGGATTTAGACTAAACAATGGGAGTCCGTGACTCCACAGAGGGAATCTGACAAGACGGCGTAGGAGAAGGAGGGGATGGGAGGTAGGGAAGGAAAGGGTGGAGGTGGGGCATTCTTTTGAGGCAGCACTGCTCCGCCATGCTGGAGCTGGGTAGATTGGATCTGAATGTAAAGTTCTTCCTTACTCCTTTGTAGTCTGTTTATCTAGTGACAAACACCCTGGATGAGATCCGCTGGTGAGGCCTGGTATCCAGGATGCGCAAAGACGACCGAAAGCAGACAATGGGATCAAAATGTGTGAAATCAAGCTTCATTTAATGGCTGGTGAAAATCAGCCATTCTCTATCCATCTAGCATTAAAAGAAGGCACATTATTTGGTTGTTTTTTCAGCAAATAATTCGCTCTGGTTCTCTGTGGTCATTCCAGGTTTTTCCAGGTCTCGTTAAAAGGTAGTTTGACGGAGGCGTACTTTAATATCAGCTTGATATAATGCAGGCGGAGTATGGCTCCGAGATAAAAAGCAAAACCACATACCCCAAAACGCTAATAAGCTCCGCTTCTACTCGGTGTGTTCAAAAATAACACGAAAGTGCCCGTGCTGCGGTTGCCCTGTGGCAGGCGGGCTTTTTCGAGGAACCTTTGGACCAGAGACCTACGCGAGGCAGTTTCTGGCCGGGAGTGAGGGACAAGATAACTGGCAGCCGGCCACGTGCTGGGCTGACATTCGGAGAGGCCAGCAGAGGCCGTTCTGGCCACACAAGCCTGGTGGCAGCGACGGGGGTGGGGGAGCAAGCTCGCTCTTGCCTGACGTGCCAGCCTGTCTGGGAGCTGCGCTGCAACTTGACCTCTTCGTGATGAAAAAAGGAAAACGCCTCGACTGGATTAAGAGGAGGCCGTTTTTTTTCTCTTCCAGAGCTGCCTCTCACTGATTGGATGAGGTCTCTGGCGGAGGGTCTGTTGGCCAACACCCAGAGCGGCCAGAGTCAGTCTGACGGTTTCTTCAGTTGTTAATTTGGCTGCATGTAAAAACGGATAAATTGCTGCCAAACTAAACTTGTTTTCAGAATTAATCATCTGTTTTGGCACAAATGCACTAAATTTTAATTTTTAAAATTCAGGGCTGGTATGGTGGCTTAGTGGTTAGTGCTGCTGTACTCTCATACCTCCAGGGCTGTAGTTCTGAATCCTTCCTCTGGCTCAGTATGTTTCCCCTGGGAACTGTAGGCTCTTCTTGCAGTCCAAGAACATGCAGTTAGTTGAATTGGTGGCACTAAATAATCCTTAGCCTGCACTTCCTGAGCACAGGATCACAGGGATCCTCCCAAATAAGTGCTTAAGGAACATGGATGAAACATTTCAATACTCTGGAAAATGCTTAAATCGCCTCCGATGATTAAAAACGCGTGGCTTTGATTAAGGAGCTGAACAGAAATGTCTTATTGAAATGTCACGTAATGAATGACAAGCTCTCTTCATGACCGGCATGAAGGGCATATCAGGTCCTGTCTGAGTAGATTTACGTTATTCATAAGTATCCTTTACAGTATTTCCCCTAGGGTTACAGCTTTTCTTTGGGGAGGGCATTCATGGTGCTCATGTCTTTCTTTTAATGACAGCAGTCAACATAACGACCGAACTAAACATCAGAACATTTATTTTATTATACTGTATATCTATATATAATAACATATGTATAGTTTTGTCTGATTTTCAGGTGGTCGACGCAACACATTTTCTGACGCGCGCTCTCTGACCGCTGGTGGGAGTGTGCTCACCTGTGAGTGTGCGACCATTTCTGTGCGTGTGCGTCGGGGTGGCACTCCACTATGTGCAATACGGAGAGCAGAGGAGGATTGTAAACATGCGACCGTGTAGAGACAAAAATGACAGGCTGTTGTGTAAATAAGATAAATAACATAAGGCTATTTAGATTGTTTAATAAAAGGACAATGTATAGACCTGTTCTATAGGAAAGGTAACCTTAAATGATTTCTGTTGTGATCTGGTGCTATATAGAAAATAAAATTGACTTGACCTTCAAGGGG
>JAODUD010000001.1:34638559-34654278 GCA_026784285.1 Stomatorhinus walkeri | reverse complement strand
GCACATGGTGATTGAATGCTATCTCAGTGTGAGTAATACTGGAGTACCACTCTCACTTGGATAGTGCTGGAGCACTGTGCACATGGTGATTGAATGCTATCTCAGTGTGAGTAATACTGGAGTACCACTCTCACTTGGATAGTGCTGGAGCACTGCGCTCAATTGGATAGTGACTGACTGCTATGTCAGTGTGAGTAGTGCCGGACTCATTCGAATACTGTTTCTTTCCCCTCCCTTCCTTTCCAGGGGTCCCTGAGCCAGTACCTGAGTCTGCACACTGGGGACTGGGTCAGCTGCTGCCGTCTGGCCCACTCTGTAACCCGGGGGCTGGCCTACCTGCATACAGAGCTCATGCCAGGAGGTGTGAGGGCGTGTGTGTGGCACTGCATCACCCCACTGTCTCCACAGACACACACACAGACACATACGCACGCGCACACATAGTTACACCTTGACCTTACTCGACTCCCCCCGCTTATCTATCCCAAATGCCGCAGAGAAGCATCTTCCCTGATGTTGTCACAACCAAAACGTCAACATTTCCTTCCATTTAACTCACCAGTGGACTTGGTCACATCAGACCCGGGGCACAAAAGCAGCAGGGAAAGGGCAGCTTAGACCTGAGGAGATGCGGAAGCCCGAGTAACACCGATGGTGACACCGGAAAAGTCTCCACACAACCTCATGCGAAGATGAAATCTAAATATAAGATTCCTGTCAGCGGTAGCTAAAGGTTATCAGGCTTCTGTCATGATATCTGTGTTTCTAAGACAAGCATTTACTCTGGAAATGCATATGAGGCACAGAGCATGAGAAAAGGAATGAAATTAATATTTTGCTGGATATCCCAGCTGCACCATGCTGATAAGTAACAAATGTCATTGCAAGGTAACTGTCAAAATAAAGGAAACAGCAAAATGAAGTGTCTTAATGGGGAGCCACACTGCCTCAATGGCCTTTGACTTGCTGGAAGGATGTGACGCCATTCTTTCAGGAGAAGCGTCATCACTTAGTGTCCGACTGCTGTGGAGAGAACACTAAGGGAGCCATCGCTGACGTTCTGTGACCCGGATGAAGGATCACTTGAGTGATCATGTTGTTGTTTTCCATTTCTCAGTAGGTCGCAGCCTGAGCTCTCTCCATTGATTTAACTCTGAAAGTGCAATAATGGGTTTATGCACTAAATGTGATTGACATATATGTCAATCTCAATATTATTCTTTATAGCATTTACTTGTCTTATAATTGCTTGGCCTTCTATGCAAGTACCTAGTAATATAGTAGTAATAGTAATATAAGTATCATCTGTTGGCAGTTAAATGTGATTTTTATCTTTCCTTTGTAAAGACAGTATAGGGCCAGTCTGAATGCTTTAACACGTAAATTGGTTAATTCAAGATGATCCTGCAATCTAAAATCCCGACAATGGTGAGCGAGTTAGATGCGTGCAACACCTTTTCAGTGTTTCTCTGAAAGCATGACTTCCCGGTCTCACAAACCACAAATCTGTACTTCAAACAGTTTTCAGATATTTAATCTTCTATTTTTCATTCTAAGACCAACACAGAAATGACGATTAACTGATAGCTGTAACTTGTATTAGTTGTGGTGCCATCTAGTGGATTTTGAGCTACTGTTGCTGCTCTGAAGGAAACGTGGCAGTAATTTTGCTCAGTCGATTTCACTATATCCATTTAAACATTTTCCACCATTTCTGCACAACCTAGATGAAAATATGCCTCAAATTAGGCAACCTTTTACTGCTACCAGCATTCAGTGACAGAATGCAGTTTTACGATGGTGGGAGACCATTGGGTTTTCATAATGAAATATCAGAGATGATTCTTCACTGAGTAGGTGTCTGGTTGTGAAACAGCAGATTCTGTGGGTGTAATACTTGTCTTTTCTTTCTTTTATCAGACACCTACAAGCCAGCAGTGTCCCATCGGGACCTGAATAGCCGCAACGTCCTGGTGAAGAATGATGGCACCTGTGTGATCAGTGACTTTGGCCTGTCCATGAAGCTCACGGGAAACAGGCTGTCGCGGCCCGGCGAGGAGGAGAACGCCGCCATCAGTGAGGTTGGTCCAGTCCGCACCTAGCATCCATCCTCTGTGTTCTTGTGCATTTTGCATATTTTGGCTTGTATGTTAATGTCTGGAAGAAGCTTCTTCCTTGGGGACTCAGGGTTGAGGCTCGCTCCTTTACTTGGAAACCTGTCTTAACTCCTGTCCCCTAGGTGGGCACAATCCGCTACATGGCCCCCGAGGTGTTAGAAGGTGCAGTGAATCTGCGGGACTGTGAATCTGCCCTCAAGCAAGTGGACATGTATGCTGTTGGGCTCATCTACTGGGAGATCTTCATGCGCTGCGTCGACCTCTTTCCAGGTGATCCCCAAGGCCTCGTTTTCCGGCGCCTGAGTAGCGTCCCCTTCAGCTACAGTTAACTGGACCGCTCCCATTCCAGGAGAAGCTGTGCCAGCCTATCAGATGGCTTTCCAGGCAGAGGCAGGGAACCACCCTTCCTTTGAGGACATGCAGGTGCTGGTGTCCAGGGAGAAGCAGAGGCCCAAGTTCCCTGAAGCCTGGAAGGAGAACAGTCTGGTGAGGATTCAAAGATTTTGTACTTCACTCCCAGTCCTCATAATTGCTGCGTGCTTTCTTATGGTGGTGCATGTGTGATTCCCCTTTCAGGCCGTGCGCTCCCTGAAGGAGACCGTGGAGGACTGCTGGGACCAGGATGCAGAAGCGAGGCTCACTGCCCAGTGTGCTGAGGAGCGTATGGCCGAGCTTCTCGTTATATGGGACCGTAACAAGTCTGTCAGTCCCACTGTCAACCCCATGAGCACTGCTGTGCAGAACGAGAGGTACCTTTTCAAACGGTAGTTCGGAAGAGCCCAGGCTGAATATGGAGTTTATTAACATGCTCAGTGGTATTCCATGTGTCTGACATGCCATCTCTTTACAGAAACTTGTCCCACAGTCGGAGGGTGGCAAAGATGGGGCCTTATCCTGACTTCTCAACCTCCTCATACATTGAGGACCATGAAACCATGGTGAAGAACCTGCCAAGTGACCTCTCTAATTCGGGCACTTGCTCTGTTAATGGACTGGGCAGCATTAGCAATGGGATGTCTGGTGGAGGAGAGAAGAACCGGAACTCCATCAATTACGAGCGTCAACAAGCCCAGGCCCGGCTGCCGAGCCCAGAGACTGGCGGGCCCAGCCTGTCCACCACCTCAACCACCTCCACTACCACCACTACCACTGCAACTACCACTGGTTTGATGTCTGGCACAACCATGGCAACCATTTCTGAGTCAGACTGCCCTGATAATGGACCAGCCAATGGGATGCCTGTTTGTCTGCAGCTGACAGAGGAGGACCTAGAGACCACCAAGCTAGATCCTAAGGAAGTGGACAAGAACCTGAAAGAGAGTTCTGACGAGAACCTGATGGAGCACTCGCAAAAGCAATTCAGTGCTCCAGACCCACTCAGCTCTGGCAGCTCCAATTTGCTGTACCCCCTCATTAAGCTGGCTGCTGAGGTCTCGGGGGCCAATGGCACTGGAGGACTGGTACAGGCTCACCCAGCAGTGCCAGCCAGCATAGCCTGTGATCCCCCTGCAGCTGTGTTTCCCTTACCTAAGCAGCAGAATCTGCCTAAACGACCCAGCAGCCTGCCACTCAACACCAGAAACCCAGCCAAGGACTCCTCCTTGCGCCTCCGGTTTGGCAAACTCAGCAAGTCCAACCTGAAGCAAGTGGAGACAGGTGTGGCCAAGACAAACACCAGCAGTGGTGGTGCTGAGCCGCAGCTGGTCATGGTCACCAACCACGGGCAGGGAAGTCGGGGCACGGGGAATGGATACGTGGGCCAGTCGTCTTCCAGGGGCGCTCAGTACGGCAACGTGAACCCAGCTGGTCCCCAGGTGGATGGGACTGCCCCACTGCTGCAGACCCAGCTCAGTGGCGAGGACAACCGCCTCAACATCAACTGCAGCCCTGATGAGCATGAGCCCCTGCTGAGGGGAGAGCAGCCGGCTGCCAGAGAGCGGCAGCACGTCAGTCGCCCCAACACAAACAACAACAACAGCAACGGCAACGGCCAGGACGACGTGGGTAGCGGAAGGTCCTGCTCCACTGAGGAGGCTCCTGCAGTCCCTCAAGCTGAAGCCCATGCCTCCGTTCCTCTCCCAGACCCTACTCCAGCACCCACAGAATCCCAAGAAAAGGCTGTACTGCGACCTCCCAAACCCAGGAGACCCGAACGGCCCAACTCCCTGGACCTGTCTGTTACCACCCTGGGATGCTCCTCTGCCTTTGGTTTGTATATTTGCTTTTCCTCTGTTCATAATGTGTCGCGTTCTCTCGTTATCAAGCAGCAACAATGTGCTGTCCTGAGACAAGATGCACTACCTGGCCAAAAGTATGTGTACAACCCCTTTAAGTTCCGTCGTTTCAGCCACGCCCATTGCTAACAAGAACAGCCAAAGACAACCATTGTTATGTCTGCCCTGGCCAGCTGTTATTTCTGTTACTGAAAAGTGGAGTCTCCTAGGTGCATCCACAGCTCAGCTATGGAGAAGTTGGCTGCACGGGTTGACAGAGAGGAACCACAGAGTGCTGAAGCGTGTGGCACATAAAAATGGGCCTTTGTGATGAATTGGAATGCAGACTGCAAACCATGCCTTCTCGTCTGATATCAGTGCCTGTCCTCACTAATGCTCTTGTGGCATGAATGGACCCAAAATCTAGTGGAAATCGGTGCCAGAAGAGTGACAGCTGTTATAGCAGCAACAGGGGGGAGCAACTCATAATAATCAATACTTTATTGTCCCCATGGGGAAATTTATGTTCCTCCCTCAGCTTGCGCTATGTAGAGTAAGTTGTACACAAAGGGCAGCCACCCGTAACATCGCCCGGGGAGCTGGGGGTTAAGGGTCTTGCTCAAGGACTTGCAGACGTGCTGTGGCTGGGTTTGAACCAGCAACTTTATGATTACAGGCACACAGGCTTAGCCCACTGTGCCACATGCTGCCCCAACTCCATGTTAGTACCCATGGAAGGGGATGTTCAGCTAGCACATATAACTGTGGT
Source organism: Stomatorhinus walkeri (assembly GCA_026784285.1). Classification (NCBI taxonomy): domain Eukaryota; kingdom Metazoa; phylum Chordata; class Actinopteri; order Osteoglossiformes; family Mormyridae; genus Stomatorhinus; species Stomatorhinus walkeri. Next base: position 34,649,179 of record JAODUD010000001.1, on the reverse strand, counting down.
GAGGTGTGCACATACGTTTAGCCAGATGGTGTATGGTTGCTTTTCTCAAGATGAAAACTTGCAGAAGTGTCTTTAGTCAGTCTTGCTTCTTAAAGCAATGAGCCAAGAAATGGTCTGATTTAGTGACTGCTGTAACACCACAGTTCGTCCAACTTTGCTGCGGACGAGGAAGGAAATTCCAGAGCTCTGATAAGCATCTGGAGAACGTTCCATAGTGCCTGGTGTCTGCGATACATAGGAAATGACGAGGGTGTCCCTGCTTGGTTGCGGGTGACATTCATGAGAACGATGTCTTCAGATTTGTTAAAAGCAGGGAGGAGGAAGGCGCAGAGTACATGAAGCTGAATGAAGGCATCAGAAAGCCAGAGAGAGAGAGAGGATGAAATGTGTAAAACAACTCAAATGATTCGCCAAATTTCAGGCAGATGCAAGTGATTTGAGCTTAATAAAATTAAAGCCCCCAAAAAGTGGGCAGAACGTTTATGTATCTCGGTGTGTATATGTGTATTATTTACACTGTGTGTGTGTGTGTGTGTGTGTGTGTGTATTATGTACACTGTGTGTGTGTTGGGTGGGGGGTGCTGGCTGATTGTATATATGTCATTGTAGGGACATTTATGGCTGTGGTTAAGGCTGGGCATGATTGTCATTGTTAAGGTTAGGGTTTTTCCCCACAAAGATATGAGTAGTAACACGTGTGTGCATATAAAGTGAAAATTCTTAAATGTGGATCTTCATTTATATTCATTTTAAATTATTATTTTAAATATTTGTCTTAAACTTGTACAGCAGTATGAATACACAAATAAATCCAATACCAGTCTAAAATCTATAACTCTTGTGCAAATCACACTCCTAATAAATGTCTGTTAATATTCTAAATTAATTCTAACATGATTTCCTTTACTATGATGTTTCTTGCTCCGCGCAGATAAAGGCTAACATGATGTGCTTAGCCAGATACTCAGATACAAATTAGTAGTGTTTGTCTAGATGAGGTGGCTTAAAAACCATTCAGATCCTGATGGTATTAGTATGAAGTTATACAGGTTATGTTTTTGTGATTAAAATAATTCACTGCTCAGTTAGTTCTTTAAAACCAGAATCATGTTCCCATATATTTGTATATTTCTGTAGGTGAAGGAACATTGCAGGATGAAACGACGGGATCTGGTGAGAAGATTAAGAGACGAGTGAAGACTCCTTATTCACTAAAGGGCTGGCGCCCCTCCACCTGGGTCATCTCCACTGGCAGCCTGGATGCCGAGGTCAACAACAACCACAGGAGCATGTCCTTTAGAGAGAGCGAGCCACGGTCAACCGGACGCCGGCCCAAACCCAGCACCGCTCTTGTGCCACAGGGAGCAGGTACCTCTGCTCCCACCCTGACCTCTGACCCACACGACATCACCTACTTGTAAATCATGACCTTCAGAAAAGGACAGATGTAACAGAAGCAGTTTTATTCACATCACGTTTTATTGTCCTACTATTTGAGGAGAATTCCACAAAGGACTGATGAAATTAAGAAACCAGATAAAACGGGGATTTGGGATTTTCACTATTTCAACTTTAAAAATGTAAAGAAATCGCTTTAAAAAGTACCTTCTATGCAGTAGTATTGGATGTTATTTTCACTATGTGTGTCTGTGTTTCTAATTTTTTGCACATTGTAAGAAGCTTAATCACATCATTTTGTCTTTGCCTTGTAAGCATGCAAAATACTGAAAAATAGTGAGATACTTAAAACAACTTGTTTTATATATATATATATATATATATATATATATATAAAAATAAAAAACAATCCATGGACTGGTCATGTACTTATGTAAAATGATGTTTGTCCATATTTTTTTTTTTTAAAGAAGTGGTCAACAAGGTTGTGCCCATAAATATTTTATGCAATGTACATACATATATTTGTTCCTGCTGTTGTCCTTCATTATGTATCATATGTAATCATGTGCAATGCACTTAAGCTTTAAGGTGCTGGTATTTAACAATGCTTTGTATTTTTCCCTGTATTTTTGTCATTGTGAGTAATGCACTTATACCCCTTTGCGGCCCTGTATGTATTCATCCACTCCCCCTCATGGGTAGAACACCTTGTTCGCTCACTAAATGGGTGTTTGTTCAATTGGATAAATGAAAGCAGTCCTGTCTTTAAAAATGGCGTTAAAGCACTATTGAAACCTAGATGAAGGTTCTGTTACACAATGAGCAGTTTCTTTTGCAATCTGTCTTTACACTCCAATTCAGCCGTTCAATTCAATAGATGTTCCGAATGGAAACTTCTCAGCGTCCTTGTTTTCTGTGCTGGAACCTTGGTGCCTTGCGCTGTCAGAGCCTGACATTGTATTTATGCTGTAAACAAATGTTCATTTGGGTGCATGGAAGTCACAACCCTTCTGTTACAGACCAATGAACTGCTGGTAGAGGATAGAGCATGTTAACAAAGTCACATGACACGCAGGTGGCTACAGGGCCAGATTCAACTGTGGTCGCTCTTCTGCAATCCGTCGTTTTTTCATTTTGCAGTATGTGGACAGCTATGTTGACTTACTTGCCTTTGAAGGTGATATGCTCATAGAAAACACAGCAAACTGTTTTCACTTTTGATCTCTTCTGCCTGTATAATTCTAAAGCTTCAGTGTTTCTGAAGTTTTTTTTTTCCTTTAAAAGCAATGCATGCTGTGGAGTGAGGTTCAAGTCTGTTTTTAATTTAATACTTACAACTTCTTCCCCTCATATGACATTTTGGAAAACCAGCAAGGCAGATGTGGTTTGTTGGAATGGTCCCAGTCCAAGATGGTCTCTGTGCTGTTGGTTCACTTCAGTCAATAACAATTCTCAGAGCAACAAAAATGCAGGGATGTTTTGTAATGTTGTTTCCGTAACGTGTATGATTTTTCTTGTGCTGTACAATTATGCCATTTCCCTTTTTACTTTTTCACGAGTCTTTTTTTTTTTTTTGACATTTAGGTGGAATGAGCAGTCGCTGCTTATAGTTTTAGCTTCACCTTTGACACTGAAAATATAAAACTATGTGATGTTCATGTCAAACTTTTATAGAGGCTCTAGTTTCTCTTTTATAAATATTACCATTTCTGTTTTTAATCTAAATTTTACTACACAAATGATAGATAATGCCCCCTATTGCCTAATCACAGAATTGCAAATGACAACGTATTTTGTATGTAACTGGCCTGTAGTTTAAAATCTTAGTTAATCTCCTCAAAGTACAATTAACCATTCTATTAATCATACCAGATAGATAATTATGACCTGTGTACACTTTGCACAAGAGGAAAGGACTTTACTCAGTTAATGGACCAGGATATCTGTTGCACCCCAGACATGACATTTTTTATTTCCTAACTGTTTCTTTGCCCATTTATTAGTGCACAAACCTCATGACTGTATTTATGTAATATAGGTTCATCCCTTTATATAAATAGGCTTGTATATAATGCCTCATATGTTCTGTCCTTCTCAGACACCCTTTCGGAGACTTTAAAGATTGTTTTGGGACCAGTAAGTACAGCTGCATCATATTGCTTTTATGAAAGTTCTGCCTGCAAATCTTCTGTATGACATTACTTAATGCTTTTAAGGGAATAATTCCTGTTACCTTCTATTAGACAAACAACGGTAAGATGGATGGAAAGGAAAATATGCTATTTTAAATAAAGAAGAACTTTATAGAAAGAACTGCTAATACACTAATATAAATATTTTATTTGTATAAAAGTGGCTGTGTCAACTGTACAAGTAAATGTATAATAACAGAAGGTCTTATGTCCTGATTTTTAAATTTAAAAGAAATAAAATGAGCCCCTGTCTCATCAGGAGTCACTGAAATAACTGTGTTGTTGAAAGAAATGGAGCTTAAGAACAGCCAGTTACACAAGAATGTGACAATGCTGCAATGGTCTTTTAAAAAGAGGTTTTATATTATATTATATTATTATCGTTAAATACCAAATGACACAAATTTGTTACAAATTAAACTACATAACTACAGTGGGACATCATGAGAACAGCTGGTCGTTTTTTTAATTTTGCTTATAAAAATGACTATTTTGCGAGAGTCATGTTTATATAGATGGTTTATATTAGTTTTTTTTTTACTTAAAACGTAAAATGAGTAAGGCAGGTAGCGATTGAGTAGAGTTTAAAGGTTTATACATGATATACCTTGCAAAAACCTAAACAAAACATTTAATATGTTTTCATTAATGAAGGTAACTGAGACCAAGCTGTGATTTGCTGTTTGATGAAGCTGAAATTTCAAATAAATTGCAGGTGTTGCTGAGAAAGAACTAAGATGTATTAACGCTACGTACCTGATTAGTCATTGCTGGTAACCAAGTACTTTGCTGAGTTTTGTAGTTGTGATGGCTTAATAGTTAGGGAAGTGTATTTGTAATATAAAAGATTGCTGCTTTGAATCCCTGACCAGCAAGGTGTAACCCTCAAGCACTACTCTCTGGGTGCAGAATTAGCTGCACCCCGTCATGTCACATAGGGATTAAATACAAAGAACCCATTTCTCGTTGTTGTGTGCTATGATGTGTTAATGACCACTACTCAATTTCTAATTCACTAAATTGGTCTTGTGATCAACGTAGCCCGATGAATATAGTTAATCAGTGTTTCCTCTAAAATGATTCTGGGAATTCTTCGGTCCCAATCCAAATAAACCACGAATATGGTGACCGACACGAAAAGATTTCTCTGTTTAGATGTAGAATCCCCGCCAACCTGCATAGGACGTACTACATGGAACATGAATGGATGTATGTTTGGCTGTATGACCACGAGATGGTGGTGTTTCTTACATTAGCGGCTTGTTTAGGAAAACAAAGTAGTAGTAAAGACGCATGGTCCACACAAACACTGCACTATTGTCTATGAAATCCAGTAATCACGTAAGAGCGATATTTTACAATGAATTATATAATATTGTATCTGGTTTAACGTGAATTTTCGATTACCTGGCCATTTGTAGAATTGGAACGTATGTATGTCATAATTAGTGATTGGCAATATTAGTAGTATAGTTCTAAGAACTACTCCGTAAAAACGTGATTTAAACGGATGTACACATTTGTTTCCTGTGCTGAGTTGACTAGCATTACCGTACAGATTAAAACTACTCTGTCGGTAAAACATCGCCGTATACACAAACTTTCCGTATTATTTACACCTCCATCGTTGAAAATTCTTTAGCAACCAAATATAAGGAGGTCCTGCATTCTCCCTTCATTTGCCACGTATGTCGTAAACATAAGACCAAGACTTGCAGTCCGCTTTAATCCTTTGGCAAGATGCCAATGAAATATAACCTGGAATCCAAGTCATTTTGATGTTTACTGATGTAGAATTAATTAGTGAAATAAAGTCGGTGATTAATTGCGTTTGGGAATCAATTTCTGGGCCTAATTTTGGGGTATTTCTTGACATTCTTTCTTGAAAAGAATTAAGCAGTTTGGTGGATCACCGAGGTTTATGCGAAATTATAAATGTAAAAAAATGCAGTTTGGTGCTTGGTGTCTATGTCTCGCATAAGCAAACACAGTAACATAGGAAATATTTCATTGTAGCCGCATGAAAAACACCACACATTCGGATATATACGCCTTTAAGAAGCCAGAAAGTGTGAATTGACCAATGAGAAGTTGACATAGGTCTAGGATTAACCAATGAAACGAAAGCAGGCTTAGAGTCGACGCTGTGTTGGCATGTTTCATAGCGTGCTCCAAGTAATTCAGTACTAGTCTACCAGAAGTATTTGTGTGTGGACGGTGCTGATGTGTCATCAAAAAGGGAAACTGGTGGGAGTTGACAAATTAAATAATATCAGCAAAACAGGATAAACTACTAGCAATCGATACAAAGGATTTGCAAAATGGCTTGGTAAATAAAAACATCTTGTATTTATTTTTAAACGAAAATGGTTTTGCTGGAATGAAATTCAGAATAAAATGTTTCAGAGAGTTCGAAGGAAAAGGTCGCCGACCAAGAACGTTACGTCGTGTAGTGCAACCAGTGGAACAGGCGCCGGTGGTTTAACTATCGATCCAAGAGTGGGCTCGATTAGTCGGCTGCTGCCTATGAAAGCTGTCGTTCCGTTTCACCTGAACCTCGAATCGCATCCTTCCCTGATAACGAAGTCTCTACATGGTGCTTCTGGCAGCCCCACTCGCAACAGCAACAGCAATAACAGCAAAGGCGACGCGAAGTGCACGCGCGCGTCCACGTCACGCGCTCGCAGCCCTGCTTGTGCGATCCCCGACGCTCCCATTCATTCTGCGCTCTCCATCTCCACCATCGGCAGCCTTGCTTTCGCCGTTGCCACGCAGACTGTGACATCTTCATCGTCATCTTCGTCACCGTCACCCAGAGGTAGCCCCTTGCTCCGGTTTTCCACGCAAGATAAGGTCGCAACACATAAGACGCAGTCGTCACTTGCAGCAGCCGCACCGCCGCAGCAATTCGCTGCTCATTCGCCGCAAAACGTCCACACCTACGGCAGCATCAGCACCGCGTCCCCATTTTTCATACCCGGAGGCACCCCTTCTTCTTTCCCCGTCGAGCAGCTGTGCTGTCTGCTCGACATCCCGGTGTCGATAACCTTATTGCAATCAACGCATTCATCATCTTCACCATCCCTGTCCTCCTCATCATCATCCTCAGGTGGCACCCGAGGAAGACTGCAGTACTTGCCAGAACACGACAGGCAATCACCAGGCAGACGAAGCCTCATTTCCCCAATCTGCAAAGGTATGATCTATGAGAAAACCAATCGTATATGGTATAGGTACAATCATGCAGCAGATGTCTTATAGGCGCTCTTTGCATGCCGGCGCCATAATCAATGCACCGATTTAGCCATGGTGAAGCCAGTTGTGCGGATGCATAGCGAGCAAGGAGATAAACAACTCACGCATAGAGCATTTGGGGGGATCCAGCCTAAATTGTGTTATGCTTATGTTGTTTTGATACACCTTTTTGAGCGTTTTCGGATTTTATTTTGCCTTTTGCACGATTGTATTAGGCCAGTCGCGATATTAGAAGCGCGATCAATCACGCACCATTTTATTGTGTATCGATTCAGAGCTTTAATTAATTGTAATAACTGAAGATGTCTGCTACAATGAGCCAGTGTTCGGACCGGTTTCCTTGTTTTTGTTTTTTGTTGTTGTTGTTTTTAATTATTTTTAACAGTCATTTGCATTTCCAGTAATCGTAATGGTTGAGATTAATGTTGTAATGTCTTAGTCGTCGATGCCATTACAAGATGCAGTTCTCTCACAAAAGCCTTTGCTGGCAGCATGGAGCAGAACAGCTCCCATCTGCTGTGGTACAGTGTGGGGGGAGGGGCAGTGAGTTCTCCAGGAGCAGGCAAAAAGCACATCAGTATCGCTGCTCGCTTTTATTATGGTCCATATACAAAGAGCCGTTTGTCCGATTTCTGACCAGTGGAATGAAGGATAAGAAATCAACGATCAAAACGTGCCCAGTGATAAAAGACGAGCAAGGCGATGGAGATGAAAGATGGAGGAGCAAGTGAATGAATGGTGGATGGGCTAAGTGTTTGTGCAGTCAGAGGACACCTTGCCCAGAATGGCTCCATCTCCGTTGCCCTTCCTTGGCGGAGAGCTGTTACCGACGGGTGTAAAAAAGCACCCCGGTGTTGCCTTCGCAATCTTCGCGTGTAACGTCCATGTTTGCAAATGCATTAACGGAGCATTGGGTATTCCTGCGAGCCGATAAAGCTCTCGTCTGCGCCTGCTGCATATGGTGTAAACAACAGACCCATTCCTGCAATCCTCCTTATTCGGTCCCTTTTCTTCTGTTATCATACGTTCAGGCAGGGTCATGGTGATGTATTCAACCCATTTTCATGATATATGTGAAGAATTTATGATTAAAATTCGAGATTCTTTAATTGTCACGTATAACTATGCACGTGACAATTAAAGAATCTTGAATTTTAACAATACTTTACCGGATAAGGAGAATTACAGGAGTGGGTCTATAGGCTGTAAATATAGGCTGAGTGAGTGTGTTTGTGTATGGGGAGGGTGTTATAAGTTGAAATTCATTGAATTGCTTCAGTATGGCAATGAATAGATGAGTTAAGTGAAGTGCTGCAGTACAGAGGTGGATAGCTAACAATGCAGGTCACTTCTCTTACACTGACATGAGGCTCAGTGGCTTGAACACAGGTGGTCGAAAAAGAAATAGTGTTGAGAATACGTGCTTCACCTGGAAGGATTCAATCTGAGAAGGGAATCTGAGAGTCTGTTTTGGACTCTCAATTCCTCCTACACAAAGTATTTCCATGGGTTTTTATTCTACGAATGCTATCCACCCTCTGTCTGGCATTTATTTAAGAAATAGAAATATTTAGAGAAATATTTACATTTATAGTACATTCGTTTATTTGGCAGGTGCTTTCATTCAAAGCACCGTAGTCTCAGAATGTGGGTCAGGCGGTCCCGAGAGGGAGCTCGGAGGGAGCAAAAACATGATCTGTCTGGCAGGGAGCTCGGAGGGAGCAAAAACATGGTCTGTCTGGCAGGGAGCTCGGAGGGAGCAAAAACATGGTTTGCCTGGCAGGGAGCTGGGAGGGAGCAAAAACATGGTCTGTCTGGCAGGGAGCTCGGAGGGAGCAAAAACATGGACTTTCTGGCAGGGAGCTCAGAGGGAGCAAAAACATGGTCTGCCTGGCAGGGAGCTCAGAGGGAGCAAAAACATGGTCTGTCTGGCAGGGAGCTCGGAGGGAGCAAAAACATGGACTTTCTGGCAGGGGGCAAAAACATGGACCGACTGTGGGTCCATGAAGACTGGGCAGGGAAACACTGGAATATTTTTATCTGATACAAAATCCTCCCTCCCTCATGATCATATATATTTTACATGTAATAGTGACAGTATAGAATGTAAAACAAACAGATGTCTGCAATCTGGTGAAAATGGCTGCCTGTTCTGTTATATTACATTTACAGTGACCAGAAACATTTAAGTTTGTGTGATGCTTTTGAGAATTCTCCATAAACTTGTCAGTAGTTGGTTGATCAAAGGTAACTTTCTGCCTCTAAATTTCACAGGGGTGATGCCTTGTGAAATATTCCCTCTCCGGTCTGCAGTATAGACTCCAGGTCGCTCTTTTAAGAGTGGGTTATCTAGGTGGTAATGCCAGCTGTAGAAAGGACAAACTCTGCTCTCAGGCATTTGCTTGAACGTTACCAAGAATTCATGTTTTTCCCCATTGTCTTCAGGATTAGAAAGGATAACACTGGGACACTGCTAGCGATGATGCTACACTGAACAGCAATCATCCCTTTGGCAAAATGACATGGGGACAAGCCTGCTTCCCTTTTCTTCCGCATTGCATTGTTTCCTGCTGTCCTGCTGTGAAAGCCAGGCTAACAGTGTGTGCGTGTGTATGAGAGCTGATTAGGGCACGCACAGGGGTCTACATTGAGGATTGTATACATCCAACTGTTACGTTTGTCATATGAAATCTGAATGAGCAGATACTCCATAGACGTTTGTTACATGCATATAGAAATGTGGATTGATATAAATTGCAAGTGCATGTGTTTTCCTACCAGTCTCTCACTGTACACATGGGAAAGGCATTTCTGCTAAGAGCAGCTACTTCCTAGTGCGGTGTATCATGTGCAGCGATACTGCTGCATATTCACTTTGGGGTGATGTAATTCATGACGCTATTGGGCCCATGTATCTAGATGCGATATAGGATTGGTTGGAGTTTAGTGCCTCGCCTTATTATGGGACCCTCATGATTTAAACCAGGAGCTTTGATTTGTGTATTGATGTCCTTAATCACTAGTCCACCTGCTGTGGATTCTTTCAGTTGAGCACCCGCCTTAAGGGCTAAGGGCAGAGTGGCAGACTGGGGGCCATTCAAATTGGCCCCCATGTCCGTCTGCTGCCCTTAGTATAACATGCAGAATGCAGGGCACCTTGGTGGTGGAGTGCATGCACAGAGTCACTTGAGGTATTTATTTAATTAGATTTCTTAGAAGCAAACAAATACAAGCAGTTTGTCATGAAGAGGTTGCATTAATCCTCTCCGTCTGGGAAACCGTGAAGATTGAACTCAGAAATTTAAGAAGACCTGCCTTAGAAGTTTTATTTCTGCTTTTCATTTTATATTCTCTCTTGTTGGATGCGACCGAAAACCACAAAATCAATTTAATGGAAAACAGAGGTTTTGATGGTATTTTGGCAGCTTTGTGTAAAGTCAGTGTTTGGTTTAGCCTCTAGCAGCTGTCTTTAAAAATCTGCTCAGGAACATTTACAAGAGAGCCATGGTGGTATGTAGATGCAAATGGGGTCAGACAGGAAAACAGGCAAAGATGGGAGTTTGGGCATTCAGACTCAGCAAGAAAGACATGCTTTGGTATATTTAATTTGCTGACAGCTTTAACTGTGAATGGAGAATCATTTATTTTTAAAAAAATGACAAAGTGTAAAAGAATTGCGCCATGTGCCTTGCATGGAAGGAAAACGACACAGGATCTTTTGTCCCCTGGTGACATGGAGAATTTAGGGGAACAGAGTGGAGGGCAGAGAGGG
>JAODUD010000001.1:34578337-34627488 GCA_026784285.1 Stomatorhinus walkeri | reverse complement strand
TTAGCATTAGCATTTTCCCTATAGAAATGAATGAGCGGTCCCCATAAGGATATGTTTACCCTACATGTGTGTGTGTGTATGTGTGTGTGTGCGCACCTTGGAGTGCTATGGAGTGCGCTCTAAATGAAACAGACAATCTCTCAGCTGCCCCCACATGCCAGGGATGAGCTTACTAGAGGAATATGAATCTTCCATGCGTTAGGAAAGGATCTCTTTTCAAAGTTAATTTAATTGATACTTTATTGATCCCCATGGGGAAATTGTCTTTAGAGGAGTGATTTTAAATAATCTGCCTTTTAACAAAAGTATGATGGTGCTTTTGATAAATTTTGTCAACAAGTACAAACAGCCACTTCTAAGCCTGAATTTGCTGCAGACGCACTGGCAGGCCTGAAGCTGATGAAGCTTTCCCTCTACATTAAACGACTCACGTGCAGGCGGGGGGCAGAACACAAGCACAAATAGCCCTGGGTGTATTAAAACAGTGTCAGGGAGGGGCTGGCTACCTGCACAGGAATCTGCGTTTCTAACCCAGCCCTCGTCTGGTAACCAGCGAGCGTTATTGTGATCGTACTTCATCAGAATAACATGTTACATCATCTCACTGCACTGACTTCTTAGTATGTTGGCTTAGTAGGAGTTGGCAAAAAGAGTGGAAATCTCTGCTTGTTTTACCGGGGGGGGGGGGGGGGCACGTGGCCGTCCCGTCTGCAGCCCAGGTAGGTTTCTTATCCATGCAGACATGTTTTCGTTTGTCCCGGGATAAGTTGTGATGGTTGCCAGGTGAAGTCCGGTGATCATGTTTGCCATTTTTACTTGAAGGTGTCTGACTGTTTTCCAGGGGGGGCTCACACCACTGTTAGGTGATTACTTCAGGAAAGTAATTTGGTACAGATTCCAAATTACAAGACTAATTATGTAATCAGTAACATAGTCCTTTGGATTACTTGAAATATGTAATGTAACCTGATTACAATTAGTTCACTTCATACACTCACCTGAGTTATCTGGTGTTACTGGTTTCACAATAGGGCTGGGCGATATCGATGATATATTGACAGATCCTTATATAAAATTTAAATGATAAGAGAATGAAAATGTTCAATACACTGTTGATAAAGATTGCTTGATACTATCGCATGAGAGATGAATGTAATTCTAACCAATCATATGGTGGCCATCTCAGATCAGACAACCTATGCCCAGAAATACTAACAGCAAGGTTTGCAGTTAGGGGACCAAACCACGTTTTGGTAAGATATGAGTCATGGTGGAGATAAGCGTTCTCCTGGAAGAAATTTAAAGTCTCAGCTCAACACCCACAACATCTTTTAAAATATTTTATAGGAGACACTGTGGATAATTAAGCTACAAAGACATTGGTGGTGTGGAAGTACTTTGGCAATTTAAGCTCCCACTTGTGACAGACTTGTGCTGTCTATTATAAATTCTGTCAAAGACTTATGCCGACTAAAACAGCAGACACTGCAACATGATGTCACCACCTGAAGCACTGCCGTCCAGAAGGGCCTGCAGTCTCTTACAGTCACAGGGTATCCGCTCTCCTCCTGCATTGCCTCAAAATGGAATACAGTGTTTTATTTACTCTACCATCAATGATAACTGAGTTCCCTGTAACAAGCGGCAAAGCAGTCACTGAAAAATCCTAGCTACAAACCATACTGTCAGCGTTTTGCCCTACTACAAAAAAAGTTTACTTTTGTATGATTTATTTATTAAAATTAGATTTCCATTTGCAGTTCATTCAATGTAACATCTTTTTCCTGTTCTGAGTCTGCTAAGGCAGGGCTGTTCCATTTAGGGTTGGTGTTGCAATCCTTAAATAAGTAACTAATCAGATTTTAAATGCAATTTACTCTAATTACAAATACTTGTTTTTTGTAATCAGATTACGTAAAACAGATTGTATGTTACTACACAGCACTGGCTCCCACCCTGCATCTTCAAGTTCTGTCTCTTGCGGCTGAGCGTGGAGTTTGAAGAGATAAAGTGTTCTGGGACCTGGGACCAGCCAGGGGAGGGGTCCTGTGATCTGTATGGATTACTGCCCTGCCTTGGGCATGCAACCTAATCAGTCACGGGTCTGCATGTGGAGCTTCAACAGCTCTTGGGTGTTTTCTGTTCATTTGAGGGTCTTTGCTGTTATCTGCAAGCTGTGGTTTATTCACACAGGAGGCTTTTCTCAGCCATCGTGAACAATCATTAACCTGCTGCTTAATGCCTTTCTTCTGGTCGGGTTTTCCTTCACGTCCAGCCCCTTTGTCACAGATGCAAACAGTGGATTTTCACATCTCTGTCGGACCCTTTGCTCTCTGGGTATGATGTCACAGTTCACCCCGCCTTGCCATCTTCCTGTCCCAGGCGCCGGTGACGAAGACCTTTCTGATCCCGGTGCCGAAATCGACTGGGTCCCGCTTCAGGAACAGCATGGAGGGGCTCAACCAGGAGATCGAGCGCATCATCATCCGGGACTCCACTGAGCGTGATGAGCAGCTCGTGGTGAGTAGAGCACCGCGCGGCAGATAAACCCAGCAGCCTCCCAGCATCATCACCTACTGTGATAGTGTGTGACCCGCCCCCTCCCCCACCCCCCCGCCACTTTTCAGCCGCAGGACATCCCAGATGGCCACCGCGCTCCCCCTCCCGTGGCGCAGCGCAGCAGTAGCACTCGCAGTATTGACACGCAGACCCCTTCTGGTGGAGGAGGGGGCGGAGGCGGTAACCATAGCAACAGCAGCAGCCGCTCTCAGTCCATCTCGCCGGCCTTCCTTGCCATGGCCAACGACATTGGGGGCCAGAGTCCCTGCCCCAGCGTGGACCTCCTGAGCGACGGCCGGGCCAGTACCCACAAAGGTATGGGGAGGGCAGACCTACACCCTGGTGGTGTGAGTGTTGTTTTGGAAGCAGCTCCTAAAACATGATCTCGCCTCTCTGCAGACCTCGATGGCAGCTCCCCTGTGCCCAAATACGCCTTCTCCCCAAGACCCAACAACAGCTACATGTTCAAGAGGGAGCCTCCTGAGGGCTGTGAGCGGATCAAGGCCTTTGAGGAAACGCTGTGAGTACCCGCCTCTGCTCAGGCCCCCGCCTCTGCTCAGGCCCCCGCCTCGGCTCAGGCCCCCGCCTCTGAGCTACAACTTGCCAGTCATTCTCACCAGCGCCGCTCATCACGCTGGTTACAGCACTGCTGATGAACGCCTGGCAGGTATGGATGGAGGTTCTCACTCTCTCTCTCTCTCTCTCTCTCTCTCTCGCCATTAGACCCAGATTACCCCGAGACATCCCACAGTTCCTGTGCCCTGACAGGAACAAGGTGAACTTCATCCCGAAGAGCGGCTCCGCCTTCTGCCTGGTCAGCATCCTCAAGCCCCTGCTGCCCACCCAGGAGCTGACCTTCAAGAGCTCGGGCGCCTTGGCCATGCGCAGCCTGTCGCCCTCGCCAGGCTTGCAGCTTGGCCTGGAGCAGGAGCAGAGGGTGTCCCGAGGTACCTGCACCTCCGCCCCGCAGCCCTGCCTCCCCTTCCACCCGGAGGAGCCCGAGAGCTAAAGTCCTGCGTCTCTCCACTTCAGTCCACTTCTAAGTTTCGTTTTCTATTTCGACAGTCCTGTTGAAAACCACCTTCTCTCCCTCTTCCAAAGAAGAAGGGAAAACAGCTTCTGTTATGCGGCCTTATTTTTTTGCTCAAAAAGCAGACAACGGTTATGTGGGGGGGGGGTTCCTGTCTTTAGGGGTGACTGAGGCCATGTCACCGCTGGCGGATAAGCTGACACTTTATTGGTCGTTCTTGGTCGTTATGGCAACCTGAGAGCCAGTAAAAAAGAGAAACAGGAGTGACATTCTGCTGTGGAGGCTTTTGACGCAAATGTGCATATATATATATATATATATATATATATGTGTGTGTGTGTGTGTGTGTATATATATATATATTTCTTTTTTTATTTTTTTCTTGCATTTACAAGTAGCTAAAGAAATAAGCTGGTGTCTTTTTTAGGGTTGATCTTCTAGACCAGGAAGCTTGAGATACAGACAAAATCCAGGTTGATGAAGGTCCTTCCAGTTTATAACCACACCACTCCACCACTCTCGTCCGTGTGCATCGAGTGTGAAGCGTGAGCAGAAATGTCCCCGTCGTGGAGTGGCAGTCAGCAGCAAGCTCAACCCTGGTCTCCATAGCAGACATTCCCCGCTGGGCCAAGGATTCACTGTCCCAGCAACACCAAAGAATCCCAGATTATAATGGCCTTGTTGATCACACTGACATGAGCTGAAAAATCCTGAAAAATGGTGCTTTCACTTTCAGTAGCAGACGACACATCTAAGTTAAACTAGGCAGCATTCACAGGGGGGTGTTTTTGCAGCATTCACAGGGGGGTGTTTTTGTAGCAGAAAGTCATTGTTAAGTGAAAGAACAGAAGTGAAGCTTGACTTAATGAATCAGTTAACAATGTGCACCATCTCATATCTGAAGGTCGTATTTGTTAAAAGATCCACTGACTATGGGTTGTAGCTCTATTCCTTTTCCTTGCGGACGAACTCTGGCAAACGTGCCGGACTTCACACTCACTTATTTCGTGTGTTTTCTATTAAAATGACACCTTTCATGTGATTTAAAATCCTGTTGTGTGAGCCAGCAAAGGTTGTCAAGTCTGTCACTAAAAACAACCCCAGACATGCTTTCAGCTGCAGCATTGTGATGCTGACAAAGGCCAAAGTGGCCAAGCCGCTGAGCAGGCCTGCCCCCACCCCTCATGCCTGCAGCCTTCTCTGTATCTGCCCTGAAATGTTACCTCGTGTTGTGCTAAGGACGCAGGGAAGCAGCGGAGGCCGGCGTTAAATCACTGAATACCCCAGAAATGCTGTTACCCTCTACACAGCAATTTGTCTGTGTTGTGTAAAGACTCTGTGTATATCACATACTAATTGACAAATAATAAAGTGACTTTTTTTCTAAAAACGAGGAAAATGTACCCTTGTGATCATGTGGGCACTGCACTGTCCTCCACAAATGACCTGCAGTGAGCGCAATTTAATTTCCTGTTCAGGGTGCTGTGGGGGCACCTTATTGGGCTGCAGGCGTATAGCTCGGCTTAGCAGGAAATATCCATGGCCGTGGGGGGAGGGGGGAAGCACGCAGTAAATTTCAGAGTTCCTGTCTGGACAGGTAACCACTTTCAGCTGTCAGTAATTGGCCCGTTTTGACCCATTAAAGTCAGCTGGTGTTATTTTCTGCCCAATCTTGGGCTAAACATAGAGCAAAGACAGCAGCATCAGTCAGACCACGCAGATGTATGGGGGGGGGACAAAACCAGAGGGAGAGAGTTCAGGTCCAGAAAGTACAAATCCAGACCAAGATTTTGTTGCAACCACCCGATTGAACATAGAGTCGCAGTCACAGATACTCAGCTGGTTGGTTGAAACAAAATCTTGGTCTGGATTTGTACTTTCTGGACCTGAACTTTCCACCTCTGGACAGAACCTGCAAAACCCAGCAAGGCCGTGGCCTCTGTAGCATGATTTGTGATTTACGACGGGAGACTTGCGCAAGGGGGCAGGAAGGGGCTGCAAGAGTCATCACCTGTGTAACAAATGAGTGACGGGTAGCTGTGAGGGTGGGGAAACGCCCGGGACCCGTACGACGTGACTGTTCGACTTTGCCACTGTGAGTGATGCGCGCCTGCTGGACTCCAGCCCTCCGGGTACCGGGTACCAGCAGTTAGCTGCCACACCAGCAGTCCGGGGGAGCCGAGGGTCCGCTGGCACCATCCCTGTCAGCTCCATACTGTGGTCGCTTTCCATACTTTTATAACAGCGCAGCTTCTCAGGTGACTCGCCGGGAGGCTGCTCTCTCACACACACGTGTAAACACGCGCTCACACACACACACACGTGTAAACACGCACACCTCGGCCTGAAGTAGCACCGCAGAGAGCCCTGTGCTTCTCTGTGGCGGCTGATTGCCTGCGACATTACTGTCATGATGAACACCATGGAGTACAGGAGTTACTTGAATTCTTCTTCAGTGTTTTACGTCTAAGTTCGGTCTCTGGGATCTAGTGTCATCCTAAAAACAGATCATTAACAGCAGCCTGTTTTTGTTTTTGTTCAGTTTTCAACTGCAACTGCTCATGTAGTTCTGGACTCAGGAATGTATAAAAAAACACTTTTTTTTTCCTCTCTTCCAAATGTATGTGTCTATACAGCTTAAGGGGCCGACTTACTCTCTCAGTAGATAGTTACTGTATTGTGTTCACATAGCATCTTGCCCTGGGACTCAAAAATGAAAAAAAAAAACAAAACAGCCTGTTTTTAATGTCCATTTACATGTTGTGGTTTGTTTTGGCCTCCAGCAGGTGGCGCTGGGCAGAGTGAGTAAGAGTCATAGGTGTGAAGCTGGTAGCAGGTAGAGTTACTCTGTACAGATGACTAGTCTCAGTTGTGAAGAAGCGAATAGAGAGACCGCACTTGGGAAAAATGGGATGGGTTGTTGTATTGTTATAGTTTGTGACTACTGCAAGCTTTTTTCCCCCAGCTATTTTGTATTTATCCTTGCTATCGAGTGTAAATAAACCAAGGCTGCCTGTATGATGTAAACATATTAAACATATTAAAAATGAATTTGTTTAAAAGGACCCCATCTCCAGCCACTCATTCAAAGAAAGCCTCCGTTCGATCGCACTTGGGCTGATTAATGGAGTTTTGGTGTAGCTGCTCTCTCTCAGACATTTTCACTGAGCACTTAGGATCCGAAAACCGGCTTCCAGACAGCGAAGGGTGATGAAATGAGCAAGGAAAGGAAATGATTTTTTTTTTATTCCATGAGTAATTACAGCTGTTAGCAAAGAGTAGTTGCAAATAGAACTATTTTTGCTTTTTACAAAGTTTAACAAACAACAATATATTTTAAATTAATAAAAGGCATGTCTGACAAAGCGATTAAAGCATCTGTGATCGACATACATTCCTTTCTGTGTGTGAACAAAGGAAAAAAAAATTCAATAAATATTTCAGCTGCTCACAGTTAATGACTTATTAAAGGTTAACAGGTCTGGCATCATGTTTGCCTGAAGAGGAACATTTATATGAATCCTTTACATCTCAGTAAAAACTAGTGTTTCTATATTTATATACCTTTATTAAACCGTATAGGCATTTCAAACCCTTATAATTTAAGTATTACACCTTTTGAAAAAGTGACTATTTTAGTAAGTTTTAAAGTGACAGCACCAAAACATTGAAGGAATCAGCAGTAAGGAGCACGAGCTGCGCCCCCGGGAGCTTGTGCCTACAGCCTGTTCAAAGAGTGAAACACCTTCCCTCACTCACAGAAGCTATTTATCTGCTGGAGTAGGAAAAATCCCCGAGACATTCGCCTGTCATGTAGACTGTGACCATTTCACAGCTCAGCACATCTGCAAAGATTCTCCCAGGCCATCTGTGCTTCTTAAAGTTACAGCACAAGATACCCAATGGTAATACATTTAATATTAAATATGACAGTAGGTAGACATTACTTTCTCACATTACTTTCTGTAAAATATTGTGCAGTGTAGCACAAAAACTGATCTTTGTCACTTTTTCGCAATGCGTCCACCTGCTGCAATTGCTGCTATTCTGCTATCAGCAGATTAAATCTACCCTGTAAAAAACAGCTACACAAAATATTTCACCCAGATACACTGTTTGTTAAACAGACAGGAAAGCTGAAGGACGTCAGATGGCATCTTCAGCACACGCTCAGCATAATCAGCCTTTCCTGCAAAACTGCCGTCTTTCTGACAAGGAAAAAGACCTGCACTTAAAATGTCACTTTTTTTTTACAGGTATTCTTCCAATACCTTAGTGCATAAAAATGACGGATGCAGGTACACTGTGTCAGGAGGGAAGGCCACCCATTCACAAAGGACAAGGCTCAGATGAGGGATGCACACACCAAACGGTCCTGGAAACTAAAGCTTGGCCTCACAACGGAAAGCTTTGTGTTTTGCAAAAACCAATTCACAGATTATTTAGTATTAAACCTGATTGCTGCATAATCGGCCTGTTCTGGAGGCCAGGTTCTCAGGTTAGAAGGGCACAACAGACAAGGGGGTTAGCTCTCCATAATATCCAAGAAAGCCTGTCTTGGCTGTATTGGTAGGGGATTTGTTTGTGTGTATATGTGTGTGTGTGTGTGTGTGTGTGTGTGTGTGCATGCGAGGGCTGTCCAGACACACACTTTCCCAGCTCTCCGACATTCAGGCATTCATCAGGTCTTCATCTCTGCGGCCAATGGCGTCCGGGTTCGAGAGCGGGTCCAGGTCGGCGAAGAGGTTGAACCAGGCTGACATGTCACGGCCGGAGACCTTGGAGGCTGAGGAGGGCAGAGAGGAGGTGTGTGAGGATTAAAAATAGGTCTTTTATTTTGTAGATATATACTACCCAACTATATTCATGGATTTCCTCAAATTAAAGTAGGTAACTGATTGGTTCCTTTTTTTAAATAAAATTCTTCAGGATTTTGAAGAGCTGATCTTCCAGACTAATGTGATTTTTGTCAGTAGGGTTACATTTCATTGTTTTTATTTCTTGATACACAGTATATGGCACCAGCTTTTATCAGCAGGAATGTGAAAACAGGCACACATATGCCACAAAGAATGCCAAGGCACAGAAAAACTCGCTTTGTTCAAACACTTTGCAGAAACACAGAAGACCGGGCATCAGCTGTCAAACCGGAACAGGACTCACCATTCGCCGTCATCTTGGTGACACTTCCAGAAGGGGAAGCCTGGCTGGCGGTCTGCGGGGGCTGCAAAGGTGGGGCCTGGAACATGGGCGGGGTTGCCCAGCCTAGGGAAATGACATTTCTATTAGAGCTCATTTCACACCCATCAATGGTCAATGAATGCATTGAATATTCATATCGTGAAGACATATTTAACATGTCCACAAACCTAAAATTTAATTCATCCCCACTCTTATTATATTAATTAAAATCAACAAATGGGTGGCATTATTAAGCCCTCAGTGCCTTATATGTGATAAGAATGGACACTGGCAACAGACAGCTTTACTGAGAGATAATTGTATATCTTGACAATTCAGACACAGGACATCGATAATGGAATTGCCTGAAAATGCACATACACAGTCCCAAGGAAGACTTCACACCCCAAGAAGCAGTGAGCCACTCCCACCCCCAGGGGGCAGTGTGGTATATGGACTCACCTGTGGAACTGAGACTCTGATCCAGCAGCTGTGAAGGCAGGAAGCCAGTCGGACTGGAGGGCTGAGAGTGGGAGAGTACTGGAGCACTACTGGGGGTGGGCAGGCTCTGACTGGGTGTCATCTCAAAAGAACCGAAGGCATCTTGCCACTCGCGGCTGAACTCGTCAGCGCCCATGGAACCTGGACTCAGCAGGTCCTTCAAAAAGTTCAGGTCCCCCCGTTCCCGTTCCTCGTCAAGTTCCTGCTGCCGAACATCTGAGAGCAGGTCTCTGGGGCCTGTAGAGAGATCAGGCTGTCTGACACACTGCCAGAGGCACAGGCCCATGCAGGATATGACAGACAGAGGAAAACACAGATAACCACAAGAAAACACTGATGAGTGCAGAAAAACACACAAAGAAAAACAGAGAGAAACAGACAAACCCACAGACAGAGAGATATACTGGCAGAACTCTGACAGACACAGAAGGGCTGGTCATGACCCCAGAAACACAATGGCGAGTGCAGACAGGCACCATGACTGTCGCAGGAACGTGCTGGAAGATTAAACGGGACACTTAAGCGCTACAAAGCCTTTAAAGACTGCAACAGGAAATGAGTTGGAAGGCCAGCCTCCATTGGAGAGCAGAACTGAGCATGTGGAAAATATGACGGGACACCACAAGTGGCAATAAGGGGAGCAGCAGATGGTTAAGAACCTGAACATATGGATCAGGTGGTTGCATGTTTGAGTCCCAGGAAATGCCCTCACTAGGCTAGTAGACAGTATAAAAATTAAGGGAAAGCACCTATTTGGAGATAAAGGTTACTTAAAAATAATAAGCAAAATATCTAGAATTGCAGATGGGTCAGATTCTTTGGAAATAACAGTTAGCTAAGCTAATAGCCAGTTTTGCTACATACACTTTTTGTGGATTAAGGTTTACAGCTGCTTAAATCAACCAAAGAAAAAAGGATGCAAGTGAAAAGACCCCACCCCCAGGTAGTTTAGAGCTGTTGACATGTTTACCACTCTCAGGAAATGCTGTGAGATCAGACTCTGGGGTCTCTGCTGCAGAACCATTGCCACCAGCAGGGGGCAGTGTTGTCACATTAGGGCAGAGGGGCAGGAGAAATTGTCTCAGCAGATGGTGGGGTGTGAGGGACGCTGGGAGCAGGAGGTCGTGTGTACTGACCACACTTTGGAGCTCACACAGGACTGGATCACAGATAACTTGGGTTCACAATCCAAGTACACACAGAAAGGCGTGCAGACATACACACACACAAACACACACACACCAAAACCACATTGGGTTTGCTGGTCCATAAGGAAAAGCCAATATTACACGTCGATTAAAAATGCACCTCATCTAAGCCTTACGTCGAACTTCAAATTAATGCCCTACTTGAACCACTTTCAAGCATTTCCCGGTGTACATATCCTTCCTAAGACCAGTACTGGGGAAGTTACTCACAAAAGAAATCAATAACAGACAGGTGGAAAATGCAGGTCCAGAAAGTACAAATCCAGAACAAGGTTTTGTTTCAACCAACCAGGGCTATCTTTCCAGAAAGATTAGTAACGCTTAGTAGTTATTTCATACTTAAGATCCATGAGCTCGCATTTCCAGAAACTCTTCGTAACCGAGGTAGCTCATTATCTCATTCGTAGATTTACAAGTGCTCCGACTCGTTATTTTCTACGTCGTTTTCATTTGAATTTGCTTGCTGTCCTGTCACAGAGACACAGAGATTGGCCAAAATAGATGACAAAAATACATTGATGATTTTTTTTGGTCAACGTAAAAATGCTCATGATATAATTAGAGGTTAGTATTGCAATATAAAACTGTAATATAGACTATAAATAGCACAAAAGGGTGTCGTTGTTGTAACACCTGTATGCAATTTGAGCACATGTACATAACAGGGTTGTGCAGCATTCAGAATTGAGATTGAGAATGACCTTGAAAATCAAACTCAATTCATAAAACGGGTTGAAAACATGGTGCAGAATAACAAATTCACTTTGAATATAAAGAAACAGGATTAAAACGGAACTGATTTCTCATAGATTCATATGCAAGTGCAGCTTTAACAATACAGCTTAATATTTCGATTTGAATTACCCAGCATGTTAACAAACAGCACACACTACACCCCTCCCCCACGTGATCAGGAATATTTACGCCAGCAAAAAGTACCTGTAAGCCATGCCCCGCCATTTGAGCACCTGCCGGAAAATGAATGTTATATTTGAAGTGTCGCCTATAGAATAATTTAACTGTGTAAGATGGTGAAAGAGCACTTCATAGTCATGAAAGTAACCCCAACCCTAACTATCCATCGGACAACCCACAGAAAGCTGCTGCAGACTGCAGACTCCTCGCAGATGGTAACACACATAAACAGTTAAATATGAAAAATCAATAAATATATGCCCATGGGAAATTACTTAGAGGTCTGACATAAACCAAATGCATATTGTTAGAACAGGCTAAAACAAATCTTACAATCATACAAATATCAAGTTCACTCATTAGTACATATGAGATCACAATATACATTTACCATCTTGAAAGTAAATCGGTTACATACTTATTCATGTTCTGATAGATCAAATGACATTCATGTGTTGCATGATTGCACTGAATTGAAATGAATTAAATTCTTCTTACAGTCATTCCAATTTAACATCTTACAGGGTGTGGCCAAGTCAATTAAAAATACAATTCATAAATTCTGAACAACCCTGGTAGGCTACATAATGAGCTGACCAATCAAACTTGCTATGTGTTCAGTCATATCTTTTGAATTGGAAAGGTGAATCACCGCACATGACCAGCAATTACAGAGTCGAAAGAAGAGGGCGTTTAAGACTGAGGGCGTTTAAGAAGTGCACCGTGCAACTTCTGACAGCTCTTTGCTTCTATGACACTGGGGGATTCCTGCAGACCTCCAGATGTACCTGGCCTCAGTGCGGCTGCACGTCCTGCATTGGTGCATGCATTGATCGCATTTCTGTTGCACCGTGTGCAGGACTACATACAATGCCCAGCAGGAGAGGATACCTTGCATGACAATAAACATGATTTTCATGCCATTTCAGGCATACCTGGCATTGGAGGTGCAGTGGATGGAACCTTCAACCCTGTTCATATATGCAGCCCCTTGAATCCCACTTGCACCTGATTAAAAAGGTTCTAGACCTGAATCTCCATCTGATGTGCAACCATCAAGGACATTTTACGGACACGGTCTCCAAGTGGCCTGGGAGTCCACACCATGCCTATATCTGGTCCAGCTTTGGAGTGTCAGACGGCGAAGGATGCCTTCTGATTCTAGTATTGAATCCCCAAACCGTGGAATACACAAGTGCTTGGGAGCTGTGAGATCCCCCTGCATGTTGCTGTGCTGTTCTTCTTATGTGAAGTATGCTGCACAGCACTGCAGCAATTATTTAATTAAGACACATTTTTGACCACCTCCTCAATAAGTCGTTTTAAGGCTTCTTTTGAAATGTAACTTCCTTTTCCCATTGCAGCTCACCATTTTGCTTTTTTAAAATAAGGATGCAACATCACACTTTGGGCCTATTTTTATATTTTCCACAAATAGGTTGATTTATTGTGGTCTTAATTATGGTTCCTTTGGAATGTTTTCATTGTTTTTCTAAGGAATGTGTATTTTACATTTGCATATGTCTGGTGTGACAATCATATAACATATTTCACCATTGAAATGCATGGAATCGACGTTCCTGTTATCGAAAGTCTGCTTTTCTCACGTGAAGGCTGGGGAGGAGCCGACAAAGTTCTACTTAAAGCTCATTTAGTAATTGCAAATGTAATAACAAAAGGTTTCTGGAAACACAGGTTGACCTCACTCGTTCTTATGTGTTTCGTTATTCATCAAGATCGATCGCTTTCTAGAAAGCCACTCTTGATGAGTACTGTGACTGACTTTTTATGCTCAACTAGTTGGTTGAAACAAAACCTTGGTCTGGCTTCGTACTATCTGGACCTGAACTTTCCACCTCCATCTTTAATGGATTACTTTTGTAAGCAACTTCCCCAACACTGCCTAAGACCTATATTCTAGAAACCTCTACACGGAAGCTTCATGGAATCTGCCCTTTCCTAAATCTACATTTTAACATACCAGTGTTTTAGTTTGCTTTTCTTTTCTGCACGTTTAGCTGAGCTGCTGACCTTTATGTTGACATGATGCGAATGAAGCATAGATCTAGCCAGAATCCTGGATACCACTTTCAGCTAGCCGTGCATAAATAGTACACGTAAAACCATTAAAATAGTAAACTGTGCGAAAATGGTGTCGTCCCTGCTTCATCACGCACCGGAGTCGAGGCTCACGCACTGGGGGCCGTCGCTGTCCTGGGTCTGTCCATCAGTGCTCAGGGCAGAGACTGCAAGGCAGACCACACTCATGTGAGCTGAGCCCCATCAGGCCCCATTACTTTCCAGCAAAATAATAATTAGATCAGCCTGGGATTGTTTTCCCACCATCCTGAAACAGGAAACCACATCGTAAGCCCTCCTATGTCCAAGTGCCAATACACACAGACATGCCGGTCTCAGAGACAAGATTGTTTATCTTCATTGATACTTTTCTGCTTAATACAGAACAATTCAGTCATTTGTTGACTACATGGAGCAGACAGGAAAGGCAGTTTCTTTGCAAAGAATCTAATCCGTGAGAGATTAGGTATGCAATGATAATGCACCAAGTCCAACACCCGGGTCTGGACATCGCAGCTTTCATAGAAGGCCTATCAAGTCTGTCCACACTCAAATTATAGCAAGTGGACCACAATGCAGGGCGCAGAGTATCAAACCCCTAACAGCCGTCGAACGACACTGACAGTGGAAAAGATGATATGGACCAGGGCACTACAGACTACAGGCCACAGAAGGTTCACCTCCACTCCACAAAGCCAGCCAGCAACCTTCATGTCACTTATACAACCTGACGGACTATTCCCACGCTTGTTCGTTTTTCCAGTACGTACCAGTCTCAGAGGTAGAGTCTTCTGCCTTCTCTTCCTCCAAGGATATCAATCTAGGAAAAAAGTCAATAAGAGTCAGGAAATACGTAAGAGGAGCCCGCAGCATTCACCCAGTGTATGCGAGAGAGACCCCAAACGACACGATTCGCAAATAAAGGATCCGCAGAGCAACTTCCCATACAAAGTGGCAGCACTGCACTTTAGAACTGTCACCTGAATTACCACCTCTAACCTGCCCTTGGTGTGTGATGGTGAAGAGGTGCCCTCAAGTAGACTGGCACTATGTCCTGTGTTTCCTGGGATAAGCTCCAAGCTATCCACAAGCCCGGGTGTTTACGCAATCTGCAGACTGAATCGAATAAACCTTGAAAAGGGAATGTGCATGTAGAGAGTGTGGAAAAGCATGTTTAATTCGCTCTGAGGAACGTGCCAGAAACAGAGCCACATGCTGAGTGTTTAGGAAAGAGAGCATGTGAGAGCACTAAAGCCAGGATGTGTGCACACCAGACAGGATGTACACCACTCACGCGTCCAAGTGCGTCTGGATCTCACTCTCTTTCCTGGTCTCCACCATCTGTCCTTCTGTGAGCTCCTCAAGGGGGTCCTTTAGATCCTGACAAGAGATGAAGACCCAAGCAGACCTCAACAATGCAAGCCAAGGGAAATGGGGACAAATGACACACATTACTAAAGTAACTCAACCATATAAACAGGTTCATGCAGAAGGATGTGAAACAGAGCTCCCCCTGTTGGCACCTTAAGAGTGGCAAACTGGTATTGCACATGTCCCTGGAAGGCATCCTGAATGCAGATCATCATCTGAGCTGTCTTCTCCCAGAAATGCAGCAGAGTGGTCTGGGAACAGCAACAAAATAACAGCGACTTGATAATGAAATAAGATACTAACAAAAATATGCTTGAGTGAGGCTCACTAGTGCAGGACAACACAGTCCATTCTGAAGCAAACCTGGTAAGTGGCCAGTGAGTGAGACAACATATTGCAGCGACTGGCTCCTAGCATGTCCACCTTCTGGCACACGTCGTTCTTGAGCTTGTCAAATTGGACCTTGGTGCTCCTCACCTGTGCTTGCACCTGAAGAGGCAGAGGGAGAGAGCTACGGCATGGAAGCTGGTCCCACGGCCTCATGGTTACACCTTATTTTAACCCCTAACGGTATTTCAGAAAGAGCTTCAGAAATATCACTACTGCTGTACTGCTGCTCCGGCAGTACAGCATGTTTCAAAGAAGGCTTGGGATCACCTCCAGTGAAAAGCCATAACTGCTCTTGGACTCAACAGAAATCAGGCCCTGCGGTTATGGCCACTGCCACTAGGCAGGAAGCCAGTTAGTCAGTTAACCAGTCTGCGCTCATGACACTTCTGGCCCCTCACTTTGCGAAACTTTTCCAGCTGCTTGTACGTGTCGGGGTCCAGCTCCTGGGACACATCCTTCATCCACAGCAGGGCGCCCCGGTACTCCGTGCGTGCCTTCTCCATGCGGCCCACTGTCTCTAGGCTGTCTGTGATGGCGCGCCTCCGGAAAGTCTCCACTTCCTGCTCCATCCGGCGCAGGGGCGGGTAGAGCGCCAACCTGGGGAGAGGGGGGATGGGTGTTGAGTTGAACTGGTTCCAAAGAGAGAGGCAAATACATGCATGACACACCAATCGCAGAGGAAAGGCATGATTCACATGCAGGCTAAAACTAGCATAATTCTCTAGTCCAATGTTTCCCAATTCAGTCCTTGGGAATCCACAGACAGTCCACATTTTTTGCTCCCTCCAGGCTCCCTGCCAGACAGTCCATGTTTTTGCTCCCACTGGGCTCCCTACCAGACAGTCCACATTTTTGCTCCCTCCCAGCTCCCGGTACTGTCTGTGGGTCCCTGAGGACCAGATTGGGAAACACTACTCAAGTCCCATGTGTTTATTGGGTCCCACAGAACTCATACTCTCACCAACATGTGGCTACGCCATCCCCATACATATGCTGAACACAGTCGATGGTAAGACTGAGGGGAGCTACCTCATTTTGGCCGAGGCACACAAGGCCTTGCTGGTGGCGTCCATCATGCTGCCTGCCTTGGTCTTGTCATGTTCAGCCTGGAAGCGCAGGAAAAGTCCCAGATGATTCTCCTCCTGGGAAAGGGCTTAAAGAAGGGAAAGGAAAAACAAGACAAGAACAATTCTGCTAAGAACCTCCATTATCTAGGACAATGTTTCCCCACCCCGTCCCCGGGGACCCACAGTCGGTCTATGTTTTTGCTCCCCCCCAGCTCCCTGCCAGAAAGTCCACATTTTTGCTCCCTCCCAGCGTCCTGCCAGAAAGTCCACATTTTTGCTCCCTCCCAGCGTCCTGCCAGATAGTCCACATTTTTGCTCCCTCCCAGATAGTCCACATTTTTGCTCCCTCCAAAGATGTGGACTGTCTGTGAGTCCCTGAGGATTTGACTGTGAAACACTGATCTAGGATGCTACTGCACATTTCACATGCACCTTTCCCAGGGACCCCGTTACGGTGCCCCTATCTCTGCCTGATATGCAGCACTCACTTGTGATTCGCTGCTGGTATTTTTCGATCACCTTCAGCAGCTCTGTGCACGTTGTCTGCACTGAACGGAAGAACTGCATGGGAAAGAGAGGCCACTGTCAACCTGTTCTTCAGAGTAGCTGCACAATGATGACGACAACACAAAAACCCTCTTCTCTCCTTCCCTTAAGGCAAAGGTTTCATATAATAACCCTCCCAGTCTGCCACAATCTAAACACAATTTCCACACAATAAAAGGAAGAGGTCCATCATGTAGCCATGGTAACCAGATAATTCAATCCATCACACTTACGAAGAAGCACAGCCAAAGAATAAACCCACATCATAAGTAATGTTGTGCTGAATAATCTATTTTTATCTGCTGGGAGAAAAAATAAATAAATACATTTTTCTGGACTGCATGAGTCATTTCACCATGAAGACTGTAAGAGACACCAATCTACTAAAACTCTTACCAAAGTAAATATTATCAAAAGACCTTTAAAATGATCAGAATATAACATTCTCTGCACAAATTTATTAGGTCATTTTTCCTAGGAATATGCAGGTAATCAGTAACCTATAAGCTGCATTTCTACAATTGAGCTGCATTTCTACAACAGCGCTGCAGTTTTGCATAAGCTGCATTTTTTCAATCACAGCAGTGATTTTCCTACACTCACTCATCATACTTCTCCCATTACACAAACATAAATTTATGCAACTGCAGCTGGTTTAACAGTGCGTAAGATAACAATGAAATGATAAGTATTACAACAGCACCGCATAGCCCCCAGATGTATTTGCCGATGTCATTCTCAGGCAGACACAGGGCGGCTATAGCGCAGTCGGCTCAGAGGTGTGGTCAGGAACACCTCCCTGCCACGGCAGCACCTCCTGCTGGTAACACTTTAACCAGCATGACATCACACCAGTGCCCCCAACCTACAGTGCCATTGGACAGCAATGCAGATGATAAACCAGTGAGCCAGACGTGTGCATGTGCTGCGTGGAAAAAAAGAGGCAGGGCTATTCTGCCCTTGTGTAACCCTGGAGGAGGGGCTTCATACATCAGCCTAACTCTGGGCTGCAGTCACATGAGCTCTAGAGTAATAACAATACGCTCTTTCTAACTCGAACAGTATCTGCCTCAGAGAAGCAGGCAGGCTCAATTTCTGCAGGATTCCTTACTCAGAACCTATTAATTACACCCATGCAATACAATTCTCACAGAACAAAACATACTGAGACCCTATGTCAAAGGGCTTTTCAGAAGAAGCACTAAATGCATGTTAGATGCAAAAAATCCTTAATATGCCATAAGTGGGGAGTACCCTTTAATATCCATTCCCCTTTTTTCATTTTTTATTTCATTATTCTTATTCTTAAGATAATCTACAATTTTCTTCCTCCAATTTGTTCTGAATAATTGTCATAAGGTATTTACCATGATCGTAATTACTATGTACAGTCTGTGTTACCACAGTAAATATAATTTTTTAAATATACAAATAAGTAACATTCACACAAACACTGGACGCTCAACAGGAAACTGACATTAAAATTCACAGTGGTGAATACACCTGAAGATAATCTAGGGTTTATGCAATTTGCAGTTAAGAATTTTAAAGTATAAAAGTACCGACCATCTTTAACAAAAACTAAAACTGTAAACATAAATCTTGCTTCTGAAACTAACAGAAATCAAATAGAAACAATGACAGATACATTCCATTTACATTTTTAATACAATTCAGCTAAAGTAATGATTTGTTTTTCGTTAATTATCATTAATAATACCTGGAACATGGTTTGCCAATTTTGAGGACATTAGTATATGATGAAATGAAATATGAAAGTAAATAACTATCATCGTTGACACACCACAGCACACAGTGCACAACAACAAAATATGTCCTCTGCATTTAACCCATATGTGACACTTTTCCACTTTTTCTGCCCTGATATCGATACCGATACCTGGGCTTTGGGTATCGCCTGATAGAGTACCAGTATCAAAGTCATAGGCGTTTTCCTTACTGTGTGGAAGAGACTGGTCATTCTTTTGTGTGTAAGGCTTAACTTGAAACTTAAAAGCTTTGCTACCTTTGTACAACTAAATGTAACACATGCATATATGTGTGTATGTTTGTGCATGTGTTACTTGTATGTATACATGTAATATGTATAACGGGGTTCTCATATATTACATATAATGACAATTATGTAAAGTTATACATACATTTTCATTTTGAAACCCGAGTTTTCAACTCAATCATTAATAGCAGGATTCTCAGTTCTCAGCCGTGGACCTACGAAATAGCCTGAGATGCACCCCCCCATAAATGTGACTAAACGTCGCGACAAGACAGACCACAAGCACTGTGGCTGTTTTTTTTTTTTGAGCGAGGAAACAAAATACCCAAGTGTACTTATATTGGTAATTGAACCTGTAGCGTTAGTTATATCTAACATTAAATACCTTCTTTAATTTAATGTTAGATATAAATAACGCTCGTTTCGTTCACTCGCGTCTCCAGAATTTGCGCTAAAGTTTATTTTTGAGGTCTTTCTCTGCTATCATTGGCAAACTCCGTGTATTTGGCACTTTGACTTGTCTTTAGATGATCACATTTCTTGTGTTATATAACGCGCTGTCCTTTTCTCTTCTTTCAGCAGAATAGAGCTTTCGGTCTGCTTCACTTCTGTCGTCGTCCCTTATCCTGAAATCCGTCCAAATTGTCGACATCCCCGCGTTTACTCGCCAGATCGCCAATGCCGGTATTCTCTCCTTTTATCCTTCCTATACGTTTCCGGTTGACAAATCCGGGCTAGATGCCAAGATATGATTGGGTAGCACAAAAATGCAGCGGGTTTTAGTTTTAGCGTAATGTTGCAATCAAGTGGTGTCGGTTCTTGGTATCGGGCATTTTTTATGAGTATGAGCATGTGAGGGTAATATTGGCCCGATACCGGTATCGGTGCATCGCTAATCGTGACAGCAGTGAGCGGCTAATTCAACGCCTCCTGGGGAGCAGTGCTTGGGGGCGGTACCTTGCTCTGGGTACCTCAGTGGTACCTTGTTGGTCGGTGATTCAGCAATCTTTCGATTACAAATGCGCTTCCTAATCACTAGACCTCCACTGCTATATAATAGCACGCAATGCAGCGCATGTGCGGAGAATGCTGATACGCACTGTATACTCGTGCAGGGTCCTCTAGAGATCAGACCCATTCAACATGCAGCCCGTCCCTAGAAATTACTAAAACTTAAGCTGAAATAAAAAAGACAGAAATATATCTTACAAGAACTAACAAAAACACACTTCAAACTAACTAAAACTGAACAGTATTTAAAATGAAACTTGAAAATAAAAATGAAAAAAATCAAAAAGATAACACTGGTGAAGACCAGTGCAGTTTAGAAGAAGCAGAAGTCAGGCTCCTGAGGGACAGCAGCCCACTGGGAACCACAGCAGAGGCTGAGGATGCCCACGAGTTGAGGGGGATAACCAGCCTGAGATGCAGCGGTTTTCAACTCAGGATGACATAGCTAACTCCTTCACGCAACCTTCACTTTACAGCAGACATGCGTCTTTGTACAGACCCATCCTTTATTATGAACCCCCTTACATGAGATGTGTTTTGGACCAGCAAAACCTGAGCTGGTTTACCTCGTGTGCCTGCTAGCAAGCGTAAAACGGATTTGGTTAAATCAGGAAATCGTTTAGAGATCCCACATAATTTAAGTACAAACTCCTCCATCTCTAAAAAAAACTGACACGAGGGTTAAATGAGACAAGGCTTTTCAAGGGCAATGCGACAGTAACTTAAAACGCCTTTGTAAGCTGACACAGCCAGTCTAGCACAAAGCAGTTCTATACAGCAAATGGAAAGGCAGCCACACGATCAGCTGGATAAAGCAGGACCTGACTCCCGAACACAGACATAGACATGCCACGCACCTCCAGCTTGGAGTCTAGATCGGCGTCGGACGCCACCACGTGCTCGTCCTCCTTCTTGCCGGTGGCTTTGATCAGGACCTGCTTGGTCTTCCAGAACTTCTTCTGCATGCGCGCCATCACGGAGTGGTCTTCAGCCAGGAGCTCCCGGCCGGCCACGAGGTCACTGGGGAACCTGGCAGCAGACGACCATCAGAAACGGTGTTAACTGACATGAAGCTGAAAAACGGCAATGGCAACAGACTCAACGACTAAACATGAACTCCTACCCGTGACTGCTGTCCATTTTCTATGTAAACTTGTTTCAGGTCTGTAAGGAGAACAAAATACAACCCTAACTCCCAATTTCAGTCATTAATAAGCAAGGCATTTAATAGAGATGATATTTAAGAATAATTATAATAAATTCCTATAAAAAATCACGTTATTCGTTACCGCATTTTTCTATTTGCCGTTATATAACATATGCAATTATTATTAAAGTAAAAAAAAAAGTGTTCCCCATAAAACTACCAGTTTAAGTCGATAACGGAGACACTGCGCTCCTGACCAGAACAGAAAGCTCCTAATAAAGAAAGATTATCAAATGATTATTTAATGTTACCACTAATTTACAGGGTACACCGCGTCACAAGAGATGCACATTTTAAAAAGAACGCCGCATGCCCGAGAGACACACAGCTCACACTGACAGCTACGTATTGCTGACGATCCGACTAAAAAAAACAGTTTTTTGGCACCTTTCCGGGGATAAAAGTCCTACCCTTTTAACAGCTGTTTAAAATGGATGTCTTCGTCCGAAGTGACCATATGCGTCCGCCGTTAAGGTTTAATGAAGGAGAGACCGTTGTACGAAATCACCCTACACTCGCCTGATACAAAAAGAAGAAAATCGTGAGTTGGGCAAAGAAAAATAATGGTAAAATTGAGCTTTTTCAAATAAGTAAACTAGAGCAGTAATTTGTCCGACGTGTCATCTGTGCGCTGCTAAGCAGGCTAGTGATGACAATGGCTATTGAAATGGGACAGTGTTAGCTAGATAGCGGGAGGAACTGCGCTGTTTGGGGCTTACGTCACCTCCAAACGGCGTCAGTTTATCTTGATTTAAAATGATCTAACGCAAGAACCGACACATTTTAACTGCGTTAGATATAAAATCATTTATCTGAATGGCGAGGCATTACCTTGTTGTTAAAGCCGCAGGTTACTGTCAGCCAGCTCCCATTCAGTGAGTTGAGCATTGAAGAGCCAGGATGTACAAGGTCACCGTTCATCCGCACCGCTACGTGGAGCTATAGCATCCGAAGGAGGCGGCAGGCCGAGGAAGATGTTTTACACGCAAGTGTTACTTCGTGTCTTCTTATACGATGCATTGCTTAGTTTCACTGTATTACTGCTCATCTGAAAAAGGGTTGCACGGAATTTGTAAAGCAATAGAAAGAATAATGCATAATGTACACGGTGGCCTCCTATATATGCAATATGTGTGTTGGGGGGGTATGTATATACTACATTGTGGGGACCAGAACGTGATAATAACCTGTTATTTTTATTTTGACATTGTGGGGACCAATTTCTTAATGAAAATCAATTTTATACAAGTCTGTGAATGCAATCAAAAACACTAAAACTGTGAAAAGTCTTTTATTTGGTTTGGTAACTTACAGTTAAGTTTATGGTTGGGTCAGGGTTAGAGTTGCCATTGTTGGGATTAGGGTTTTCCCCACAGAAATGAATAGATGGTCCCTGATGTAAAAGCAGATACAGTGGGGTGCGTAAGTTTGGGCAACCTTGTCAATGTTCATGATTTTCCTGTATAAATCGCAGGTTGTTACGATAAAAATTCTCAATTAAATATATCATATAGGAGGGGCAGCATGGTGGTGCAGTGGTTAGCACTGTTGCCTTACACCTCTGGGACCTGTGTTTGAGTCTCTGCCTGGGTTTAATGTGTGTGGAGTTTGCATGTTCTCCCTGTGTCATCGAGGGGTTTCCTCCGGGCACTCTGGTTTACCCCCACAGTCCAAAGACATGCTGAGGCTAATTGGAGTTGCTAAATTGCCCGTAGGTGTGCCTGTGAGTGAATGGTGTTCTTCTCTGAAGAGTAGTAAGATGGGGGTCTCAAAACAACTCTCAAATGACTTGAAAACAAAGATTGTTCACCATCATGGTTTAGGGGAAGGATACAGAAAGCTGTCTCAGAGGTTTCAGCTGTCTCCTTCCACAGTTAGGAACATATTGAGGAAATGGAAGACCACAGGCACAGTTCAAGTTATGGCTCGAAGTGGCAGACCAAGAAAAATCTCAGATAAACAGGAGCGACGACTGGTGAGAACAGTCAGAGTCAACCCACAGACCAGCACCAAAGACATACAACATCATCTTGCTGCAGACGGAGTCACTGTGCACCGTTCAACTATTCGGCGCACTTTACACAAGGAGATTCTGTATGCGAGAGTGAGGCAGAGGAAGCCTTTTCTCTGCCCACAGCACAAACAGAGCCCATTGAGCTATGTTAAAGCACATTTGGACAAGCCAGCTTCATTTTGGAATAAAGTGCTGTGGACTGATGAAACTAAAATTGAGTTACTTAGGCATAACAAGGGGTGTTATGCATGGAGGAAAAAGAACACAGCATTCCAAGAAAAACACCTGCTATCTACAGTAAAATATGGTGGTGGTTCCTTCATGCTGTGCGGCTGTGTGGCCAGTGCAGGGACTGGGAATCTTGTCAAAGTTGAGGGACGGATGGATTCCACTCAATATCAGCAGATTCTGGAGACCAATGTCCAGGATTCAGTGACAAAGCTGAAACTGCGCCGGGGCTGGATCTTTCAACAA
Source organism: Stomatorhinus walkeri (assembly GCA_026784285.1). Taxonomy (NCBI): domain Eukaryota; kingdom Metazoa; phylum Chordata; class Actinopteri; order Osteoglossiformes; family Mormyridae; genus Stomatorhinus; species Stomatorhinus walkeri. The sequence continues at coordinate 34,603,918 of JAODUD010000001.1, read as the reverse complement.
AACAACGACCCTAAACACTGCTCAAAATCTACTAAAGCATTCATGCAGAGGAATAAGTACAACGTTCTGGAATGGCCATCTCAGTCCCCAGACTTGAATATCATTTTAAATCTGTGGTGTGAGTTAAAGAGAGCTGTCCATGCTCGGAAGCCATCAAACCTGAATGAACTAGAGATGTTTTGTAAAGAGAAATGGTCCAAAATACCTTCAACCAGAATCCAGACTCTCATTGGAAGCTATAGGAAGCATTTAGAGGCTGTCATTTCTGCAAAAGGAGGATCTACTAAATATTTTCATTTCTTTTTTGTGGTGCGCAAACTTATGCACCTGCCTAATTTTGTTTGAACAATTATTGCACACTTTCTGTAAATCCTATAAACATTGTTTCACTTCTCAAATATCACTGTGTGTGTCTCCTATATGATATATTTAATTGAAATTTTTTATCATAACAACCAACGATTTATACAGGAAAATCATGAACATTGACAAGGTTTCCCAAACTTACGCACCCCACTATACAAAGGTGAGTCACATTAACTTAGTAATGTATACACATCATATATGTATTTTCAAAGGAGTCTGAGGAAAAAAAGAATTTGAAACATGCCAAATAGTCTGTGCTGAAATTGCAGGTGCATGCACATTTATTAACGCGTCAGTGATAAACACATGGGTGATGTGGTGGTTACCATTGATGCTTCATACCTCTTGGACCTGGGTTTGAGTCTGCCTGGATCACATGTGTGTGGAGTTTGCATCTTCTCCCCATGTCGTCATGATCTTTCCTCTGGGTACTCCAGTTTCCCCCCACAGCTGAAAAAACATGCTGAGATTAAGTAGAGTTACCAAAATGCCCATAGGTGTGAGTGTGCCCTTTGATGGGTTCGCTCCCCATCCTGGGTTGTTCACTGCCTTGTGCCCTTTGATGGCTTGGCTCCCCATCCTGGGTTGTTCCCCACCGCAGAGGTACAGCACATCACCCCAGGGCTAAACCAGCACATCTGGGATTCAGTCTGAATAATACGTCGTGCCCTATTAACAATTTAGAGGCTGTCTTTGGACTGTGGCCAGAGACATGATATGGGTCGAACACAAAGATTCTACGCATGCAGAGCAGAGATGTTAGGAAAATCAACCGCCATGCTGTGCCTGCCAAATCCCCATATCTAAATACAATTTATGGGAAGTTCTGCAGAATACAACATCTCCTTCATCCCTCAGCGAACTGAAGATGGAGGATGATCTGAAGGCGAAGGGCGACTGTACTTCTTAAACGGATCCAAAAACCCTTTACGTCCTGATATATGGATAGACGACTGAGTTCCTTCTTTTAAATGCACGAACTATAAGATTTTCATCAATAATTTCAGTTCGAACATTTATTATACGTGTATTCTTTTATACCAAAAATGTTACTTGCACGCTTAAATATAGAAGACGTGACTTCTGCATCAGAAGATTCTTTTCAATCAAGTTAAACTATGCGCGTCAATAACTATTAAAGGGAAAACATATAAAGGTCCGATTTCTAATTAAACAAAACTTTTACGTATTTTCTAAATAGCAACATGTGGCAGAATGCTACATCATTGTGTGCATGTGTGCACTGAGAAGTACTGAAACTAATTAAGGCTTTCGTTCGCTGTTACAGACAAAGCGTCACCGTCACTTAAAGCCATGTCCCTTTAAGCAGGAACGACGGTGGCCTCGGAGTATCAAAATACTTCGGTGGCCTCCGGTAACAGACAGGGCTACGCTTCGCGCTCACTATGGTGGGAAAGAGCAGCGGGGAGAGGAGTCTGGGCGAAGTCGAGGTTGAGTAGACTCGTTTTGAATTTTCAGTCCTTCCTCTGTTTATTTCCACTCCCGCACTACACCCAGGGAGCAGTTTAAAGAGACAGGGTCAGAAAGACAAATTTGTTGAAAGCATCTATTTTCTAACTCGGTCTTTATTCTTTGTCATTCAGCATTGCCCCTTAAGTTATAGTAAAATCCAACATGGCGTTCTCACGAATGTGTGTTTTGTTTAAAGAGGTTTTTCTGTGTCTCGATTTGATAATATAAAGCAAATTAGCTCATGATCGCTAGCTTGCTTAAATCGTCATTAGGTGAAGGACGAGAAATGCACCCCAATTTCCTCCCTTTTAATTCTAACTCGCCCTTTTATATGCGTTACAGATAGTCACATTAATATTTAAAACCCGCATATCTGGCTAAAATACAATATTTATATGATCGTCAGTGTCCTTTGATTACCTATATTCGTATACTGAATTAAATGCGAAATTATCTGTGACATAGATTTCGATCATGTCGGTTTTAATGTACTCTATGGTAACTGACGATAGCATTAGAATTAAGTGGAATATTAAGAACACCACTTTTATGTAATTTTAAAATAATTTCTGAAAGACAACGAATTTAGTGACTAATACTAGTCAAGGAGATTGAGTTTATACTTTTGTGAATTTGCTTTCCATGGTGGTGTTTATAAATGTTCTGCTTGTTAATATAGCAGTGAGCACCGTGGTGATGTGGAATCCTCACGTTTCCTTCCCTTTTGCACCTAGGTTTATTAATGCTCTTGCGTAGTGGCCGCTGCTCGTGTGGACTGGCTGCATCGAGGCTGTCGGTTAGGTGCAGGACATGGAGGAGGAGCGACTGATGGGAGCCCGGGATCCCCCAGACACGGAGACCGGCTCAGTGACGGCTGGCCGGCACAACACTGCACAGGTACCGCACCGGCCACACGATAGGTTCAGCTTCATAATCGGTGAATGATGTAGCCTGTGAGCCGCAGCTGTGAACCACTGTAATCTAAATATCATTCATAGTAATATTTGAAAACTGTGACATTTCTGGGGTGTGCGCCAGGCTACCCCGTATCAACATAAATTATACGCAGACGTGTAAATTATCATTAAGGTGCTGACTTTATTTTGCACGATAGGTGGCTGGTGAGATTTCTGCTCAGACCAGTCTTGGTTCCCAAAAGCTTCCTGTCACCTTGCTGGTTTCCGAGAGTCTCCCACCTGAACAGAAACTTCTCAAGCGTGGAGATCCGAGAACCCAGTCGGAGCAGTTTATAGTCTTTGATCAGAATGGGCAGCCTCTGCAGTACGAACACATGGTGAGATTTCAGAAGCGCAACATTGAAATTCAGTATGAAAAAATAGTTGCACTATGCTCACGACTATGAAGAAGAAACTTTTCATTGAGTGAGGATTATTATGAACTGTATGGACAAATATATTGGGACACATGGCTGAATTCTGGTATTTCATTCAGACCCATTGCCACAGGTGTATAAAATCAAACAGCTGTAAGTGGAATTAAAACAATGCACCTCTCTGAAGTATGTAAGCCTTAAAATTTGGACCAAGCAACAGCACACCCATAATGAGACTGTCCTGGTTCTTCAGATACCCAACAACAATGAAGAAGATTAAAACACCATTATTACTACAACTCCTGATAATTGATACTTTTCATTCCAAGGGTAGCCTTGTATTATATTATAATAAATAGTTAAGATAAAATTCAAATAGATATTATATAAAACTTTTCAGTGTTCCCTTGGGAAACATACAAATATTAAATGTAAGGTAGGTCAACTGTAAGTGGCATTATTGCAAAGTGTAAGAGTTTAGGAACAGCACAAACACAGAGATAGAGCATGTAAAGTAACAGAGCGAGGTCACCGAGTGCTGAGACACTTAGTGTGTAAAAATTGCCTGTGCTCTATTGACTCTAACTGCAAACTTCCTCTAGCATTAACTTCAGTACAAAAACTGTGCAATGGGAGCTTCATGGAATGGGCTTCCATGGCTGAGCAGCTGCATGCAGGCCTCACTTCACCAAGACCAATGCGAAGTGTTGGCTGAAGTAGTGTAGAGCACACCGCCACTGGATTCTGGAGCAGTAGAAACGTGTTCTTTGGAGCAACGAATCGCTTCTCTGTGTGGCAGTCTGATGGCGGAGTCTGGGTTTGGTAGATGCCAGGAGAACGTTACCTGCCTGACTACGTTGTGCCAACTGTAAAGTTTGGTGGAGGAGGGATAATGGTATGGGGTTGGTCTAGGCCCCTTAGCTCCAGTGATATGCTTCAACATGTAAAGATGTTTTGGACAATTCTATGCTTCCAACTTTATGAGAATAGGTCCACAAAGACATGGTTGGGTGAGTTTGCTGTGAAAGAACTTGACTGGCCGCACAGAGCCCTGACCTCAACCCCATCAAACACCTTTGGGATGAGCTAGAATGGAGATTGCAAGCCAGGCCTTCATGACCAACATCAGTACTTGACATCACAAATTCTGTACTGTATGAATGCGTAAAAATTCCCACAGACACCAGAATTTGGTCGAAATCCTTCCCAGAAGAGTAGCAACTGTTATAGCTGCAAAGGGAGGGACCAACTTTATATTGATGTCTATGGATTTAGAATGGGATGTTGAAAAGTTCCTGTAAGTGTAATGGCCAGGTGTCCCGGTACTTTTGTCCATGAAGTTTCCATCTTGGTCATTAAAGACTAATGGATTTCTGATATGTAGTGGTATAATGGTATAGAGACACACTTGTTTTAAAGGCAGACATCTCTGACTGCCGCTGCCTTTTGCTTACCCGTGTCTCCATCGATGCAGGTGATCTTAACAGGGCAGCCAGAGAGTGGGCTGTACGTCATACCTTCCAGCCAGCTGGAGCAGGCACCGGTGCTGCTTCCCCAAGGACAGCCCATGGATGTTGCCGAGGCGACGGGTACCACCCTCTTCATCTTGTCTTTCGTGCCGTTTTTGCTCGTGTGATGGAGACTTGGGTTTCCCTATCATTTGTCACATATCAGGGCCCTGTAATGAGAGGCTGATTCAGGAACAGATACAGACAACTGCTGTGACGACCGTCACCGAGGGTGTCTGCGGTGTCACCGTGACATCATCTCCCGTCACCCCCAGCAAGACTGAATCAAGGTGTGCCTATAATTCATTCTGTTTTCCAAAATCACTAGCATATTATACAGTGTTTATGCTCGTAAAATTGGCCAAACTTCAAAGCAGTAAATGCATGAGTGAATTTTAACCAAATTAAATGCAGTCAGTGGCCCGTTTGTTAGGTACACTAATGCAAATAGCAAATCTTGTGGCTACAACTGAATACAGGCAGCCGACAGACAGCCGACAGACGGTCACGAAGTTCACTTACTATTCCAGCTTTGATCACCTGATTCTTGGTGCCAGGCTTGATGGTCCCACATCTCAGAAACCACCATCCTAAATGGGATCCGTTCAGGATCTCTGTAGAGTACGGTGTACAGAGAAGGGTGTGACTGTCATGTCTCACGGTGGTGAGAAAGGTCAGAGGAGTATGGGCAGATTCATTAAAGCTAAGAGGAAGGATTGCAGCCACCAGTGGTGTACAGAGTGGTGGAGGCTCAGTCCATCATTAGCTAGGTGTACCTAATAAAGTGGCCACTGGGTGTATATTGTGCTGGGAATGGCCCGCTGGCATGGTGCATGTCTCACGCCCTCTGTGTTTTTCCGTCTCACCTAGCTCTCCTGACTGCTTCCAGACCCCAGTACGGCCCCTGCCTCCCAGTGCCCCAAGCTGGGCTCATAGACTTTGCGGCTGTGAGGTTAGCACATGCGAGCACCGCTTACAGACACAGCCAGGGAATTGCACACCTGTTTTAGACGTACACAGTGTTGTATGTCTGCACTCGCTAGCGCGTGTAACGAACGGGAGGTACGTGTGCTCAGCCCCCGCTGTGTTGGTACTTCCTTGAGCAGAAGATCGGGGAGGCCTACCGCGGATTCTGCAGCACCGAGGCGGAGCTGGAGACTGTGCTGATGCTGCACAAACAGCAAACCCACAGTGTGTTTGGCACTCGCCAGTCCCCATCCCCTGCCAAACCTGCCACACGTCTTATGTGGAAGTCCCAGTACGTGCCCTATGACGGAATCCCCTTCGTCAACGCAGGTGAGCCGCTGGCAGCCATGATGGGTATCGCCTGCTATTAGGGCCATATTGACATGGTCGTGAGTCCCCAGTAACTGGGGCTGTTGTCACCTTTGTGACTCGGTGCCAGGTTGTGAGTGAACAGTCCCAGTACTTGGAAGAACAGTCACGGCTGGAGACTCACATCCCTGGGTCCTGCTCAGTGATGTATGACTGCTTTTCGCGGTGCCGGGATGGGTCTGCCTGTGTCCCATCTGTGTGACCTTCCAGGCAGCAGGGCTATCGTCATGGAGTGCCAGTTTGGCCCTCGGAGGAAGGGGTGCCAGCACAAGAAGGTGGCTGAGCCAGAGGATGGGCAGAATTATCAGTACAAGGCTACATGTCCTGCCAGGTACACATCACACACATCTCTGTATGGCGGGGAAGAAAATTCACTGTACTGATAATTTAATTCATTTGAATACGAAGAGGTTACTCGATTACTTGGAGTATTCTGCATTTTTCAATTAACAACTTGTCTAAAAGCTAGTAGTCCCTTCAGACTAGTAATAAGCAAAATCTGTCTCTCCATAATGTTTTGTTTTTTCTTGTAGGATCTATATCAAAAAGGTCCGGAAGTTTCCGGAATACAGGGTGTCCACTGACCCCAAGGTAGACAAGAAGGTGGTCCGTCAAGAGCAAGAGAAGGCCTTTTTCAACCTGAAGAAAAACTTGTGGGAAGCGGGCGGAGTCCTGAGGTAGCGGACGTAAGAGTCTCTGGAGTCGGCGTTCACCTTTGGCGTACGTGTCACATGATGTCACCCCTGAAGGTGTGCTGGATGCCCACAGGTATTACGTTCAGCTGCCCACCATGAAGGCCCATCTGTACCATGACGTGGACGCACCAGCCCTGCCCCCACCTCCCTTGCAGCTCCCCCTGCCTCACAAAGAGGAGCTGCTGGAGGAGGAAGAAAAGGAGCCAGATGGCAGGATGGAACAGGAGACGGGTGACGGCGAGCAGGTGGAGGTGCCATCACGGCTGCACCCCCGCGTCGCCGAGAAGATCTGCGAGCTGGTGGCACAGGGTCACCACCAGGTCTACATGGTGCGCAAGCAGCTCAGGTCGGTTATCTGTCATCCTCATCGCCAGCTGGAGTCCTGAAGCTCTGTAGACCCAAACAGTTTGGCTGGTACAACCCCTGCACTTCACTGTGCTGCAGGAAGTTTGTGGAGAGAGAGATGTTCAAGTCGGACGAGGTCCCCGAGAGGCACAACCTCTGCTACTTTCCTACGGTCAATGACATCAAAAACCACATCCATGAGGCCCAGAAGTCTTTGCAGCCGAGCAGGGCTGACTGCGGTGCTGCCGCGGAGACACAGGTCAGAGCACGTAACCCTTTGGATGGTTTTGACTTCTAGAGAATAAGTTAGAATGCAGTTCCACCAACTGTTGATACCTTGAATGATGCAGCTCTCCTGTTGCTCTGCTCTCCAGTGGACAGCAGAGAGCGAAAACCCTCTGGCCGAGACTGTGACCTTGACGCTGACCTCTGCTCCTGTGGAAGGTCAGCTTCCCTCGCTCGGTCTAACACAGCAAACGGTGATAACCTGCTTGGCCAGCACTGCTTGGAATCATTGTCTGTGTCACTCTGTGTATCAGTGAACCAGAAGGCTGCCGTTCTGGAGGGGAGTGACACTCTGTCCCCGGAGGCTGTGCAGCTGTTCAGCTCCCTCACCTCCCTACAGCCAAAGATCTTTGCTCAGCTGCGTGTGAGTAAGACCCCATCCCAGGTCTCTTACCACCATTCTGCTGGTGATTCTACGGGTATGATCAGCTGCTCTTGCCGGCTTGTCAGAAACCTCGATACTCCTGCTCTGACAGGGTATTCAGCTGCAGCCTGTCTTATGCCCAAGTGAAGGACATCCAGCTCAATCACCTTCAGCACCACCATGCTCTGGGTCTGATCTTCTGGGCCCGTCCAGTCCAACCCAGTTCTTGCAGTCCAGCGCTTCCCTCGCTGAGGGTATCTCCCTGACAGACGCCTCCACACTGCTGGGCATGGGCCAGCTGGTGAGCGTCTCCGTCCTCGGGGAAGGAGGCACGGATGCTGGGGTGCAGCAGATCCTCCTGGGCGACGCGCAGGCCATCCCAGTGCAAATCGTAGAGCCAGTCATCGTTGGTGAGCCAGCGTGCATTCCGCCGTGACGTGATGACACAGGGAGGGCAGAGGGAGTTATAATGTACTTTATTGATCAGCTATGAGGTACATGAAGTACACAAATATGAAGACTGTAAAAAGAAAGTACAAAGACAATATTCTGCGGAAATAAATGTAACGTTAAGGGGGGTATTTGAGGAAACAGCCAGTGCTTTAAAGATGAAACGCTGTCCTGACGTGTTCGCGCTGGGGAGTGAGGGCGGCATTGCCATGTCTAAGTGATTTGCAACTTTTTGAGGTCTGCAGGCTGGTAAAATGGGCGTTGCATATCGATAATATCTGCCGAGCAGGGAGGGGGGTTTGGACGGTTTTTCCAAGCGTGGGGGAGTTAAAAAATACAAATGAAAATTTGTGGATTATGGCTTTTTTCCTTCTAAATACAAGATGATCCCTAAGTACATGGGTCAGGTGGCAACCAAACCCCCAGTGTTCTGTGGTCCGGTGTAATACTGGCGACGGACCAGACTGGTACTGGTCTGCAGACCAGGGGCTGGGAACCCCGATCTGGTGAAAGAAAAAAAAAGTACTTTGTGTGTTGGGGGTATGAATATCATGCTGACACACGTGCACTTACACAGGGGAGCATCAGCGGGTGCACACTCAGGTGAAGGAGGAGAGGGAAGACAGCAGGATCTACCCCCCACATTCTCCTGGGGACTGAGATGCAGGCTCAGCGTCAGACACGCTTGGGGGGGCGGGGTGAGCACGTGCAAGGCTGCCCCACCCCGACGACATGGCGGAGAAAACAGGTGGCACTTCTCTCAGGATCAGACGGCCGGGATGTTAGGACACTACTACCGGTGGTCTGCAGCGATGATGCGGGCGACCTTGCTGAAGAAGTGGAATTAACCAATGAACTATGCCAACTGCATTCTGCTCCAGCTATCGCAGAGATGAAGTGCCGTTTGTCAGACGTTGTTTCTTCCTCTGTCTGTTGGTAAAGATGTTGCTTCACGGCCCATCAGAGACTATACATTCTTCCAGCTGCCAAAATGGCATCTACAGCACAGTAAACAACGCAAGCTTTTAATTTAACATCTGGCAAAGGGCACCTATCCTTTGTGTTCAAAAAGGATTTCCAGAGATTCTTGCAGTTTGAGCTATGGACTTAAAGGTCAATGGCACATGAGGCCGAGTGGTACACTGGTATGGTCCTGGAAGTTTTGTAGGGTGCGCCAGCTCTTCTGAAGCAGTGTTTCAGTTCAGTCCACCAGCCGGTCCGTGTTTTTACAAAAGTGCAGAGGCAGCAAAAATGTGGAGTGTCTGGCAGGGACCTGGTAGGGGGCAAAGACATGGACTGTCTGGGGGTCCCCAAGGACCAGGATGGAGAAGCTGGTGCAAAGGCCAGTCACCCAGTACTTTTGGCCAGAGTACATCTTTCCATCTTGGCCGTTAAAGGCTAGTGGGTTACTGATATGTAGTTTTTCTATGAAGTATGGATTAATGAGGAATTTCTAAAACGACTGAGACATTGACTATGGAAGACCTGGCTCATAACCCCTGTGTGTAGCTGGTCCTCCACTCTGCTTCCATGGCCCCCCAGGATCATGCCACCCATGCGAGATTGAACCCTAATCCTATTACTGATTTGCACTAGTGCTGGAGCATCATCTCCCATCTGCCAAAGATACACAATGCGGGTGAACTGGTAACTCCCGTCTGGATTTATAGTGCAAGGCAGGGTTTCCCCAACCTGGTCTGTGAGGACCTGCAGACGATCCACATTTCTGCTCCCTCAGGACCAGACTGGGAAACGCCGGTGTAAAGGGTTAACTGTGTGGAGCCGGGCAACTTGCTTGGACGGCTGCAGCACGGCAGCCTTTTTAATATTAAAGTGGCAAAAAGCTGCTGTCTAAGTTAATGTCGTTTGGTATTTCACTAAACATCACAACACAATATTCAGATAGGAGTTATTCTGGAACCATGTAAACACTCCTGGAGGCAGCTCACCAGCCCATTACCTGGCCCAACGTCAACTGAAAAAGCTTAAATTTATAGCGTTAGGGAGAGTTTATTACTACAAATAATTACAAACGAGCTCTGTTCCCCAAGTGAGATTTATAGCTAAACATAACAGTAAAATCGATTACATATGGTACTGTGCCGTATCTCGAGCCGATGAACCACTGAAGCCGTGGAATGTTTTCATGACTGTCGGTGTGTGGCTGCATCGTGAGCCTTTGTACTTCATGGCATTCCGTAGGTACGAGTTATCTGCAAGATGGACTATAACACATATAACACTATAGGTCTCAGGAGGAGATCCACCTATCCAGGACATAAGACTGGAGGTCTCAAACTGAAATGACAGAGGTTCTGTATTTACTCAACACTGTTCACATTCACTGTGAAATGAAAGCCTCTTAAACATCCCAAACTCATCGTGGAGGGGGAAAAACTGTTCTGGAAACATATTTGAAGATGCGGCCTAAGTAGGAAAAGAGCTGCTGGAGCATACTCTGGTCTCCTGAACTAAGATATAAAGGTCATTCACACAATGCCTTTCGGTTCACTGAACACAAAAAAACCAAATACCATTGATTATGTATTATCTGATCTAGAAGGGGATCCAATGTCCTGTATTCAGCACCCAGATATTCAGGTCCTAAAATTCACCTTAGAAATATCTGGGCATGTGCAATAGCAAACAAAAACTAAAGTCAGTTCTCGCTCAGTCCTCTTCCTCCTCCTTGATTTTCTTTTTCTTCTTCTTTTTCTTCTTTTCTGTTGTCTGAAAGACCAGAAGGCACCTTTTAGCATGAGGCACAACTGCCGGTTAAAATGGCAGCTCTGCATTCTTACGATTGGCCCGGGAGCGCGTGGGCCGCATGCTGACTGCGCAGGGAATGCAGGCGGCCGGCATCCCGCAGCCAGAGTACGTCCGTCAGGGCACTCACCTCTTCACTAGCCGGGATGACCTCCACCTCTTCCTCTTCCTCAGGCTCCTCCACCACTTCTGCTTTGTCCTTCTTTTTCTTCTTCTTCTTCTTGGGAGTTTCCGTTTCCATTTCTGCCTCAGCTTCTGTAACAGGAAGGTGATCTCAGTAACACCAAAGGCTAAGCACTGGTTTGAGCCTGTTTTTAGTTTCAGAAGTAGTGACAAAAAAAACACGACTAAAGTTACATAAGTCACAGCAGTCATAATCCATCACTGATGTTCTACAGACATTATTTGTACGGCCATTTTTCCCCCCCCAAGTTTTGCAAAAGTGATCCTTTATAATCCTAGTCTGACTGTCAGCAGCTGTGTGTTGTATGGATTCTGCAATAAGACTCAAGTAACTAATGTCAAAAACAGCCAATGAGAAAGTGCAGCTGACCTTGCGGTGCAGATTCCTTTTTAACCTTCTTGGGTTTGACTTCCACTGGCTCCTCGCTCTCCTCTACTTCCTCAAACCGCCTCTTTTTGGAAGCCGTGGGGATCGTGGAGTCAGCAGAGGGGTCGTACACTTTGACGTCGCTGATGGAAAACACAGCGTGACGAATTCACCGGGCACAGGCTCGGTGCAGTAATGCAGCTATAACATGCTGTCACTGGGATATGAAGAGGATGCAGACGCCCTACAGCGCCACACTCAGGAGTGTTCGACAAAACTGTTCGGCCAATATGGCACACTGCAGTAATAAACCACAGTAATCTTTAAGGATCACAAGACAGAGTATTATATTCTAATATCAATGCATGAGAGCCATCTATTACCACCACACAACTATTCTATCCTACTCACTGTACAATTTTGCCATTCTCAGGAAGGTAAAGCGAGAGCAACCTACCAGTTGCAGGACGGTGAAGGAAACTCACCTCTTGTGCTGGTATTTGTCAGACCTGGCCAGTGCTTTTCCTGCCCCACTGATGCGTCGGATCTGAAGGAGGAGGTCAGTTAGTCACTCGAGCCCTGACTTGAGGTTAAACTCATAATTCTGGACAATTATCTTCTGCGCGTAATACGACACTGCATAGTGGAGGGTGTGACAGAGGGCCGAGACGTACCCCCTTCTCCTCGAGCTGCCGCAGCCTGGCCTCCAGCTTGGCGCGGTTCTCCACACCCATCTCCGCGTTGGTATCCTCCCCGAGAGCGTCGTAGCGGATGGCCAGAGCCGCCTTGGCAGCCAGCATTCTGGAGATCTGCAGAAGGATGGCACCTAAAGCTAAAGTCAAGACAGCGACTCGCCTTCCTGACTCTTAGCCCCAGTAATCACTTCGGCGCCTCAAGCGCTGGCAGAGCAGGACCTCACCTTGCCCTTATTCTTAGCTGTGGTCTGACCCACGAGAGAGGCGTGGTAAATGAGCCCGTATTTCGGGGTGTCTCGCTTGGTTTTCAGTGCCCGGAAGAGGGCTTTTTCAGCCCCCAGGATCTGAACCGTGGAGGCCGGGTGCTTGGCCAAGTTCAGCAGAGACCCTGCCAACAACGGGGGGGGGGGGGCTTTAGAATCAACAGCACCCATCCAAAGCGGAACCGGAAAACGAAACAGGACGTGCTTATGAGGGTTAGGCAGATTAAAGCTCAGATGAGGTAGTGACAGAAAACCCACATGTTGTTTCGGGGTTGTGACAGTATGTCCTTATCATCACCGCTTGTCCCACATCTCTAATGTTCCGGCTGCTTACTGGGGACCCACCTGCATGCGCAATCAGCCGAGCCCCCACCAGCTCCCCCACCATCACCGTCAGATTGGGGGCGATGGCCATCATGCGGTTCTTCAGGTAGTCGTACAACTGGGCACGGTACTCCGAAATCTCGATCACCTGCACAGACGCCTACCGTCAATTCTGGCCCAACGAGAGAACGCCAGCTAGGCTGGCAGAGAAGGCTCCTCAAGACTGTCGAGCGGAAGTTCAGATGAGGTAGTGACAAAATACCCACATGTCTTTTTCAGGGTAGAGACTTATGTCGTCATCATCACCACTGTCACACACAATCGAGAGATCACGACATGACGGATATTCTGTTCCTGAAACCACACACCTGGTCACATAGGTGCACGATGTTGCAGATGTCCTGCTCCGACACCTCTGTCCCCATGGAGATCTCTGCCGCCAGCTTGACCTCCGCCTCCACCTCCTCGGGCAGGATGTCCGAAAGGTCGGTACTCGCCACGTTGGTGCGATCACCTGTGTGGCAAAACAGAGTCAAACCAGAGATAAGAGACAAATACATTATAATTCAGAAGGCAATAAGTCAAAGGTGCACATGTATACTTATTCACACCAAAACCATAAGCCAATTCCTACTAACTGCAAGAAAGGACTCAAGAGATGAGGCCAAGATGAGGCTCTTACCGATCTTACGGATGGTCTTGCAGTACGCCAAGTTGTCCGTTACAATCTTTCCCAGCTCAGGGAAATGCCAGCCATACCACTCCCTACAGCGCATAATGTAGTTGTTCAGCTCCTTGTCCAGGTCATCCAGAAGAGCTGAGCGAGGTTCAGGCAAAGAGATATAAGCAGAACACTTACACTAAACATATAGCCTTAGAACAGTAGGTGTTCGCGGGCAGTAAGACTATATTCGGTTTTAGACTGTTGACACTGACTATGGGCACAGCATCTTTGAGCGTGATGTACTTACAGATGGCTTGCACAATCATGGTGTCCACTTTGTCAGGGCTGAATTTGAGCTTGTATCGAGAGAGGCTGTAAAGGAAACAGGGTTTGAGTGAAAAAGGGAGGTAATGAAGAATCAAATCGCAGTGACTGATTAGTAGGTTATGCCAGTAATGCGAGCTACAGTCTCAGTGGTAGTGACGAATGCTGAAGGGAATCTTCACGAGTCATCAGCTAGCAGAGTTAATCACAGAGAGCAGCTCGGGCTACGGTAGAAGAGCGCGTCGCACCTGTGCGCCAGACCCAGGGACATGGCGCTGAAGTCGCGTGAGGGCAGCCCCGTGATCAGCCCCTCCATCTGATTCCGAATGCCCCTCATGAGCTCAGCGACAGCAGGGCTGTGCACACAGCTCAGGTTCAGCTTTTCCTATCAGGGAAGAACAGCCTCTTAACACAAAAATAACAACAGACAGCCAGTAATGCGAGTAGATTCAGTCAAAACTCAATGGTTCAGGCCTAAAATAGTGGCGCCCTACTTCTGGAGATCAAGCAACCTGCAGAGATTAGTTGCAACCCTAACTGAAAATACAGTATTGGAGCCAGCTTGGCTTCAACATAGCTGGCTCTGAGAGACCACTGAAGAGCCTGATTATCTGTATCAGGTTAGGGCTGTACCTATGCTCTGCAGGGTCCAGAAGCAGGGTTGAACTGCCCAGCCTTAAAAGTTACTGCAGTGCCTTAAATCCTGACAAATAACTGGTTCCAAGAGGTAAACACCATAAGTCGGTTAATACAAGGCAGGGGTCTTAAACTGCTCAGTTACTGCCCAGTCGGTTTTCTACCCTACCTGGCTTCGGATGAGCCACACCTTTCATAAGTAAATATAGGAACAGGTGTGGCTCATCAGAAGCCAGGTAGGACAGAACACCTCTGGAGAGTAGCTCTCCAGGACCGGGTTGGAGACCCCTTGTATGAGGACAATTACCAAGGTACAAAGATGTGACATCCAATGTGATGTATGAGGAAATCATTTACAACAGAAAAGTCCACCAACCTTGATGACTCCACCCAGTTTGGCATCATAGATGGCCAGCTGCTCATGAGCCTCTTTGGCCACAACCTTCTTGAGGACTTTCTTCAGGCTCTTCCCAAGCTTCCCCTCCACCAGTGCTGTGGCAGCTGCAGAGAAAATGTGCAAAGGGGACTTTCAGGCTACGGGAAAAACAGCACATTGCAAACAACAACCATTGGCTCTTATTTTAATCCCATATATGAAGCACTTTGAACTACATGTATGAAATGCGCTAAATAAAAAAAAAAAACAATAATATTACTGAAAAACTCCACTGCATATATTGCACAGCAGTTCCACATGTGACCGGCTGTCATCTCAGTGGTAGTGACGAATACTGCTGAATTACATCATGGCTGATTCAGACACAGAGATACATCACTGATGACAGCCCCAGTGGAATGGCAGGGGCTCTAAGCTGCATCAACATTAATGGTGTACAGACAGGCACTCGGAACTAAGCGTGCCCACGGTCATCTTCAACTTTTCCACTGGCAGGCGTGAACACCCCATACGTAAGGCCAGTTTACCAGAGCTGCTTTTAAAATGACATGCTGCACACAAGTGCAGAGTAAATAAAAATACAATGTGATGCACAGAAGTGAGAACAGCTATAAGGGAGGATGTTTGCTTCAGTAATTTTCACATTTAGGTAACTCCAAATGATCAGGCTTTTAAAGTGATTTAAATTTTCACATCTGGAGTAGCATGCAGAAACGGTTACACTGCATGATGAAAGTGATGATGACCTTCTGCCTCTCAGTGGTTAAAGTGCAAAGAAATAGAGACAGACCGTAAAATGACTGATACCTGCTAAAGCTTCTGTGGTGTCCTGAAACTTCTCGAAATGTTTTAGTTTAACTCTGCAGTGAAAAAACAAAACTAGTTAACAGTTAACCAAGGAACAACAGAAATTAGAGAAAGCATTAAGTTATTTAAACGTGAAAATACATATTGCAGTACGTGTGGGTTCCATTAATGATTTTTTTTAATATGCTTTCAAAATCTTTCCCAAATCTTCATAATGAGCTATTACACGCTTGCTTAAAAAGATAAGAGGTAGTAAATTAATTACATTTTATTCGCTTTCTCTGGCGTTTCGAACTCTTTCCAAAGGCTGTCGACCTTTTGCAGCTTCTGCTCATCTAAGACCTAAAAAAGGAAATACTTCAGTAAACTCGTTCCCTCGCGCCATGTGATTGTACTGACACATGTATCTTACATACCCATGATGCATAAATTGTAAAAAGTAAACGATCACAATCACTGTAAAGCCTATAGCATCCTAAATCTGTAACTCTAAAGTTTCGATCTATTTCAAGAAACCAGAATAACGAAATTTGAATCAGAATTATCCTAACCACATGGCCTACATTTTCGAACACCCATTCTGCATTGTTATATACCTCATATTGTGTTATTAAAACATATAATATCTTATTAAAATTTATACAATTTAAATTTCTATTGCATTACTAAGTATATTCGAAAGTAGTCAAGGATGAACTCACGTGTTCAAATACGTGGGCCACATGTGTTAGCGATAACCGCTAATCAGTACATTTCTTTTTATTTCAAGTTATGTACACATGTTTTTTTACAAAAAGGGAAATAACTTACTTTAAAAATAGCATAGCCCGCAGCAGTCTCAAAGAGCACCAACATCTTCAATTATATTTGTTTTCCTTCCCCGGACTCCAACCCCACTCCAAGCCCTAACTGGAGAAGAAAAATGCCCGCAAACTTCCACGAGGCCGCTAAGTCGGTGCGTGTTTACGTCACACGTGCGTGCGTGCCGAAAGACGCAAGACGCGAAGATCCACCATCTTTGTGAGGTCCACTGTCACGAAAAGTAATTCTACGTGAATCAGACTGCAGGGGTTACATGGTGCATGCAGGCACCAGTAAGCTCCTAAGGACTACGAGTCGCCCACGGATCTATTCTAAAAATAGCACGACTCACCAGTGAGCAGCGTCTAAATTTTAATTTTATCCTGTTGCTATTCTTCTATAAATCACATTTGCATTTACAGACGCTCCGCTGCTCTGCTTATGAATGAGTTACGTTCCGAACGGCCGTTTGTAACTTGAAATGTTCGTAAGTCGTTATTCACCATTATTTTAAGGGTATACGCAAGTACAAAGTATTGGGATGCTGGGAGTACGCACGCTACGCTGCCAGGCTACTGCACAGTGGGAGTAGTGGCCAGAAGTCGTACTAGGGGCGGTTGGCGCGCTGAAAAACATATGTTGCGGACAGGAAGCGGGAGCCCTCCAGAATGTCAAACTGGGGTTGCTCTTTTAGCCCAAGCTACTGATAATCGGTGGATCAGTGGAGTAAAGAGAACGTCAGATTATTTGGCAGTTTATACTGTAGAGATGATAAGGATACTTTTGGCGTTACGGTGGGTAGAGGGGGAAAAACCTGACAATGTTTTAATTTGTTCAGACTCTCTATCTGTTTTAATGAGCTTGAGATCTTTTAAATCTAGTCACCAAGATATTCTTTTTAATATCCTACAGATACATTCAAGGATTGTTCAAAATGATATGTCAATCAGTTTTATGTGGGTTCCAGCACACATAGGAATAAAGGGAAATGAAGAAGTGGATAATGGCAAGATGAATGGAACAATGAAACAAAGGGTAGATTCTTTTACAGTTTAAGAAACAAGGCGTAACATAAATTGTGTAGGTAAGTCAAGGAAAGAAGAGGTTATTTTCAACAGAATAGTATTAGGGCACTCAAATTTAAATAGTACGCTTAAAATAATAGGGAAGCACCCAAATGGGTTGTGTGATCACTGTAATGTTGAGGAAACAATAACTCATGTATTTCTTGATTGTAGGAAATATGAGCAAGAAAGAGGAACATTGATGGATGTAATAAGAAGGAATGTGATGTAATAAATCAGGTATTAAATTTTAAGATTTTAATAAAATGGGCAAGTGAAGTAAATAGTAAAGTCTTCTTTGATTTTATTAAAGAAACGGGTTTGATGCACAGATTGTAAAACTCTGTTCCACACTCCGGAGCAGGAGGTGGCAGTAATGCACCTATTTAAGTTGGATGCCAGCCGCTGTAAAAAACCAAGAAGAAGCGGGAGCCCAAGGAACACAATTTGGACTTAAGGAGCGTCCGTACACTAAATGTACAATTAGAGAAATATCAAAAAACAATAAGATAAGGGTACAAGCACTGCAATATGACTATCTGTGACAGTAGGTGCAAATATGCAAGGGTAGCTGAGTGTGCAAAATGCAATTGAGGTGAAAAAGGAGTGAAATATAATAAGAGGAGAGAGAATGAGTGTGTATGTGTGTGCAGTTTCTGGTTGTCCATTTTATGTGTTGCTGTTAAGAAGTCTTATTGCTTAAAAACTTCTACTGAAGCGTTCCATCTGGCCCTCACCTTAGCAGTCTGAACAATTATACACAAATTCAACAAATAAATAGTATTTTTCATCTGTCCATATGCTTTTGGTCAGTCTTATCACGTGTACATGAAACACAATATAAAAAGCGTGCAGGTCGCATTTAAGGTTATGACTCAAAAGAAGTGACATCGTTTGACTTGGGTAATGCATACTGATCAACTGTGAGTTCTGTCATTGAACTGTATGATTTAAAGCTTATTTTTGTTTTTTTGAAAAGGACAAGGTAAATCATCAGGCCCTGTCACGCTAAAATATCCCAGAAAAGAATGAAATTGTTGTAAATGCAGAACATGTCTAGAATTTGGTGATCAGTGTTAACACACCACAGCACCTAGTGCGCAACAATGAAATGTGTCCTCTGCATTTAACCCATATGTGACTTTTCGTGACATAGCAGGGGGCAGCTAATTCAGCACCCGGGGAGCAGTACTTGGGGGCGGTACCTTGCTCAGGGTACCTCAGTGGTGCCTTGCTGGTCGGGGATTCGAACCTTAACAATCTTTCAATTACAAGTGCACTTCCCTAACCATCAAGCCACCACTGCCCACATGTCTAAAATGGTTACTGAAATTCCTTGCTTGCATGCTAACAGGCTGTGCAATGCCAGCTGAAATGTCTGACTGTCAGACCCTGTTACATCAGACCCCATCACAGCCCAGTGTGACAGGGTTTTACCAATGAATGTATTGTTTCTCTTTATTACTTTTATTGTATATAATATGTATCTATCTGGTCCCGGACTGGCTTTGCCAGGGCATCACCACCAATATCCTCTGGTGACGTGAAAAGGGGCCACCGGGCATGCTTCTGCCCAGAGCCAGACCCGAAGATGTCGGGATGCAACTGGCAGGCAGTGAGAGAAACACTGCCCCATTGCAGTGATTCCCCTCAGAACTGCAACCACGCCAGGACCACCTACCCCATCGGGCGGGTTGGCGATCTGCAAAGTCCCTTCTTGCCCTGCACCCTTGCTGCAGTCAACAGCGGCTCCATTGTTTCCATCATCAGGGTTTGTTGCCGGGTACAGAGAAACCTGCCACCACCCACCTGCGCTCCATCACAGGATAGACCATCCTGATGCATGGATGTCAACCTCTTCGTGTCCAACAGGGGGCAGTACTTGTGTTTTGGCTCACCCCCATTGAGGACAACTGCATTGTGGGGATGGGCTCTCTTGCCAGCCAGGGGGCTGCTCTCAGTCTTGGGTGCAATAGCCTGACCCTGAGGGGAATCACGATCCCTTTTGTCACCACTGCAGAGCCCAGCTCAGAGGAGAAACAGTTGCCCTGAATCCACCCTCAAGTCCCCCCTGCCAGCCCGACCGGCAGCCACCTGAGACAACGCTGGTGACCAAGAAGTGCGGGAGCTCAAGGGGGCTCCGACTGCTTCCCTGCCAGAGAGGCATTTCAGTGCATCAGCTGCAGGGAGCAGATAATGACCAGCAGCAGTAACATGCTGAGGCTGCAAAGAGCAGCAGGAGTGGCAGCAGGGAAAACAGCCTGACAGTCAGCATCAGGTGCCCTCAAAGCCACGCAATCCAAAGACCAACACCTAGGGGGACCTGCACCGTTATCTCTCGCTAGCGCCACAGAGTCCGCCAGTCGTCCTGTCTCCCCAGTCTCGCCAGCACCTGCTCAGCAGCCCAGCTTCGCCAGCAGTCCCCAGCAACCCCCCGCTCATTAACAGCTCGCTTCCATGGTTGCCGGAGGGGGCACACCAACGGCTGCCTCCAGACCTCTGGGACTTCATCTGAAGCTGAGATGGGGACTGTTTGTGATGGTCGCCAGGGACGGTCAACCCTTGAAGAGGGGGGCTGTGTAGCGTCAGTCAGTTGTCTTCTACTAGCAGAGGTCATTAACATCTTCTGGCATGCTCCGCATGAGTTACATATAACCCTTGTCTGCTGTCAACGTAAACAGCTGTGCTGTGCACCTGATTGTTGCGTTTGTAACAGGACCTCCCCACGTTTCCCTGTGTTGATGAGTTTTGGGGTATGGGTACATGGCGAGATACTGTTGTGTTTCTTCTGTACAAAAGACCTTGAATGGACTGGTAATAAAAAGCCCTACATTTTGGAACAATGCTGCCTTGCTTCTTATCTGCCATTCCAGAACCTGGGTCTACTGGGAGTCACAGCAGTATTGTACAAAATGTCTCGGTATACTGAAGAATTGAGCTCCCTTCTTTAGAACTATGGGGCCAAGCCCAACCCCTGAAAAACAACCCCATACCATTATCCCTCCCAAACCTTACAGTTGGTACAATGCAATCAGGCAGGTAAAGTTCTCCGGGCATCTGCCAAACCCAGACTCATCCATCAGGCTCGCAGACAGAGAAGTGTGGTTTGTTACTACACAGAATACATTTCCATTGCTCTAGGGTCCAGCGGTGATGTGCTTTGCACTACTCTATCTGATGTTTAGCATTACCATTGGTGACATGAGCCCATTCCATGAAGCTGAGTTTTTGTGCTGGACTTAAAGCCAGAGGAAATTTGGAACTCGGCAGTTATTGAATCAAGGGAATGTTGACAACTTTTACACACTATGTGCCTCAGCACTCAGTGACCCCAGTCTTATTTTATGTGGTCTGCCACTTTGTGGCCGAGTTGCTGCTGTTCGTAAATGCTTCTACTTATAGCGGATTGGACCGTCTAGCAGGGAATAAATATCACAAACTGACATTGCAAAGGTGGCATTGTATGACAGCGCCACATTTGAATTCATTAAGCTCTTCAGAACAACCAATCCTTTCACAAATGTTTGTAAACCTGACTGCATGACTAGGTGCTTGATTTTATACACCTGTGGAAATGGCTCTGAATGAAAGTCCTGAATTCAACGATTAAGAGGTGTCTTCCAATGCTTTTGTCCATATGTGTTTCTCATAGTTTAACGTGTATTCTGTATGAGTCAATATTCTGACTCAAGAACAAGATTTTCCCACAATATTTTTATTACTGTAAACATTTCTGTTAAAATGCTTTAGTCTAGCGTGTTTCAGTGATTGGTTAATTCCCGAACAAGACTACTTTTGTTTTGATTATGTAGAGTACAGCAATAGGTGGAACGCGCGTGCCGATATCTGTTATTTTAATAACCAAAGACGAAACCATCAAACATTCATTATATTACAAATTAATCACGCGTGTATTAAAGAAATATATTAAACAATAATATGTGCAGATTTTATGGCAGCTTTAATACCCCAATCCAATGGGCACAATTTACTCGTAATAATTTAAATACAAGGGTCTATTCATCAGGAGAATTAAATAATCCAAATTAAATTTTGGGGGCACACGAACCCCCACCCCGATTTGTCCTACGTACCTGCCTCAGGTTTTACAAGATAACGTACATAAATCTACATCGCACCTCAGACACTTCTGTAAGACTTACCATTAAAACTAGAAATTCACCGCAACGCGCTTTCCAGAACTGAAACTTTCCATGCTCCGTAACGTGCAGGGGACGTGTTTCCGGCGGAAGTCCCGCCCCGACTCCAATCAGCTCAGACCCTCTGTCTGTATTGGCGATCGGAGATAAACAAGTGTACTGTCTTTAAATTTTCACTTTGCGCTGTAGATTGGGTTGTCAGTAAGGACAAAGAATATGTCAGACACGGTAAGTGAGAGCTGCATGTCGAATTGCATTTTAATGTGATGAGTGTTAAGTTAAACTGGGTTAGCCAGCTAGGCTGCTACTGATAGCTTGTTAGCAGTGAATGCGCGACGTAACTAAAGGTTTTTTTTTATATTGACTTAACTAAGTATGATTATGTATGTCACCACGTTCCCGTTTGTCTATTGTAAGAAATATTTTTTTTTATAAATGAGGAAAGCTGTGTTGAACCCCCACTTATTCAGCCAGTCAGCCAGTTGTCTTTGTAGCTAGCTAAACAGATTTCAGTAAGCAAAAACACCGTTAACTTTCTCATCTTGGCTGCGGAGGTGTGGTGCAGGCTGCTGTGCTGTCGATCAGCCGGCAGAAGAAACGAATCTGAAACTACTGACTTACGTATTTTATTGTAATTGCTAGCAGTCAGTTCTCAATTTCTTACATACTTAACCTGAAAAATTCAGCCTGGCATGCTTTATGTACGATCATGTAGTAGTAGACGGTTTTGAATGATGTGAATCACAAATATGTACTTTGCATAGTATCACGGTAGTAGTGTTTTTTATGGATTCACAGTACTCCCACTTAATCCTTGATGGGGTGTGTCGATGCAACTTAAACGTTATGTTCTTGGTTGCATTTTGTTGGTTGACCCATACAGGAAAAAAACGACAGTGTTTCTTAACTGAAATATTACCACATTATTTCAATCGCACAGATTAAAACTGGTTTGAGAATGCGGAAAAAGTAAACACTGAATCGGAAGTAGTTTTTTGAGTGGTCAGGGTTTGCTTTTTATTAATATCTTCATTCCATACAAAGCCAAACATTATCACACTTGTCCTGTAGTAGAATCATAGAACAAGCTAAAGTTATGCCTTTTTGCCCTTTTTGAGGTAGATCAGCATAAATTCCCAAGTTTAAACATGCCCTTTTTACCATATAAATTTTTGTTGTTAGTGTTTATTGCTAATGTACTTTCTTGTTGAAGACACACAATTAACGGTTTTATTGTGTACAATATCATGGTTTAAAATTATCACAGGAAACAAAACCCTCAAGCCAAGATTCTGCAGACAAGAAGGATGGGGAGTACATCAAGCTGAAGGTGATTGGACAGGTGAGGCTTGTGTGGATGTATGAATGGACAAACCCTTAGTGAAGATTCTGAGAAAACAAAACATAAGAGAAAAGAGCTTTGTATGTTTGAATCCTTTCAGTGAACCATGTGTACTAGAGATGCATCGATCCAGTCCTGTTAGATGGATGTGTGACCTATTTCTTGTTAAATAGATTTGTACAACGACAGCTCTTTCCTGTTTTAGATGTTTTTTTTTTTTGCAGCAGTATTCAAGTAGAACACTAATGCTGCCACTTGGTTTTTTTGCCACTCGGTGGGTGTGAGAGCAGTGATTTCTGCCTGCAGTGATGTCATATGCATACACTTTTCAGTTCAAGGGAGTGTAAAAACATCAGATAAGAGGGTGACGATCTGGAAGTGTATTAAACTTTTAACAACAACTAGTAGTAGAGCTATTGGCAATCTTTATAAAATCTTAATAAAAATAAGGTTTTGAGAAGTAGAAGTAACGTTTAGTGGAAAATCACGCAGTTGTGTGAGAACACAAGTAATATAGAAAAAAAAGCAATGGATGATTTGGGATTTGCTAGCTTGGGCTGTTTTGCACACTTGCTACAGCTTGTGATACACAAGGAGCTGCTATCACAACAAAGTGTAAATGATGCTGTTGCCAGTGGGAGAAGAATGTGGGGCATTTTAAGGTTTTAGCAATGTGCTTGGAAAATATTCATATTGAACTGCAAATGCTTAAAAAAAAAAGTAAAAAGAGCTCTTTTTAACCAGATTCTTTATCAGTATTAGTAGATGTGTATTGGAATCAGACCAGAACTGCATAAATGTGGACCAGCCCATCCCCAATATGTACTATACTGTAATTTTCATTTTCTCAGGATAACAGTGAAATTCACTTTAAAGTCAAAATGACGACACATCTAAAGAAGTTAAAGGAGTCCTACAGCCAGAGACAGGTAATTCTAACTGGGAGATGTACGATAATTTATCAGTTAGAATCGGCTATTCAAACGTGGATTATTTTTGTGATCTACTGCTTTGTTCCTCCCCAGGGTGTGCATATGAGTTCCCTAAGGTTTCTCTTTGAAGGACAGAGAATCTCAGACAACCACACTCCAAAAGAGGTACGTTACATCATTGGATGTCAGCTTTGTTCCCCGTGTATGACGTGTTCTCCAAATATGGTTATCTGTATATTCTGGTATCCCTCACTTCCTGGTCTCTCCTTTTGTATCAGCTGGGAATGGAAGATGAGGACGTCATCGAAGTGTATCAGGAACAGACTGGTGGACTTTGGATCATTTAGACTTTCTATATCTCATCTTTTTAATTATTTTTAATTATGGTGTTGTTTTTTGTTAGCCTTAATAGAAGGCTTTAAGAAACATCTTCACAGAGGGCTTTTGTGAGCCAAAATTAGGACACGTATGGAGGTTGTGGAGGGTTGAGTAGTGGCTGGGGTCGCCCTGTCCTACCCCCTGCCCCCCAAGCCTCAACACCTTCTCACCCTCAGTGTTTGACTGCTGATAATGGGCACTAAATGGGTGACAATGCAATATGGCTTGTTGATATTGGCCATCAGAATTGGCTTAAGGCTCCATTCTTCACTCTGCCATTTTTGGAGGGATCTGCTTTCCACAGTAAGTACAAATAATGAAGATATGTTTCTTACATCTAATACCAGAAAGGTGAAGTAGGCTTGAAATTTTATTTCTTCAGGAGATCATTAAAGGCCACCACGTTGTCCAAAGGCTCTGAAGCTTATAAATCAAGTCAATAGAAATGCTTATCTTAAAAAAAAAAAAAAAAAACATAGCATTTCCATTTTCTTATGGAAAGTCTTGCTTGTCTGTGTAATCTAGAGTATATCTGTAGATGTCAAAGCCCTCTTCATAGGACAAATAAGGTTTTAATAAATTTGATTTTGGGATATGTGATGGGAATAGCAGTGATGGGTCGGTTCCCCACCCTCAGTTGTTCCCTGTCTTGTGTAGCCTCCAGGATCGGCTCTGGACACCCAGACCCTGAATCAAACAAGCAATTTCAGAAATTGGATTGATAGATGATAAAAGTATGAATTTTTGAAGCAAAACCAGTATTTCCAACCAGTATGTTTTCTTAACATGTTTATTATGACAGTACTCCACCTGGCTAATTTTAAATAGTGCAGCAGATGGTTTAGTGAGTACACAGCTGAAGAGTCCGTGGTGGAGCACTCCTAAAAATAAAGAAATATCAGTTGTATGAAAAGATTATATCCCCGACAAAAGTATCTGGCGAGCATTTGTTTGTGGTGTTAATTATACAGGAAAGTCTATCTTGTTACCATGTTCTTCCACGCATCTCCTTGTTTAGGGTTTCATCCATCTCATTCTTCTGCTTCTTTCACATAAAACCAGAAGTCAGGAAAGACAATTTCTCTGCTATGATGTACTGGAGATTTGCAGATTGAAGCATGATATTCTTCAGTTTTTATTTCTATGAGAATTTCAAGATTGTTTTTGCCTTGTGATGATGTTTCTTTGTTTATTTTTTAAATAAAAAAAGTTCTGAAACTCATGGAATTCTCTGGAATGTTGAGTGACGGGGGGGGGGGGGGGGGGGGGGGGGGGGCGGGGGGGGGGGGGGGGGGGGGGGGGGGGGGGGGGGGGGGGGGGGGGG
>JAODUD010000001.1:34542186-34560028 GCA_026784285.1 Stomatorhinus walkeri | reverse complement strand
ACTCCTGCCCACACCCACCAGACTCTGTCCCGCTCCCGCCCACACCCGCCAGACTCTGTCCCCCTCCCGCCCACACACGCCAGGCTCTGTCCCGCTCCCGCCCACACCCGCCAGACTCTGTCCCGTCCCGCCCACACCCACCAGACTCTGTCCCTCTCCCGCCCACACCCACCAGACTCTGTCCCTCTCCCGCCCACACCCACCAGACTCTGTCCCTCTCCCGCCCACACACGCCAGACTCTGTCCCGCTCCCGCCCACACCCACCAGACTCTGTCCCACTCCCGCCCACAACCTCCAGACTCTGTCCCACTCCTGCCCACACCCACCAGACTCTGTCCCGCTCCCGCCCACACCCGCCAGACTCTGTCCCCCTCCCGCCCACACCCGCCAGACTCTGTCCCGCCCACACCCACCACACTCTGTCCAGCTCCCGCCCACACCCACCAAACTCTGACTCGCTCCTGCCTAATCCCACAAAAGCTTGTCATATTTTATGCTGCCCCTGCCTGCATCTTCTAAGTTTCACCTCACTCCTGAATGCAATGAAAAAATAAGTTTTGTATGTTTATTTTTGAGTGAAGAATAAAAACGAACCTGTAGCTTCTTCAAACAGACTGTTCAGCTTATAACAGTTAAAACACGTTACATTATTCAGAACACAGTAGGCTAGTCATACTGTACACATACGCATATTCCAGCTACAATGTCACCTACACGTTTGCAATAACAGTCTATGGACTAGGCTACTAAAGATCTAGGACATTCCCTGATAGTTTCCACATAGGAGATTCAGTGATAAATGCTTCAGAATGCTGTGCGTCTGCTCTTGCATACATCCACAAATGCTGAAGGGTCTTTCCGATGGTGGACTGGAGACAAGGACGCAAAGGCCATGGCGAGCAAGTGGGCTTAGTATTGGAGAGTCGTCACTGTGGTTCTTCCACCACCAGGGAATATTTTGGGGTTGTTGTCCTTCAGTTGTATCCAGCTTAATGTTTAGATAGTCCTAGATCTCTGAATACAAAAGTATTGAAATGCTGCTCTCCATGGTACCTAAATGCGCCCCTTCCTGGAACTCGTGGAAAATCGCTCTATTGGCTGGAACTTCATGGTGATCATCTCCAACCTTAACGTGAAACCCCGAGTCATCAGCGAACTCTTTCACCACATTGACCACACATTGCTTCTCATTTTCCACAAGCATCTTCAGTTGCTGAAATTTCAGACTGAGAAATTTTTGAGAGATTTTGTAGAGCATATGGATGCTATTTGATCTCAGGCTGATAGGAGACGTGGACCTGTCCAGACGCTGCACACACACTGATGCAATTTCAGTGAGCACAGGGTCGACGTTGACTGCTGCACAATGACTTCTTAGTCTCACTGCCCATGGAAGTACATCAGAGGCATTTAAGGCAGTATTGGCCAACTGCAAATCATTCATTGCATCTTTAAATGGTTTCCAAAAAGACACCAAGTTTGAAAGCTTGTTTTTGTTGATGTATCCTATTTAACCACACTGCTTATTTTCTAGCAGGACTACTGTGTTATCAACGTACTGTTGCAATAATGAATCCATCATGTCGACATCCGAATTTCACTTTGTTTCCACTGACTGTTTTACAGACTTATTCAGCTTAGCTTGTATGTCGGAATATTTAAAATATGTGACCAAATTTTTCACGTCACTCACAAGCTGAGCATCTTCTGGTGTTTTATCCATCGTTGCCGATGAGACGTGAAAGAATTATGTTCAGTATATGAGTATTGCAGTTCAGTCTTGTGGAACCATGCAGTGCAACAATCATGTTTGTACCTCTGTCAGTGACAAAGATCATTTTCAAAAAGTCTTATCTGCACAAACAAAATCCACACATTCTTGTGTTGTTTCATTTTTATTGCAGTCGTCACTTTTGATCCGCTTACTTTTAGCCCTGAAGTGCCAGACTTGTGCCGAATGTCTGATAGCACTTTTCTGCATGTCACAACAATCTAAAAGCAAGTGGTTCCCTCCTCATTTCTGACAATGGAAAATGGCTGCCAGATATTTTTTGATCTGGATCTATGACAGCTTTCCTTAAGCAGAATCTTGCATCCTCTGGCATTAAAGTTTTTTTGCTGGCTCTGCCATCATATGCCAGGTGAGTGATAAAAGACTTTCAGAATGGGAGAAGAGCTGACATCCTTCCGGAAGTTCGGGCATAGGCTGGCCGGGTAAAAACCCGATTAGCCATAGTAGCTCGTTTTATTCTGTGATTTTTTAAATGTAACTTTCTATTCATTCATTAATATGAGTAAAAGTTTGACAAAATAACAAAAAGCATATTTTTAGCAATACATATTTATCCCACCCAGACAACCATCTACAGCAAATCAATGTGACTTAAACAGCTTCTTCACCTGCAGTAAGGCTGTTCACTCTGTCTTGTAGTAATCTTCACATTTCATGCCCTGTCCTGGAACTCTGTCCGCAAACTATCTCCAAATCCCAGGACTTTTTGCCTATTGCTGCTGCGTCTGTGCACATCTGTACTCAATGCATAACACTATTTATCTGTATTTGTATATACTGGGGACCTGGTTCCAATGAGCACTTGTTCATTTATTTTGTTTTTAAATTTTATTTCTTATTTTATTTTTCATAATTTATGTTCTATGTTGTCTGTGAATGCATTCCCCAACAGTGCCAAAAACAAAGTCCTAGTACCTGCAAATATACCTGGCTAAAGTGAATTCTGATTATAAATATTTCTTACATTTGTACATTTTTATATTATATAGGCTTAACTTAAATATGTTGTTAAAATATGTATTTTAAAAATTAATTTAATGTGCTTTAATCAAAATCAGCATTATGTGCAGAACTATGGACAGAATTATGAGTAGAATAGCTGACATTGCATATTTTGATAAATACTTGCTTTTGTGCCTAAGAGAAAAAAAGACTCGTGAAATACATGTATTATTCCAAGCAGTGCGCAGGAAACATATGAGAGTTAGCCATGTTTATTGTGGATGGTGAAACCTTTCAGGAGAGATGTAAGATCTGTACCTGGAGAGAATTCAGAGTCAGAGGTCACGACCTTTGGTTTGCAGATAGGGTTCAGAGGAGCCAAGGAGCGCTTGGTGCTGAATCGGGGTAGAGCAAGCCTGGAGGGGGCAGTGGACAGGAGAGGGTGAACATCGCCTGAGATGTAGGACCTCCGGGCCTGAGCAGGAGACACAGAAAGGCAAAAAACTGCAGCTGGAAGAATTCCCAAATCACAATTATATAAGCCTAAAAATCACAAAGGCAATCTATATCCTACTGCGGCGACGGGAAGAGGGAAAATGGAGATTATGGGATCTGACATTTGAAGTCCCAGCACTGCTTCCTCCTTCTCTGCTCTTGATAGCACCAACTTTGGGTTTGCGGTAAAGGTGAGGCAATGGGTGTGGCAAGACATTGGAAACGAAATGGATAGATATGAAAGGGACTGAAACTAACACCCTGCTAACAAACTGTCTGCTTCAGTTGCTGAAATTCATCTTAGGGATAATTCATCTCTCATCAGTATCTTCCTTTCCATGAACCTTCAGGCAGAGTCAAATACCTTTGAAACTGCAAATCCTTGCACATCTGCTCCACCATGTTTATGCTTTTGTGACATTTCTGTTATGTTTCATTGAAAACATGATAATAGTTTGATTCCTAAATTTGCTTTTTGTCTTCAGAACATAATCGTTTAATATACAGTTCACAAGACTCACTTAAAACAATGCTATGAAACAATAGTAACCGTGGTAATGTTAAAAAAAGAAGAAATGTGTAAACAGCAGAATGTATGACAATGCTCGCAAACAAAAGATGACTGTCAGGCAAACATTGTTTTCAGTATTTAGGAAATCTGTAGTCTCATTTACTATTTCTCATTTAGTTTGCTACACAAACAGAGGAGCTATAGTTTATCTGTGATAACCACAATAAAAACAGACAATTCTGAAATTAAATATAAACAGTACCATCTGGAGTGAAACAAGGAAAACATCATCCTGTTTTTTAACCACCCCGTCCTTCCTGTGAGATTGTGCCTTTTTCGTTTCATTTGCAGGCAGCGGTCATCCTAGATTCATATCATACGGTTATGTTGTCAGTGGTGTGTGATGTTTAGATGATGGAAAGGGAGGCATGGCAGCAGATGTCTGGATGCCCTTTGCTTAGAGACACATTTTGCAGGGTTTTTGGCTGCTCTTGGCTGGTTCCCAAGACCACACTGTGCTCTTTGTTGAGAAGCTGGCGCTGCTGATACATGGCTTTTGGAATGCCAGCACCGATGTGGCTTCACAGCACAACACACCGATTGGGATGATTTTCTATACGCCTCAAGAAAAACATTCGTTAACAATCTTTGTTGACGGTGCTCACTCAATAGCTTATTATACGTTTATCATCCTCAAATCTCAGATCACACAAGGTTCCTTGCAAATCCTCAGAAGAATTTCAGCCTGCCATATCATTACCTTTCATCTGTTAGGGCCAAAGCAGGCCACTATTAGCAAACAGAAGGAAATGCTGGTTATGAGGAATCAAGGAGACAGGAAAGACGGAGGGGCGGTAGAGGATTGTTTCAGAAACTGGAATACACTACAAATTCCATAGTTATTGCCCAGAGCCTGTGGAATATTATGCATAAAAGTTCTGTTATTTTGTTAAATATTATCAGTGTCAAAAACCCTATCCTGACCAATACTGGCCCTCAGCACACCAATACCAGTGGCCAAAATTGTAATCACTTACAATTTTTAGCAACTCCAGAATGTTAATTCAAGTGTTGGTCCAGTTCCTTATTTAATCGTCCAATGTATGATATTTGTAACATTCCTTGATTGTTTGTAAACATTACTGCCAATATTTATGTAGTATTTTTAAGGTATAATGCCAAAAATACTAGGTGTTTCCACAATTTTGGCAACTAGTGTAAATACAGAAGACACTTAACATCCTCTGTGAGACTGTGGAATGTGGATTACATCGACCACAATCCCATCCATCATTGATTTCAAAATTCCATTTCTTCCATCATTAACTTTAAGTAGCTGATCTTGGTTATATAATCTATCTGTGAGGTCTACTTTGATGTGCCTATATGGAAAACTGTTTTTGGAACAATGGAAGACATTTAAAAATTGATGTACATTTAGTACATCTTGTCAATATCCCAATTCATCTGTGGAAATATGACACATATTCTAAAAGGTCAAATGAGTATATAAATAATAGTTTGATGTATGTGTGTAAGTGTGGCTCTTGCACTCTCGTTTTAGGACTGACCCACTTACAGATTTAGTCACATGTTTTCAGGAATGTTGAGGATAACTGGATAATCTGAAGGAAGAACCTGCAATGCCTACAGGTATAGAGGCAAGAATTAAGGCATTTTAATGCCATGATTCCATGTATCTTGTTCACATAGAGTCTGGAGTCTCAGGAAATAGAGGGCTCAAGGTAAGGGACACCCTGGATGCCAGTGCATCACAAGACACACACCCCATGGGAAACTTACAAACATAAATATGAAAGATGGATGGATGGAAAGGATGGATGTATGGATGGATGATACAAGGTTTTACCTGCTTTTTGCCATAAGCCACTATAGGGTCTGCAAGGTGCCACTGAGGAGAGACCTGACGCTCCGCTCCATGCTGGGGGTGTCCAGACTCCGGCACCTTAGCGCTGACATCATCAGGTCGCAATGGCGTCAGTGCGAGGTCCTCAGAGTATAAGATAAGGGGCCCCCTCCTGGTGCTGTAGGTTCTAGGGGGTGCGGGTTCCCCTTCTGTCAAAACATGACCGCTGTGGGACAAGCGAAGCAGGGCTTGTTGGGATTTCCAGTTGAAATAGTCCTGATAGAAAAAACAGGACTTTCAGTGCCCCTGCAGCAGGGAAAATGACCCCCCGAGTGCAGTGTGAGAGTTGGGAGTCTGCAGATTCTCTATTTCTCACACTGCTGAATAAAGATCATTACAACATCTTGCCATATACATTATGGACAAACAAGGTGTGAGATTACCTCAGGCTCCAGGCAGACCTCAATCCTTCCACCAAAGCTATCTTCTTCTACCTGGACCATCTGGCCGCAGCCACGACTTAGTAATGATAGAACAAAGTCCTTCATGGTGAAGGGGCAGAGTCTTTCTGGGAGCACATGAGCTGCGTCAACTACCCTCCACCTTCAGGAAGTGCACTAGTCCAAAGGCTTTTTTCCCTTCTTTTGGAAAAAAAAAGCAGGTTGTGAATAATGAAGACTGAGTTTATTCGTTCCCATTGATGAATACTCTATTAATCACAGCTGCTGGGGCGGTGATGTCCTTTTAAGATGACCCTTCAGTCTTCAGCAAACAGACAAGTTTTATCATTGCTAAGTTAACGTGTCCCTCAACCTTATTCATTTTAACTTTATTCCTCCTGGTTTGCTTCTGTGAAGTATACTTTTAGTTAACAACAAAATATTTAGCTCAATATACAGATGAAAACAAGCTTGAAAATAAAGAAATAAACAGGAATAACTGGCATAAACATAGTGTTGCTAACAGACAAACATGGAGCGAGGGCAGAAAGCGGGTCTGGATAGAATCACTGTGATCTGAACCACCGGAAAGCATAACCACTGTTGAAAGACCACTCTGCTAATCCTACCTGATGCATCCGTTTTATTTCCTTCCAAAAGGATGCTTTGTAAAAGGAAAAAGTGCCTGATTTTGAAGAAACTGGAGAGTAAGATCCATGTTTGTAAAACCCTACTGTTGCTATGTCCCACAAACTTCCTTGACTGAACACAGAGAGTGTGTTTCCCTGTTGCTATGGTAGCAAACCTGAAATACCCCCCACCACCACCCAATAATCCCCACAATATTCTTATACCGCTGAAGAATACATGAGACTGGGCAGTGATCCCTGGAGGGTTTGTCTTCTCATCAGCAGCTCGCAGTGAATTCCTGCATCTACATTTGTTTAGCACTGTACAGTTGCTCACTCTTCCCTGTAATTTTCAAACAATGGAGAAGAACTGTCCTCCATTTAGGATTATGCTGTGGTTATCCTCAGTCTTAGTCTTAGCTTGTATGCCCCCGCATCACCATTCACCAGGGGTGGGACAGCAGTCCAGCTTATATGTCGTAAAGATCAAAACAAAACTAATGACGGGTATCTCCTGCTGTACTCAAACCGCTAAAACTCTACCTTCAAAGACAATTTTTGGGGAAGTTCCCGAAGGCAGAGTCTGTACAGTCTCATGTCTTACTGTGTTGATCAAACAGCTCACACAGTCCAAACAAACGGCTGACAGTGAATCCAACAGGACTGGACATTTTCTTTGAACACCGATCATTCTGTGTGTGTAGACAGTAGATCTACAATCTGGTTGACCTGCTTTGGATTACCTGCATGGACTCACTTGAAGTACAATACAATCAGTGTATTAGTGGCAGTGAATTCTGTCCTATGAGTGAGCTCCATTGATGCATTACACCCATTCTCACATATAACTGTTCTGAACCCACAGTGCTATACTCATAAATGAAGTGATTGCTGTAAATACTCATAAAAGGAGAATTATAACTTTATTCAAGACCCGCTGGTCTGTTGTGAGACTCTGTGGTGTAGGACTCCGTGTCCGTGATCATAAGGTCACTGGTCCAAATCCAGTGAACGGCAGAGTGATGTCACCACTGTCCACTTTAGTAAGGCCCCTGGAACCAGCACAATGGCTTTACAATTGTACTTTGCTTTGGATAAAAACGTCTTCTAAACAAATGATATAAGTAATGCTGATAGATAAATAAATAATACAACTAACAGAGACAATGAAAGCAAATGTAATATATTTTCTTCTGAAAGTTGGAAAGCTATCAGTGGAATGTAGGTCTGTGAAAATCACATTTACCTGAGGCAAATGTTTAAGATTGTAGAAATTTTTTGCATGGCAACTTAGGGACAATATGGCAGCTTCCAGAACAGCAGACATCTCCATGACAGCATATGACATATTCTTCTAAAGACAGGAAAAATATAAATAAATGTATTTCTTATTTATTTGAACATGCAAATTTAGGCCAAGATGAATCATACTGGCTAACAGACCTAATGGAGATTACCCCATTGGCATCGTGTTTGACTGAACTACTTCAGCGAAAATACTCAGGGGCTGCAAAAATTAAAGTGTGAAATGTCTAGCACCATTTAGTGTTTGTTAAACCAACATATACTGCTTGAGAAAATAACCTCGCTGACACATGATCAATACAAACTTTTAAAATAAACAAACTCGCCTCCTATTTATAGATTATTTTGACAGTCAGTGGCCAAAGAGAAGCACAAAGTTTTGTAGACAGAGTATGTATTAGGATTTCTGACATTTGTGCATACTGTATATCATATATATACATTCATATATCGAAGTGTTTTTTTTTTTACTTTTTTGACATATTACATAACTACGTAAGTAATTGTAGTTGCACAGCAATTGTGACACAAGGTCATTTCAAAAAATTAATTTGAATCCCTCGAGCAAAGGACAACCCAAACTGGCTTACAAATCATTTGTCAAGTCTGTGTGCACAACCAGACAAAACTGGTTTAATTTTTATATTGTTTTCTGTATATTCGGATGGAAAAAACATACATGCAAATACACACAAAATGCCTGTGCAGAAAATGGCTTGAAAAATATAGAAAATAAGATCACCCTGTACAAAACAAAATCTGACCTATAGGTGGCACCATTGTCGTATCTTTTTTTTTCATTCCTGAGGTGCGTAGGGGGCAAGCCAGTGCCATGTGTATGTCAGGCGGTACGGGCGAAACAGTCTCCCCTTTAACCAAAATGGTTATTAAAATCTATCTAATGGAATTCTTAGACAGTAAAGGTGCTTAAGCATTTACAGATTTGGTATTTTTATGGTGTTAACATAAACTTTTGGAGAGATTACATTAAAATTCCCATAAATTTATATCATACTATAGCAGCGGTTTTCAATCCTGTTCCTGGTACCCCCCCCCCCCCAGAATGTTTTCATTCCAACCCCTAATATGATCCTTAACAGGCTAATAATGAATGAGGCTGGTTGTAAGCAGTGTAGGTTGGAATGAAAACATTTTGGGGGGAGGTCGGAACCTGATTGAGAACTACTATAGTACTGCAATTACCACTTAAATATGATTAAGTAAAAAATAACACTGTAAAGTACAAAAATATCTCTGTGAGCAGAGCACACAAAGCTGGGATACATCATGGGGTGTCTTAACAGACATGTTCAGCCATGACAGTGGTGTGACGCTTCACATTAAACAGAACTTATGAAAGAAGTTATTTACAAAATATGCAAATGTAATATGTGCCAGTTTATAAACTCTTTAAACAGGTAACAGCTTGGGTTCTGGAAATGGCACAAGATTAAAAAAACAGCACACTGTTCTCCTGACCAGACTTTACTGTAATAAATGGACCTTGTGGCTAGCATGAATGCTGAGAGACTGCTCTGCAAATTGAAGTTATCTCTCAGTGCACACCGTAAGATTTGCTTCGCCTCCTCTCTCTCCTGGAGCACATTCTAACTCTTCCAATCCCTCCACCTGTTCAGTCACTAGAGCTTATTTACTGCAAGGATGCTGCCGGCCCACCCTACAGCAAGCTTCCATTAAAGTGCAGACCTCTTAAAGAGACACCTCCATTTTAGCTGAGCAGAATGGTCTGTATCACAAGGGCAGCCTCATGCTTCTGGGTGGCTGATGTACAGGCTGCAACTTCGGCTCCTTTTACACCGTTTGCCATCCACCGTACTAAGAGGCTAAATGAATCAATTAAGGAAATGACAAGATCAGTGTAATGCTAAATGGCTACAGTAGATCAGCACCTAAACCCAAACATCACTGCAACACAACAAAGTCTGAATAATCTAAACAATTATTTTATTGTTAAATTACGATCTGTAACCTAATTCCCCAAGATAAAACACCAGATGCTGATGTAAAACTGAAACAATTTTAATTAAACTAATACTAATACGCTTGAATATTGGGGGTTGTATTTGGGAATACTGAAATTACAGATGCTAAACGTCTGTTTTGTAAGTGTAAAATATGTTATTGCTCACAATTAAATTCACTGATATTTTCCATTACCTAGCTGTTTTCACCCAAATAAATTTTACCCGTTTACACAGCTGGACATTTCACTGCATAAATCCTGGTTAGGTTCCTTATTAACCAGCTCCTTACAGTGCACCTACTTGAAACAGACACCCCCATCTTTATAAAGCTGAGTCCTTATCTATGCATATATGTCAAAGCAGACACAATCGATTTCAACTCAAGCACCGGGAGAGGCCTGCTGATCTATTTTTATGCAAGTTGCTAAATGGGTACAGGTAACTTTAAATTTGATGAGGCAAACAATGTGCTTCAGAAAGATCACAAGTACCATAAAGTTTTAAGAATCTAATCATTTTATTCAGTGAAACTGTACAGATACAGGAGGGCTCTTACTGTATTTTAAAAATCAAGTAAAAATGCAATAACATTTATAAATACATTTGTAGAAAACAAGTATTTACAAAAATGTATACAGTAGTAGCTTGAATGACTTTATAGCTGTATACATGCATACAATAGTACCCAATCAGACTACAAACAGGGCCGTCTGCCATTCGTGCTCAGTTACAAGGATGATTGTCTGGGAGTGGCTACAAGATATCAAATAAACTGGAAATATTTTTTTTAAAAGTGATAAGGTAAACATTTTGTGTGCAAAAATATGACGCTGGGGAATCGACTGCACAAATAAAGTAATAAGTGAGGGAAATACTTCGCTGTTAAAATCATTCTGCATATCAAAAATGCACAGTACTCATTTTTGTACGTTTCAGCAATGTTACAAAACAGTTTCAGATTATAAACAAGAACTTTAATGGCGAGAAGACCGACAATACGAAGGACGAGCCCTTAAAAACATTCATGTCATCGTAAATCAATCACGTGTAATTCAGTCTCATTCTACAAAATAAACCCGATAGCGGCAGTAATTTTCTCTTATAAACAAAACGGCAGTTCAGCAACGAATCAGAAATATTGTCAGGCATTCGTTCATTTGCATTGATTTAGAGAGACTTTTCGTCCTGCTTAGCAGTAGAACCTTGGGAAGCAGCTCAAGAATAACTCCCGACGTTGAAAGAATCTGAAAGTGTTCGAGGAGTCTGATCGACCAAGTTTAACCGGATCACTATGAATAAGGGTACCGATGACTGGAAGGGAGTTCCGAGTTCCCCCCTTTTATTCCGTGTCGACTTGAGCCAGCTCCGCTATCCGCATGATCATACAGTCGTCTCGCCCTGGTTGCTGTTACTTAACCTTTTGTAAAACCTGCGCCATGACTGCAGCGTTTTCCCGGACCATATCCAGAATCCGGAGGTAATGCCCACAATCATAGTCATTAAGTACTTAATCATGAACACTGTAAAGTCCGGGGTCATCGGCGCGAAATTGTTTACGGGGCAGGGCACGGCGAAGCGCTTGCAGGTCTGCATGTGCCATGTCTTCTCCCACTGCTCCCTAAACGCCTGCTCGTAAAAGTAGCACGCTATTACTATGGTGGCCGGGACCGTGTACAGCACGCTGAACACGCCGATCCGAACCATGAGCTTCTCCAGTTTCTCCGTCTTCGTGCCGTCGTGTTTCATGATGGTCCTGATACGGAAGAGCGACACGAAACCGGCGAGCAGAAACGACGTGCCTATGAAAAGATAGACGAAAAGGGGAGCGAGGACGAAGCCACGTAAGGAGTCCACGCTGAAGATGCCCACGTAGCACACGCCGGTCAGGATGTCTCCGTCCACTTGTCCCATAGCTAAGATCGTTATGGTTTTAACAGCCGGAACTGCCCAGGCAGCTAGATGAAAATACTGAGAATTTGCTTCGATGGCTTCGTGGCCCCACTTCATCCCGGCAGAAAGGAACCAGGTGAGAGACAGGATCACCCACCAGATTGAGCTGGCCATGCCGAAGAAGTAGAGAACCATGAAGAGAATGGTGCATCCTTCTTTCTTGGTGCCCTGGGCTACTTTTCTGTAGCCATCGTCCCTAAACTTATCGATGCACACCACTTTATCTTCCAGGAAGAATCCGGCTGAGTAGGCAACCGCCACCATAAAGTAGCAGCCGGAAAGGAAAATTATGGGCCGCTCGGGGTATCGGAACCGGCGCATGTCTACCAGATACGTGAGCACCGTGAACAAAGTGCTCACGCAGCACAGAATGGACCAGATCCCCACCCAGAGTCGGCCAAACTTCACTTCTTCCTCGCGAAAATACATCAGGCCGTTTACTTTCTGGGGCTCGCAAGGGGCCCCGCAGTCCTTCACCCCCATAAAGTAATAATTTAAGTATGGGGGCACTTCAAGCTGCAGGGGGCAGGAGAAAGGATTACTAGACCGGCCAATGTTGGGTGGCAACGTGACGAACTCCGGTACGTAAGGAGTTGGGTACGATGTGGGGCTTCCAGGGTCCGACGTGTTCTGACCCACGCAGATCTCACCTGCGCCGTGAACCGGGAAATTCTCGCAGCGGAGCCTCTCCGGCCACTGGAAGCCAAACTTGTTCATCAGCGCCTCGCATCCCTGCCTGGCTCGTTCGCACAGCGAGCGGCACGGCGGTATAGCCTGCTCCAGCACCGTGCACACGGGCGCGTACATCGAGCACAGGAAAAACTTGAGGTCCGCAGAGCACTGCACTTTCACCAGAGGGTAGAACTGGTGCACTTCAAGTCCCGCGTCCTCTTGATTGGTGTGACCCAGGAGATTCGGCATGATGGTCTGGTTGTATGCGATGTCCGTGCAGAGTGGTATAGATATGGGCTGGCAGAAGCCGTGCTCGGGTATCGAAATGCCCTTCTCTCCATGATACTGACCAGAGCACAGCTGGAGCATTGCACACAAAGTCGCAAAAACACAGCTCCTAATCGGAAACCAGACACGGGTCTTAGGTGCTGCCATATTAAATCAGATATGTTCAGTTCAATAAAAAAGGAAAAAAAAAATCTATATTCCTTTTCTTGGCAAAAATGAAGAAAACGGCGGACTGATTTTCAGTCTGAACGTTACTTTAATGTTTAACCATGCATTTAAAGCGCTGCATGTGAATCGATTAACTTATTCAGTAAAACGACTGTCCCTTCTCAAGACCAAACCGAACAACAGTCCTTGAATATTTCGAGGTTCCGATAGCAGCATGCAGGAGAAAATCCACTGTTTTCACTCACTTTATAAAAACGCGTTTAAAATAGATGGATATTAGTGCTATTTTCATCTCGCTGTCTCAGCCAGGAAAAAAATCTTTAAAACAAAGTTCTTGTATCTGACTATTTAAAAAGTTTATCCAAATTACATTGTAGATTTTCGAAGAGCCGTCTTCTTTTGATTGATTGCACTCCTAAGTTGCTCTGATTCTGCAATGACCACTTGCGCCTCACTGGAAAGTTTGGTCGAAGACACTGAAGACATACTCAATAATGTTACGTCGGTTTCCAGGTGCCCCTCATTCACAAGCAGTAGTGGTTCTCCACGGGGCGCCTGGAAACCATTATCCACTGACCAATCCCACGATTTGTTTTTCTTTAGCGCCACGTCCGTGATTGGATGCAGGACTTGGGACTAGAGAGGCGGAGTGTCGATAACTTTATTTCTTTTTCTACTTCGTCTTCTAAATTAACTTTTTTTTTACTAGATATTTTGTACTCTGAAAAGAAAGAAATACATTTTTAACAGACATGTTTGACCCCCGTACTGAAAGATATGCACATAAATTTTAAGTTTTAATGTGAGCATATTCTTACGTAAAGTAACACAACACCAAAATAAATTAAATGTATGAAGCGCTGTTTTAAAATGCAAGTAAATAACTGTGAAATTCTGTTGTGTTCCACGCGTTTCTTTAACGATTTAACAAACAAAAATAATCTGCAAGAAACAGATTTGGGGTTGAATTTTAACTCTCGGATAACATATTTTTAAGTGACTCCACATTACTTTTATAAGAGCTATGCTATCTATTCGTTTATTTTAGTTTTTCACTATAAATATAGGTTTACCAACCGCGTTACACCACTCCGTCAAATAATTCTGCACAAATCACAGATTACATTATTGCAGAAAATACAGTTATAGAAGTTGCGTGACTGTTTGCGAAACCGCTTTCAAATCAAAACTGTATAAAACAGTATATTTATATAACGGAGAATAAAGGCGTCGAGCAATGTTGCGGACAATCAAACTTATAAGAATTAAATGCTATTCGTCGAGTTACGAAAAATGGCTCATTTGATAA
Organism: Stomatorhinus walkeri; assembly: GCA_026784285.1. NCBI lineage: Eukaryota > Metazoa > Chordata > Actinopteri > Osteoglossiformes > Mormyridae > Stomatorhinus > Stomatorhinus walkeri. Next base: position 34,545,674 of record JAODUD010000001.1, on the reverse strand, counting down.
AATATAGACTGTTATCGTACACCAAACTTTTTTGAAGTGGGAAAACTAGCGAGTATTTTTGTGGGTGCGGTACCATTACGATCATTGTGCCTTTTGTCACACAGTTTTATCTCTGACATTTAAATTGTCTTGGGTGTTGGGTGTAGACAATTAGGTTATCGCCTAACGCAGTTAGAATGGACAATATGAGACTATCCCAGGCATACGTACAGTGTATTGTATGTGGTTACAAATGGAAATGTGAGTGATCTTTAGCCATATATAGGTATGTTACAGTTATAGTCATGAGTTTATTGGAAAATGGTTGTAATTTGTAAAATATAAGTGTCTGACCATTGTTAAGTGGCGGGACAGAGTGTTACAAGATCAATTGGTTTTGCTAGCTGTCTACAGCTTTACTAGCGGTGAACCCCCTGGTGAACCAGTTGTACAACTTAACTTGCTCCAGTGTAAGTCTTTACCCATTTATCCACTTTCAGCAAACACTTAATTTAGACTGATGTAGAGTTTCTAGTCAGAAGCACGGCAAGCAAAAATTAATACATCTGCTGGTTCTGGTAGAGTTGTTTTGGCCTCTCTGACTGATACATCAGAAGACACACTTTCATACACAGTAACACACTCATCAGTTTATCCTACAGATCCCCAGAACAGCCTGTCTGTGAAGTATGCAAGCAAATGGTGATACACAAGGCGTGAAGACACAGCCTTCCCTAGCGTGTCTAAGCTAGACTTGTGAAATTCAAATAAATTGAATTTAGAAGGCATTGTTACTTTTTGTTAAATTAGCATCTTAAAGAGTATAGGGGTTATTGGATTAGACCTGTGGATGCATAAAAGATAGGTTTGGTAGTTTTTAAGGATATTTATTGCACTGTCTGCTAAGCTTACATTATGCAATTTATGATTTGCTGAATGCTTTAAGCCCAGTGCATCTGCTAAGGGTCGAAGGTTGGAAAATATTGGTAAGATTTATGAATAACTATGGCAATAGTGTTAAAATTTATTGTATTTTTACTATATGGAATCTAAATTGTTCTATGTAAATCGTTGAAGTCTGAAAAAGTGCAAACTTGTGCTTTTTAAAGAAAAGAAATTAAATGTTGTTACTCTGGCATTATGCAGTAAGCATTCTCAAAATCCATACTGCCTGCATGGCTCATGAAGTTATCCCAGAAACCCTCCCTCACGTCACAATGTCTCTCAATCAGCCAGTGTAAAAGTCAAGTGTAAAATGGTGAGTAGCAATAGTTATGCAGTATTAATATTTTCAAAAGTAAAATGCATTTAATCTTAAATTAATGCAGCAGATATTGCAGGATTAAGAAACTGTATTTCTAAACAAATGTTTGTGAGAGTAAAATTGCGGGACACTGTTAGGTCCTCATACAATGAATTGATTTTGTTTTGGTAAATATCTAGCGCAGTGAACTTGAAAGCAGTGCACATCTTTCCCAAAAAACATTACACACCATACACTTTCAGTATTTGTTTATCTGCTGCTAAGAAGATAATGCACCGATCAGCAGAGACCATGCTGAATCCTGAACTGGGAAATTCTAGTTTACAGATCTGTTCCCTTCACAGCCCAGTTCTCACTCATATTCAGAATTGAAAGCTTGTTGCTGGTGGCTCCACGAGTCACTGGGAAAACAGGTCAAATGGGGACTGACAGTAGACATAGGTTAGGGCTGAGCCCAAGGGCACCACATTCAAACAGGTGATCATGTGTCAGTTTTCTGGCTTTTCTTGTTTCTCTGATACAGGTGACTCCCAGCAGAAAGGATGAGAGGAGGTGTTGATGGATGGGGGAGAGGTGCCAGCTGTGAGGATTGAGCGGCCCCAGCCTATGGGCAGGGGGGGTCTCTTGTGCCCCTGAAAGAGCCCTCTTGTTTCTCAGAGGCATCTGATGACAGCGTCTTCCATCGCGGCTGCCAGCACTCATCTCCCCTTCGCCTGAGAATGTGTGTGAAAATATTTATGACGATGACATCACGTGACCCCTGTCTAGCTGGGAAAGCATTCTCTTTTTATAGAACTAGAGTTTGCTTTATGCATAACATAAAAGAATATCATTCCCTCTGTTTATGTATCTTTGCTTTACACATATGTGTATATAACATGTACACATGCGGTACTTTGCAGAAGCCCTAGGTACCGTGTGGGGGAATCTCACTTCAGATAGGACATATGCCCCCCCAGTGCTGCCCGAGGACCCATAGGCTCATCTGCATTATTTAAGTTTTGCTCCAGTTTGTTTAAATTCCATTCAGTCCCCTATTTTACCCATTTTAGTCTTTGCTTTTATTTCACATTTACTTCTTTCTCTGCTACAGCTGTCCAAAGTAACTTATTTGCTCACCAAATACTTTGGTCTCAAATGTCACTTAGGTTACCCCATTCACATAGTAGCAAGTGCACTGCAATGCAATAATCTCTTAGCCAACTGTAATGTAAACAGTAACCATCCCATTGGTCTCAGTGGTCTGTGTCATTTATATCAGTGTCCTTTCCACTAGGTCCTCCAGGCCGTTCTGGTTTTTGCTCCCTCCCAGTTCCCTGCCAGACAGTCCACATTTTTGCTCCCTGTCTGGGGGTGCCTGAGGACCAGGTGGAGAAACACTGATTTATATAATAGTCACCCCCTCTGGATAGTGTCTTGATGAGGTACCAATGAGCCATTGTATCATTTCATTGTATCACCTAATTTGACTTTGTTTCCCTCATTTCTGTTCTCCTGTTCTCTTACTGCCCTGCTGATGTTTCCCCACACTGGGAATAATAGCCAGGAGCTCCATTTTCTCTCCCAGCTGCTCCCCACTAAAACCATACATGCTCTCCCTATCGGTGATCTTCGTGGATGAATTCATCCGTTTTCTCACTGGTGGTGAACTGCGGAACACTTGGCAACCTCTTCTACATTGTATAAGTTTTGTGCTTTTTATTCTCTGTGACAATGTTCTCTCTCTTCCTCATCGTTCACACTGAATAGTCTTAATAATTCAATGTATTTCCATATCATGGAATTATCACATGGGATGGGTGGAGGTGCTCTGGTGTCTCACCCCACTGGTACCTGGCTTCATGTCTACCTGGATTCCATGTGTGTTTGCATGTCCTCCCTGTGTCGTCGTGGGGTTTCCTCTGGGTACTCTGGTTTCCCCCCACAGTCCAAGAACATGCTGAGGCCGATTAGAGTTACCAAATTTCTAGTAGGTGTGAGTGGACGGTGTGTAAATGTGCCCTATGATGTGTTTGTGCCCCATCCTGGGTTGTTCCCCGTTTTGTGCCCATGTCTGCCCAGCCAAAGGTCACTGTTTGAATGTAAATCAGCAGGTAGGTAAGAGCCAATTTCTGGATCATTAAAACAGCTCAGCAAAGTTATGCAGCAATAAAGTGAAGTCAGCTGAGTACAGTGATCCCTCGCTACTTCGCGGTTCACTTATCGCGGATTCACGACTTCGTGGGTTTTTAAATATACAGTAGTA
>JAODUD010000001.1:34521156-34533468 GCA_026784285.1 Stomatorhinus walkeri | reverse complement strand
TACTTGGTTGGGCCTTGTATGAGTTGGGGGGGGGGGGGCGGTGCGGAGGCTGAAGAGTGAAGCAGTGCTCGGTGCTCAGTGCTCTTCAAATGCTAATGCTACTACAGACTGAGGTTAATGCTGTCGTATAATATGCTGGATTGTACAATAGCTGAGATATTCAATAAAAATAATGGCAGGTAAGAAAATCAAATAAACCTCAGGTACACGTTCCTGAGATGAAAAATACACAATTTCTGCACTGCTAAATTAATCTATTATCTCTTCCAACAGTTATATAATTCTTAGGCTGTTCATGGCTGTCCTTATGGATAACCAACAGGCTGACTGTATACATGTCATTTCCCAGGTTTATTGGTTACTGATGGCTAGCTCACTCATCTTCAGCGAAAAAAGGGAATTCTGCTTTGCAGTAATAAGGTATCATGAGGGATCATTAGGTTACCCGAATTGATGAGTTAACATGGTGCTATATTTACTTCAGCTGCGTGAGTTAGCTGAGGTGCTATATATACCCTCGCAGCAATGCAGTGATGATGCTGTATGCCAGTTCTCTGGGCACACAGGGAGGAGTGCCCCCCCCCAATCCGAAGCGGCTGATGCAACCAGCTGAAAATACTGCGATTGAGAGGGGGCCCACTGCAGCTCCTTCACTGCGGGCCTTCACTGGAGCTCTCCGCCTGGCAGAAATGCAGCTGGGAAGTAGCACAGCCATCAGGTGAGATGCAGAGGGGTGCAGCACACAGACCAGGATGCCTAGGAGGCCCCCACCCCTGTCACAGGCTCACTGCAGGGCTGTCCCCTGAATACTCCAGTAAACTTCTTGTAACATAAAAGGGAAAAGTGAAAATTTGTGAAATACACAATAATAAATAGATACACTAGCACAATTCACTATTACCCCCCATTCCACATAGCTGTATTTTTGCTGGGCTTAGAGCCCAGGTTATGGGTACTGCCGTAGACTCCAGCTCAAGGTTTGATCCAACACCTTTTGTGTCATTGACTGCTACATGTTAACTCACAGCACACTTACGCACATATCTTTACTCCCAAGATAACAAAGGTCAATTATACTGGCCATGTTGAAAAGAATGGTATGGACCCACCAGCACCAGCTGAAATATGCTTACAATATAAGTACATATCCTGCTGAAGGGAGCGCCAGGTTGGAGTAACGAAGGGTGGCATTTGCCTGCTCTTATCCTCACCAGAGTTGCCCATCTTAAGTAGCATAGAGCATAAAGTGGGGTAACATTATACACAGACATGCAAAGTGGGTAATTTACTGTAGAGATGTCAGATCACCTTGCTGCAGGTTTTTGGGGCTACGGAATGGGAGTGCCGTACTCTGGGGAAACTGGTGCATCATGGGACAAGATGCAAGCTTGACATACATCGTATAAATGCAGCTCCAGCCCCTGTCCCTGTGTGAGCCTCTGTATCATAAGCCACCCCCAGGAGATTATGCTGTAGACTAAATTGAAGTCAGCCTGCTTCTGTCATTTAATTATGTTTTAGGGGGAGCATTTTGTTGTGAACTTGTTGCTAGGTTACATAACAAAGAAAATCAGTGTGCAATCACTGTGATTTTCACAATCACAGTAATAGATCAGGATACCAATACACTATGATATCTGCAGTAATACAATAGTTTTATAAATATATTTTTTAAATTTTAAATTTTTTATATTTATATATTTATTGCTGCCTGTATCTCCTGATTTTGCATTTGAAACATCAGACAGAATGTCAGGGTTGTGTCTTTAGCCTCTAGATTGCATCAGGGTTGAGAATAACACTGTTTTTTCAGTCATGTGATGGTCTGGTGCTTCTTTTGCTGTTCCAAGACCAGTGGATAAAATGTTCTCTTCCATGCCACTGCTCTCAGAACCTGAGACACCACCCCCAAGCCCCTGAAACCCTTCTCATTCTGCCCTGTGCTTTGCATTATGGAAATGTCTCCACTTACATTGTCATAATGGCCCCTTTAAGGCTTGGTTTGAAATAAAGGAGGGGGGGGGCACTTGGGACTGCGGGACTGCCAGAGGTATGCTAAAGAGCACATAATATTTCCATCCCATTACCGGGCCATTCAGACCCATTAACATGACAATCTGTCCTGAGCATAGCCTCAAGGCATGCTGGGATATAAGGATCAGTGATCCCCTCCCACAACTCAGTCAAAGTGCAGAGAGAGAGAGAGAGAGAGAGAGAGAGAGGGAGCAGGAAGGTATATGAGAACAACACCATAGAGAAGATCGATGAATGGAGAGAGAGATACGGCAGAGAGGAATTTAAGGGGGGGTTCGGTCGCATATGACGCTGGTATTAGTGTAAATGGTGATGATGGTTGTTTGAAGTTGGAAGTTTAAATCACAGAATATTTATCATGGAGAAGAAAGACCTTCATGGAGAAAAAGTCAGACTGTAGAAAGGCTTCTGGTTTCTATACTGGTTTCACTCATGTTCCTGGTTTTTTTAAATCCCATTGAGGCATCAGATTGATCTAAATGGCTGTCAGGCAGTTGGAAAGTGAAAAAGTGAAATTGCTGTAAAATATACGTTAGGGATCATACCTCAATCTAAACTCTCAACGACACAACTGTCATTCATCTCATGATGGTAATCTTTTTCATGCATGAATATTCTTTTTTGTTAATTTCATTTTAATGAAATTTTAAAAAACGTTTTTAAGAATATTTGGCATTTTATTGATGATTTTTTTGCATCTCTTCCTCCCTTTTATCACATACGTAACACAGAAGCATTAAACATATTGTCATTATAGTCATTAAGAATCAAAATTAATTTCACAAGAAGTATTGCTATTCTGGGTCAGTTTATTATTGGAAGCAAATATATTTTCTGTTATTTTATCACTAGTTAATTATATGATTAGATGATAAAGATGATGGGGTAAATTTGAAAGCATTGACTGAAAAAGGATCACAAACAGATGGATCACTCATAAGGAAAAATCACCAAAGGGTGAATATATTTGGGTATCTAAAAATGTAAACAGTATACTGGACAAAACTATCAGGGCAGCAGTATGATCAATGGGGCAAACAAGTAGGGAGCTGAGTGTGGCTCTGATCTGAAATACTCCAGCTAACGTGAAGAACACTTCATGGATTCTGGGACCTTGCTCATCCCAGAATGTTGTTTTTCTTCCTGTTTTTCTTAGCATTTCGCCGGTCTCCATCGTGCTTTGACTCGTACTGGTCCATTCTTCAGTCTGGTGCCTGTGGGCTCCAATTCACCGCTGAGTATGATTCGGATTGCTGAGTGGACCTCTCACCAGCCCGAAGAGGATGCTCCACACGGAAAAAACACAAGGGCTGAAATCACCCCCTCTTTCTTAAGGAAAAAAAAAAACCCACGTCATTTCTTTTTCTGCCCCTCTTCAGCTTTACCGAGATGGGAGGGAGTATTTCTGTTTTTGTGTGCTGGCCTGTATTCAGTACTCAGCTGGCCTCTTTCTTCCACAGTCTTTACAGTGTTAATTCATTCCTCCCCCCGATCGGCCCTCCTTGCGTGAGAAAACCGCAGCTCTGCACAAAAACAAACCCTTCCTGGGTTCATAAATATTGATGAGCCACACCCTTCCCATTGAATCCCAGAGACTGCTACTAAACTGCTTACATGCACACACCCTCTCCATTCAGCTACTGAGGTTTCAGCTACTGAGACTGTAACTGGTTCTCTCCCCATTTCCATTGAAGACCCGATACCGGTTACCAAAAGCGTTGCGTGAAAAACGCCTCTCCGTTTGCAGTCAGGCTGCCGCTGAGCATGTTGCATCCAAGCCTGGGTGACAGTCACAAACAGTCCAAGTGCAACATAAATCCAGACTCTGGGAACAGCCCAGATAAAGGGTGCAGTCAGTCGGCACCAGGCCCCGACCCCTGGGGACGTGGAAGGTCAGAGGTCACAGGTCAGAGGTTTGCCTCAATTGTGCGTCGCTTTCTGGAGGGGGAAAAGTTCTCTCTACGGGCCCTTTTCTTGGGTTTGTTTTCTTTGTGAGGGCCTGGGGCTGGCAGACTTCTCTGCTCGGCCTCCGCTTTGTTCCTGCGTTCTCTTTTCTTTCTCATTTTGTCCTCTTTTAGTACTTTTTGGGGATTCAAGGAGAAAAGTTCCCTTTTGATTGTTGGGCAATTCAAGACACCATTTGTGCCTTAAATTCCAAACTAATGGTCTCACTTTTTAATCCATATTCTCCAGTGGTATCAGAAATCATTGTGTGAGATTTAATAGTCTTTGAATCTGAAGTCTTTGAATGCCTATAGAATGTAAAAGAAGTGTTAAAATCGAGCTTCTGCTGTCTTCTGGTGGTCGTGCCTAGCCACTCTGCTTTCTCATTTTGCATATGGACTTTCTATTTGTTAAGCTGTGTGCAGCTATCAGATTTTCCTGTGGGTCCAGATGCCAGTGAGACCTTATCTGTAAACAATAACCGTCCATGTTACTGTCTGTATGGGAGATTCCAGGTTTTCACACAGATCTTGGACTGCAGGTGCATTAACTGTGTGGTTGCATTGATAATTTTTCTCAAAAAAGTTTCCAATGTCTAGCTGTAATATTAGAGGTTGAAATATTGTAATTCACGTACCGCTCTGACTGCATTGACCTGTCACTCGTCACCTCTCACTGAGGAGAAATGAGTGTTAGTATCATGCAGTTGCTGCCATTAGAGGTCTCTATACTGGCCGTGAGCTCATAGCATGTTTTGAGTCCATAACTACAAAGCAGTTGTAGGTGTATTTCATTAGTGTTGGATCATATACACCTTCATGTAACCACAATGTATATGGACCAAGAGGGACTGTCCCTTCCTTAGGTCTGATGTCCTGCTACGTGATTTCAGTCACTACATTATATAAGAGAGGGAATCAAGACAAGGTATATTGATGGCAATGGAGGGGAAACCATCCTGAGCGAAATGAGAGAGAGAGAGTAAGGGGGGGGTGGCACACTGGGGGTGAGAGGGACTGTGGGGTTGATCTCTGTGGTGTAGATCTGGTCAGCTGATAGGGTCTGGAGAGGTAATGAAAGACCCCAAAAACCAGGGCAGATAGTGCAGGAATAGCTCCTGTCACACTGCATTGATGGCAAGGCTGTGTGTGTGTGTATATGTTTGTATTATTTTTATATTTGTATTACCATTTTTCAGGTCCCCACAAAGATTTGTGAATGCAATGAAAAAACTAAAAATGCCAAAAGTCTTGTATTTTCTCTGGTTACTTATGGTTATGGCTAGGGCTGAGTGGGGGATAAGGTCTTCATGTTAGGATAGAATTTTCCCCAAGATGAATGGATAGTCCCCACAAAGATATAATTATAAACGTGTGTGTTTGTGTGTGTGTGTGCATGGACACAGCAGGGGCCAGTGGGTGGATGGTATAGAGGAGGGAGCCCTTGCCCGTCTTCCCCGGGGATGAGCTTTGGGCTGGGGGGTTTATCTCCATTTCCCTGCCCTCACCTGGCAGCTTAAGGGGGGGGTTATGTGCCGACATATGCTGCGTGAGATCAGCACCAGCTTCTCATGAACTGAATGCAAAGCTTTGTGTAAATAAAAGTATCTTCTTCACTGTAGTCCAGGCATCCATCTTCCAAACGCTTGTATGCTTGGCACCCAGTCCTGGGTCGTGGGACGTTACTCTAATGCGCTTCTTAATTACATTTGAGAAAACTTCGAACTAAGCCTAAATTGTTTCTGCACAGTATATCATTTTTCATAAGCGTATTAGAGTTTGAAAAATGTTTATTTAGATGTCTGTGAGTCTTCTCAGACTGGTGCAGCACCTCATGTCCATTAGGACCAGTGGGTTATTGGAGGTGCTGAAAGTGAACTGGGTTTGACGTGTCTCTGTAGGTCTGCGGGGGGGAAAGCGTGAGCATGGGCAGCCCGTGGTATAGATTGTTCACGGGGATGCCGATGAGTCATAGCGGCACGTACACCGTATCAATTAATGCAGCGTATGGTCAACTGAAGGCATTTGGATCTCTTTTCAAGTTCAAGTTGTTCTTAAAGGGGTTTAGATATTCTTAAAGGGATTTAGATATCCTGAAAGGGGTTTAGATATCCTGAAAGGGGTTTAGATATTCTCTGTGGGAGAATGCCATGTTTAAACCTTGGATGCGACCTTAAAAGTCTTTACTCATAGGCTGCTCAATCAATGCCTAACCCTCCATTTCTCTTCCTCTTAGAGCATCACTGGTTGCTATACACACCTGTAAAAACACATTTGAATGTTGGGTAGGTTTTGTACCCAGTTGGGGGCCCTTGCACGACTTCCCCGAACTCACCTCCCTCACCGACACATCTCTTCTCAGCCCTTACTCTCTGCAGTGTTATACATACACAGACACACATGCTTGTACATATATCTTAAGTGACCCCAGAAGCTATGGAAAATATGCACATGTTTTACTTGTAATCAGGAAATGAGTGATTTTCACTTTATGAAAAGTGGCCTTGGGCAAAATCAGAATGTAGAATGTAGAAAAAGAACATAGGAGTAAATCACTTCTTACAGGTGAATCTTGTTTTTCATTATGGGGCAACAGAAAAGATATACTGGCATTCTTCTCATTCTGGCACTACCTGAATTATTGATCATAGTCCACAAATGAAACATCAATCTAAATCAAAAATCAAATATCAAATCAAAATTTACTTATCAAATGCACAACAGTACAGCAAACAGCAGTAAATGCAGGCAAATGAGTTTCCGTGAGAGGTCCCTATAGTAAAGTAAAAATTAAGGTTAAGGATAAATTAAAGATAAATACAAAAAAATAAAAATGAATTACATAAAAAATGTTAATTTGCATAGCGCCCATACCAGAAAGCAGTCTTCGTCTTCTGCTGAGTAGCTCAGAAACACACTGGCTGCAGCAGACTTTCATCCTACGCCATCCAAATGACTGAGGCCTACATTCTGTGCCTCTTGGTCACACAGCCTCCTGCATTAGACCCGTGTGCTACCTCGTGCTTACATTTTTCACAGAGATGGGTACTTTGGCTTCCTGCGATGACAATTGCTTGCCTTCCTCAAGCTGAATTGAAGTGAGTCCTTCAGCCTTGTGCCTCATGCAGACTGGGGTGGGCAGAGAAGTGGAGCAGCTAATGGGCCCCCGCCACAGGCCCTGGGGCACCAGGCATGTGCCACGCCAGTGTTTGGCTTACCATCTCGCTCTCCTGGGTAAAAAGAGGAATGCGACCTATGAGGAGAGCCCTTGACCTCTTAATGTCTCCCATGCGATTGTGATGAAAACAGTATTGGTGGGTAAGATCATTCGCTGCAAATCTACGTTCCCCAGCGCTGTATTACCTGTCACCCTAGAATCACAGTGATGTATTTATTTACAGAGAAACACCATGTAAGAGCATCTATCCCTTTCAGAGTCAGGAAAAAGGCACAGTGAGTTTTTGGGCAGTGGATTTGACCATTATTCTGTGCTTATTCCAGTCTCGCGTACAAATGAAGCAAATGACTGAACTTGATGTACAACCATGACTGCAGAATATTTTCCCGTTGATGCAGAGTGAGGAAAAGCTGAGCTGCCATCTTCCCATGCAGATCAATCCCCCCTCCCCCGGCAGAAACCCCTTCGCAACCTTTTCCTCCTTGCATTGAGAGCTATGGATAGGGATCCTTGTTTGTCCATTGTCTCTAAACATGAGGAAATATTAACCATTGAAGGGAAAAAGCGGGACAAGAAGTGAGAGCCGCAGCGCCGGGCCGGCGTCCCCCTCTGGGGCGTAATGACGCTCTGACTGGTGCTGTAATTGGAACTGAGGGAATCAGAAGTAAAACAGCAAGCAGCAGGAGCTGCTGGTGAAGAAAGGCAGCTTCCCTACAGGAGTCTCCTAATCTCTTGTCTGGTCAGGGTAGATTAAGCTGCCTCTCCAAGGCCCCCAGCAGGAACCTCCACCGCCGCCTTCCCCCCATCAGCACATATCCTCCAGGGTGTGAGCACGACCCTGTGGGCTCCGCGCCTCTCCACAGCGCGTGTCCAGCTTCGCCCCCCCCCGCCCCAGCTGCGGTCCTCTGTTACCCCCTCTGCATCTCAAAGAGCCTCCCCTGCTGTGCCTTTAAGGGCTGCTACCTCGGTCACCCCCAGCCTAACCCCACCCACTCCTGCAGACACACACAGACACACACACACACACAGACACACACACACATCTTTGTGGGGACTCTCCACTCATTTCTATGGGGAAACCTCTAATCCCAACTACCCTAACCCTACCCATTCCTAACCTTGAACATAAGTAACCAAATCAGACTTTTCATTGGTTTTTTGATTAGTGTTCGGATTGCATTCACAGATCTTTATGGGGGCCTTAAAAATGGTCTCCACAACATGAAAATGACAGGTTTTTGTCACAATATAATTTATGCCTGCCCCCCCCCCCAAACACATATTTGATCCTGCATAAATATAATTGACTTCGGAAAAAAATATCCAAATGAACAAACGTGCAAAATTCTGTGCATTGTTACCAAGCAAGCTAAAATACACTAATGTGGCATTTCTGATGAAGTGGCTAGTGGGCGGCGTTACTGGGCAGATAATGTTTCTGCTTCTAATCTTGTTCAAAAAGTCTTTCTACAGAGTTGTTGTGTTTATGTGGGCGTCCCCATGCACTGGCTCTTAATTGACTTTAGAAAGTGAATCTGAGCACCCTGCAATAAATAGGCCTTTGTCCTGTTGGAAATCCTGTGACTCTTTTCAGGTATGCAATTCCTGGAAATGAATGTTATTGCCCTTTCATGCTTCTCTCGCTGGGGAGTATGTATCCATGCAGTAGGAACATGTCCATCTGGAAGGGAAGCTCACAGCATTTCACCAAGAGGAGCTTCTCTTGCTTCTGTCACCCTGTACTTGTTTCTCTGTCCACATTCATTTTTATTTAACTTCCATTGCAGTGCACGTGTTTTACTCATTCTACTCTTACTCAGAAAGACTGTGACCCCCTGCTGAGGTTAGTCAAACTGTACTTGTAGTTCCTGAGGTGAACTTGTGTTGAGGAAGAGTCCATCTCCAGTGTGCCCAAATGGATGGTCATCACCTGAATAACTGTGATTACTTGTGCAAGATAGTGAAACCACAAGAGCGACGTAGCTGAACTGTAACAGATGTGCCTGAAAAGGAGTGCCGTATTTTCATTAAGATGTTGAGAGAATCTCATTAGGCCTTGTTTGCACATGCATACAGACGCTACCAAATGCAAAAGCCAAAGTGACTATTGACTGAAGCACCGCACCAGATGTTGTCATGTGACGCTAGTGGCTGTATGCTGGATACCATGGTGACCATGACCAGCTTTACTCCACACAGTCAGTGTCCAGTAACAGTATTTGTTCCTGTCCATTGTTTCACTGTATTAAGTCATCAAAGTGGAAAGACAATGTGCTCTCTTTCTAAAAACCTCTAGCCTAATCCTTGTCCTGTCCCTGAGAACAATGGATGAGGTTTCAATACAGCTTCTCTCCCAGTGTGTGATTGTAAGGCTGGATTCCACCCACATGACTTTATGGCAGAGATGAGTAGGAAATCCCCCCCCACCCCCGTCGTCTGAGAGTATGTAAGAATGTTTCTGCAATGGACAGAAGTCTGTTCAGCTTCTCTGAGAGAAGGAGGGATTTGGGAATCAAAAGACAGGATAATCCATCATTCTCAGATCTTGGCACCACTAGGTTGATGAGCTTCTGCTTGATCCACTGCCGCAGAAGACACAGAGGGGTCTACAGGATTGCAGCGTACTGATTTGCACATTCCCCTCATGCTTATGCATACGTTCAGTTAACCCCTGCGCCATTTCAGCGTGTTGTGAGCCTTGTGCGTTGGGGGAATATCAGACCTAAGGATGAGGGTGGAATTAACAGATTTTCAACATTCATATAACCCAGCTGCTCTAGAGCAAGTGTTGCTAATAACCATTTTCAAATACACTCTACTGTTACATCAGGGACTTCTGAGTGAAAAATAAGGCATGTTGAGACCAACACAATCTAATTGCTGGGACTCAAAAGATATCCCTTTAATCTAAGAAACAGTCTTTCTTAAGATTTTGGGTTTCCCCAAAATGCAATTGTATGAAACAATATGTTTGTCTTCTGGTAGTCAGAAAATGGGTTTATTTGGCAAGCCTTAGAGTACTGGACTGGAAGCACAGTCAGACAGTCTCTGACCTTCTCCGTTTTATGGAAGTCTAAAAAGTGACCTTGTGCTGAGGGACCCTGCTGCTGCAGTCACACCACAGCACAGCCAGGGGTGGCTCTGATATGGCCTTTCAAAGTCACATGCTTCTACAGTACAGTGCAAGTCTTATACAGTCAAAGAAAATGATGTTTAAATGACCTTCATGTTGGTGTAAAATTATATTATGTCTGTCAAGGAGTGTCAGCTTTCCTGTTTCAAAACTTCCCCTAAAGTCATCCTAGGATTTGCAGCAACCATCCAATACACACGTGTATTTTTTTTAACTATTTGTTGCTAGCACACAATCTTTGGTTAATCAATATCTTATTGAGTTATTTAACTAATTAAGGTAATCAATTAAGTTAGCTGGTTGTTAAATGTAATGAATACATGGAATGGCTCTGAGTTGCCCCTGAGCAATTTGGTAACTGAGGTAGTGTGCATCTAGCCATCCAAAAAGACCTCAGTAACATTTTGGAGAATGGAATAAATTCTTCTTAGTTTGTATTGTGTTACTGTTAATTTGCACTTGCTACCCAGATAAATAGCTTTAAACATTTTCTTTGCCTGCCTAAGATTTTGCACTCTACTGTATATCATCAGTAAGGTATTTAATATTTGTGCCGTCTGCATGTGTTCAGTGTTTGGACAGTGGTTATTCCACTTTTATTTAGAGTAGCCTGAAATGTTAGCAGTTGGTGTAGGTAGATATTTTGCAAGCGGAGATCAGCTTAGATAGATGCTGCTGAGTGTAACGGCAGGGTCCTTCAAGGCATGTGAAGGTTAGAGGTTTGTGACAGACTATGCTACTGTTTATATGCGTGTGAATAATGGGGGCTAAGCGTGTTTGCTTATGACCAATAGGGAAACGTCTTCCTGTACGTCAAAGCTGCCTTCAAGTGAACAGAGCTACATGAGGTCCGTGCGTAAGGAGACGTTTTTGGGCCGCATGTACACGAGCAGGACACAGGAGCTTGTAAGTCAGTCAAGATGAGATCTTGAATTTCTAATTGCTTTGTATACAACATTATGAACTGGGTTAAGATGAGTTAAAGTTACTGTGAAGGATTCATATTATTTAATGAATACATCTGGCTAAATATGTCACTTATGGTGTCATTGGACTTGTTTCCCATGTCCACTATCACATTATGACATAAATCTGCACATAAATCTGCAGATAAATGCTGTTTTAAGTCATAATACAAAACATTGTCTTGCTCTCACAAACCTTCTTAACAGTAGTTGCTGATTTTGCAGTTTTACAGTTACCAAATGCTCTGTTGGTGCCTTTTAATTCATAAAGTCAGCTGTGGTTGTACATCAGCACATATTGCCTTCTTAATCAAACATTTACAACTTATGAAGGCATTATGGCTGCATTCCTGCACAGACCTGTGGTACGTCTGTTTTTTATACTCTTTTCTGGAATTAGGGGCAGAAACTAAAATATCCAAATTTCAAGATTCTCATTTTTAACTTTGGAAGTGACACTAATGCAAAACTCTCACCCCTGGTTTTGAGCATCGGGGTTCTTTCATTGGAACGTAATTATAAGTGGCTTAATCTTACTTTGCCATTAATCTGTTGCTACTATCATCCTTGTTTTATTTCACAACAATAGAACCGTTTTCTAGCCTCAGGGTCATTTTCCTAGTCAAGTACAGATTTGCTGTCACTCTGTCACACTTGAGAATGCTGTGATTTTACCAAGAATCCAGCACCCTGGTGTTTGGTGAAGGTGCCAGCTTGTGCCCTGTGGCCCCCACCCTGGTGTTTGGTAAAGGTGCCAGCTTGTGCCCTGTGGCCCCCACCCTGGTGTTTGGTGAAGGTGCCAGCTCGTGCCCTGTGGCCCCCACCCTGGTGTTCGGTAAAGGTGCCAGCTCGTGCCCTGTGGCCCCCACCCTGGTGTTTGGTAAAGGTGCCAGCTCATGCCCTGTGGGGGCAGCGTGTAGATGGAGGGCGGGGGCACCGTGTAGATGGAGGGCGGGGGCAGTGTGTAGATGGAGGGCGGGGGGCAGCGTGTAGATGGAAGGCGGGGGCAGTGTGTAGATGGAGGGTGGGGGCAGTGTGTGGATGGAGGGCGGGGGCAGT
>JAODUD010000001.1:34489565-34501167 GCA_026784285.1 Stomatorhinus walkeri | reverse complement strand
CCCCCCCCCCCCCCCCCCCCCCCCCCCCCCCCCCCCCCCCCCCCCCCCCCCCCCCCCCCCCCCCCCCCCCCCTCTTCCTGACTATTCCATTTCTTTGACATCGTTAAATATATCCACTTGAAAAAACAAATCTCTTCAAAGGCGCTGCTCTCGTAATGGAATAACCCCTAGACTATTTGTTTAGCTGGGAGCAGCACCCTGAACTGCTAAAACTAAGACTTCACTTCCACCCTTTCCCAAAAGACTCACTGCTCCTCCTATCTATACTCTTCACATGGCAGCTGTTTCAGTATCAAAACCATGAATTGGAAAGCATTTTCCTGCTGTCCCTTGCTGCCCCCTGGTGGCGATAATGATGACTGGCCTGGCTAATCTTCACAGTCACTGATCATGTTGCATATTAGAACTCAGTCCTGATATATCTTGACTACAAACGAGATAGACTAGCAATGAATAAGGGGGAGGGGGGGGGGGTGGACTCTAACCTGGTTTGTGATTGGGCAGCTCACTGACTCCAGGCCAGGTTTCCTCTGTTGGAACGCCCAGCACCTGAGGATAAGGAATTAAATCAATTTCGGTCAACAAAACATAGATCTTCCCGCTTACTCTCTACGCCCTGCCTTGCTGATGAGCAGGTGGCTATATAACACATAACCACACAACATAGCTACCATAAAACATGAAGTAGCTGAGCAAGACCAATACAAAAAATTTAAATCTCTAACAGTTAACATCAAAAGACATATTTCACTTGCTACAGCATCTGAGTCAACCGTCCATCTGAGTCTCGCATGTCCCAGTCTTGAACGCCCATGACAAAGGCAGGCAAAAAAAAAAAAAAACGTATATGCCCAGTTCCAGTGAGGGACTTTGGTAGTGTCAACACAGGAAATGAACGGTAATCAGCCATTTTATGGAAATATATGCAATACATGAGATGAGCCTAAATGTAAGGGCACAGGTTTGGCAGAAGCTCTGAAGTCTTTTATTACTTGAATCAAGGCTGTAATTTTAATATATAATGGGGGGGGGGGCACATCCACCCCAAAATTCAGATGTGCTCACAATGTCCCTCCAACATATATTATATTTAAGCTCTCAGCCCCCCTCTTGGTACCCATGGGTAAGGCCTTGACTTGAATGATTTAATACTTAATAGCTGAACACGGCCCACTCAGATTGGCAGTGCATGCGCGACTCAAATCTACAGTTAACTGTACTGACAGTTGTTATTATAACAAACTCACAAATTGATATGTTAAGAAATTATATTTTTTGTAATTACTGAAACATATTCTCTACAAGACCAAATGAAATAATTTTCTCGTTCCACTTAAACAGAGAGTTGACCGCTTCCATCACCTTTTGGGTTGCAGTTTTGCAGATTCTTAGATTTATCTGAACTACAAATCTTCACATCCATGGAAAATCGTGTTGTTAAAATGAGCAAATTCTACAAATAAAACATGACTTGTATTTACTTGGCAAAACGAAACGTGCATTATTTAGTGCATGTTCCAAACATAATAAAAAATAATGAAATCACTGGATTTTGTAAGATTCACCTTTGACTTGTTTGGGAATGCAATAAATCCAATACTTTATTAGTAAGTAGGTATACTTTATTGTTCCTTATGGTTAGAATTACTCTATGACTCAATCAGTGCTTATCAGTATTACACAATTTTGTAGCAATTCCACAGTGATTTGATCAAATATTTGGGTGAGTATGACACAAACAGGAGAGCAGAAGGATTTATACTCACTGCCCAGACCTTCTGCAGCTGCTCAAAAGCATCTGCTACCCCTGGGAACGCTGGTGCCCCCTGGAGCATCTCAATAAAAATGCAGCCAGCACCCCTACAATAAAACAGAATTGCTGGTCTATGTTTTATTTGCATATACAACAGTACAGGCGTTAGTTCTCATTTTTTGGCAGGCATCTTTTTAAGCGGCACCAAAAGAAGGTTGGGCTGGGGTTTTACAGAGAAATCCCAGAGGTTAAAACATCTTACCTCAGCAGATAGGAATGACATATGAGGATGATGAAATATTTAAGAAACTAATGTTCTCCATGGCTGTTCAGTGTTATATGAAATATAAACTAAACTGAAGTAAAGACAGGATTGACCAGCAAATTATTAAATACTTTGCTTATACCATAATATGCTTCACGTTGTATGTCTGTGCTATAGCATAGGAGGAAAAACATTGTGCCTTTTGAACATAATATCATCGATAAATAAATGTGTATCAGATGACATATCTACTCATTTTCGTATCTTCACCATCATCATGGACTCCGAGCTTGTAGACTTGAAGATGTCAGATTTGTACAGTCTTAAATCTCAGTAATGCTTGGCATTATGTCAGAAACACCAGCCTGCTATGATTAATAAGCAGGCTGATATTAACCTATAACACCATCCTGCTATGATTAATAAGCAGGCTGATATTAACCTATTTATATGCGTGTTTACACTGCTATGCCAGCTATCGATGGAAAAGTTGTCCTTCTTATCAACTTCCAAACATTTGTTTTTAATGTGAAGTTGTGTGCTAACTAGATATCCTTCAAGGGATGTCTTCTCCAGCCAAAGAAATAAAACTTTTATTAGAAAGGCAACATAATTTGAGATATGTTTACCAGAAAAAGGCAGTGAGAAAGGCTCACAAGTGAAAGTCGTTGCAGACTAACGTTCTCAATTGCTAGCAAGACTTTTCAGTTTGTAGATGGTTTTCAACAATGAGGTTGATGAGTCGCCTAAGCTGAGCCCTGGCTCTCAAGGGGGGACAGTCCCTTACCAGATGTCCAGAGCTGTGGAGTAATCAGTGGATCCCATCAAAACATCCGGGGGTCTGTACCACAGTGTCACCACTTCAGAGGAGTAGGTCTGGCTGGGAATGGACTTGGACCGGGCAAGACCTGAGAATAAACATCTCTTCTAAGGTTGGAACTGGACAATGGAACAGCCCAATATACTATCAACAGACTGCTAAATAACATTGAAAGAGATTGACATAGGAAAAGATTGAGTTACTTCTGTTAGGAAACAGACACTGGGAAGGTCTGAATGACTCTGAGCTGAAGCCTGACACTAGAATATATGACATATCAGTTGACACCAGAGACTATGTCTGAGAGACTGTGGTTCCTATAGTCCCTTGACTGCTTTCACAGATTGGGTGTGATGTCACTTTCCTTGTCTTAGCTCTAGAGGGGATCACGGCTTAAGGCAAACACAAAACTACAAAGGATAAACACACAATACATCTGTCTGTAAACTGTTTTCTCCACTTATTTTATGGTTTACAGAGATGTCTGGTTGTGGTTATGCGAGGAATAACTCCAAAGGGGGAAAAAAGGAGGGAGGTATGTTAGAAACCAGAGATATTTAGCTTAAAGACCCACGTTCACCAAAGTTAACTCAGAAGGCTTATGCTAAAGATCCAGCCTTGATGGTGTAATCTAAGGGCATGGAGTCTGACACGGAAGTCTCACTCAGTCTCACTCAGCTGCTTAGAGCTTCTCCTGACGGATACAGTCAGGTTTTGGGATTATCGCAGAGGTATAGTAGCACAAAAAGATCAACGATTCCCTCAATTCTGCTCCGTAGCAACCTTATTACATTTCATTGATTTGGAGAGTGAATTGCTGACAGGGTTTTAAAAGCTGGACTGAAGAGATTGGAATAAAACTATATCTGGATTTGTTTGGAGTCTCAAGAATTGGAGATATGTGATAATATATAAGATGATGTGGTCATTTGTCAAATACATTAAAACAAAATGTTCACATTTTTTGGAGTTGTGGTGCCAATAGTCACCTTTGGGGGCTTTATGAAGGACACTGCACCCTTGTAGTGCCATCCACAATTTCTGTCTTTATATTTACTTGATGCTTTTATCAAAGTGCCTTAGGGAAGGGTCACAATTCATAGATGCTCCCTGGAAGTTGAACACATGACCTTTGTATTGTTAATGCAGGCCACCATTTGTTGGCCCACAGGAGCCTGTGGCCGCTTGCAGTCAGTGTAATAGGTCTGGTTGTCTAGAGCCTACCGAAATCTGCCAGCTTCAGCTCTCCCAAATAGCTGATGAGCAGATTTTGAGGTTTGAGGTCCCGGTGAAGGATCCTACGCCCGTGGATGTAGGAGAGACCTCGGAGTAGCTGGAACATGAAGATCTGGCAAAGGGAGGGTGATGAAGATGTACAAGAAGAAAGTGAGAATGTGTTAGAAGAAGAGCAGAGACAGATGGCTTTTAAGGCTCATTGCAGCAATTGATTGGAGCAAAAGATAAATAAAGTAAAATTACACATTCTCCCCAGTCATGTGTCACGAGTGTGACCTTTCAATGAGCCGGTGATGGTTTAGCGTATCTTATTTCGTTGTCTAAATCCTGCCTGAGAGCCTCCAGATGATTACCTTTGATATGTACACCTGCTTCACATTTCCCAGGCTAATCGGACGGAGAGCATCTGCAGCTCCTTTGAGCTGCCCGTCAGAGTTCATTAGAAGGAAAGCACATGGAATCGGGCTGCTGCGGGGCCCAGCTCTTCAGCAGCGGCCAGGTTACCAGACCTTACCAATCGACTCTCGTGTTAAGAGTCATCCTGCAACTATTTCTATGTTGACTTTGGCCCCAGTAAGAAGCTCAACTATCCTGAAGGCCTTGACAGCGCACACACACAGACACTGTCACGCGGGGAATACCCCCCTTGCTCCCCAGCACTCACAGTCAATATAAAGTATTAACACAGTCTTACATGTTATATCTACATCGTGTGCCAAAATCAAGGCACCACCCTGGCAGTCTGTGTATATATGTATATATTTGCATATATGTGTTTCTAACATGCTGAATATGGCAAGCCTTTGCTTTGACGCGAGTGTACTGGCCTGGCATCTCTCATACCCTAAGCAGTCCTTCAAGTGAGAGATAAAGATCACCCACGACCCCTTTTGGTCAGTATTTAAGTGACATCATAGGTCCAGGCAATGAGACAGCCTTACCCTCACATTGTAGGAGTGCAGTCCCCCTGGGTGTTGAGTCATGTACTGCGCTAGGTCTGTTTGCTGGAGAAGCAAAATTGAGAGACAGTAGGTCAGCAAGGTAAATGCTTGTGTAAATGGTGTGAGAGTTACGAGCCTAATCACTAGGGAAGTTGAAGCGATGCCTCAAACTTACCACATACTCAAAGACAAAGGTGAGCGACTCTCGCGTGTGAATGATGTCATGCAGAAGGACGATGTTGGCATGTTTCAGGCCTTTCAGCAGAGAGGCTGGAAAACTCACGAGAATAAGGACTAATGCAGCTAAACACAGCTGAAGTTCATTAACTCCTACTAACAATGAAGGGCAGAAGCCCTGAAGCTAATTAATTTTGCAGCGTAACTCAGCCTGCTTTCCTACCTTCTCGGATGGCTGTGAAGGGGATCCCCTCCTCTGTTTTCATTCGTATGACCTTCAAAGCCACCAGGTGGCCGTTTATCCTGCACAGGGGGAAGGGTGATGGTTTCTTACCATGGAGGAACATGACCAGCCCCCCTGAAACAGCCTACTCAAAGAATACTCCAGCCCTGAAATATTCCATGTCGCTTCCTTGCTAAAGTAACCAGGTTTTGCGACTGAAGCCCAATCCATAGCAACTCATGGGTGCTGGTGCTCAGTGGTTCTGTATTAAACATGCACTAGACGTCATAGTAGTAAGCATGACCTTATGACCCTATAACACCCCTATAAAATGTTTACAGGCTAAAAGCTCTGTCTTCTCTCCCAAACCACAGATTAAGTATGAACTTTCAGGAACCTGAAGTTGTTTAATAAAACTGTATATCACCTAAATAACTTGGCAAAATAGTGGGAGAACAAATTTAAGGTTGATTTTTTTATTGGTTTTTAAATTAAGGGCTTGCAGTTTGGCTCCCTGGGGTATAAGAGGTGACTGTAGCAAGCAGCAACACTTGGCCTTTTACGCACTGGGTGGAAGGTTAGTGTCAGGTGCCCGGACTGCAAAGGACACTGACCGACTTATTCCCTTGTACACCGTGGCATAACTTCCCTCTCCCAGCTTCTCCAAATTCAAGTAGGACGTGGCTGTACCAAATTGGAGACCAGTTTTCTGCAGGGATGAAGAGACATAAGAAACTCTCATGCAGTGATAGTGAAGCGAGCAAATCAAAAGCACTAATATGCAAATAAGCCGCTCACCCACTGGAATTCATTTTCAAAATTTTTGCCTCCCATGGGGTCACTGTTACTTCGTGACCTTTGAACCCGAAGACGGCGCACTTGCAGCGTGTGGAACCAGTGTGGCTGGCCTTCAGGGGAGTAGGGAGCATCTCCTGGGTCATTGAGCTGGAAAACATTGGGGGAGGAGTTTAGGAAATGAACCCAATGAGAGACAGACAGTACGGCACAGATCGCATGACTGCAACAGGAAGCTGGGGTTTGATTTCTTGGAGTGAGATTGAGAAACTAAATATTATTCATTTGGATTGCAGGGCTCTGTTATGTACACTTGTGCGAGAGGGAGATTCTTCACATATTCTGTGCTTTTGCGTGTCCCTGCGTTTTACTGCTGCAGCGCCACATCCAAAAATCAGTTAGAGCAACATTTATTGTGAAGCACTGTGGCCCATTTGACACGTTTCCTTCTTAACAGATTGAGCTGCTGGCAGACGAACCATAAAGACAATTGCAACTGGAAAAGAATGCGAGGAGGAATGTAGGCGAGCGCGATGAAGGCGCTGACAGCCGCATCAAAGCAGGTCATGCTAATATAAGGGGAGATGATTTGGCATCCATGGGTCACTTCGTACTCAGTGGAATTGCCTGCACTCAGTTTCTGTTGATGCTGCAGATTTATGGAGTCTATTCAATAGCAGGCAGCACTATGGGGCTGGAGGGGAACATTATTTGATCGAGGCTCCTGCCAAAAGCGACTTTGTAGGAGTGAAACAGTGTCTTAGTGCCTCCTGTCAATCATATCTTGGAATAATCCACATAAACTTTGGCAGCAAAAGAGTATAAACTCATCTCTGCCCCCTGCCTTCTCTCCATTCCATTATCCTATTAATTTCTTTTTCCATAATCCCTTTGTTGATTTTGTGCACAGTGCCACGGTTGAAAGGTCAGTGTACATGCCACTGGGCTGCTGTATGCCTTTGTGGGTTTTGTCTCAAAATTGCTGGTTCAAATCCCTTAGGTGGTTGAATAGTTGAATCTCTGTTGTGCCCCTGAGGATGGTCCTTAACACCCTA
Organism: Stomatorhinus walkeri; assembly: GCA_026784285.1. Classification (NCBI taxonomy): domain Eukaryota; kingdom Metazoa; phylum Chordata; class Actinopteri; order Osteoglossiformes; family Mormyridae; genus Stomatorhinus; species Stomatorhinus walkeri. The sequence continues at coordinate 34,493,902 of JAODUD010000001.1, read as the reverse complement.
CCCCACACCCTGTGTGCCAGCTGAATAACTGTCCCTGTGCTCTGACCCCCAACTTCTTTCTCATGTATGTGTGCAAATAAAGGAGCCATGCTCTTCAAAAAGGACAATCGACAGACAACTTCAACATGATTTTTGTGCCAAATGAGGCAGTTAGGTTAAGATTCCAAAGAGTGACCAGGTTTGGTCATTTTGTAAAGCTCTGACACCCATTTACACAGCAGCAGCAGGCAGACAAACGCAGCTCTACCTCTGCGGCGGGTGGCCTCAGTGATGCCTCTCCCAGGCCGTCCGCTGACGGCTCTTTCTGGTCCTCATCACGTCCTGTTGTCCCTCTCCAGCAGCAACAGCAGCTCTCCCGGACACACACCAGTTCCATGTCCCAGACCCTCCAACGCAAATCCTCCGCCATGTCCTCTATCCCTGAGCTATCACTCCCCTGCTTCACTCCCTCCCACTTTCCAATGTAGCGAAGATCCCGGAGCTCATGTGACCGGGATAAACATGTCCCAAATCATGGTCTCATGACTCAACCCATTTGGGGAAGAAAAAATATTTAAATATTTGCTTCCTTTAATTGGAACAAAGGGGTCTATTCATCAAATGGAATTAACAAAAAAAAATAATAAAGTGATGTAGACTTAGGGCTAGACTGAAGGAAGAATTATCAAAAGTAGAAAGCAGGTCTGGACTGTTCATAGCATTTATAGGCACAAATGGCAGGACATGCAGGAAGCCTTTATTACTGCACCACCAAAAGGACAAGACTGTCTAGACTGCAGTCATGAAACTCCAGCAGCGTGTAAGCCAGTGTGAGAAGGTCTGTCTGAGTGCTTACATGTGACTGCATGTGATCACATGCTGCAGTGGGTATGCTGCATTTGCAGTGTTGGGTTGGTATGTTATATTTAAGTCACTTTATGTTACATGTTCCATTATCTCTAATTTATTATTTTACTCTAAAGAGTAGGCATTACAAAAAAAATCAAAATACAAATCATATATGTAGTTACTTTGATGCATTTTAAAATATTCTATATTCTAAATATACTTTTCATTTCATTTCAATTTTCATTTGTTTTAATAGTAACTGTGATGATGTTTCATCATAGCTCATACTGGTTGCCTGGCCTTTGCAGACCCCATAACTGACAAATGTAATTTGTATCCTTGTCTTTGCAGAACCTGGTTCTCTGTTGTTCTGCCATTGGATTGAGAGCAGCTGCTTCTAGTTATGGATGCACTGTGGGTAAAATACTCTCTTCACACCCGCATACTACCACTTTTCTCATGTTAATACATACCAATTTATTGGGAGCTCTGGGAAGCTAATTAGGATTATCAATCAGAAGGTAGCTGCTGAAGAGTATATGAGGAACATTTGTGTTATAACATCATATATGGGTTTCAGTGTTAATGTTTCATGGATTTAACGTAATCTAATCCTTATTCTGCAGAGAATAGTAATGCACATATTGTGGTTTACTTTGCCACATGTCTCTAAGTTGTGGCAATGCATTCAATGTCATGGTGGATGCTAGTGTGTGGGCCCTGGCATCCATGAGAATTTGTTTTCCTGCTTGTTGACAAAACAGAATTTGGGATTAAAAAGGGTGAAAAGGTCACGAGAAAGGCAGGTAACACAGGCGTGCTGCTGGGTGCACTGTCTGTGCGTTATCACAGCGCAGAACACAATTCTGCCATCAAAAGGAGGCATGAGAGGACGTACAGTAAATCTTACAGCATAGAATGCATGTCCTTTCGCGCTATACAGGTCACCCTGGCAGATTTTAGCAGCCCAGTTCTAAAAATACAACATGCTGTCTCTGACCTGTCTGCAGCCTTGCAGATTCAGAGAAGTCTTTCTCTGCTTAATTTTCGAAGACTCCTGCCTTTTTACTGAGTCATGTGATTACAATATTTTTTAGATATTATTGTGTTTGAATGTGTTTAGACCACAGTATGCCAATCTGTGAAGTTCATAATAGGCTGTGTTTCTTGATCATGCCCGCTAGTGTAGGAGATGCTCATTAGACATAATCCACACGTCGCCCCCTTCAGGAAAGGAACAGGACTGAAACTGTGACCTTTTATGTTAGCAATCATTTTCCTTCATGTAAAGCTACAAATCCTGTCTGGCTAATATATTTCCTTTGATGTCTGCAGATCTTAAAATACGGCTGCAGTGGTATGCCTGGTTTCAATTTTTCCCCGCATGGGAAAAATTCAGCTTCATGGCTTTTTCAATCCTATATTACCTCACTGTGATACATTTCAGCAGAGAGACGCCTTCTAGGCACTTCGGTTTTGGGTCTGCTAGAAACATTGCAGCTTCTGCTAAATTTAATCATATATAGTTGTGTAAAACTGTAATATGGAAACTTTAAAATCTTCATGGACACCACAGTTTCAAGATGGCTCAGTGAATTCATGCTCTTCGTATGAAAAAACGTATCATTTACATGTTTACTGTTTCCATTGTATTCTGCTTCATAACACTATTGAATATTCTTATAAACAATCACTTCACGTTGCCTTCAACCCTGAGGGAAACAGCTGGTCATAAGGACAGTGTGGGCCCACCGGTGTCTGCTGGCATGTGCTGCGAGCTCGCGTGCATGCAGAAGTGCAGCGTCTGCGCTCCCCCCCCCCCCCCTTTGTGTTTATGACCACACGCACTACATCGCCCAGCCAGCTCTGTGGGGGCAGCCTGTGTTTTATATAGAAAAGCACATAAAGTGAAAATGAGCCGGGGTCACGCACGCAGGCCGCGGCAGAGAGCGTGTGCGTGTGAGCGACTGGGTCATGCCCAGAGCCCCGCTGAGATGCCCGCGTGCGCGCCAAGCTTGGCCAGCTTTTATGCGGCCCGCGCCTTCTCTCCCAAACCGCATTATTTCATTATACTGTTTTTTTATTTTATGTCTTTAACTTCTTGACATTTTTCACAGCAACGCACAGATATAGCGTGTGCACGGGGCTTTTTTTAGCGTGGTTTGACACCCCCGACTATGAGAGCTAACCAAGTTTGACAGGCAGCGGTGGGACCTTAGCACGATGACTGCCATTGGCTGAAGCTCTCGGAGAGAGGGGAAGGGGAGAGGCATTTAGGGTAACGCTTTTCTTGTGCTGTTCCTGTCCATCTTTAAAGGGTGAAGCCTCATGGAGAATCACCCTCTATTGCATATGAGCAAGGGGGCTAACGACCAGTATTCAGGATGTGGCAACTATCTGGGATGAGTCAGTGCAGGGTCATGGTGCGGGAATCAGTGTTCAGCAGAGAGGGCCATGGTGCTCAGTAGAGATTGCTGTGTTCCAGGGTTAACAACAGAGAGGGCCGTGGTGTTCAGTTGAGTGGGTCATGGTGCTCAGCAGAGAGGGCCATGGTGCTCAGTAGAGATGGCTGTGTTCCAGGGTTAACAACAGAGAGGGCCGTGGTGTTCAGTTGAGTGGGTCATGGTGTTCAGTTGAGAGGGTCATGGTGTGAGAGTATTTTCTCATTTGGTTTGGGAGTTTATTGAAAGTCGGTTTAAGTTGTCACTTTTAGTGGCCAAACTTACCCTCATGCTTTATTTCTTCATTTTTATCGGCATGGAATGACTAGAAATGTGATTTTTCAATCTATAGTAATAAAATATAAATTTAAAATTACATTATCCATCAGAATACAGGGTAATAAGCAATTATTAACCCTGTCTAATCTGTTTTCTCATAGCAGATGGGGAGGGGAAACTAAGCAGTGTTTAATTACTATGTATTACCTAATAGCATTATCAGATATAAATTTATCAAGGCAACTGATTATCTTAAATATGCCTGCAAAAACAATAAAGCGTGTGTTAAGGAGATAGTAGGAAATGGGAGTAAAGATGCTCGGAGGAAGTAAAGCTGAGTAACGAGAGAGTAACTGCCGACAGCCAATTCAGTGGCTTACTCATGTCCACAGAGGGTCAGCTCATTCCAGGGCAGCTGCCATGCGCTTGCTTTGGGTCAGGCACCCAGTGAGTGCCAGCTGTGTGTCAGTAAGTCCCTCGTACAGTCTGGCGTCAGGGGGTATCAGAGGTCGGGAATGCAGCGACGTGCCAGAGCGCGTTCTGAACAGCACGAGGCCTTACCTCCTCATATCCCAGGTGTCTCTGCTTGAGACCTGATAAGAACAAGCCAGAGAGAAAGAGAAAAAAGCCCGTGAGGACCATGAGCAAATGCGCAGGCTGTTTTACCAGGGAAGAGGACATACAGAGCGGCACAGTGTCAGCACCGTACATGCAGAGCGGCACAGTGTTAACACCTTACATACAGAGCGGCACAGTGTTAACACCTTACATACAGAGCGGCACAGTGTC
>JAODUD010000001.1:34447036-34473780 GCA_026784285.1 Stomatorhinus walkeri | reverse complement strand
CATCCCAACACACCCGTACAGACAAGCACCAGATGGCCGCCTGCTCTGGAGTAGTGATACCTGCCCTTTGCGACTTGAACACCTGGCGCCAGGCCCACTCGCCTTTCAGTCCAGCGTACTCACCACCCAGCGCAACATGGCCAGCAAGGAGTGCACAAAAGCAGGGTCCCAGTCCACAGCTTCCCTGTCAAACAAGACCTCCTGCCAAACACTGGCGGCCATCTTAAATACTCCAGGGCCCACCCCTTCCCCTGTCCGTCACTCTGCCCCAACCAATCACGACCCGGGGCATGCTACAAGGCCATGTATAGCTGTCCATGACACTGCCTGGGTGAAACGCAAAAGAAGAAACACGCACCCCTCACAAGACAAACAAAAAACCCAAAATAGCTCCCTTCCCTCCTAACCAGGAGGACACGACAGACTCTCTGGTCAATAAGAAGTTTCTCATTGACGCAGTTCTTTGGAAAACCATCCATCCGTCCTTTTTCCATAACCGCTCACTAAATGTTAAGCCCGGGTTCTATCGTTGGAAGCAGAGGGTACAGGGCAGGGTGCCCCTGGCCAGTCCATCAAAGTCGTTTCAAAGCTATTGTACTAAATAGCCCATTCCCTTAATTGCAATATGATCAATTCTGTTGGGCCAATTCAAACAAAGAGACGATTATGATTCTGGATGGAGCTAATTAGCATAAAACAACACAGGGGAGACGGCACAGATCCATTCAGATTAATGTATCCCATGTGGTAGGGGGGCAGAATGAGTCATCACTTTCCGAGGGACGGTTCCGCCTCACCACAGGGTGCTATGGATGCTGAACTCTGCACTGTATGAGCGCCGCAGAAAGAAGGTGTGCTTTTCTCGGAAAGCCATTTTTTCCTTGCTTTTTGTGTAAGTTTTATTCACATTTGTTGTTACCTGTTTTTTATTTTTATTTTTACATTAACGCTGTAAAAAGTAAGCAGGAAATATCCATGAAGCACTCCACTGTAGCTTTCTGTCTGCTTCTGATGAGATTCAGGTTCAGTGTCTCTGTTTTCCAGGGAGCTACGATAAAGAGGAACGAACTGACGGGAGAGATTTTCGTGGCCCGAGTGATCCATGGGGGCCTCGCAGACCGCAGCGGTCAGTCCACCTTCACTGCCCTTCTACACTCTCTCGTGGTCTTTGTGCTTCTCCGTGGCTGACAGGTCATGAGGGTAGCATGGTCTGTATCTGTGGTGTCGGGTTATACGCATTAAAATGTGCATCAAGGGTTGGGTTGCACATACAGGGGCTGTAGATTTGCTTCGCAGGTGAAATCTGATCCTGTGCAGATTTACTGCAGGTCCATATTTCTGATTAAATGTAACTTTTTCTGTTGTGACTGATAACACAGGTCTACAGAAAAAATGTCCAGGTGCCAAAGTTTTCTGAATAGATTTAAGGTATTTTGAGGGTGCTGAATTTAAAAATTCCATTACTTTTGCTGAATTGGTTGAATTTTTGAGATAATGGACATCCATGAAAATAATGCATTCCTCATATGCGACTTTTGCATGATAACAAACACAATAGCCTTTGGTCTGTCTTTTGAGTCTTTAACTGTATTAGGTAATGAAATATCCCATATAATTATTTTGTATTTCAATTTGTAGGCCTACAATGCTATAAAAGCGACTTCTCAAAGCCAGAATTCAGCTGTGAATTTACAGAGGAAAGAACTCAGCTACAGTATAAGTTTGTCAACCCAGTCTTAGTTTATACCCAAAAAGTTCTGTCTAAATAGGTATATAAATACATATAAACATTATGACTTGATAGTCCTCATATTCATAAACTCATGAACGATTCAAGTTTTACCAAATGTATGAATGACACTGAGGCTTTGGCCTGGAAGAGTTTTGTCTCTGTTATGAAGGAGTTAATATGAGAATAAAGATGCACCATCACCATAGCCATTGAAACACATTTCCAGATAACCATGGAGGCTTCAGCGATGAACAAGGCAAGAGGTTCCACTAGGGTATGAAGGTGATAGAGGAGAGATATCAAGGCAGATGGGACAGACACATGATGGCAGACTGCTGTTGGGAGTATACAACGTGATTATCCTGATGACACACAGAAAAGGAAATCGCATAAACAGCGTTTTTTGAAGCATTAACATTAATAACAATTAATAACTAATTAATATTGTATTAATTCATCAAATCATCATAACCTTTTCCTGTCACTGTTAGATATTTTTAATTTCTTTTTTGGTTGATGTTAGACTGTTTTCAACTTGTAACTAAAATAAAAATATTCTTGCAATTCTGAATGCTTTTCAAACGTGTTGTGTTAGTTAATTAATTAATTAATTATCTATTAAATATTTCAGATATCTCAGTCCAGCCCTCACTTAGTCTGGGCTGGACTGGAACTAAAAAACAGACCCACGGTAAAGACCCCTTTAAGGTCCCCTACAGTAAAATTTCCCAAGAGGGGAGATCCGCACCGCAAATTTTGCCTGCCGACAAACCTATCAGCCCTCCAGGAAAATGCCTGATATTCTAGATGACCAGTCCAACCATGCACTCCGTGAATATATAGGACCTGCCTCTCTGTGTGATGCAGGTCTGCTCTACGCCGGAGACAAAATTATGGAGGTGAACGGGCAGCCAGTGGAGGGCCTGGAGCCAGAGCAGATCATAGAGATCCTGGTGAGTGCCCTCGCATGCCACTGTATTTCACCGTATTAGCTCGCTTCATTTCTTAAAGCTACCTGCATTAATGTACAGGGTTTCATGGTAAGTCAATAAGAACAAATAATACAAAGAGCTTCACAGTCTGAAAAAGTGCCCATTCTGTGAGCTTATCTGGCAACCCTCTGATCTCTGATCCTTAGACTTTACAGACTTTATAAACGTTGATTTTCTTTATAAACTTGTATATTCAGGCACAATCCCAGGGGACAATCACGTTCAAAGTGGTGCCCATGCCAGAGCGGCCAGTGAACAGCCAAACTTTGGTGAGCTTATATGCACACTTGTCTTGGCCCCAGCTATCATTTTAAAACATTCCTATGTTGTTCCTTTTACATCTTTGTTTTGCCTTATAATCTAATATGATTTCTGCACTTTGCTGTGTTACAGGTCTATGTCAGGGCAATGATAGATTACAGCCCATTGCAGGACCCTACTATCCCCTGTGCTGATGCTGGCATGGCCTTTCGAAAGGGAGATGTGCTGCAGATAGTGGACCAGACCGATGCCCTCTGGTGGCAGGCCAGGAACATGCCAAGCAGTTCATCCTGTGCTGGCCTCATACCCTCCATTGACCTGCTGAGAAGGTGAAGGAAGCACTTTACTGTGGCATAAGTGCCATTACTGGTCACTATGACACCATATATCCAACATTTACATGCAGTCCAGTCTTGTGTTAGTCCTATGCCTTTCACCTTGGCTGTATCAAACACTGAGGACACCAAGGTCAAGTCCTCAGTATTTTTTCTGCCATTCAGATGACTACGATCCACTATGGGGCACGCCTAGGAAAGGCTAACACTCTTGAACTCAGCATTTAAAAAATCCTGGCTATAGTCCTGCATTTCACATAATATTCAGACAAACTGAGACACCAGTATCATCCAATCTTGCATTTGCTGATATTAAGCTTTTCCTAATTTGATGTGTCATATAATGTATGTGCATATTCCAGTTTTATGTGTACCTGTTTGCTGGAGGTGTGTACCAGTCGTTGCATTACACTATTTAAGTTTTGTTGCATTATACTTATAAAGTTAGTGGTCCTAATATTTTATGGCATCGTGAACATTTAGCGGCTCATATAAATCGGTCGGCTTGATTTGACTTTGATCTTCCTTGTTCTATCAGAAGACAAAGGGAGACGAGGTGGTCGCAGGCTTTGCGACCACACACCTGCACTCCAGTCTGTGAGTTGGCACTGTTCTCTCATGCCTCTCGGTTACTCCGCCCCCGTCCTCCATTCTAACTCAACACAAAGACAGCATATGGTAGAGACAGCGGGACTTTCCCGTGAGAGTACTGGTCCTGCTGTCTCTATCCTTTTCCGTGAACCTAACACCACCATGCCCATGGTCAAAGCATTCCACCCAATTAAACTGCTACTCGCCGACATTACAAAGATGTGTTTTACTTTCTCTGTGTCCTGTGGACCTCAAGTGAGCAGTATCGACAAAGGTGAGTGTCTACTGGTTTGCTTAAATCAGTGTACATCATCCAGTGTGTACTGTTAATATCTCTTCGACAATAGCAGATATGTTTCAAACCTGATGCTGAAATAGTTTCAAAACCACACAAAAAATTCTGCCCATACATGTAAAAGCTGTGAATCACTTAAGAATCTGTTACATTTTGTATTGCAGATGAGGACCTAGATGACGTTTGTTTTGAAGCAGGTAAATTACCTTGTTGTGACTTGTTCTTGTGACATGAATCTGTATATGTGTCCATTAGCACACGACTGTCTATCTTTTCATTTGTTTCTGATCAGATATTAACCTTGGGCACACATTGGCTAAAGCTAGGTCATTTCATGTAATTGGAATTCATGCAATTGGCAAATGATATCTGCTTTTGTCATTGGTTCAAGGTCTCAGAAATGCCTACCATAGCAGTAGAAACGCGGCCTGATTGGCCGACTGCAGGCATGTTTCTTTTCATACTCTGATGGCAGCAGTGTTTGTAACATAGCCTCTCTGCCTTGCTTCCTGCTTACAGAGGAGGCTGAATGTAGCAGAAATTCTGAAGGAATCTATCTAGGTAGGCATGTAGTCTTCAAGGTTCGAATATAAGTGAATAAGGTGCTTTATATATAGCACAGCCGTTTTTATTGGCTATGTAAAGTGGACTGCAAAGCACATTTTGGTTCCGATAGTTCATCTCCAGGAGCATTGTTGTCTTATATCCTCCTGAGACCCCACCCATTCATTTATGTCCATTGTAGTGGACATTTTGTTTTCGCATCTATCTTTTCACTGATGTAAGGAAAAATATTTATTCCTGTTGCACACTAACGAGGACATGCTGTGAAATTAAAAATAAAAATACATTTGAAAAAAATCTAAATTGTAAGATGTCTTATTTCCTCCAAAGTCAAAAAACCTAAAATTGAAGGACCCTTTTTTTCCTTGGGTCTCAGGAGGATATAGGTGGGGTACATTTATGAGTATCTGTGTGCATTGATGGATTGTGTAGTCGAGTAACACGGACGACCTTTGCAGCCGGGTTCCGGCGCAGCCTGCGCCTATGTCAGAGGAAGGCACGCAGGTCTCGCATGCAGGCATGCAGCGCTCGCTGCCTGAGCAGCTGCTACAGCTCACTGGCTAACCCCTACGAGGAGATGGTGCGCTTCCAGCGGCAGCGTGAGGACAAGCCGCGCCTCATCGCGCTCATGGGTGAGACTCTGCCGAGTATCTGTATGTGTACATCTCTTCAGACATGAGCACATGGGGGGTGTATTTCTGCCCCCGTGTTTTCAGGGCAATGTAAAACACTATATGCAAAAAGATCTTAAAAATGTGTGTGTGTGTCATTTGCTCAGGCCCGCAGAGTGTGGATATTAACGAGCTCCGGAGAAGAGTAATTGCAAACGACCCTAAGACTTACCAAGGACCCGTGCCACGTGTGTATTGATGGTCTGTGTGTGTGCCGTGTGCTTCTCTGTATGCCTAGGCCTGTGCTGGTAACTGATCGCTAATTCAGCTATGCTTCGTTTTATTGTGTATACTGTGTGCAATAGCTCTGCTACTCACCTGTAACTTGTTGTTTTAAGAGTATAAACCAAGTTCATTCTGTGTGTGGGTGGGAATTTAACAAGACACAGCAATGGCCTAGTTTTTATGGCATTACGTTTTGTTTGCTAAGCTAAAAAGCGAAATAGCTGTTCTGCATGTTGCTCAGTTCGTCTCGCTGACGCATCCCAGTGGCGCCGATAAGTTGTGTCTAACTGTCCTGTGTGTCTGTACACCGTTCCAAAAAAAAGGGTTTGTCCAGGTTTTTTTTTTATCACGGTGCCACTTCTGTCCCTGACGCCCTACACAATAATAGGTTACTCCAACTTGGTTTCTTGTTGACTTGAAATGTAAGAATTTGTCTTTCAGTAGCTTTCCTGGTTGTTTTTATCAGACACGACGCGGCCACTCCAGTGCTTTGAGAAGTCTGGAAGGGAGTACCACTTCATCAGCAGAGAGCTCTTCGAGAATATGTTGTACACCCACAGGTATTGCACCATTCAATGATAAGGCTATTGTTATGTATCTCTGACTATCCATTCATCGATCTTCCAAGTGCTTATCCAGCGGAAAAGGACCATTTCTGAAGGAGTGTAGGCGGTACTGGTTATTGCCCATGTAGAGCTTCGTGCAGGCTTCACTGCCAACACGCGCTGTCTGAGGCAAAGTGAAATTGTCTTGCTAAGTTGGCAACCCCCTTGAGGAGGGTGCTCTAGGCGGTCATCGCTGTCACCAAATGGGTTGACCGACACTGATTTTGGAGCATTAGACAAGGCAACGCCCACAATGGAATGCCAGTCCATCGCAGGACACATGCTCGCACATCACGAGCCTTTCAGATATCAGCAAACCTTTAGAAAGTTTTGCTGTTCAAAGAAGGTTATAAATTTACAATTGAAAACAGTACGTTCCATATCTGGTCAGCACCGTAGTTTTCTGTGTACAGTTAGTTGTCTGAGCCAAATTATGTTGAATTAAATTCTAAATGTATCTCTCTCTCTCTCTTTTTCACCTGAGGTTCTTGGAATATGGGGAGTACAAAGGGCATCTTTATGGCATAAGCATCACTTCAATCAGGAATGTCCTGGACAGCGGGAAGATCTGTGTTGTTGACATAGATCCACACGTGAGCAGAAGCAGGCCCTCACTGTGCTGCCGTTTGTTCTTTCTGCAGTAACTATATAGATTCAGTTTTATCTATATAGTGCATTTTCACAACATTTCACTGTCTTAAAGCTCAGTGGTGACAGTGGTAAGGAAAAACTTCATAATAGGAAGGAACCTTTGGAGGAACCAGATTCAAAGGGGCAGCCCATCCTCCAGGGGCCGGAAGAGGAAGTCAGATTTATACGTTTTAATTTGTTAAGGCTGGGTGCAAATGTAGAATCACTGACAACAGGGCAGACAGGAGAGAGATCTCAGGCAGGAGTGAAACTGATGTGTTGTGTATTACAGGGACTACAGGCCATTAGAACACGTGAACTCAAGGCTTACATCATCTTTGTGAAGTCGCCTAGTGCTGCCCGCATGAAGCAGACTCGCGCAAAACCCCAGAATGCCCACATCCCTCCCTCCAGGGTGAGCATTCTTATGTCAGACATCATTCAGTCTGGTTCCAATTGATCTTACTGTAAGAACTTCATAAAATCCTTTCAAAGCCATTTTGTTAGGTGACAAGTAAACTTAGGCATATTGCTGAATTTCATGGTATCACACTATTTTATTAAATCCTGTGACATGGATGTAATATTGTTGTTCTGATACTGCCCTCTGGTGGAAATGTATAAGAATACACCTGTAATAGTGTGGCGCCGTTACGCTCTGTAGATGCCTCCGTTTTCCACAGCACTACTTCAGCACGAAGATTACATTCTAAAAAAAATTTATTTATGGTGAGCTACTCATTCCTGCGGTCATGTGTTGTTGTTTTTCAGAATGAAGACATCAATGAGGTTGAAGAAGCAGCAAAGATGGAGTCTTTTTACTGCCAGTTCTTTGACGAAGTGATTGTGAACAACGGAGTGCAGGACTCCTGCCTGGAGCTGCTGGAGGCCATTAGGCGTGCGCAGGAGGAGCCCCAGTGGGTCCCGGCGAGCTGGCTCCGCCCCCCCGCAGACTGCTAGGCAGAGAGGCTGGCAGAACAGGAAGCACAGAGAAAACAGGCCGTGTGGGATGAGGTGAAACTGTAAGGGGAAAGAGCAAGTGTGGAGTAAGCAAGGTAAAGGAACATAAAGAATGGGAATATAATCCATTAACACAACAAACAGAGTAATAATTGAAGTTTCATTCATTCTGTGCAATAAAATTGTATGCCCCCATGATAAAATTATGGAAAAGCTAATATGACAGTAGGTATTGATAAACATGATAACTCAGAGAAACATCCAAATATGTTCATATAGGGTATGGATATTGTGAAACCTTGGTGGAATAATAAATAAATATACAATAAAAATGATTTCATGCTCATTACTGTATTTTAGATCTTCCTAAATTTCATTTTTTTTCATGACAATGTGTGTATGTTTTAAAGCAGATTTGTGCTTTTTAAAAAACTAGTTCAGTTTTGCAACTGACTTAAGACATTGACTACAATATACACTATATGGGCAAAAGTACTGGGACCTCTTAGTCATTGAATTTAGGTTGTTTCACTGAGACCCTTTGGCACAAATGTATAAAATCAAGCACCCAGCTTGCAGTCAAGTTTACAAACATTTGTGAAAGAATGGGTTGTTCTGAAGAGCTCAGTGAGGTGTGATATTGTCATAGGGTGGCACCTATGCAATAATTCAGTTTGTAAAATTCTTCCCTGCTAGATATTCCAAGGTCAACTTACAGTAAGTGGTATTATTGCGAAGTGGAAGTGTTCAGTAACACAAAGGGGGAGACGTAAAGTGACAGACCGGGGTCACTGAATGCTGACGTGCATAAAAGTGCGTAAAAATCGCCAACACTGTTGACTGAATAGCTGCAGAGTTCCAAACTTCCTCCAGGCATTAACCCCAGCAACTGTGTGCTGAGAGCTTCATGGAATGAACTTCCATGGCCGAGCAGCTGCATGCAGGCCTCACATCACCAAGTACAATGCCAGGCATCAGATCGATGGGGTGTAAAGCACGCTGCCACTGGACTCTGGAGCAGTGGAAACATTTTCTGTGGAATAATAAATTAGACTTCTCTGATTGGCAGTCTGATGGATGAGTCTAGGTTTGGCAGATGCCAGGAGAACTTTACCTGCCTGGCTGCATTGTGCCAACTGTAACGTTTGGAGGAGGAGGGATAATGGTACGGGGTTGTTTTTCAGGGGTTGGGCTTGGCCCCTTAGTTTCAGTGAAGGGAACTCTTAATGTTTCAGAATACCAAGACATTTTGGACAATTCTATGCTTCCAACTTTGTGGGAACAGTTTGGGGACGGCTCCTGGTCCAGCACGACTGTGCCCCAGTGCACAAAGCAAGGTCCCTGAAGACATAGTTTGGTGAGTTTGTTGTGGAAGAACTTAACTGGCCCATTCAGAGCCCTGACCTCAACGGCATCAAGCACCTTTGGGATGAACTAGAATGGAGATTGTGAGTCAGGCCTTCACGCCCAACATCAGTGGCTGACCTCACAAATGCTCTTCTGGATGAATGGGCAAAAATTTCCACAGACACACTGCAAAATCTTGTGGAAAGTCAGAAGAGTGGCAACTTTTATAGATGCAAACCAACTCCATATTGATAACCTGTGGATTTAAAATGGAATGTCATAAAAGTTCCTGTAGCTGTAAGGGCCAGGTACGGAGCCCCTAAAGGGACATACAATTTAAAATGTAAAAAAATGTACAGTATCTGGCGTGTACCAGATACTGTAAAAAAAATTAATCACCCAGGTCCATATAGTGCAGGGCTGCCTAACCCCAGTCCTGGGGGGGCAGAGCCCTGCACATTTTTGGGTTTCCCCTCATTTAACACACCTGATTCAACTCCTTGTGCTAATTATCACACAGCACTTCAGCTGAATCATTTATGGTGGAACAGGGAAAGAACTAAGCTACACAGGGCTCCCCCCCCCCCCAAGACTGGAGTTGGGCATCCCTGATATAGTGTATGAAAATTGTATCAATATGCTTATGAAGGAGATGCTTATGTTTTGAAGGAGAGCTGACTTTAATAAGTCTCTAATTGCTATGTGATAAATCGTCACCCAATATAATCTGAAATGCGCTGTATCACTATGCTTTATGTATATGCTTAAGAAATTACGGTAGCAGTTGTCCAGTTGCGCATATATTTGGAGACATACGAAAGGCAGTGATTTGACACGGAAGTAAAGTAATCCCTACCTCTTTCTACATCTCCAATAGCAACAGTCAGCAACACCTTGGTAACAGGTGTTTGCATCGTTGACATTAAGGGGATTGGTTTCCGTTGGTTATAGTACCTAATTTGGCTAACGTTTTCTGTGTGTTTATTTCGTTGTGTGTATGCTGTATAATACTAAATGTCAACGATGGAAAATGAAAAAGCCCAGGTAAGAAGCTAGCTGATTGTGACATGCTTGCTAACGAGGCAGAGTGTATGTTTTGTTAGCTGTTGCAACAAACAGTTCGTTAAGTGCACATATATATATAAAAATATGAAACCATGTGATGCTACCTTTAAGTCGAGATATCTCCGCAAACACTCAAGAACAACTTTTCTGGAACTGTTTATGACGTTATTAGTAAAAAATGGATCAATTTTGAAATAATGGTTTTTTTGTTATTGAATTTTTCATATTTTAATCAGTTATTACAAGGTAATTATGCATATGGGGATATCATATGATTTGTTCTATAGAGCTGGAAAATAGCTTTAAAACAATATGAGGTCCATTTCTGTGCAGCTTATATTAAAGTAAATATAGCCAGTCAAAGTTATAGCTGCCCCCCCCCCCCAAAAAAAAAGTTAAAACTTTGTTAATTTAAATCTCCCTCAGTATTGAGGCAAGAGATGCCCAATTTCAGTTTCATGGGTTACTCATGTGACCAAATCAGCATGCCAAGTTTCATTAAAATCCGTGACAATGAGGTCCGAAAGTGTGATGATTTGACATGGAATCAGCCCTATTCATGTCAGGTATTCCTTATCAGCAGACACCACCTCTCTCCAGAATCTGACTGGCTGCATGACTAACCGAAGCAGTTTTTCCCTGTGTCTGGAGCTGTTTTTGTGACTCTCACATTGTAATTGTTTTACACAGCCTACAAGGACACCGCAACCAGTGACCAATCAGCATCTGCCTCCAGTAAGTCAGGTGTCAGGTATTGCTGCCTTTGAGGAAAATGTATTTTACTAGATAGTTTAATGTGTGAGAGAAAAAAAGTAAGAAAATATCAGATGGTATGTAAATAAGCCTCCATAAACGTCATTTATCTGTATACTACTCCCTCAGTCTGAGAATTGAAGGAAGTACGTTTGCTTTATATATTTTCACTTGTATATACATGTTTGTGTCATGCCTGTGTTTCACACTTCAGCAGGAAAGTTTTAAAAGGTATAAAAATGTGTAATGTGCACAGTATTTTAAGATTTCTTTTCACAATACCTTGGTTATATGTCTATGCTGTAAAACATATGTGTGTGTGTGTGTGTGTGTGTGTGTTAATTTACACGAGTTATGTATACTATTTATTGGAGTTATTTCCATTATTCAGTAATTTTACCATTACTCCTAGATGCTCAGTGGGCACACTATTGATTGATGTCTTTATCTGTGTTTGAGTTTGTGTTGAGTTTACATGTTCTCTTTATGGATAGTTCAGTTTCTTAAGGTTTATAAATGATCTGTGGTGATTGTTTGAGTGGTGTGGTTCTGGAACATGAATTAATGGAGAAATAAGAGGGAAGTAGAAGCCTAGGCCCTAGAGAGACCAGTCATCTAGCACACGTGTAGGTGCTGGATATGCTTCTAATATCTGGTTTTATATCTGATGCTGGAAAGTATCAAGGCCAGGGGTTGCTTTTGTGACACTCTTTACAGCACGAAGCGTCTCTTTCCTTGCTTACTTTCTTCCCCACGAGTCACTGAACCCTGAGTGTGATCTACAGCACAGTAATCCCCAACTTGGCCAGTGTTCTAACGCGGCTTTAGTCAGGGATTACACCCTGTTCCAACCCTCTGAACAGTTTCCTAGTCAGATTCCCCCAGTTATTCCTGGAGGAGAAGTAGGGAAGACCAAGTGGTAAGTCCCCTGTGGTCTTTCTCAGTGGTCTTTACGAACCAGAGGAGTAGTATTTGATGAGATCTTCTGGGGTTTGATTCTGCTATGAATTGGGCGAAATGCTGATTATTTACATTGTAAGAATCTCATTTCCTTGTCTACAGGTACTCCGTGTTGCGTTCATGCTGTCCTTTTGTTTATGTATTTTCAATGACAAATCTATCTGGCTAGAATTTCACTATAAACACATAATTAAAATAGTGGAAACAAAATGAAGTCAGACCTGCTATTGTGTAATCAGTGATTAAGTCAATACTAAACTGAAAGGTAATACCACTGTGCTGCTAGATGAAAGTCCGCCTAAGTCAAATATTTAAATGTAAAGTTTAGTATATAGTCTCGTGACCCTGGCCAGGATAAGCAATTAGAAATAGAAGGAGGGATTAGTTTATAAGCGTCCACATCTGTTTGCTGAGGTAGATGTGGGTGAATACTGAGTATATGCCATGTTGTGCTTAGTGGGAATCAGTTGTCTTCATTTTGTTGGATACAGCATGTGAGGAAAGACCTTGCTGGTAAGCACAGTGCTAATGTGTTTATCTGTCACTAAAGGACCTTCCACACAGGCTGCTGCTGTGTGCCCGTCAGTGGGCTCTCTAGAAATCCCAGCAAATACACCCACCATTTGGCAGCATCACATGTGTTTCTCTGGTGGGGTGGATTAGTTGGTTCGGCCCACACACATTCCAGGCAATAGCACTACATTCTTGCTGGCCATTTTATGCTGGGGGGGGGGCGGGGGGGTCCAGTTCTATGTGGGAGGGTTTCTTCACATGTGCCAGTCAGTAGCTGGAGAGAGCCTCACTGTGTCTCAGAGGAAATCTCATTTATCTTAAGTGCATCACGATCTCTGATGTAAGTAGGTCATATGCCACCTCTTGGTTTTTGTGTGTTTTTCTGCGTAATTAATAAAATGATGCTGTAAAACAAGGTCTTTTGTTCTGGCATGAAATGCATCTGTAACTCTTGAGAAAATAACTTATTTTTTGTTTTTTCTCGGTTGCCATGGTTTTCCTTGTCCGTGTGCTCACTGTGCAGTGCTGAGACTCCCAGCACTGCACTGCGCGTGGCCTAATGCAGGGATTTTGGTCTTTGCAGCCCATCTCTCTTTGTTGTTTCAGCTTCGACCACGTGCACTGCCACTCCTGCCAAGGTAGGCCTGCGTGTACAGCTCGTTGCCACTACTGTGATTTATATAATCATCAATCAGCAGAAGCAGCGTACATCTCCATGTATTTTAAAGTATGGAGTTCAACAAATAGTATATTCCGTTTTGCCTGAATCTTACTGCGAGATGCACCTAAGAACATTTATTTAGCACAAACTCTTGTCCAAAATGACATACAAGTGAAGAGGATAATAATCACAAGCATACAGATCTGATAGAGATCCAACTGCTGGCTTCAAATGACCAGTAACAAGTGCAAGGTAGTATTCATAAACAGTCATAATCTGTTTGAAGAGCTATTCAAATAAATAGCACTCAAAGCTATTCGGAATTAAGTTTACATGCAGTAATAAAATGGAACGTTCCATAAAGTCAAGCAAACTGTTCCATTCAGTGGTAGGATGTTATTTGAGGTGTTTGTGGAAGAAACGGCATTTTACTGTTCCTTGAAGTTTGAGGGTCGGATTTTGTTAGGTGGCATCTTCCACAACCAAAGGACCATGCATGAAAAATATCTAGTGCAAGGAGCGTTTTGCTCCTGGGAGTTTTTTTTTTTCAAAAAAGTTCTGAGGGTAGAACGAAAAATGATTGGTTAATACAGATAACCAATCAGATTGTAGAGGGTGCAGGACCAAGACATCTGATTGTTTGGTCCTGCTTCTTCTATAATATGATTGGTTCAGAGAGATAACCAATGATTTTTCATTCTGCCCTCAGAAGAGTTTGGTGTAAGTAAAACTCCCATGAGCGATTGATTTATGCGAAAGCAGATGGATATACAGAGTAACACAATCTGTATTTATCTCTTCTGAAAACCCACAAAATGCTTCTGCTGAAAGCAAATGTATCAAAATTGATACCTGCATTGATTCTGATTAAAAGAGGCATAATAAGAGAAAGTGTTTGTACAATCTAAACTGTAAAATTGGCATAAAATATATAATTATTGTATGACACTGCTGTGTTTTTCTTTATGTATTTATCTGAATATATGCATGTACGTTTAGGAAGATGCCTTGCTACAGTATAATGAAAAATAACACACGTTGTAAATCTGGGGGTAAATTAAATCTTTTTAGTGTCTAATCAGAGTTTTCTGGAGGCACGCCTGGCATTCTGTATAGATAAAATACTTATTTTGTGTAAAGAGTAATAATAATTTATTTGCAAGACGGTGCCCTAAATGTGCTGAGATCCTGCTGGATACTTGGACAGCAAGGCACATTGGCTACCATAAAACACTATTTTAAGCTGTGCCACCAAGCTGATTTGCCAGATAATCCATAGCTGATGTCAAACTTCAGTTTCTCATCCCTGTGTTGTACAGTCAGCCAGTCAGTTCATATAGCAAGTAATTCATAGAGAATTCCCATTTGAGGCTGATGATCAATCAATAAGTGACAAAGGAAATCGCCCATAGAAAACCGACACTACACCTGTCTGTACTAAACTTACTGGCACATTTGTCTTTTGTGCTCTGTTTCATGCTTGTCGACAAATGAAGTCTGGACATGGGAGGTAAGCACACTTTTATTGGTAATTACGAAACCAACATTATATGACCTAGCACATGTATTAACTGAAAAGTTGTAGTTATACTCACTTAGTTTCATAACTCAGCTAGCCCAAAATTGTCAGGTCAGTCCCCATTTTTGTTTTCAAAACAGCAATGGCAAACATTTTCCTTTTGTATGTAGCTGGTGGTCCCATCTTGTTGTTTGTGTCTCTCATACAGTATAAAGACATTAGGACCAGGGTTACTATCAAGTTAAAAATGTGTTTGTTTATTCAAAACCCTGAATTATCAACTGAAACAGATAGTTAAGTATCAGTCATGCATCTCACCAGTCGACAGTATATCACCATGTGGTTTATTTAGTGACTTTTGTGGCTATTGATCTGTCCTTTCTTCCAACATTAATTTAGATGAAATGCCACCGACTAAACCAAAGAAAAAGTCAAAAAGAGAGTCCAGTGAAGTTGAGGATGGAGACGGTGAGAAGAGAATGATGATAGAGCCATTGGTGCGCTTGTGATGTAGATGATACCGTCGTCATGGTGCACCGTTATTAGGATTTTTGGTTGTTTGTCTCTATATGAAAAAAGCAGGTGAGTGATATCAGTTATTGCTGTGTTCTCCGGATAGAGCCAGCAGTGGAGGGGACGGCACCAAAGCCCCAGGACATTCCACCTCAGAAGAAGAAAAAGAAGAAAAAGAAGAAAGCAGAGACTCCAGGTGAGTCAACAGGACGAGTTCAAATGCTATTCTGTTTTATACATACAGCATGGCCGGGGATGTTTCCCACCACCGTATCACCACGTGATGAGTGTTGATAAGTAGAATAACATAGCGTGGATGTGTTGGTATTTCCCTTTCAGATCTGGAGCGGGAAGGAGACCACACCCAGCCGGACATGGTGAATGGAGGTGCTGCTGTGGATGGGGAGGAAGAAGCCCTAAGAGCCAGAAAGAAGAAGTGAGGACATGCATAGGCTGCCTGGTGGTCCTGAGGACTGGCAGACGCTTGGTGTCATACATGTATATTTCCTGATAAATCAGTGGCACAGTCATAAGGACAGCTAAATGCTGATGGAACTCGGAAACGCCTCTACCCCTGCAGGAAGCCGAAGATCGGTGACAGGCTGCACTCCAGCGAGCTAGGCATTGAGGACGAAGATGTCATCACCAACGCAGCTGCCGCCATCCCCCAGCATTCCCTGTTCTCTGCCCCACTGGGACAAAGTCAACCAATCGGCAAAGTTTTTGTCGAGAGAAACCGTGAGTACTAACATCTAACATCAAAGCACTTATTTGCATTTAGTGTGGTGTTGAAAATTCTATGACTGTTCTTCTCAACATATTTTACAGTATATATAATCTGATTTGTGTTCCTATTATACTACTTTCCAAAAAGTATCATTCTGATATGAGATAAGTAGATATTTACTTCATGTATGAGGGCGATTTTTGGCCATTTGGTGCTTTTAGGTTCCTTGGACACCAAAATGACAAAGAGTCACTGTGCTGCCAATGGGTATTTGTGGATACATAATCTTGTGACACAAAGCTAAGGATGCTTTTTGGGTTTGCTGCATGCAGGGCGCTTCCAAGCCACGGATCGCACAGACTTGGGCAAGCCCAGCATTCAAGCAGATGATTACCTGGAGATAACATCCGTCTGGAGTACCCGGGATGTGGCCTTGAAGGTACACAGTGGGTTCAGGTGAGCTGGGGGGGACACAGCTTCTAGAGAACCCACTGAGGGCCAGCCATTATGAAGTGATCCAGTTATCTTTGCAGCCATCCAACATAAGCAGTTATCTAGTATTGGGTTGCAGTGCTTATCCCTGGAAGCAGGGGGCATAAGGCAAGTAGCCCCCTTCATAGAATGCCAGGGCAATTCCAGGGAGTACACGTACACACACACACACGCACGTACACACATGCATGCACGCACGTACACACATGCACATGCACGTACACATACCAGTACACACATACACATGGTCCCATGGTCCCCACAACATGAAAATGACAGGTGTCTTGGTCCCCACAATGTAATGTAACCCTAATCCACAAACACACACACAGACCTGGAGATACTGAATGAGGTCATGGTGCTCACCTCTGAGCCACCAAGCCACCCACCATTAAATCCGCCATTATTAATTCAACATAAAAAGATGGCTAAGTGGATTGGGAGTGGATAAGCTAATATAGAGTGACTACACGGTACTTTGTCCTCAGGGTGATGGGCCTCTTTGCACAAGGCTTCCTGGCTGGCTATGCTGTCTGGAACACCATTGTGGTGTATATCCTGGCCGGGGAGCGGCTCAGCAGCTTGGCCAACCTTCTCCAGCAGTACCACACGCTGGCCTACCCGGCCCAGTCCCTGCTCTACCTGCTGCTGGCTCTAAGCACCGTCTCCGCCTTCGACAGGTGGCTTGCCCTCCCTCTTTGTTGTTGTGGATGGCCTCTCCGCTGCATGCGCGCGTGTGTGTGTGACAGAGAGCGAACGGGTGGTTGATCCATCTGGAGGTGAATAATGTCCCTCTGGACAGGGAAATGTGTATATGGGTGATATTTATGTGTATCTGTGTCTGTGTGAAAGTGTATGTTCTCTCTCTTTAAGTGCTGGGGTGCATTGATTTCTATCTATAGCCTCATTCAGGCATTGCACTGCCATCTTGAAAATTTTTATACATTACCCAGAAGAGCTGTAAGTGTGTATGAAACAATCATGCTAGACATTTAACAAACTTTACCCTGCTAGCTCCTTAATACAAAGTCTGCCTCATTTCCGCTTGCACCCCCCGCCCCCACCCTGTGTGAATGGATCAGGAAATCTTCCGGAGAATTTGTCACGAGTGAGTAGGATGTTGATCCATTTTCTGTCATACGATTGGCACAAAAACGAAAAAATACAAACATTTTGAGGGCAATGAAGGAGGTTCATTAACACAAAGGGTCACTTACACTTCGTGCATGTACTGTGGCTCTGCTTGGACTCTTTTCTGCTTGCCTGTATATTGCTTTCCATTCTTTCACTGGCATTGCGGATATGCAGTGTAAACATATGTGCTGTAAGCAAAACACTGCGATCTCTACAACATAATTTTTGCATCATGTCCTGCCTCTGGCATGCTCTACCCAAGCACCACCCCTTGTCTAAACCAATTGGAACAATTTCTAGTAGGTGTGAACATGTCTGATAGATGTGCCACATGTGTGAAAGGGCAACTCTGCTATTCTCTGGATAATGTCCAGAGTTTGAGCGAAAGCGTCTTTTGTCTCTGTGTTTGATGCCGTGTGGGTTTTATGCATTAATCTGAGCAGCTGTGGTCCTTCCTCATTCTGCCTGGTGCCTTTCTCCTTCTCAGGGTGAACCTGGCCAAGGTGTCTGTGGCTATGAAGAGCTTCCTCACTCTGGAGCCAGCAGCACTGGCCTCCATCTGTGAGTAACAGTCGCTGAAACCAACTCCTGGCAAACAGACTCACAGTCCTCCACTATCCTTGCACTGTGGAAATCTAAATAACCCATTAATTCGTATTCCGTTTCCAGGAAATTATTAAATTTTTACCGCCTTTTTCATTGGTTGAAAAATATGCCTTCTGGTAGGTAAAAGTAACTTTACATCGTACTGTGAAAAAGTATGTACATGAATTTGAGATTTTCAGCAAAAGATAACTGTGGTGGAAAATAGTGGTTAAGCAATCTTTTGTACCTCTTTTCAGGATAGCACATTGGCTATTCCTTTACATTAAAATGTGCCGCATCAGTATGTTTATATTATGAATATATATAGTGACTAACCTAGTTTCTCGTCTACACATGTAGTATATGTAATGTGCATGCTGCCTTCTCCCTCTGCAGTGCCTGCTTATTGTATATGCAGTGGTTCAAATAGCTCTACCCTCTGTCCCTGTATACAGTGTGCATGCAGTGGTTAAAATGGCTCTATACTTTGTCAGTACAGTGCCCGTACAGTGTGTTAACACAACTCTATCTCCCTACAGTGTACTTTGCAGCCCTGATCCTTTCTCTCAGCCAGCAGATGACCAGTGACCGAATCAATCTCTACAATTCTGGCAATGGGACGCAGTGGTATACAAGCTTTAGTCTCTCATTTTTCAGGATTGTCCACGTCACCCATCTGTGTTCTACATTATCCAGACCAGTCCTGAATCTTAAACATAGCACAACAGCTAAAACATAAGTAGACTAACAGCAGTGATTTTTTAAAAATAATATTCATGCATTTGCAAAAATAATCATTAAAAAAAAAAAAAAAAACTTTCCTTGGAAAAAGGTGTGGATTATGTTCTGGGAACTGAGCCTTATAGCTGTGGATGCAGAGTTCCCTGGGTTTCCATGCAAATGATGTTCCCCCCAGGCCCACAGGCTCAGAGCAAAGGTTCCTGCAGAACTGGATTGTGGTGAACCTAGTGGTCGCAGTGCTGGTAGGACTGGCCTGGGCGTTCCTCTCTACACGGCCCGAGTTGGATTACACTGCAGGTAAGAACAGAAGTAAAAAGCAGGAATGATAATCAATAGACTAGCAATGATCTATAACAGTAAAACTGTTATAAAAGTAGCAATACTAGTTTTATAAGGAACATTTAAGATTCTTCGGTAGAAAGTTTTTCTCCTGTCAGGAGAGGCTGCGGTGCTATGGAAAGCCAACGAATGTTCCCTCCTCAGAATTCTTAAGGACAATGGATTTGGATGAGGTGCCACATAAGGAAGAGAAGCTGGAAATCCCAGCCTGACAGAGAGACCTGCCATTACTTGTTTATTGCACATTTTATGTGCAATTTATATCTTCATATATCTTTCTATATTCGTTTTGCCCAGAAGATGTTTTTATTATGTAAGGTACTGTGTATTTATACATGTTTACTTTTTTTTCTGCTCAGTTTCAAAAATATTCTATTACACACATTTAACCGTTTAGTAGGAGCTTTCTCAGAGCAAGTAGTGAAATTCAAAGTCAAATGACTTTTGAAAACACTTCACTTGACTCATGAAATGGTACTGTGTAACAATAATGTTTAAAGATTCAAAAACCTTACTTCTTTTCAGGAATGGTCATCGTGCTCCTCATCAAAAGTGGAGATTTCAGGTCCAGAGAGTACAAATCCAGCCCAAGACTTTGTTTCAGCCAGCCAGTTGAGTATCTGTGACTGCGACTATTTATACTCAATTGGCTGGTTGAAAAAGAAATCTTGGGCTGGATCTGTACCCTCTAGACCTAAAATCTCCACCTTTGCAATCATTTAAATGCATTATACATACCCCCATAATGCATTATAATGCATTCATAAAGTATTATAAACACGGCTATAAATATATATAAAAAGGCATAACACATTATAGCCGTGTTCAATATGCATTATGAATGCTCTCCAGATATTATTCACTATAAATACCTTCATAATGCATTATACTAACCATTATAATTGTTACTAGGCCTTCTCTTGAAGATAATGTAATTCTGATGAAACATGTAATTATAATGGAGATAGCTTTGGCTCAATCATTGCATTTAAAGCTGAAATGGAGGCAGCTTGTGTGGTTGGTAGTGTCAAAGCAAGATGTGGAATTGCCTGGTCATTGCCAAATCGGTCTGGCTCTTTAAAGAAACATTCGTAATTCAAATTATTTTTTACAGCTGTTCACAGAGTAACATACTAGTTATAGTTTATATTATAGACTATTAAACAAGTAATAAAACATTAGTTTTATGAATTTTACAGGGACATTTTATAGTGATATGAGTACATATTCTGTTGTGGTACAAGTGAGCTTGGAAATGAAGAAACCCCAATCTGTATAGGAAACAACCTCTCTCCATCCAGAACGTGCTTTGGGCAGAATGACCAGCCACAGGTCCAGCACTTGTGCTTAAGTGAGTGTGTGACGCTCTCTTCCCCCAGCTGGATAATTGACTTAATTTTGTGTCTGTGAAGTTTGTCAATTTTCACCAACCGTGAAATTGTATTTCAACTTCAGTTTAACTGTGAACTGATTGTTTATTGTGTAAATAATACTGAGTTGTAATTAATTGACATGGAAGGGGCATGCAATTAAAATGTGAAATGTTTTTACAGATTTATACAAAGTTTGGTGCAGTTCACTGAGTTGGCATGGCAGAAGTCGAAAAAGCTAAGCATTAACGAATCCTTAATTAAATTAGCTAGTTTTAATTGCATTGGTAACTTCTATTACAGGAGAGGCTATGCTGCTTCTGTAGGAGGTAGACAGGCACATATATGTTTAACATGAATGAATGAATAAATAAAGTTTATTTGAGTTTTATAGGGTTTACATATGTTTCTCAATTATTCCACTTTGTGATAATTCTAGTGGAAGAAGTAACGTGGAGATAAGAGGAACATCCTTCTGGAACTCTAGATCTCTAGTTCCTTAATTGCTACGGTGCACTATCAATTCTAGCAACAACACAAACTACAAAACAACCTTTTCTATTAATTCATACAATCGAAACGAGGTACTTTTGGTCATGGAAACTTTATACACTTTTAAATGTTCGGGTAATTTGAAATTTCTGTCTATAGACTGAACGTCGGTTCTGGGATAAACTCCAGACTCACTCCAACCGTGCACTGAATAAATAATTGTGCTTGAGCCAAAGGTTTTGTGGCTGAAGGCTGAAAACCGACTAAAAAAACATCATACATTTCTATACACGTAATAACGTTCGCACAGTACGGATTGTTGTCAATGGAAAAGCGGCTAATACTTTGAGCATGTCTGGTTTGCCTTGCCGTACCTCCACGGTTCAGTGACTGGATTACGATACAGCAAAGATAAAAAGTATATTCTTTACTTTAACTCCAAAATCATCAAATCGACAAAACTGTAACGCACAAGTAAACAGACTTAGGGCGCCGGGGAGACAGTCACCCCCAAAGCCCATTACGTAATGGCAGGTTATCAGCTGGGTAGGACTCCCACTACAAACAGGAGAGGAAGTAGCATTCCCAGCGCTTCCTGTCTGCGAGCGCTCCTGCATCAGGGTGTCAAAAAGATGTAAAGATGGCGGAGCTGCAGATGCTCTTGGAAGAGGAGATTCCAGCAGGTCGAAGAGCTCTGTTGGACAGTTTCACCAACCTCGAAAGAGTCGCCGAGTATTGCGAAAACAATTACATTCAGGTGAGGAGCGGCGGCCGCCGCGGACTGCGGGCGTTAGCGCGGAGCGGAGCGGCTCATTCTGCGGCGGACGGAGCGCCGCTCTCTGCTTCTGGCTTCCCCTTCTCACCGCGGCGATATGTGCTCTGCTGCCGCCGCCTACCTTGTCCTGGAAATTGCATTTGATTTTAGCCCATTAACTTCATCGTAGTGAAATTACGGTCTGGGACGCTCCCCACCTGCTTCTCGTTTGTTAGGCATGCGGGTGAAGCAATTTTAACGGGTGGAAGCTGCTGGAAAATATTATTGGGGTGTCACTCGATCACCCCCGAAGTCCACATTTTTTTTTAACTGGAGTTATCGATTTCGTAGCTGCTTTGGAGCTGACCTTATCCAGTTTAACTCACCAGCACGTTTATTTATAGGTTTATTAGATATACATCAAAATAGTTCACTTGGTTGATTTAAAGAGTAAATGGACTGATTACATGTTAAATCCTGAATTATCATCACTTCTTAGGGAAGTAACACGGAAGGTATCCTACTTATAGCTAAGATAGATGCTGTGAAGTAATCAGCGATCTTAACGTTTTTCCCCCCCAGCTCCAACTGGCTCGCTTTTGGTTTTCATTTATAGGGAGCCAAATTATACATCGCAGTGTTGTTCAATTCTTTGAAGTTGGGTCATTTAGTATGTGCTTTGATGCAAAATTTACGAGACACATCCCCAATGTAGACCCAATCAAAAATAATGTTGTTGTGTAACATTTTCGAATCATAGCTCGACCATATTCAATGTATTTCCCGGGTAAAACCTCGGCGGAGTGTGATAGCTGTGTGGATACGATGCCTTGAAGATTTTGGGGAGGCTGTATCCAGATACCCAGAGTTTGATATGAGTCGCTCAGTGCTTTGGTTTTGCCAATCAATCACTCAACTTAATTTTTACATGTGAAAAAAATCACAATTAAACTCCCGCGAAGACCCGAATTCAGGGTTCGAATTAACGGGATCAATTTTGTGCTTTACTGCGAGATCGCTTTAACTGTATGTATGTTAAATAGAAATCTTAGCAATCTTCGCTGTGATGCCTGTCATACTCGGCACGGTTTTACTGGGGTGGAAATAGTTCAGTTATGCGGTTTACACGCTGTATGTCCTTTGCAGATATTCAGTGTATTTGAAATATACGAAGTACCCCTAAGTGCGTAGTCAGAAATGGATGACTTAGCGGTTACTACTAGCAGTAAATGGTCGTCATAGTGATACGGAGTATTTGTGACGTAATAGACAGCTCGACTTTGTGTAAGAATGGTGTAGCGATTCAGGTAAAATAGATCTTTAGGTGCTGATCCTTTTTCTGTTTAGTTAGGAAATCCTTTATAGCAAGTATTGATCCATTTTCGAAGGCGGTTGAAATCTTGTAAACAGTATCTTTATGAAAGGTTGTCCAATTATGACAGCCTGTCGTTTTTGTTCCGGAATAGCACAGGTAACTGTGATTGCTGTTGCTTTCCTGGTCAGTTTTGAAGCTGTCTGGATTTTCTATTTGCATTCACTAGCTAAGCATATTGTTATTGGTATGTGTGGTGATCTTTTGAAAGCCAGAGAGCCTCTCTCTCTCTGGTTGTTGAATAGCTTAGCGCTGTCTAATCAGCTAGGGACCACATGCAGTTGAACTGATGTCTCCGTGTCTTCCAAAATTGTAGCATGGTTTAAATATGTGACCCCATCTGTAGGTCCAACCATTTTGTTTTGGAAATAAGGATCAAAAGGCTGATTAGTTGCTGTTTTGTTTGTTCAGAGTATGATTTTAGAAAACTGGCCTTAAATGTGATATATCTGTTGTATTATTTGTTTAAGTTAATATTGCAGAACAAATTAATCTTTTGTGCCTATTTCTGATTTGATCTATTTTCTTGTACGCTTCTTTGTTTAGCTTCTGTTTCATTTTTCTCCCATCACTTCCAAGCAGTCTGATAATGAACTCACCTAAATAGTCAAAGCGTCATTTTTCTTATGCCATATATTTGCTTAAATGTAACCGCCACAGGATTAGTGCCTTTTGGTCAGGATTAGCACACATTGCAGTTTCACTTAGTAATTGTATTTAATTTTTGGCAACTCTTATTCACCTAAACATTTACACACCAACAGTAAAGGGGCATATTGTGTTGTCCACTAAAATTCTTATATATGGAAGGTGGTCTGTTAGTTTTCCGCTGTCTCATTAAAACTTTCTCACTTATGGGGGAAATTTTGCTGCGTACACTGTACAGCCATCTGAGAGGTGTGACTGGTGGGGAAGATCCCTGGATGTTACTGGGTGGTGGGGTGCGGGAGTAGCTGTGCTTCCGTACAGACTGCGCAGCCCACACAGAGTCTGCCACGGACAGATGCATCTTCCATGTGAAAGGGGCATGATGGGTACCCACACCACCCACAGAGACAGGCTGGAGGGCCCCTTCCTCCTGCTCGGGAAGATCCAAGTCTCTTTCGGCTCGCTCGCAAGTGACACGGGCTTTGCCTGGTTGACAAACGTTTCATAAAATGTGCCTGTGGCCAGGAGCAGTTTCTGTGTTATGTTCTGGGGTTCCAGCAGTATCTGTGTAGCAGTTGGATTGTGGAGGAGGTGATACATACAAGACACTGTGAGGACACTAAGGCACTGAGCGGATACCAATTCCATTGCAGGCCAAGCTCTTACTGTTCTCCCATAGTGGAATTTGTTCAGAATTGATCCGACTGAACAGCAGAGTATTCCAGTCACTGTTTTCTCTCTGTTTTTGCTTTATTAATTTT
This sequence comes from Stomatorhinus walkeri, assembly GCA_026784285.1. Taxonomy (NCBI): domain Eukaryota; kingdom Metazoa; phylum Chordata; class Actinopteri; order Osteoglossiformes; family Mormyridae; genus Stomatorhinus; species Stomatorhinus walkeri. The sequence continues at coordinate 34,449,173 of JAODUD010000001.1, read as the reverse complement.
CGTAAAAAAAAAAGCGTCATGCTTGAAGGAGCCTGATCGCCACACGATAGACATCACCGTAGACCAAGCCGCTGCTGGAGGCGATTCTGATGACCGTGTGAATGCGTGACTCTGACTCACGGTTCTTGTGAGTGCATGTCTGTGTGTAGACCTGCTTGGGCGTGAGTGTATGTGTGCGCATGCACGCACTGGGAGGGCCTCTGATCACATGGATGCTTGCCACCATGGTCCGTGTGACTGTTTGTCTGTTTCTGACCAATGCTATTTCTCTGTTGCCCGTTGAAATGCATCAGAAATGGAGTTGTTTAAGTCCAGCGGAAACGCTTCTTTAACCCTGTGTGAACTGTCCTGCAAGGCATTAGTTGCACTGTTTACACTGTCACTACAGTCTGATTTGTTAGTACGATTTCTGTTGGTTTAACTTGAGATCCTATTGGGTGTGTTGGCCTGAGGTCAATCTCATTGTATTATGAAGCATAATCAAAAGTCAGAGCTGGTTTTTTTCTCATTATCTGATACGAGGCTGTTTTACAACTCGGCTTCTCCAGTGAAGATGAGCAAAGTACAGAATGTCATTTGATACAGGTCTGCCTGTGTGCTTTACATGTATAGTGCAGTGGTTCGGTAAGACAGGCTTTGGTGTGATTCCAAAAACCACCGAGTCTTGCTGAGAACATGTGAGGCAGAGGTGGTTCTATGTCGCAAACCGGTTATTCAGCCACGCCGTGTGTGTTACGGGCCTGAGGGCTTTGTGGTACAGGGAAGTTTGCCTGGTGCTGAAATACCGGTTCTTCTGGAATGGCGCCCACACATCCTCTTGGTTAATTTCCTGCTTTTGGTGTGTGCTTGGTATAAGCTGCTCTCCTCCATCACATTGGGCCTTTTTGAGTGAGTGTGTGTTTTTAGGAGTTAGGCACATCAGCCCTTTGACATTTCACATTTTTTGCTTTATTTTACTTTTTATTTCTCCATTTTGGGTATTTTTAGATGTTCTGCACCAGCATTCCTTGGGGCACTTCCTGCCGTTGTGAAATAGACTCCACCCACTCCCGGGACCATACATTAACTCTGACATAGAGGTTATCATAAAATTTCTCTTGGTTCAGAGTGAGATTGTTTTGCTCGTTCAGCTTAAGGCCACAGTTGTATTAGATAGGCCTCCTCTGCCAGTACGTCTGACAAAAGGCAAAGAAAGTTGTCCCTTGTTCACTATGTGAAATGATGCTCTGAAGGGCCTATGCTTGGGAGGTTCATTGTTAGACTGTGTGTAAGGCGTTGAAAGATGAACTACAGGAGTCAGTGTGAACAGAAGCTGCCCTGTCTTCTATGAACATTACTCTCCTGGCTTCGGAGTAGTCATTTAGCAATACAACACAATCCTTCCCTTTTGTTTCTGTTGGCCCCAGATGTTTGCTGCTGGATCTCTGACACCACCGTAACACAGGACTGATTATGAACTTTTTCACTTGCCCGACAATGTCCTAGTTACACGCATAGGAGTATTTAATTGCTGTTCTTGTGGAAGTGTTTTAAATGATCTCTGTGAATGTAGAATGCAGTTTGACACAAAACCAATGCAGAGCCTGGCCCTGTTAGGGCTCCTGAATTGCCATCATCTGTGGCTTTCACAGCTTTGGGGCTGACTCCTGTTCACTGAAAGGGACAGAGGAGAGGCTAAACTCTACGTATGTGAGATCACTCTGAACTGCTGGTGCATCAGGGTCCAGTTTGTCCAGCCCTGGTGATACCCCTCAGCTGCTACACCTGAATCCACAAGCTTTCTGTAAAATGTAGTACTTATCATGCAAATGTAACTGAGTGAGGGATGGCACAGCGGTGCAGTGGTTACTGCCGTCACCTCACACCTCTGGGACCTGGACCTGAGTCTCTGCCAGGGTTCCATGTGTGTGGAATTTGCATGTCCTCCCCATTTCCTCCTCTGTGTACTCTGGTTTCCCTCCACAGTCCAAAAACATGCTGAGGCTAATTACCTATAGCTGTGCATGTGTGAGTGTGCCCTGTAATGGGTTGGTACCCCATCCTGGGTTGTTCCCTGCCTTGTACCCTGTAATGGGTTGGTACCCCATCCTAGGTTGTTCCCTGCCTTGTGCCCTGTAATGGGTTGGTACCCCATCCT
>JAODUD010000001.1:34433053-34444049 GCA_026784285.1 Stomatorhinus walkeri | reverse complement strand
TAAACCCCCCCCCCCCCCCAACGATCCCCCTCATGCTTTCGTTGACTCTGTAATTACAGCCCCTCTCTCTGAACTCCTCCTCCTATCCGCTTTCAGCCTGAGTCCCCACTGAGCTGCTTCCCCATCAGGAATGATACCGATTAAACCGAGTATAATTACAGGAAGCTTTCCATTCACATGAGTGGCCCCTCCCCATTTTTCTGCTCTCTGCAGCCCCCTCGGCGTGCAAGATGTTTGGCCTTCTGCTCTCTCAAGGCATTTGGCTCCGTGTTGGCCTTCCTTGCTGGGATTGATTCTCTCATTGCCAGCGATTAGCAAGGGAGCAGAACCTTAGCTTTTGTTTGTGGCTCTGCAGACCCCAGGGCGTCTGGCTCTCGTAGTGGGTTCAGGTGCCCGCAGCAGTGTGGGAATGCTTTGACGGCGCATGGCCGCATTTTTAACTGCGACCCGCTGAGTGCAGCCTGTGCGGCGCCTGCACAAAAGACGACTTTAGACTTTTCTTTGTCTTTTATGTGTCGTGTCACTCCTGAAGTACAGCTTAAATTAGTCTGTGAGAGGGGAATGGCAAAAAAAAAGGTTTTGATGTCGACGAGCTTGAATAGAGACTCACTGGAGTGTGGAAAGCTGAGGCATTAATGTAGCATAGCTTTTGTCACCTATTAGAGACGTGAGCGAAGATGAAAACGCATCTAATCTGACCTTTTTCTGTGCTAGATATTTATCGAAGTCAAGGCAGGTAATAAGCTCTGAATGACATGACAGAGCAGCCTGGCTCCCTGCCCGGCTGGGAGTCTCGCTCTTTATTGTGGCAGTCGGCTTGACTCTGTGCTCTCCCGTCCATCTACTCATTTACAATTTGTGCATATAAAGTCACTTGCACCCATTACAAAAGCTTGTTAGAAGGGGACACTGGTGAACTTGAAGCACCGACTTACATTTCCTCACACCATGTGCGGTTCAGCGAAGCAGCAGGTCTTCAGGGTCTAAGGAAACCGGGGCAGGGGTGCAAATTTGGTACATCCCAGGCTGGGGCTGGTTGCTTAGTCTTGAGGTTCTGACCCAGGCCTTCGCATCATAAGAAAACAATTTGACCATTAACCAGCTGTTCATTGAGTTAATTTTGTTTGGTAATTGTTTACATAGGCCGCCTCTCAGTGTCTGCCTTTAATGTGACCTATGCAAGTAGAGTTTAATTGGGTTGTTAATTGTCTATGGTTTGAAAGAAGCTACACAACCCACAGTGAAACTCTTTTGCTTTTCAATGGGATTCACTTACATTTGTTTTTTTCTGTTTTAGTAATTTTGGCAAGTTTAATCAGAATATATTACTCTTGTTCAGGGTTTTGAAACAATGTAACATATTTTCCATTTGTCCAAAGGAACACATTCTGCAGGGAAGTTGCCTTTATGGTGTCCATCAGACCGTAGTACAAGAGGAATTTTGAATCGAAACACATGACCAGAGGAACATACGGCAAATTTTTTGAGGAGGGTCCTGGATGGCAAGTCTGTGACACAGCTAGTGGATGTCCCTGCTCAGGGACACCTACTAAACCTGGAAGTTTTGAAACGCATGTACAGTCAATCCCTGGGTTTAAGACATCTGACTTAAGGGCAACTTGTACTTACTAACAGACTGCCATAAAACTTACTATAAATTTGGGTAAAATACTCTGCTTCATAATTTCAAACACATTCACTATTTCGTGATGCTCGTGAAAAAATTGCACAGCTTGAGTGGTTTGTCGATTCGGTGTACTGTACCATATGTAGTTACTTTTATTACTGTATAATTTACTTTATTATGTACTGTTATTTTTTTTCCGACATCTACAAATTTGACTTAGACTTAGGGAATAGATCTCATTCTTAACCTGAGAACTGCCTGTATACATTTATTAATAATTTGACTTAATATACCCTGTTAAACTATTCTTGCCGAAATTCAATAGTTTTAAAACCTAGTCATTCCATATGTGCCAACTCCCCTATTGTAAATCTTTGGACTGCAGGCATGAGGATTTCAGTAAAACAGCAAGCAGCAGGCTTCATCCTCCCTGTCTCTCTCTGATCAGCTGTGGCTGCAGGGGCTGTACAGCTGAAGCTGATTATACAGCTGTGGCTGGCAGGGCTGATTCATTCTTTTCCAGCACACACTGGACAGATGGACCATTCTCACCTTGGTTGTTTAAGTCCAGAAAAGGTAGGGAGTGGGATGCAGTTGGGGTAGAGGGAACACAAGGAGGTTCCCGAGGAAGGCTATCGTCTTTTTCAGAAGGTATCTCCAGGACTTGCTTTTTATGCTGTGGAAACATGCATGGACAGAGAATAGCAAATTAAACCGTGTTGATCCATTGTGTCCTCTCACTGCACTGTGTCGCCCCATCTTTCTTGGAGGTAGAGAGGGAGTCTGGAGTGGATGATGGATTGAAGGGCAAGGTGCAGTGGGGTGAGAACAGATGGTGTGCAGTGGATTACTAGATGTTAGAATGCAGTTGGGATTCGATGTCCTTGAACTGCAGATCCAAATGAGCACCCCTTGGTCCTTCAGGTGAATTCTCAGGAAACTTTTCCCTGGTTCCCAGTGCTCCTCTTTGGTGCAGTGTAATCCAGTTATGGAGCACGAGTGGCTTCTTATTCCTTCACTGTGCTCTGTGTGACCGCTTGTCTTAGACCTGGTCGAACAGATCTCAAGAAGGTCACTCTTAATCCAGCTGTTTTCCTCTTCTGACGGTTGGTGTGTGCAGATCACTGGACCATGATGGTGGCTAAGGGGCTGGTTCTACTGGAACATTTCATTGTCGCTGCTTTTACCTAGAATGATCCATTATCCCGAATAGGAGCCCTTCCATAATGAATGATGCTTAACATCAATAAAGTTTTGTGGGGTATTGAAGCTACTGTCTTCTCTACAGCTGAAATAATGTTCAATGAATAGATACTTGTGTAGAACTATGCATTTCCATTTTCCCTCCATGTCCATGAAGTTCTAACATCAAGCATATGCCTGACTTGATTAATGATAATATTCTTGCATATGTGAAACCCTGAATTGTTGTGTAAGAGCCAGACCCTCCCTGTCAGCATTGCCTTCATTAAATCGGGTGGAATCTGTTTTCAGGTGATGGCAGTCTGAGTAAACGGCATCCAGCACAGGCTAGGCTCTGTCCGTTTTTGATGAGTTGCTGCTCAGATATTACCATAGCAACTGCAAAAGCCAGCAATACCCTGAGCGGAAGACCAAAAAAAAAATCAATGAGTATAACATTGCAAGAATGACAGTCTATTTTTCACCTTTGCTGGCCAGTGTCAGAATTCGTAGCACCGAGAGCCACAGCTGTGCTGATTAATTGGGGTGCAGAAATTGCTCCTGTTGTTCGGTGTTTTGTTCTCTTATGATGTGAATTGGCGCAGTATGACTTTAGATGTTATTTCAGTGAAATGGTTCATTCCCTGGAAGACAGGGAATATGCTTAAGGTTCTGTTGAATTGGCTTTTTTTATTGCTGTACTTTTGCTACAATTCACGTGAGAGTCAAGCATTAATGTAATGTTTCCTGTTCTGTGTCTGACCCAGCTGTGTATTCGGACCCTGTGCCAGGGCATTTTAGAGTGTACAGAGGATTGGAGGCAGGTGGAGGTAACGCGAATTTCGAGAATGTTGAACGTTGACTGCTGGAATTGCAGTCACCGCTGATGGATGGCATGCATGCTACGACGAGGCGTGCCTGTATCGAACTGGCCTGCTGTGGCTCGAAAGACTGCATATACCAGCGTCATATTTCTGCTTCCCTGGGCTCCATCCATAGGCATCCTTTCTTCACAGCGCTTCCTGTTGCATTGCTACTGCCTTAATGGCAGCAACAACCGGCCTGTAATTTGGCTGTTGGGTGCCAGCCATAGACAGAAGTATTTTACTTTGTGCTGGGTTCTGGACGCCGGCCTTAGAAAGTATGAATGACACCAAGAGCGAATAATGCGGTCGCGCCTCGATAGACCTGATTCATGCATGATTCATGTCTACTCCTGAACGGCAGGGCAGTGATACATTCTAGAATGGCTTTACATCTCAGGGCTTCCATTTCTGAATGTACTGAGGATGAACTCCAGAAAAGAGAGAACATTTGGGTCATCACAGTAGGGGACCACAGAAGTGGTGGAGGAGGCAGGGAGACGATTGAATTACCAAGAAATGTGGCACTTAATCCTCTGTATTGGAGGAATGAAATGTATACTGGAATGGAAATGGCCATGTAGGAGCTGTCTACACACAGACATTTCACACATCTGGATTTGTCAGAGCATTAGTGTGATGCTGTGTCCTGGCAGATACCTGTGCCATACTAAAAGACGTATGGGAGAAACTGGTATTTGGATCTAGCTGTGTTTAGTTGAAGCTGTACACATGACTTGGATGAACACTAGAACTCTAGGGGATGATGTGTGATTCCCTTGGCTATGACTCTTTCTTGTGATTTTGGAAGGTCGCTGGTTCAAATCCCTTGTCTCTTAGAAGTGGTTTCACCTTTGGGCCAGGTGCTTAACCTCAGTCACTTCAGACTGACTGACCCTTCAATTGTATGTCACTTTGTCTTCTAAATAAATTCTTCCAAATGATTCATCGAAATGACATTGAGGGACATGAGCTGTCATGGATTCTTCAGCTGTGTGCTGTATTATTTTGGCACATTTAAAATCCCAGGATGTCTGGCTACAACTTGAAACACTTGGGATGAGTATTTGCACAGGGGTTATGAAGAGAGTTCTGATGCATTCTTTGGAAGGGTTTCTGGAATGATCTAATTGAGGTTAGTGTGATTATATAATGCACACATGGTTAGTTCTGGTACCAATGCTTGATAAGTCTTTCCAGTATGTTTCTTGATTTGATGCATGAAGAATTTGTGTTTGTTTTACATATGGAAATATTTTATTTTTACATGGAAAAGTTTACTTTTTGTATCCAAGTAAAAGTTTGGAATTGCATTCTAGTTTTTAATGGATATTCTAGCCAGAAAAATAGAGTTTATACTCGGTTCATTGTGGTTGGCTTTCTTTTGCCCTGGTGTTGGTCAGTCTGTCATAACATATGATGCAACTTGGGGAACCTTGAAGCTATTAGTCAAGGCTGTAATCATATGCAGTAATCAGGAGTCTCGGGGGGGCGGGAGACCTGGGCTTGGAGAGTGTGTCCTTTCTGACAGACGTTTCTGATGCCCATCCTGTTGCCAAGTCTGGTCTCGGTTCTCATCTGTGGAACGAGGAGGAACCTCCTGCCAGCGTCTGGTGTGCTGATCTTCTCCTGATCGGCTCACGCTGTGGTTCTTTATGGAATCTATTCACCGTCTCTTAGCAGCAGCTTGGCTGTACTCTCTCTCCCCCCGTCACAGACGGAAGCCCCCCAATCTGGGGCCAATTTCCTGCGTCTTCTGTCAGAGACAGGGCAGCGTGACTCAGCGCTGAGTACCGTCTGCCAGGAACCAACGGCACGACAGAGACGTGCGATATGAGGCTCTCTGAGGGGCCCTGACTGCGGTCCTCTGTGAAAATGATTAAGTAGTGCAATCCAGTGGCTCCATCTTGTCCTGCTCTCATCAGAAAACGCAAATCAGCTGCAGCTGCAGCTCGCGAAGTTTGTCTCAAGCTGTTTGTTGGTGGTATAGGTAACTTCAGCCTAATGACAGTCTAACGATGGCTTGGGCTTTGAGTCCGATGACAAACAGAGGAGTTGCCCTTCCCAGCATGCCTTGGGTACCACCCATGGAGGTAGCGCTGGTAGTAGCACCCTTGGAATGGCCCCTGTAGTGCCATACAGACGTATACCTTGTCATTTTCTGCAGCAGGATGTCATCAGCCCTGAATATGCGGCCCCTCTACGACCAGTCTGTCTTACCCATTTCTCTCTTCCGAGTGGGACACAGTGAAAGCCTCTCCTACTGTCACTTGAACAGACTAAATAGACCAGCTCTGTTTCTCTAGTTTGCATTGACTGAAGAGGAATCGATAGCTCCTGCATTATTGAATCATTGAATGAATTCTGGAACTAGAGGCGTTTGATTTGTCCTGCTTAACCAGCAAAAAGTGCGTCTCTTTGATTCTTGTACTGAGAAAAGACATTTTCTCCCAGGCAGGCCTGCTTCACGGCTGCTCGTTTACTGCAGATGAGGCTGTTGCTCGTACTGGCCACAGAGGGTGCTGCAGGAGTCAGAACACAAGCTTAAATCAGTGTTTTTGTCCTGATAAGTGTATTTTCAGCCATAACATATATAATTTTTTCTCTCTTTCTAATGGAGCACACCCCAGCAGCGCATATGGTGCTCTTCACAGCCTTGAGCGTTTGTACGGGATCATCAGGCCGTCTGCTGCAGTCGGAGATGCTGAGCAGAGAATGTGAGGTTTGAAAATCAGGCGCAGGGCTGGGTGGCTCGTCTACCCTGCATGCGCTGCTATTTTCAGCCCTTCTTTCTTACCGCTGCAGACACTGAAGCAAAAGTGAGTCGTGCGACTGCTCTCTCGCTCTCTCTCTCTCTCTCTCTCCCCTTTACGGCTGGCGTATGCTTTCCATTGGATCCTCACTTTAATATTGGCTTTTCAGGGTCCTTATTTTGCAGCAGGTACCTGACAGAGTGGCACGGTGTGCATGGACTAGTTAGAGGTGTGAGGTAGGGACTCTCCAGGTGGATATAACATCACCAGCGGTCGCTGTAAGGTCGGTCCTTGCTAACCTGCGGATGGCTGCAACGTTGGAGTTTTCTGCTGCTCCTTCAGGGATCACCTGTGAGAACTTGTGTTCGTCCTTGTTGAATAAGGATTCCCACCCCTAGTAGCTGATTGGCTGTGTCTGAATGATGGACATTTCCCTGCCTGCCTGCCCAGGCAGACTGCACATCTGCCTGTACTCTCCTGCTTAAAACCCCTCCAGATGTGAGCATCCATAACTCCAGTGAACCTTCCGCATTTATATCTGGACTATATATCTGGATTGGGCTCCCCCATCGGGTCTGATTCCTCCCAATGTTACTTCCTTACCACTGTCACCTCTGGCTTTCTCTCTGGGGTCTTTGGGCAGGGATGATGTAAAGCAGTTTGGGACGATGAAAATGAGCTATACAGAAATTAATTGAATCAAATGAATATAGAGAAACCCCCTCAAACTGGTGGTGTGATCTGCACCTGTCCTTACAGCTGATGGGGTAGGACTGTACCAAACCCCCTGCTGAGGGGGAGGGTCCCATGACAGTGTCATGGAGGCTTTCCGGTAAAAGGGAGCCTGGCCCTCCTACCCACTCTGGAGGGCTGTTTTTGCCCCTAGGAGGCAGAGGCAGCCTCGCACTGTCCCATTGATGGGGGGGGGGGGTCGCACCATGCGTTGTTCTGATTTTCTGGAGTCACGCAGGTGACTGTATTATCTGCATCGTCACGGCTGCTCTGTCACAGGAGCCTCAAACCCGATTTAAGGAACTCATGTGTGAACTTGGTGCTGGGCTTTTCTTATTGAAATCCTTTAGTGGTGCAGCTTTTGATAGAAGGAACACGCATGTGTACACGATGACTAGTGAATACTGCAAAATGCTGTTTTTTTACAGTATCCATCCAAATATTGCAATGATTTCTGAATCAGTCATTTCTGGACACGTTAATCTTTACATGAGCGTAGCTCTTCAAATCCTGTGTTGGGTTCCTGTGATCTGGAGCCCTTTTCCAGGATACAGAGGCAACAGGGAAACCCTCCAGATAGGATGCTGGTCCGTCAAAGTTCACTTCACGCCTATTTTTATTCCAGCAGAAGTGAGATTATGAATCGCCTGCATGTGAGCGGTGAGTTTGCTCTTCAGAAACTGGTGTCTGATTAGCCACGGTTGCCATTTATCTCCCTACAGTCAGGGGACAAGCAGAGAGCCCTCGAAGAGACCAAGAACTACACCACCCAGTCGCTGGCCAGTGTCGCCTATCTGATCAACACCTTGGCCAACAATGTTCTGCAGATGCTCGACATCCAGGCGTCCCAGCTGCGCCGCATGGAGTCCTCCATCAACCACATCTCCCAGGTCAGTCCTGCCTCTCTGAGGGCACAGAAGCAGAAGATGCTCTCAGTCCCACATCCTGGCCCTGAGCTTTTACTAGTGTCCTCACTGGTGTCGCTGAACGTCGACGTCCTCCACCCTCCATACAGAAGGAGGAGGACATTTTTATGTAGGATCCTAAGGCTTAGGATATGGATAATTTCTGTAATATTGGGGTGGTGTGGCAGTGCTGGGGCCGTGGTGCTTACATCACTTATTTAGCTAGAGGCAACAAGCACATTTTTAGGGCCCCGAGTGTGAATGGTGATGATTTTCACGTGGACGGCAGGTCTGCTGATTGGTGGTGGCTGTCCTGCTTCCATTTGTGTTGAAATACCCAGTTAGCCTTCAGGATTATGCAAGAACTGCAAAGTCAGGCCAACCCTTGAAGGTCAGCTAAATATCACTGCTGCTCAGTTGTGCTTTAAGGGGTTGCGTGGTCGCATTTATAGCAATGCAGCGATCGGATACTTGTAGTTCAAAGCCAGGTGTGAGGCGGCCCGGGGGCGCGACGCTGCAGCGGCTCTGGGGAGCTGGGAGCTGCTCACAGCCTGGACTTGCTTGTTAGCTTAACCACCACTGGCCGTTACACACTGGGGATCTTCTAAGCTGGGCCAGCCAGCCATTACCAAAGCGCCCTGGTGCATCCTGGGACATGAGCGCCAGTCCAGTTGCATGTGCCAGCCAGGGCTGCTGCTCTCGCCAAGATAGACCTTGGCCTTCTTAGTCGCTGCTTCAGGGTTCTGTCTGCCCTGCCGGTTCCCTGCCATGGTGGATGCCGCGCGCAAGTCTTTTAAAGGGACATGCTCAGAGGCTGTGTGACATCGCTCGTTACAAATCGGCTAGTAAAGGCTGGTTTTGCTGTGACCTTGTGGTGATGAATGACCGGTTTCCCCTTCCTCCCACTGCCAGACCGTGGACATTCATAAGGAGAAGGTGGCCAGGCGGGAAATCGGCATCCTGACCACCAATAAGAACACGTCCCGCACACACAAGATCATCGCCCCCGCCAACCCCGAGCGGCCGGTGCGCTACATCCGCAAGCCCATTGACTACAACGTGCTGGATGACATTGGGCATGGGGTGAAGGTAGGACGCTGCTATTTCACACAGGCACAGGGATGTAGCACACAGCGAATGCTTGATTAGCACAGTCAGTTCAGCATCTACTTTTCACTTTTTTTTTTAAGAACTGTCATAAATTGTTCACAGCGTGAAATTTCTTGAATGAATTAAAACGGCTCCTTTAACCAGATGATTATTAGAGTTTAACCCTTTCCCGTCTCTTCTAACCCTGACGTTTTAACACTTTTCCCTTTCTTTGACTTTCTCTTGCCCTGCATTTAGTGGTTGCTTAGATTTAAGGTAAGGATTCTTTTTACAAGGTTGCATATGTTGAGCATTCCTATACAGCAGAAATGCTCTTTTTCATTTTATGATTTAGCGTCCTCATGCGTGATGGTTTGATTTTTCATAAGTCATGTGATCGCTCTTTTCCGCCCGTCATGCTGCTGTCGTCTTTGCTGTGTCAGCATCACACCTTGGACAGCAGTTCTGACATCAGCAGCACCGATGATAATGGAGGGCGCCTGTTTGTTTGCCGTATGTCGCCGCTGAAGCATGCCATAGCGCACAGCCTGGCTCTCCTGCCACCGCGCCAGCAGCCAGTGCTGCCCAGTAGGCCCAAAGATTCCGTTATAGGGACGGAGACGTGACACCATTTGGTTAGCGCTTTGCGTAGCACATTTGCTAAGGTTATTGGCCCGGGGGCAGTTCTTTGCGGAGAGCAGGCCAGCGCTTCCTGTGGCGGTTGGATGCGGTCGGCCGCTTTAACCCGGAGTCGGCAGCCCCTCGCCGGAACTGCATGACTGGCCAGCTGTGGGGTGACAGCAGGAATCTGGGCGCTTGCCCCGCTCCCTGCCACGGACCTTCTCTGTCGGCGTCGCCCCGATCTCTCTGTGCTTCCTGTAGCTCCGCCTCTTCCTGTGTTGCTTTCGGCCGTGACGCTTCAGTCCGGAGTCCACGTGACCTCTAACCTGGCTGTGTCCTGCAGGTCAGCACCCAGAACATGAAGATGGGTGGTATGCCCCGCACCAACCCCCCGACCCAGAAGCCACCAAGCCCCCCTGTGTCTGGGAAGGGAACCATTGGGTATGTATGCTGGTGGGGGGGCCACACGGGTGCTACCCACAGTCTCACGGCTCCACTGGCACCTTCACGGGCAGGATGCTCCATACAGGCTGATGGTGGGGGGGGGGGCGAGCTGCCCTTCCGTGACCTTCAGCATGGGCACAGCTCCACTTTGTGGGGGGAGGTCCAAACTGAAGAGGGTATTTGTTATTCCTCGAGTTTAACAGGCCTTCACTATACGTCCAGATTGCTGGCCACACCAGTCAGAATGCCTGGTGGGTTTGATGGCGTCTGACAGCTCGTTAGTTTGACAGCTCGTTAGTACCCTGCTCGACCCTCACTGCCCCTTATCTCCTCGCCTCCCCAATGGGTGGTAGCCCTGTTGTAAGGAGGTGGGGGATGTGATGCCTGCTGGGTAGCTATACACTACCTTACTGGGGGGGGGGACCTTGTGGAGACTGAGCTCATTTCCCCAGCGCGCCCCCGCCAGCTGGCTGGCCCTGAGGCCTCGCGCTCCCCCCCCCCCACGCCTGAGGCGGGCACTTCTGTGGAACCAGGCCAGGAGAAGCCATGGGCCAGGGGTCCTGCCGGGGCCAAGGCCTGCCTCTCTCTCACACCCACACCATGTCGCACTCGTGTGTGTGTGTGTGTGTGTGTGTGTGTGTGTGTGTGAGCGGGTATACCTATCCTTATGGGGACACAATGTTCCCATAGTGTGATAAATATGTTTTTTTTCCCTTATGGGGACCGGTTTCCTGGTCCCCATAAGGGAAAACTCAATTTTATAAAAATCAGTGACTGCTA
>JAODUD010000001.1:34415825-34431201 GCA_026784285.1 Stomatorhinus walkeri | reverse complement strand
TGAGGCGCGTCTCATTCTTCCTCAGGCTTCGTAGATAGATGCGTCAAGTTGAGTAAAAAAAAAAAAAAAACTTTTCTTTTCTGCTACTCTAGCCAGTGTCTACACTCCTGTCTGGGGTGGGTGGGGGCGGTTTAGCTTTTACCTGCTACTTCATTTGTTGGGGAGAATCCCCTGTAAACTGCCAGAGTGGGGGCTGTGAGGGGGGGGGGGGTCCCAGAAGACCCCGCCCCCATCCGTTTGGCTGGTAGCATAGCTGCACGGGCTGGAATGCCAGCGAGCCAAAGCCAGGGCCGGCGTGCCGTGAGGGTGAATAGGGACCCGCAGGGATCGTCATGTGGCTCCACTGCCTTCCGCCGTCCGGGCCGCGCCGTCCCTCCCAGAATGGGGGGGGGGGGTCACAGTCGACAGACGCCGTCCATCCGTTGGCCCGTGTATCCCTGCCGCCTTTCATTCTTTGACCTCAGGTTATTTTTCATTGGTTAGCTGTGATGCGGGGGGGCTCAGTATAGGCTGGTGTGCAGGTGAGCTACCTGTGGGTGAATTTGCCCTTCCTGTACCCCCCCCCCCCTACATGTCGTGTTGTGTTCCTGCCCCTGTCTCTAATCAGCTGCCTTTCTGTCATCTCAGAAGCCTTGCATCTCACTGTGGCTTTTTCAGTGACAGCCCCCATTCTGGCAGCATCTTACTAACAATCTCTCTCTCTCGCTCTCTCTCTCTCTGACTCTCCTCGACATTTTAATTGTTTGTTTTATTATAATTTTATTATAAAGTCTGCGCTCTTGGTGGGGCTCCTACTGGCCGAATCTGTAAGACAACCGACTGTAAGCGCTGAAGGGGGGGGGGGATTTCCACTTTAACTCCAGCTTGGGTTCCATCTCTGTGTGGTTGCTGTGGGCGTCCTTAGGAGCCTGTACACCCAGCGCCCGATGAAGCCCCACCGCGAGTCGAGACCCTGTTGTCTTGGTGCTAACGCTACTTTTCCACGCCATCGTCCGTTTGATTTCGCGTGCGACCACCTCGCTGTGATACCTGCATGCCAGTGAACCTGACTCAGAGATGGCCGCTCAGCTAGAGGGAGAGCCCCTTGGTTGTGGCTGCTGTTGTGCCTGGTTCTGAAGTCGTGCGATTCAATGCGATTCCCGTGGCGGCCAGCAGAGGGCCCGAGCAGCGCCGCGCACACGGTGGCCAGTTATGTCATTCCCTCCCCTCGCTCCCCGGCAGCAGCAGTGGGAGCAGCGGCGGCAGCCACCCCAGCAGCCGCAGCAGCAGCCGCGAGAACAGCGGGAGCGGCAGTGTGGGCGTGCCCATCGCCGTGCCGACGCCATCCCCTCCCAGCGCCTTCCCAGGTAAGCTGTGCATCCAGCCCCCCCCTTACTGGCTAACGGTCTCTCTCTGGCCAATCAGCCACTGTCTCGTGCCCCATATTCCAGCTGCTTTCAGCCTTGTGTCCAGCATCACCGGCACCGGGTGGTTGTGGTGTCGCTGTATATTGGCCCCATCGAATCGCCGCTTTATTTGAGCCTGACAGCTGGGCTTTGAGTTCCAGGACTAGAACAACACAGAGGCTTCATTTCCAGAACATGTCTGTGCCGGAGACAGGCAGCATATTTCATATAAATGATCTTTCACATCGTTGCATATGGAGGCATTTAATGTGATTTATTCTTTCTCTGAATTTTTAAATCCTCCGTTTCCCACAAAGGATCCCCGATGCTCTGGGTTTTTACCCCATTACCTACGGCATGTGAATTAGCAGGTAACAACAAAGATAGAATCCAGCAAATTTAGGCCTGGACTCTGTAGGAAGCGGGAAGCGGCCCCCACTCCTCACGGCCAGCTGGAGCGGGGAGGCAGAGTGCGCTCGTCTCCTGCTGCTCTCCTTTCCAGAGCACTCGTCTCTTCCTTATCTTTTCATTCGGGCTTTCTCTCTCCCCCCCCCACCCCCCCACCCCTCACCTTCTCCTCTGTGAGCCACAGCTGCTGGCCCTTCAGGTGTCGCTCCTGCTTCAGCCAACCCTCCTCCACCCCCCACCTCCATTCCTTCTACCGCTGCCTCTGACACCCCCAGTGCTCCGCCTCCCACCCTCGACCCCTCTCCGACACCTCCCTCCGAGGCCCCGAAAGCTCCAGCGGAGGCCACCCCTTCCTCCCAGCCCCCCCCTCCTGCTGTCGCTGCCTCCTCTGCTACTAGCACCACCCCTGCGGCAGGTGAGTCTCCTCCCCCTTGCAGCACCCCCACTTCCTGCTGCCTGTGTCCTGCTTCCTCCACCCCCTGCACTTCGTTGGCTGTTCGGTGTCCAGGAAGTAGGCCAGCTTTATCCCCTCGGCTGACCCAGCCTTGCCTTGGATTTGTGTTTCCCCACATTCTTTATTCCAGATGCATTTTTGTTTTGGTGATGTTTGTTCATTTATAGCATGATTATATATCTGCTTGATTGACGTAAATCCCATAGTGCACTGGGGCCAAAGGAAGGGGAGGTGGGGTTGAAGGAGCTGCGTCATAAGAGTAGGTAGTTCAGGATCGAGTTGTGCATTGTCAACAATTCCACAAATGAATTGTTGCATTTATAGAATTCCGTCCTTGGATAATGGGGAGGTATTGTTTAGAGAATGTTTTTAGCTGTCCCGAAATCATTATTTGCTCTGCAACTTGTGCAGTTGTGTACATCAGAAGTGGTGCTGCGTTTAAACACGTGAAAGTCCACACCATCTAACCGATAACATTGATCTTAATCGGCAATAAAAGTCGCTGGCGACAAATTTTCTTACCGGTTGGTTGCATTTTGGCAGAGTGCTGTGTGAATTACGCATGATGACATCACCAGCTAGCAACTTTAATGTTGATGTGTTAAGCCTAGTTCACTTTTCATTTTTACGCTTGCTGTTACGGAGGCATGGACTATTGTGTACCTACTATATCTGCGCATGCATGCAGCAGTGATATTCCACCACACACGCAGATGGCAGATGTATTGCAGCAAACATAAAAACAAGCAGTGTGGTGAAATGGGTAAAACCTTTATGAACAATTTTAAAGATCTTGCTTGGCGTGGGTGGCAAAGTGTGGTATTTTGAAATGTTGGATACGAAATAAATACAACTTGATGCTTGACTCGGGGTCTCTGCTGTGCCCATGTGCAGTGGAATAGGGAGGAGGGGACGGGAACAGGGACCCAGCCCAGATATGGCTCCCTCTGTGTCAGCCCCCCCCCACCCCCCCCTGCGTTTGCCTGTTCTTCATCAATGTGAATTGCAGCAGATTTCTGCCTCGCTGTGTTGCATGTCGGGATTGCATGCGTTGTCGGAGCGACCTGATTGGCCGGCTTGCTGAGTTTACGCCTCGGTCGCTGTCCTATCAGAGCCTTATTGCTCCGTGTGCTCTGTCCTCATCGTAGGTTTCACTGTAGAAGCAACATCTGAATCTGCAGAGCTTCTAACACTGTGCCAGATGAAATCAGAAAAGCAGCAGCATTTCCATGCAGAACCCTGATTGTCATTGATGCCATAACTTCTCACGAATCATCATAAATTTTGTGAATGATTATAGTGAATGAGTTTCAGCTGTTTTAAAATCTTACCCAAGAAACTTCGGACAAACTCAGTCTTGCAGATTTTGCTTAGATGAGTAAAGCTGATTTTGTCTTTTAAATGAAAGCTGGTTAAAAATCTAAAACAAAACCAGGGGAAAGCAGGTTTTTATACAATACTTACAGTATTTAAAATCATTTAAATGCACAACAGAATAGCTAAACATTTGCGTACAGTGTTTCTTTCTTACATAGCAACTTAGAGATGCTACCTGTTTGCATAGTGAGCAGTTAATGTCAAATGCCCAGCAGCAGTGTCCGTTCTGAGGGGCGTTTGGGTAAAACTGAAGATGGCACCTCAGTTACTGTGGCTACGTAGAAGTCATGAGTAGTATTATGACAAATAAGCAGCATTTGGACATTACATTTTGGCTTCACTCAGTCTCTTTGGAAAATCGGGCAATGAAAGTGGCCTCTAGTGTCTGGAATGTACCAGCCAGATGGGTCTAAGATGAGCTGTTAGCCGCTGTTTGTTTAGGCCCTGTGGGATGATTCACTGTCGCCCCCTGGTGGTTTGCTGCAGGTACCCCTCAGTTCTACAGCATGAACCGCCCAGCATCCAGGCATAATGCCCCAGCAGTGGGGGGATCCTTGCCCTACCGCCGCCCCCCCTCTGCCACCGGCCAGGTCAGCCTGCCCCAGAGCCAGGTCAACGGCGGGCCGCACTTCAGCCAGAACCAAGGTAAACTCGTGCTGCTTTCCTCCGTGTAGCTGACTGTATTTTAAATGTGCGAAATGAATGTATACTCTTAATGGCTGAGTGTGGATCGGGTTACAGCTTTCAGTGCCGCCTGTTTAATTATGGTGTGATATGAGACAGAGCCGGTTCTAGGGCTGTTTGGCAGTCAGCGGCACAGTGGTGAATGCCGGGTTCACGGCCACGCGCACTGTCGAGTGGCACTGCCTGCTCTGTCACTGCGTGCTCTGTCACTGACTCTTATTGCGCTCTCTGCTCTGCCGCAGGGCATTTGTTTCTCACGCAGTCGTGTCTGCACACTAAACTAAGCAGCTCTCCTTTCTGTGCTCTCCCTCCCTCTTTCTCTCTCTTTTTTTCCCCTCTTTCCCGCTCTCTCTCTGTCTCCCCTTTTCTCTGTCTCCTTCTCCCACCTTCCTTTTTCTGGGCCACACCTTCCCTCCCATCGCTGCGCTCTCCACCTGCCACCACTCCCACGCTCACCTCCATGTGGCTGCGAGCAGCAGGCTCGCTGGTGGCCCCGCCCCCCTCTGTCACTCCACAGCTCCCCCTGGTGGGCTTCGTGGCTCGCGTCCAGGAGACCAGTAAGTGGCTTTTGACTCCTTTCCATGCATGTGGCTTTGTGCCATGCCTGTCCCCACGCCTGCCTGTCCCCACGCCTGGCTTGCCGTTTAGCGCCATTAGCGGTCAGGCTCACCACCTCCTGCGTCATACCTGTGTGTGTTTGTTTTTTTTTTTGAAGGAAACAGTAACTTATGAGGCATAAAGTGTTAGGAAAATGAAAAGTAGTTCAGTTACATTACTTACATTACAAGCCATTTGATATTATCAGAGTTAGGGAGTTCAGGCCCAGAGAGTAAAAGTCCAGACCGGGATTTTGTTTCAACCATCCAGCTGAGTATCTGTGACTGTGACTCTTCATGTTCATCTGGTTTGTTGAAAAAAAATCTTGGTCTGGACTTTCGCTCTCCCAACTCTGGATATTATTGACCCAGCCAGTTGAGAGAACCAGTGATTATGAACAGAATAAGCATCTATTTTTTTTGTCAGTGTAAGCTTAGAAATATAATCAATGCAAGAATTAATAGGATGATGCAAGTAAGATTGTAAATTCACTTTGCAAATTGTAAATTAAATTACATAAATTAGTTTAGAGCCTAGGATATCAAGAACTTTTACCAGGTTTTATAAAAGGTTTATCACTAGATTAACTAATGACCTCAGTTGTTGTAACAGCCCACCAGGCTTTATAAGTCGTTGGTAAGTCTGCTGACTGAGTTCCCGGAGATCTGATGAGGAGCGGGTTCTGCATGTGGATCTTTGCTGTGACGTGTCAGTGCAGTGAAAAGGCCAGCCATGCTCCCTGTACCCCCCCAACCCCCCCACCCGCATGATCATCTCCGCTCTGCAGGAACCACATTCGCACCGGCAGCCTAAACCAAGCGCTTGGGCAAACGCAAGTTGCCTGGGCCGCACCTACGTGTCTGATTGATTATGTCCCGCCCAGTTACAGAAGCCACGCCCCCGCCACCTCCTCCTCTCGACGAGCCAGCCTTCGAGGATTCCCCCCCACCACCGCCACCCCCAGAAGACTACGAGGAAGATGAGTCGGCCGTGGTGGAGTACAGCGACCCCTACGCGGAGGAGGATCCCCCCTGGGCCCCCCGCAGCTATCTGGAAAAAGGTGCTCTCTCTCTCTCATCCCTCTCTCTCTCTCTCTCTCTCTCTCATCCCTCTCACTCTTCCTCTCTCACGGTGATGTCACCCCATCATGGGCTGCCTGCATGGTTTGGTTCTCGCGGTGACACCCCGTCCTCTCTCCCTGGCCTTCAGTGGTGGCCATCTACGATTACACTCGAGACAAGGAGGACGAACTCTCCTTCCAGGAGGGCTCCATCATCTACGTCATCAAGAAGAACGACGACGGCTGGTACGAGGGAGTCATGAACGGCACCACCGGGCTTTTCCCCGGCAACTACGTGGAGTCCATCATGCATTACGCTGAGTGAGCCACAGGGGGCGCCCTCGCCGTCTCCTCGCTCCATGCATCTCTGTTGTATTTGTACACGAATACATATGCATGTGAGGAGAGGAGTAGCTGGAGGGGGGCAAGATGGACGGGAGAGGAAGTAAAATGGCAAGGACATTGGGATCTGGGATCTGAACATCATTGTGTTTAAGGGGGGAGGGGTATCCAGGATTGAAAATGAACAAATATAAGTGAGTTAGAATTTAAATATTTCATCAAATGCTGTTGTAATAAACACAGAAGTAACCACTATTTTATTATCTTTCCGTTTTTGAGAAAATATTTGAAGTTGAGACATTCTTGTGCTCTTTCTTTAGCTTTCCTTCCTTTGCTCACATTCCGTATTTTCACCCGAGACCGTCATGGGGCGTAGCGGCCGTCTCCTGGCCTTCCGCCGTCCCTGAGCGATGCATTGTGGGAGAGCTCTCGAAGCAGGGCTTTTTAAGTGAACCCAGGGAAATGGATCAGTCTTATGCGGGCGTGCTGCAGTGCTCATGGTGAGTGAAGTGGGCAGTCATCCTGGGCTCACTTCACGGGGGGGGGGGGGTTATATTAGCACAAAGGTCGATTGATGGCCCCTGGGCCCGCAGTCTGCAGAGACACGGGTGCCTGGCAGCCTTCTCAGCCGCACATATGCAAGTGCTAAATGTGTCGTAGGAACATCTTTTTTTTTTTTTTTTTTCTTTTTTGGTTGCAAGCTATTGTGTAGTGAATCTAACCAAAATGCCCAGTTGAATTTAAAAAAATCTTTTTATGTAGTGCTGTATAGACTGCATGCTGTATTAAAACTGATTTTCAAATGATCATTTATATTTTCACCATAATCCTCTGCTTCCCTGGGCTGGAGTATGCAAGCGGTCTTTCTGTTATAACTCCTCAATGGCATGTTACTGCATAACAGGAGAATCTCCAGTCACATTCAGGGAGTTCTGGGCCCGTGATAGTGCCATATTGTGTATATTTGTATGGATTTGTGGGTGGGGTGGCTTTATTATACTCTAACACTTTGGAGGTTGTCATCTTTGTTTAAATGGTTTGGAAGTGGTCTGTAATTGGTTTGAAACTACAACTGTAGTCAGGACA
Source organism: Stomatorhinus walkeri (assembly GCA_026784285.1). Lineage (NCBI taxonomy): Eukaryota > Metazoa > Chordata > Actinopteri > Osteoglossiformes > Mormyridae > Stomatorhinus > Stomatorhinus walkeri. Next base: position 34,423,808 of record JAODUD010000001.1, on the reverse strand, counting down.
TTAACGCATAACATAGCATATGGGAACTGTAATCCTGACTATAAAAATATTTCCCTCCTATTATTTCCTATAAGAAATATTCATAAATGAAGACTAGAAGCTGACAGCCACTGAAGGGCATATTATTGCACCCCCCTCACTTAAAAAAATAAATAAATAAATAAAGGGTCGAGATTATCATCAAAAGTATTTCTCAAAACCAAAAGCACATTGTTTTGTAGAAAAGAACTTCTGGGTAACAAAATGAAATCTGTGTTTTTGTTTCCCAGGTTCATGAACATTGCAGTTTGCAAAAAATAAAAAATTCTTTCGAAATCAGCAAGAAAACGCTCTTGGGATGACAGAAAAAATGAGTGTTATGCACAAAGAGTATATAGATAGATAGATATACATGTTTAGGTGTATGAAGTGAGTCGGGTTTTGACTGTTTGCTGAGTTGTCACAGTGAGCGATTTCATCAGTGTGTCAAAGATGTAACATTTCCCCTCCCACCTTGAGTTGATCTGTTCCTGTGACTCTTGCATGTGTTTATTTTGTGGTTTTGCACCTTCTGATCTCTGTGGCGATCTTCCCGAGTGCCATCCCAAAACCGAACACTTGGGGGGAGACGGGAGCTCATGGGCAACTAGCCTTGTCTGCACAGAAATGTAACTGTGGCCCTCAGTCAGAGGGCAGGCAGGGGAACAAGCATTAATGATGTCTATAATAAAACTATTGGGACTAAATGGGTGTCCTGGCTGTTTTTAAGTCCTTTTCTGAGTTTTTAGATTCTGCGTGCGTGCGTGCGTGCCTGGGAATGCATGGCTGTTTGCCTGTGGATCGATTCTGTTTGTGTAAGAAGGGAATCAAACAATATCCAAGGTTATGTCTTCCAGTGAAAGTGAGTGAGTTGGGCCATGAGTGCCCGATGGGGGATATTTAAGGAAAGACGGGTGGAGGGAAAGGCCGTTTTTTTTTCCCCTACCGAGAGACATGAGAGTGGATGTGCTTCTCTGGGTGTTACTGCACACGCTCTGCTGTGCCGGTGAGTGACGTGTGCCGGGCTTATTAAGCAGCGTGGTCCTGCACTCATTATTACGTTACGCTGTTTGTATTCGATCGCAAAATGAGTTTCCATTTAAAAGTAGAATATAATCTGTTTTATACTCAACGGCTGCACGGGATAGGGTGGGGGTGGAGCATCACCGCCGTGTTTGGGTGCTGCAGGCTTCCCGTTGCCATGGCGTGCCACACCCTCCGCAGAGCGCCGGGCCCTGGGGGTGGCGGGCCCAGGGGATGGTGGGTCCTGGGGGCACCGGGCCCTGGGGGTGGCCCTCGACCACATCAACCAGCGGGCCGAGGGCTCCTGGCTCTACCGAGTGACCAGAAGTTCTGTCAAGGAGGTGATTCTTTGTGCTCTGTAACCAGCCTGTATTTAAAAATCTTGCTTCATTTTTCTCAGGGGAAACTAATTTTAAGTAATTTTAGTTTTAACTTTCGGTACCACTGGTGTAATGTTGTAACAGTTATATGTGTATGGATAAAATCACTGAAGCATTTACACAATGTGCTGGATGTAATACTTAGATCGCCCTCTTGTGGTTTAAAATCCTTTTTTTTGAAGAAGAATTTAAAACCTTATGTAATTTTAAGTACGCATGCGCACATGCACACAAAAGCTGCAATCCAAATCTGTCAGAAGTGCCACACATTAAAAACAATTTTATTCTGCCTCATCCCCCAGTGTCTCTTCTATGAACAGGAATATACAGTATGCATGTTTGCTGTACGAACAGGTGTGACGTCTCACTCTCTTCCCTTGCAGATTATCACTAAAGGGTTAAATTCCTATGAGGTTATGCTGAAGTTTGGGATCAGGGACACCGTCTGCCCCAGAACATCTGCAGTCAGCCCAGAGACCTGCAGTGTTAGGCCAGGTGTTTCTGCGGTATGATCAGAGCACAATGCAAGTGAGAATCATGGAATTGGCAGCGTGGCTGTGAAGAGACCAGCCCCACAGTAAACCATGATAACGATGGGAACTTGCCTCATTTCTCCAGGTTAATAATTGACCAGTACAAATATGACATTTCCTCAGTAGGATGAAACCAATATTGTATTTTTCAAAAGGCTTCTAATTATTAGAGGATCTAATCATTTCCTGTAATATTGGCCACTACTGCTGGTTAATCCTGTGAATGTGGCATTGGTGCCTCGTGAGGACCAGAAATACTGATATTACAGGGTTCATACATCCTGCCTGTTCAGTACAGCGGTGGGTTTTGCTGTATTTGCAGAACTCTGTTAGTGTTGGCAGCAGGAGACGAGGCCGATGGGATTCTCATCGGTGACCTGGAGGACGGCTTAGACAAAGCCAAAACCTCAACTGTCCAATTTCTCAACACTCAAATTCCAACCATAGTGCCAATTTTCCAGGATCAAGTTACAAAATTAAACATTTCCAGGAAGGGAATGGAGATTTTTCTGGGCTACATTCGTTCACCTGCTCTCCCCCCAGTCCGCGGCATCCTGTTCCAGTCGCGTGCGGCTGACTGGTGACCTCACCGAGCTCGTGTCTATCAGCTGTGACACTGCAAGCAGCTCCAGCTCTGAGTCCAGCAGTGAAGAGGTAAGGAGACCGAACCAGGTGGCTAGAGACTGCAAGGAATCAACTAATGTCTTCGTTTTGAATATGCTTTACATCATGTGACACAATTAATCAACCTTGACTGATATGTAGGGCTTCCGTTTGGAAGTGAATGACTCACGTTTCCCATGCAAACTATAACATCTCAAAATAATGTGAAAATCCAAGCACATGTAAAACCATCCCACCTACAGATGTTCGGCAGGCTGCCCCACACAGGTCCATGGGACCGCTTTGGGAATGGAGGTAAGCGGCAGTATCGTCTCGTTGCCTTGGTGATCAGCAGTGTGCCATTACACTTAATGTTATATAATAATTAACCAATTGTTAATAGGTCTGACTCCGCGCATTCTACCTCGACCCACTGCTGACTGGCAGAACACTGATAACCAACTGAACCATAATGATCTGGGACTTCAGGAGTAAACAGTGAGGGATACGAGGTCTGATCCAGCCGTCCTGTACTTCCTTATACAGCCTGCTTTTGTTGTTTCTGGGTGATGTTTTGCATACAAACCCACTGAAAATGTTTGAGGGTGTACAGAATCTGAGAAATAAACTAGTATACTGCAGTTCATGATGCTCCTGAACCTTCCCTTCAAAGATATCAGGTTCTTTACCACAAAGGCTACTTTGAGCTGACAATAGTTAGTGCCATGGATTGCAGCAATAACGGCATCTCCTGGTGCATCTGTCCCCCTGATCAGTCAAAAGCATCACATTCATCTCTACAGTCATCGTGCTCCACAGTCACAGCCTAACTGTGTGGTACCTTAGTGATGAAACACATTAGCTTTAGCAATACTTAGGCAGCAGGGCTCTAGAGTGCGACCAAATTTCTCAATGGTGCGACCAAAAAAAATGAAAGGTTGCACCGGTGCGACCAGCCGTTCGAGGGGGTAAACAAATAAATAAACGAAACTCCGTGACTCTTAAAGTCTCCCTGTTGTTCAACAACAGACACACATTAGGCCCATATCGTGGTCTAAACCAATCAGAGATAGTGAAGGGCGCTAGGGCTTCGTATCATAATCATGTTTGTATCATAATATTCGTCGTCATCAGTCATAATCGGAGTCATATGGATCCCCTGGACACTGTCACTCCTCCAGTGGGAATACTGAGGGCAGTGGATCACAGGCTGGTGCCTCCAGTTCTGCTGGGGCAAGACACATGTGCATTGGGGGCGTAGGATGAAACCGCGCCAAAGCACCAGAACGTCGCATCAGACATGGGCGAAATATAGACTGGAGAGCAAACAGTATGACGAAAGGTACAACTGCAAGTACGATAGATGTCTATTTTCCAAACCATGCCTGTAAATAATTAACCCAAATATATCCCACATAACAGACTATGGTCTCTAGAAGAACCAACCCAATCCCCATACATATGGCAGCTGTTCAATATGCCAGGCTGTACTTCTTCATGTCGTCAGGGGTAACGAGATGCATTTGCAGTGAGACTGATGTATCCAGGCAGCGATCCCGTCGACCTTAGCTGCGTGGGCCGTGGTCAGCAACACCTGGTATAGTCCCCTCCGCCGGGGCTGATGCCAATGCTTCCGTCGAAGATACTTGATGAGCACCCAGTCTTCTGGTTCCAAGGTTGAGGTCACCGCTGGGGAGTCAGTCGCAGTGATGCTTCACCTGTTGATGTAGGTGCCGAAGTGTCATCTGTAAACTGGACAGATAAGTTGACAAATCGTCACCCACAGTTTGTAACGTCACTTTCCCTCCTGGATACGGCGTTGGCACGGGTCTCCCTGTGAGCACTTTGAACGGGGCTAACCCAGTGGCTTGGTGTGTCCTAACCCGCATGGAAGTAAGCACGAATGTGAGACCTGTCACCCAGTCCAACCCTGTTTCAGTGCAAAGCTTGGCAAGTTTCCCTTTTATGGTCTGATTTGCCCTTTCTATCCCTTTACTCTGCGGGTGGTAAGCGCAATAGTGGCGCATATCCACTCCAAGCCACTTTGTTAGGTGTTGCATGACTTGGTTCACAAAATGTGTCCCATTGTCAGTGGTTACTTGACTTGGGATGCCCCACCTAGGGATAATCTCTCTCAGCAAGCTTTTCACCACTGTTAGGGCATCTGCTTTTCTATGTGGAAATACCTCTGGCCACCTGGAGAACAAATCAATCACTACTAAAAAAATATTTATATCCATTACTGGGTGTCAATTCAAAGAAATCCATTTGTAAATGTACAAAGGGTCACACTGCCTGTGGGGAAGAGGACTGTATGGTAGGGTGTGTGCGCCCTGCGTTATGTTTTGCGCACACTAAGCATAGGTGGACGTGATGCTGGGCACACGTAGTAAACACAGAGCGCTTTTTTTAGGTCGGAGAACGCCTTCTCTCCTTCCTCAGTCCAGTCCAGTCGGTCAGAGGGACACAGTTCCTTCCCCCCATGCATTAAATCTTGGAGGGGCTGGGCCCTTTCTGCAAAATCCTGAATCCATGGATGGCAGTAGCCAATCATTCCCATCCATTTCATCAGCTGTTGTTTGGTTTGAGGTCTAGGTGCCTCTCTAATGGCCTCAATTCTTTTTGTTCCCAGCTGTCTGCCCTGGGATTTAAGGACATGTCCAATGTATTGTACCTCCTCTCATACTAACTGCAGTTTTGCCTTTGAGGCTTTGTGGCCATTTTTTCCGAGATAATTTACTAATGCGCATGTATCTTGTTTCCCTGCTGTCTGAACACAGCAACAAATCATCCACATATTGCACCGACACACTTTTTCCCAATGGAGAAAACCCTTCCAGATTTTTCCCTAACCCCTGAGTATATACGCTCGGAGATTCTGTATACCCTTGTGGCATTACGGTCCAGGTGTACCTCTTCCCTCAAACCGCATGGGCAAACCAATACTGTAAGTCTGGATGGACCGGGATGGAGAAACATGCATTAGCTAAGTCTATGACAGGGAACCATTTTGCCTGAGGTGGGATGGAGGATAATATAGTCACTGGATTTGGCACTACGGGCGCCCTAGGATGCACTGCATTATTCACCCCCCCCCTTAGGTCCTGCACAAACCTCCATGATCCATCCACTTTTTTCACTAGAAGAATTGGGGAGCTCACCGGGGAGTGTGGGATTTCCACTAATGCTCCTCTTTTCTGCATGCACTGCGGATCCCTATCCCTTTCTCTGCATCCTGTGAGTGTGGATATTGTGCTTATTGCGGTCTGTAGTCAGACTTTGGTTGTATCCTTAGCGGTTCTGCGGTTTTGATTCTTCCAAAGTCGTTTTTCCCTTGTGCCCATAATGTAGGTGGTAAGTCAGCCAGCCTCGATAGTTCCACTTCCGTCTCCTTTTCTTTTGTCACGTCAGAGCTCCAGCGCATTTCTCTTCTCACTTTAACTGTACGATTCATTGCATATTTTTGAACAGTACCATCACGAGTGATATATCTTCCGGGCTCCACTTGCACCCAGTCCGTCCATTCCTGACAGTCCTTTATTCATAGGAATAAATCTGTCCATTGATGTTGATGTATTTTTCCCAAAGATATATGTGGAGTGTGGTGTTCACTAATCCACGTTCTTTGTTTCGAGTCCAGCTGGATTGCCATGGCGACCATCAGTGGACTCACATATAAATCCAGTATAGTGACATTTTTTGGAGAGGGTTCCTCTTCCAAAAAGAGACACATCTGTTCCTTTGCTCGTGGAGTGCATTCTTCACTATGCATCGCGGTGCAGTGTAATTTGGACGGTTGTTGTAATTGCTCTGGTACTTGGTCCCAAGGTGCTAACCACCAGGATCCATGCGGCGCAGCATGCAGTCCAAGTGGTGTTGATGTAAGAGCAAGTCTGTCTTCCAGGTGTAATGTACATTTCAGTTTGCACAATAGATCTCTTCCTGTGAGGTTTACTGGGCATTGATTGTTTATGAGGAAGACGTGATCCATATGTCCTTCTTCTGTAGCAACTGATAAAGGTAAAGTTTCTTGGAGCAGGTGAGGCAGGCCAGATAACCCCACCACAGTTGTGGTTTGACATGACTCGGGGACTCCCAGAAGATCACTCTCTCAGGTAGTGGACTTAACATTCCTCGTGGACACAGGAGTAACTATCTCAGTGTTCTGAAGGAGAAGCTTTATTAGTGGATCTTCCACTGCTTTTGCTGTAAGGGATAGGTACTGGGCTTTCACCTCATCCCCCCCCCGTGTCCTCATGTTCCCTCTTCCCTTCGTTGTGGGTTGTTTCCCTCCCACGCAGGTTGGGGTGTCTGGTCCCATTGAAACAGAGACTGGCCTTCTAACCCCTCTTCACTCTCTGCTGCCGTAGCCTCCTCTCAGTCTTCCTCCACTGTAACCTCGTCTTGTTGCATATCTCCCTCTCTGGTTTGTCGATACTTGGAGTTGAGCCAGCTGCAGCTGTGCTTGCTGTAAGGTGTTTTTTTTGCTTGTCTTGTTGTTCAGAGATATGCTCAGCATGAAGAGTGTGGCGTTGTAACTCTTCCCAGGACACTTGGCCCACACCCAAACAGGTGGTTTTCACCATTTGTTGTAGTTTTGATTGCAGTCCAGCCACATACAATGTTTTCATGGCAGCCTTCATTGCCTCTTCATTGTTCATCCCAGAATGGCCTCTCATAAGCATCTCCAATCTGGATTCCCACTGGGTCACCGCTTCCTCTTCTCTCCGTCTTTCTTTTTGTATTTTTCCCCAGTCAGGTGTTTTTCTGTAGTAGTCCTCTATCCTTTTTCCTATCCCCTCAAATTGTGCAGGGAAGGGGCCATCCCAATTGTTGCTGGCGTGTTCGTCAAATTCTCCTTTTACTGCACCCCATTCTCCTTTAAGTTTTCTCCTTAGGACTTGTTACCATTCTTTTCCGCTGGGCTGGTGTATCCCATATAGCGTTTGCACTTCCTTCCAGAACCTTTCGCCTCCCACTTCTCGTGGATCTGGTAACGAGTTAACAACTTCCCTTAATTCTCCCAAGACCCAGTTCCGCTGGACTAGCACCATCCCTTCAGCCCTCGGGTTTGGCATCTGTATGGGAGGGTATTGGCCTTTCTTGTCTGCTTTGTCTTTTCTTGTCTGACTTCTCCTTAGCCCTGTTTCGTCTTCACTGTCTATTTCCTCAGGGTCGCTGGATCCTTCACTTGTGTCCCACTTTGTCCACTTATTTTTTTGTCTTTTGGGGAGCCAATTCTTATCTGTGTCCACTGCTTTGCTGTTCACTGGGCCTGCTTCTCTCTCCCCCCTGCGTCCTCCTCCTCCCTCGGCTTGTATGCAGGAGGATCTGTGATGGGAGGGGGGCAGTGGCTGGAGCATTGAAGCCTGTTGCTGTTCCTGTGGGGCCGGTGGGGCTGTGGGGAGAGCTGGGCTCACAGGAGC
>JAODUD010000001.1:34384928-34396882 GCA_026784285.1 Stomatorhinus walkeri | reverse complement strand
TCATCTGCCATTTGTTGCCCCATTGCTTCATATTCAAGACATTTTTAATATAATTGCAGCCAGCTACACGCTGCCGTGCAGCCACACGCTGCGGTGCAGCCACACGCTGCCGTGCAGCCACACGCTGCCGTACTGTATGTTTTTTAGAATCTTTCTTCACGTAAATCCGATGAACTGAGAAACCCTTCAACGAGAGCATGCAGTGACGAAGCAGACCTGATGGAGCACTTGTGCGATTAGAGTGATAATCCCCCTACCCACAGTGCCTAGGGAAATGTGGCACGGGTCGCTCTGATGGGCAGATTACTCCACATCCATGCCAAGGGCCGGAGGCGATTTCGAGGTCATGCTGCACGTGGCACATTCAGCTAGAGCATCCAGGAATGGAGAGCTGGAGCAGAGCTACTCTCTCCTCAGGGCAAAGACCCTCTGCATGGCTGCCCAGAAGCAGCAGGGTGCGATGAACAGACCTGAGCGGCAACCTGCTCATATACAGCAAAGCCGCCACGCAGAAAGGATGTGTCCATAAAAGGCTGCTCTCATTGGGTGACTGAGTCAGGGAGCAGCTTCTTAAGGCTCATTCATAGGCTCACGGTGCCCACAGAACCTCTTCAGCCACCAGTCCCCTGCTCTCATTGGGTGACTGAGTCAGGGAGCAGCTTCATAAGGCTCATTCATAGGCTCACGGTGCCCACAGAGCCACTTCAGCCACCAGTACCCTGTTCTCCCTCCGGTCTGTCAGTTTAAATCAGCCATGGTGTCCAGCTTCCTCATTAAGACTTCAGTGTTCGTCTCTCTCTCTCTCTCCCTCCATCCCTCCCTGTCAGTTGCTTTTATCTCCCTCTGAGACATGCTCACTAGAACCCAATTCATGAAGCTTACACAATCATAAATGCACAGAAACAGTGACCTATTTATTAAATACTACATTGGAATCTAGAGCAATACCATTAGGTTCGTTGTAATTACATCTGCTGCAGCCCTGCAGTGTTGAATGAAACAATTGGACACAGACACACACAGACATCATGGGGACTTAAGTTACCAAGACCCATTTCTCGTGTTTATTTCTCTCACAGGAGCTCTGTGAGGGACAAACAGCTTCCCTGTAAACACATTGCTTCCATCAGCTAAGGATTTAAAGTAGAATGACATCATATGGCTCTGTGTATACATTCATGTTTGTCCACCATGCTGGTTTCTAATGCACTAGCAAACGCACCTTTTTCACTTGTGCCTCTCTAATCTTCTCCAAAGCCACCCGTATCTTCTCCGCCTTCAGCTTGGCAGCCTGCTCCTCCTATGGACAGACAGACAGGTGTTAACAGGCACGCACACAGACGACCCAATAACAGTGCTATCCCTGGAAATCCTGCTCCACGAGAGATGCAGGCTCTCCTAGCAATTCCATGTTCCTCCATGTAATGGGAATACAAAGCCCAGGTCTGCAGCAGACATTCCTCTTTCTTAGCAGCCCATGACTTACCTGGCTTCTCCAACAGGAAGCCATAGTGTCACGCTCTATACGACCAGCTCCGTTTCCGTACGCGGTCGCGGTAGGAAAAGCTCAGTTTCTCATGGACACGGTGTTTGGAGCAGTCCTCCTCAGTGAAGGGTGAGGCAATCTGTCATTTCACAGCTCCCTTTGCAGCTGCGTTTGAGAAGACCCCGTGTTTTCGGAATTATCCACAGTGGGTCAGAGGAAGCACAACGTTTGGAATACGGCTCAGCAGAGACTGCAGAAAGGATGTGGCGAAGCCCGATACACCAGAGTAAGAGCAGCAATCCAGAGAGGAGTGGGACTGTTGCCCACAAGCGCTGACACTCAGTGGCTCTTGGAAGGCTCTCTCATGCATTCAGCCAGAGGCAGCGTAGATGTGCAGCCCCCCCGAATGCTTAGAAGGTCCATAAGATGCTTACAGCCTGTCGCACTGGTGTAGCTGCCCCCGAGAGAATCACGCTGGGACGAGAAGCTGTCAAGATGACAGCGTGATCCGAGCTGCCTGTTGAAACAGAGCATGAGGGCAGTGGATCCTTCTAGTGCAGCTCTGACAGAGAGACGTGCCAGACTCTACAAATGCAGGCAAGCGGTGGGGTGCAGATCCCTCCCCCCCTCCTGCACAGTCTCCCCCCATACTTCTCCCTCACAAACAGCTGCGGAGCTGGGAGAATGGGGCAGTGATCTCCAAACACACACGCTGTGCTGATGGAGCAGCCTTTACCATGTGTTCTGTAAGTAATGCCCCCCCAACCACTGACAGGAAGCAAATCTGCCCCTCACTGGTGTAACTGATTTAGCAACAGCAGAATGACATACGTAGCAAGCAGATAGATGCTGCTAAAAGGCATAATCTAAGCACAGCTACAGAAAGGCTTGCAAAACAGCTAAAACGGTTCTTCTAACAACACATACTGTGTGAAAGGCAGCTGAAGCATTAGCACTCCCTCAGACAGGCAATTATGTGGCAAACAAACGAAACATGATCTCAGCTGCAGCTGGGGGGGCCTGGACACGACAAACGCAGACCACAAAGGGTTTTCAGCTAAAAAGCACATAGACTGGGGGCACCCTGTACAGGGGGCACATCGGCTGCACGACGTCAGGTCACACACCCTGTGTCAGCAAAAGTGACTTTTTTTCCCCCTAGAATGAATTGAGGCAGATTCCAATTCGCTGTAGAATCTGAAGACAGATGATTCGCTCTTCAATGATTTGAGCACTGGGCACCTCAGTACTAGACAAAACGGCTTTGGGTTTTCTTGAAAGTTTAATCACTGGAGTGAAAGATATTTAACAGTGATAAAAAAAAATAATTACTGTAGCCTTGAGTCCAGAAAGGACCAAATATTTTGTATTTCATCTGCCCCACTTCTGCACTTTTTACTTCTTTCATTGTCTGTATCTAATCTAAATTCTCTTTGTACTCTCTGTGCGAGTCTTTCCTCGCTGCACTGATATTGTACAATGCCATGGAGTTTACTACCCAGAATATTCAATACTTAGAAACATCAATCATATATGCAACATGACACATATACCAACCTTTTTTCCCAAAAACACTTTACAGGTTTTGAGGCATTATTACTAATGATTCCAAAATAGAGAAACCAAGGCTATAAACTTTGGGTGGTGTTAACAGGCAGCTGCCGTCTAGGTTCTGCTCGTGTCTTATTGTCACCAACTACGTGAACAATGAATCCACCAGAGCAAGGTCCGGTGTCATGCAAGGTCCGGTGTCATGCAAGGTCCGGTGTCATGCAAGGTCCGGTGTCCTGCAAGGTTCTGTCCTGGGGCCAATCCTGTTAAACTCTCACAGGCCGTCTTTTTTATTGTGGCATTATTAGGAAACACTGTGAGTTTTCATCGCTATGGAGATGACACACAGCTGTACATATCTGGCGAAACAGATGAACTGGTGTAGCTGTCAAAGACTGAGAAATGCTTGCCGGTGGTTCGGAGCTGGACGGCCAGGAACCTCCGTCTGTTAAACTCTGACATAACAGGTGTAACGACTGGGCCATTAAGCCTGGGTTGCTGCTGATTGCATTAAGCTTGATGGCTGCCTAGTCCATGTAAGCACAGCGGCTAAAAGCCTTGGTCTCACTTTTGACTCAGTTTGTCTCTGGATGCTCATATAAATAATACGGTTAAAACAGATTCGTTCCATATAATCAAATTGGAAAAACTTAAAACAATGCTCTCCCTTCAGGATGCAAAAAATGTCAGCAGAACTACTGTAATGCCCTATTGGTTGGGTGAGCTACCTCTGCTGGATTATGAAATGTCAGCATATTAGTCCTGTATTGGCCTCGCTCCACTGGCTTCCGGTTAGGTTTTGCACGGACTATAAGGTGTTACTGCTAAGCTAAACATCACTGAATGGTCTAACACCTGAGTACAACCCTCAGTTTTGCTGGTTCCATAAATCCACTAGTCCATCTGCTTCACTCTCTAGGGCTGGTCTCTCTGACTGTGCCTGGAGTGGAATGACCTTCTTTGGAATAATCTGTTACTGGGCACCAAAGTAATGGAAAAGTCCACCAGCAAGCATCTGAGATTCAGACTCACTCCTGACATTTATGTCAAGGCTACAAATTTACTTGTTTAGTCTTGTATATGGTGACAAAGCCTGCCCCCCCCCCCCCATTCCAGGGCTATCACACTGGCTTCACATGTCCTATGAGATGTTGAGTGCTGGTCCTCAGGGATTCCTCCTGCCTGTGTTCCCTTCCACCTCTCCTGCCTAGTTAAGCTGCTAGAATTAATTTGACTTACTGGATACTCATCTCCACACCCTTAGAATTTACGTCATAATTTCATCTATTGCATCCATAACTCCACTGGACAGTCTGCATTTATATCCAGACTACTCACAATTCTGCTTTATAAATCAGGACTTTATTACTTTGGTCATCCTGCTTGATTGGGCTCCCCCATCGGGTCTGATTCCTCCCAATGTTACTTCCTTACCACTGTCACCTCTGGCTTTCTCTCTGGGGTCTTTGGGAAGGTATAATGTAAAGTGCTTCGAGACAATGTAACGTTGTAAAAAAGAGCTATAGAAAAAAGACCCAATTGAATTAAACTAAGTTTTAAAAAAAAAGCTTATCTAAGTCAGCAGAGGGTACCAGACAATGTTGCAGGCTGGACGACGGGCTGGTCCATGCCAGGGCACAGACACACACCCTGGGTTCGAGAGGCAACAGTGTTACCCGCTGAGTCAGCACAACACCACATTCAATGAGAATAATACTGACTGCAGTCTAACATATTTGCTAGCAGTTAAGGGACGTTTTTAGACCTTGTTGTGGATGAGATGATGGAACAAAGGATGATGGAGGTAGGGCTCTAAACTACATGCACATACAGGTACCTGCATATGGAGGCGGGAACACCAGAGGCCGAGCTCCATAGCTATAGGCATGAAGGACTGAGATATACACAATACTCTACAGCGAATAGCCGAAATACAAAATCACAACAGTATTATAGAAAGATTGCAGTTAAGCTTCAAGAAAAATGAGGCAGGAATTGCAGTACGAAATGAGGAGCTGAGAAGCGATTGTGTGTGAAGCTGAAGCAAAATGTGTTATTGCACAGTAAGTTAATGTTCATGTATATTACTGTATCTGTATTGTTTGCTTATTGTAGCTGTCCATCACATTTGCATTACTGTACGCAACTTTATCCTAAAGTAAATATGAGTCATTATACAGCTGCCAACGCTATCCATTATCCTACACTAAGTGATACACCTGCTACATCCGCTTTCCGATCAGCGTGTATTATTTACCATGAACCTCAGACATGTATACGATCAGACGTCACTCAGTAGGACGCACGTTGACAGATACCTGCATAATGAATGTGGCTCTCCATGACCCCCCACCCTCGGCTAAATGGGTCGCCTTCAGCCTGTGTTTTCATGTCAATTTGTCAGACAGTCCAAGACACCCACTTACCTTTTCAAGCAGAGTAAATAACCATTAGACAGCAGCTTTCACATACGTACGCATCAGCGGGCAGGATCTTAATGCAGGACTGCATTATGGGAATATGGGACTCTGCAGACTACCACTCTCCTGAACAGCAAGTGCAAACTAAGAAACGCTCTGCATTTACCACAAGGCCCATTAGAGGAATCGAATAAACTGTCCATCTCATGATCTCTGCCACATTATGTTACCACTGCAGGTCAATCTAAGAAGGCCTACAGAGGAACGCTGACATCTCATGCACAAAACCTCTGATCTGCTTTTGTCTGTCTGTGATATAATCTGTGGATACAGGGCTAGAGGGCAGCATGTGGCACAGTGAGCTAAGCCTGTGTGCCTGTAATCAGAAAGTTGCTGGTTCAAACCCAGCCTCAGCACGTCTGCGAGTCCTTGAGCAAGACCGTTCACCTGCAGCTCGCTGGGCACCGCTACGGGTGGCTGCCCTTCTCAGACAACTTACTCTACAAAAAAGAGAAAGTTGAGGGAGGCGTAAAGACAATTTCCCCACAGGGATCAATAAAGTATCAATTATTATTAATATTTGCTTGTTCCATCCTAAATCTTACACGCTCCTACATTATGTTACAATGAGAAGTCACCTGACATGGACCTTTGGGGTCAATCTGACCCCCAGGGTAGTTGCGAGAGCATATCATGAAGGATTCTGCTAACAGTAATTTGACAGACCACAGTATTCAATCCATGGTGTCCCACATACTTGCTGCACTCTAATCCAAACACAGAATACCTGCAGGTCCAAAGGGCACGTTGCCCGGATGAAGTCCGTACTGGCACTGCCCACAAATGGGCACATGCATGCCCTCATGCCCCTTTACACTGCTTTACCTGTGCACGTACCCCAAAGTGTGTGGGCAGAAACCGAACTGACATGCACACACCACCTCTTAACCGCCCCCCAATAGTAGCACAATGCAGATTAGGAAGATTCTGGAAATGCTCAAAGCTGCAGAAGAGGAGCACTGAGCGGCCAGGCACAGGAGGTCATGCGGGGTGGACATGGGGACAGTGGAAGAAAGGGGCCTGTCTCACTGGATCATCAGGTATCGACCTGGGCACACACTTCATTCAGCCTAAATACCCGCAGGTCATCTATGTATACTAACACTAATTATTGTACATATTGACCTAATGAAGACAGGGCCATTTCTGAAGGTGGGTAGAGGGGGGGTGTGGGGTTACAAAGCAGCACATGGGGGGGGGGGCAAATAGAAAAACAAGCAAAAGAGGGCGTCACCTTTGTCAGCAAGTGAGAGGGCTTTCCTGCAATGTTTTTCAGAATGAGGGAGGTTTCCCTGTCCAGATAGGAGTGCTTGGTGCAGAAGCGAAAGGGAAGAAAAAAACAGGAGGAAAGTTAATACAGCTACAGCTGATCCTTTACAGAGGCATGGAAGCAGAATCACAGAATGGCTGCGCGTCAAATAGTGATCAGGGGAAAATCGGCAAAATGGGATTTCAGAAGCAAAAATGTCGCAGGACAGGTCCCCAGAAGCCAAAGTATTCCAAGTTAAACTGAAACAGCTAAGCATCTAAAATTAGAACAGTCTAAAATGTTTTTTACATTATGGTCCTCATACATGCTGATAAACACTTTGGTACAGTAAATATTCCTTTCCTATTAGTATAACCTAAGAGCTGCCCCTTCATCGCTCGACGCATGATGCTGAATTGCAGCAAATTCATGACCGTTTTGCGTAAACATTCCAACATTCACAACCTATGGGGGACTAAGAAATGCACCACCAGGCTCCAAAAACACACAACCGTGGTGTACATGCCACCCCCCCTGAAACACACACACCTTTCTGGGTTTTCCAAGAAAATACACATTTACTATGTACTGAACATAAATGAGAGGTACAGAGGCTTTGAAATGGGGTGGGAGTGAAGGGGCCCTGTCACACACGTGCATGTCCGCCATGCACACAGCAACATCCCACACTAAAGGTACCATTCAGCGTATGAGAAGGTCTCACCGAGTCAAAGACGGACCACTTACATCATGTGCTGACCTGAGCTTGGACTCATTTCTAAACAGGCAAGCAGAGAGTGCAATTTCAAATCTGCAGGAGTCATACGCGCAGCTCTGCATACGCGCAGCTCTGCATACGCGCAGCTCTGCATACGCGCAGCTCTGCATACGCGCAGCTCTGCATACGCGCAGCTCTGCATACGCACTACCATAAGCATATCAGACCTAAGACGTATGTGTGACATATTCAGAGCCAGCTGAACTCGTCACTCCTGATGGGGAACGCTTGCTGTCACTCGGCCTGTTCATCACAATAGCGAGTATGAACGGGCAGCACTTGATTTTTAAATTTCACTACAGCATTTTCAGAAGCCTACCGTTTGCTTTTCAAATACGGTGCCCCCGATTCCATCTGAAGCCCTGTCATATTTACAACAAAATGCAATAACTTACATTGGCGGCACCACCGTGAGATAATTAGGAAGCAAAATTGTCACAAAACTGCTTCTACACATGGCTGCAATAAAAGGGGAAAGGAGGATAACTCGACCTCCTATGCATGATTTCTCCCTGTACCGTCTTCCAAAGGGAGGGAACATATTTCAAGCTGTGGACTTTAATAAAAATTCACTGAGCCTGTGGTTGAGGTTCTGCTAATCTACATTCCTGCTTCTTCTATCCACAATAGATCAATTGGACAACTGCCAATTTCCACCTCGCCAAAAGTGCACTGGTCAAAATTGGGTACATCCTGCACTGGGGAACTGGCTGCTGTTCTGTCCGATGGACCTGGCTGGTGACACTGGCTCAGCGAAGCCTTCAAAAGAGCTGGGAAGTTAGTCAGGGATCAGGAAGTCTAGAGTTAGACAAAGAGAGCTTCTGTTGTAAAGATCCTCATGCACACCTCCGAGCTGGACTGCCCCGGGGTCAGGTCCTGGGGGGCCGTGGGCTGCGTGGTGGGCCCCTGGGGGGCCTCAGGCTCAGGGGGACGCAGAGGCTTGTCCATGTCCAGCGAGTCCATGCTGCCGGCAGAGGCAGAGTTGATGCTGGAGCGGGGCGACGGCCCCAGGGAGCGCACCTCATGACTGCTGATGGCGCCAGCAGAGCCGGTCCTGCGGTGCTGCTGTGAAGAGGATGCGGCCCGGAGCAGGGTAGCTGTGGAGGAGGAGGAGGAGGAGGAGGGGGAGGAAGAGGGGGAAGCCGAGGAGGAAGAGGCCAAGGTCTGCCGTGCCGCCTCGTCCATGCTGAGCGAGGCCTGCTCCAGCTGGGCCGTGATGTCATCCAAGGAGAAGTTAGAGGCCAGCGGCCGGCTATGAGAGCCGCCCCCCCGCACCGTGGAGGCTGGGGAGGCACGGGCGCTGCTGCTGCTGCTGCTGCTGCCGCCGCCGGCACTGCTGCCCCCCCCGCTGCCGTGACGGGCCCCAGGGCCACGGCCTGCCGGAAGCTTCTGCCTCAGCTTGGCGCCACTGTTGGGCCTGCCGACGCTGCTGAGCTCCTGCTCGATGGAGCACAGATCTGCCATGAGGGCGTCCAGGTCCACTGGGTCTCCCTGGTTCAGAGCCTCTGAAAGCATAGGTTACACCCAGGTTACAGGCACAGACCTCCCTTCTAGAGCTTACAAGTTAGATCAGAACTACCACATTGTCTTGGCAAATTGTATAAAGGGAGAAACTGCCATATATGGGGGAAAATACCAATCGGGTGCCTTTTGGTTCCCGCACAAAAGGCCAACGCACCATTGATGTTGTACATGGAGAAGCGATAGGAGAAGTTGGCCAAGTTGGTCTCCTGTCTGAGTGGGGCCTTCTGCACCTTCTCTGGCTTCCCATCATCCAGACTCTGCAGGGGGTTGAGCGAACTCTCAAACTGGGCTGACACCTTCATCGAACGCTCACAGAACCTTATCAAACAGGCGGCATCACCAGCTGTAGCGGCAATGCATTACCCTCACAGTTTTGATACGCAACACCCCACAATACACAGAAATACTCATTTCGAGTCAACTTGTGACAAGTGTCAAATTTCCCAATTGCAAAAAATACCCCCATACCTTGGTCAGTTTGTCCAACTCCCCCAGCCAGTCTCCAAACATCTTGTCCAGGTCCTGGTCCTCCTTGTCACTGTCTTCTTCTGCTGCATGATCCAGCTCCTCATCAGAAAGCTGATCCATCTGAAATGCACAGTGCCGGCAGATGCTCTTAGCGCCATCAGGTGCAGTGCAGCACGGAATGTCGCTATGGTAACTGAAGGTAAAAGAAGTTTCTGAAGGGTACAAGAGCAGTCAATATAGTATAGCACAGTTTAAAAATAATGCAGAGTACAGTGATCCAAACAGAAATTTTCACAGAAGATAATTCACTTTATATATATTGTTATACAAATCCTACTGTATTATCTTGGGAAAGTAGTGCCTTTATAATTCAGTGCTTTAGAAGCAACTACATGCACAAAAGATTCCAACATTTATACAAAGAATATAACTAAAACAAAGTATGGCTTCAGGCTAAGGACCTTTGACACGGAAATGCAGTTAGCTTTATTCTAGCGGAAACGGCAGGGGAAAGGCGCCATCTAGTGGAGAATGGTTTGGTAACAATCTTCCAAGGAAGCAAACTGAAATTGCAAAACCTCAAGTTTAATCAACTCAAAGACACATACAGGCTTGGCCTTCCGTCAATTAAATGAGATCAGGCTACACTGCTGCTGGTAAAGCAAACCAGTAAATTTGGATTTGGTACTCTCCAAAAAACACAACTTTAATGCCCAACTTTACAAGCCTCTCTCTCTCTGACACACACACACACACACACACACACACGAAGCACATCCTCAAAGAACCTTCCATCTGTCTTACAGGGATCCCAGAGGACTGTTGGCTCAGCCCTCAAATATGCAGTCAGTACCGAGTTGACTCCCCCAGGCTCTGTAGCTGGTGATGTCATAAGTCACACACACGCAGTCATATGGTACATGAGACTTAGTGTAAGCTTTGGTTTACAATTAACCCTCTCATCCAACATGAAATGTTCTTTTGGATGAATGTCAAGATTGCATCCATGCTCTGGGGACATCTTCACAGGCCGGTCTGGACTGTAAGTCTGTCAATGCCCCTTCACAGGCCGGTCTAGACTGTGAGTCTGTCAATGCCCCTTCACAGGCCGGTCTGTACTGCAAGTCTGTCAATGCCCCTTCACAGGCCGGTCTGGACTGTGAGTCTGTCAATGCCCCTTCACAGGCCGGTCTGGACTGTGAGTCTGTCAATGCCCCTTCACAGGCCGGTCTGGATTGTGAGTCTGTCAATGCCCCTTCACAGGCCGGTCTGGACTGTGAGTCTGTCAATGCCCCTTCACTTGTGAGGCTTCCTAGAATGCAAACTATTCAAGGGAGTTGGAAAAGAGTCCCAGCAGCAGGAAGATGCCCTGGGCGCTAGACTGACGGGGCCCCATCCTGTTTACAGACAGTGTGCACCAGTATCACATCAGGGGCGTAAATCACTCACCCCTAGGTAATCCAATTATGATTATTTAGGAAATGATTAGATGCATCAGAAATCCTTTTAATGTCTAACACGATTCCATCAATCGATTATTCTATTTTGTTAACCTAAATTCAAACTTCACTGTGCAGAAACTTGGCAAGCACACCAAGGCAGATTAGGGGAATGATAATACGTCTTTTATGTAATTCTCTGTGGAAAACAAAAGATGAAATCTGGTCTGCAAATCGATAATGAATTATAAACATGCGGTGGGCCGGTACTTTGAGACCTCTTATAAGTGGAGAATAAGCCCATGGAATCCCTCCACTGCAGAAAGTGGCTGATCGTCCAGTGCAATCATCTCCTTTATTTTAGTCAGTGTGTCTAACTCTGGTGCTGCCAACTCTGAATGGTGATAAAGTTTCAGCCAAGACTAACATCCTGGACTGATACACAATGTTTTTAATCTAATGTGACACAATGTGACTAATCTAACAAAATTTGATTGATTTGATAATAAATATATTAATAAGCAATAATTTTCCATTTAGTCATTTAATTCAACAATTCAACCCATCCCCAACACACACAAATCTGAAATTCCCATTAACATTTCAATTTATTAAAACATTTCTTAAACATTAGAGCATTATGAACAAAAAAGGCAAATTCAAACAAAGATTTCTACGTTAGACTGAAGTTAACAATCACTGCAATAGTTTTTACTTAGTTATTTCAGTAACCAATTTGACTTTAATGTTGAAATAGTTGCTAAAACCTGGAATGATTTCATAACTAGAGAAGCATGTTTTTAACAAACACTAGCAAAGGTAGCTTATAGTTAAGCTTACTTCAGTGAGCAAGGAACGATTTAGACTACAGTGTGTAAAAGTAGTCGTAAACCATAACTTGTCCAGTGTTGGGCATTTCAGGTCCAGAAGCTACAAATCCTGACCATGGTTTTGATTCTACCAACCAGCTGAGTATGAA
>JAODUD010000001.1:34342820-34368163 GCA_026784285.1 Stomatorhinus walkeri | reverse complement strand
CCCCCCCCCCCCCCCCCCCCCCCCCCCCCCCCCCCCCCCCAACAGGATTCAGGGTGTTCATGTGTTTCTTTTAATAACAGGAGTCAAAAAATGCAGACATTATTGTTTGATTTTCAGGTGGTTGACGCGACATATTTTCCAACGCGTGCTCTATGTCTGCTGGTGGGTGTGTCTGCACGCGTGTGCACGCGTGTGCACGCATGTGCGTCGGGGTGGCACTCCACCATGCGCGATACAGAGAGCAGAGGAGGATTGTAAATGCGCGATCATGTAGAGACAAAAATGACAAGCTGTTATATAAATAAGATAAATAAAATAAGGTTATTTAGTTTGTTTAATAAAAGGACAATGTATAGACCCGTTCTATTGGAAAGGTAACCTTAAATGACTTCTGTTGTGATTTTGCGCTATATATAAAATAAAATTAAATAAAATTGACCTTTAAGGGGTGCCCTCATATAATGGTAGGGGAAACACTGTACTATATGGACAAAAGTATTGGTACATCTGGCCATTATACCGACAGGAACTTTTATGACATCCCATTCTAAATACATAGGCAACAATATGGAGTTGGCCCCCCCTATGCCACTTCTCTGGGAAGGATTTACACAAGTTCATGGTGTGTGTTTAGGGGATTTTTGCCCATTCATCCACAAGAGCATTTGTAAGATCAGGCACTGATGATGGACCTGAAGGCCTGGCTCACAATCTCCATGCTAGCTCATCCCAAAGGTGTTTGATGGGGTTGAGGTCAGGGCTTTGTGCAGCCAGTCAAGTTCTTTCACAGCAAACTCACCCAACCATGTCTTTATGGACTGGAGCACAGTCATGCTGGAACAGGAAAAGGGCCTTCTCCAAATTGTCCTCGCAAAGTTTGAAGCACAGAATTGTCCAAAATGTCTTAGTTGGCTGAAACATTAAGAGTTCCCTTCACTGGAACTAAGGGGCCTAGCCAGACCCCTGAAAAACAACCCCGTACCATTATCCCTCCTCCTCCAAACTTTACAGCTGACACAATGCAGTCAGGCAAGTAACGTTCTCCTGGTAACCGCCAAACCCAGACTGTCACTCCGCAAAATTTCCTCTGCCCTGGAGTGCAGTGGCGGCTTGCTTTACATCCCTCCATCTGAAGCTCAACATTGCATTTGGTCATGTGAGACGTCCATGCAGCTGTTCCACCATGGTAGCCCATTCCATGAGACTCTAGCAAGGAAGAAATTTCACGAACTGACTTACTGCAAAGGTGGCATCCTATGACAATATGCTATGCTTCAGGAAACACCTCTTCAGAATGACCTATTCTTTTACAAATGTCTGTAAACCTGACTGAATGGCTAGGTGCTTGATTTTATACACCTGTGGCAATGAGTCTGAACTTTTTACCCCAAACTACATCACTGACTCAGAAACCCAGGCTGGAGCGCTGATGATCTTTAATGGATAAACAAAGAAGCCATGTCCTCGTATGATCTCATTCGAGAAAATCAGGCAAAATAGGACAAAGTGAAAATGTGACAGATTATGGCTGACGAAGGGGGTTCATGTGTCACTGTCTGTGGTTCCAGCCCGAGTCACAGTATCCTTCAGCCTGGACTAGTGCAGTTCTCTCACGGAGCAGGAACTAGACTCAAGCCAAAGAGGAGATCTGCCAATGAATACCTAACTTTTACAGCCGACTGAGTTACATACAAAGAACAAATGATCCGTGAGAGTGGTAGTACGTGAGCCATGAGTGAATGGAAATGTACGTTTATTTATATAACCTGTCACAGAATTTCATTCATTGCGAGACCTATTTTTGAAATTTCAGACTAAACCCTTATAATGTCAAGGTGAGACGCTGTCAGAAAGGTCGCCACAATGCAAAAGCTGAGCTAATGAGGTGTTTCACTAACAGCTGCATCAGCAAAACCTGCTCACACACTCCGCAGAGACCCGCCCTTCTTTTTCACATTTATATTGCTGTTGTTCTGTGACGTTTTGGTACTTAGGAGCAGGGGAGAAGACTGAATGGTCATATTAACAGATAGAACAGGAAATATCAGAATCAAAGGCTCTGGAAGGGGAGGAGGATTTAAACTGCCAACCATCACATCCCACAACATGCTGCAAAGACCACCAGCTCTCTAACAACTCTACCTCTCTCAGGCCCGAGAATTACAGTTTAATCTTTAAAGGAGTCTGTACACATAAACCTTCCCTGAAGACCAAAACAACACAGAGGCCCTGGCAGTTTGTTTAATGATGACACACATTTTTAAACAGTGAAAGCAATGTCACCACAGTGCATTTAATACACAGAAGGAGGCCTCCTGAGTTTAACCACGTATTCAAGCCCCACAAAGCATTATTGCTCTGCAATACAATGAAAACGACACCTACACCATAAACACAACATAAACCAGGGGATAATGAGCTCAACCTACAGGTATATACCAACCACCATGTTTAGACAGTCTCTCCAACTTGAACCAATTGTTTATTATTCCCCTAGGGAGATGAACGCCCCATGGCCATGATCTCTGCAGCGTCAGTAAGATGGTGAAACAATCACTCCCATAACCCTTTACGTCTGTCAGCAGCACAAACCAAGGGCAAGAAATGTGCCTCTTGGGAAGAAAAAAAAAATGCCTAATAACGACCGGGAATTTGACTTTAAGATGTTAGTTTCCACGATACATTATTCTAAGGGATGCTTCTGATCGAAGGTATCCTTATACTACAAAACATCAAGATCTCTCAAGCAGCATGTGTTTCCATTTTCTGCCAATTACAGCAGATGGGATGCAGTTATGGATTTCAGGGCAGAACATGTGTGAGGTGCCTTATGCCTGCCAGCCCTCTAACCAATCACCTACACGGACATTTCATTTCTCTCTTGACCATATGATACACCCCTGACAAAGGGGCTGCTGCAGTGACAACCCAAAGGAAGCCACCCTCTTTATATTTCCATACATCTATATGCACCTGTAATAATCCTGATGCTTCCCTGGTCAAATGGAGGGTAAAACTGCAACCTAGGCTAAGCAAAGCACACAAGGAACATACACTAGAAGAAAACCATTTTTTCTGTCATTCATTCATTCATTCATTCAATTTGTGTCACACACTTATCAAAAAGTGCTTCCTCTTAATTCTGCTAGTAAAGCTTAGAACCTTGAGTATTATGCGTGTCAACGGTCTGTTTTAAAAATGTGTGTCAAGATGGACGACGACGACTCTACTACAAACCAAATTTACCTATGGGTACAAATGAAGTTACCTGGCCCAGAACGTGAACCTAGGCTCCCCATTTTCAGCTGTTCGGGTAGATACTAGCAGGCGTCAAAGGAAGGAAAGTCTGCTAAAGTCAATGCAAGCTGTCATTGATGAGCTTAATCTGCTGTAGAGCTTAGATGGATCACTGTGACAAGTCACTATGTTCTCCCACATATCTGGTGGGTCAGTTGACTGTTAGGTTACACCTTACGTTCAACAAGATGTTACAAATTATGATTGCATTTACACATTTGTATTTTATTGTGGAAATATTTGTCACACTCATAAAACAAGGTAAAATCAGTGATATACCATTTCCCTTTGCATTTCACCCTCACAGACACTTGCAACAAACTTAAATAATTCCTTGCAGACTGTGCACTGAATTTTCTGTTAAGTGTATAATCTTACTACTGTATTTCATCTATACTGTGTTCGCTGTACAAACCACCAGTTCCACAGAGTATATCTCCACAATAAAATAGTGCTTTGTCTTAATTCTGCTACCATCCCTCTTTCAGTCTCCGGTTTCAGCTGTTTCTCGCAACGCACAGGTGACAAAACTAGGAGATCGAGGTGCAGACCCCAAGGTCCCAGACTGCAACACGGGCGACTTGGCTGGCACCATCACAAAAGATGAACCACCAAGTTCTAACTGAACGGTAAGTCAGAAATGGGCAGGAAGGCAGCCAAAGTAGATAACTTGCATTGGTGATTTGGTGGTGTGGTGTAGTGTGGACTGTAGTGCTGTAGGGGTTATGACCTTTCAAGGCTGGTGCTTCTTTAAGACATCAATAATCCAAGTCCCTTTCCAAGTAGGGCTGGGCATCGTTTTAAATTTTTCGATACCGGCACCAGAACGATACCTTTATTTCGATACAGTTTCCCAAACAAAACTTTTTTCTATACCAATATGTTTTTAAAACAATTTCAACAACAAGGAGAATACATTAAATACATTACAAATACAATACAAATCTTTTATTTGAATGTCAATTTTTTTAATTATTGGTTAGGTACTGGGGGAATTGATGGCAATCACTCAGCCTTATATTTATATTTTACCAGGGTGAAGTTTCATCAAGAGTCTGGACTAAGATTACATCTGTTAGCCTGCTCTGTCACTACCACCTTGTCTATACTCCATCTGTGGGCGCATCCATGTAATAACGCGTTTGTGACAGATGCTATTTTCTGATTGGCTGGGAGGTGGTTATTAACCAACTTGGAACAGCTATGAACTCAGCGGAAAACTGCACTCTGTACACCCGCACATCGTCCATTAATTCTATATAGTGGGACACCTCAATGGGCATCATCCCTTACTTCTCAGCATGAGAAACACAAGGTGTGGCGTGTGACCTGTCAACTGGTCGAAATGCATGTCTTAATGCCTGAGACTTGACAGCCTTGATTTTATTTAAATGACCAACGACATGTTTACATTTCATAAATAAATACGGCCAGCAGATTGTTTTTTATTCTGTGGAAAATGACGTTCACCAATTCACCAAATAACGTTATCCCGATAATAAGCGCTGGTAAATTTCACCGCTGGCACCAGCGCAGGCAAAAGGTATTCAATCTTACTGAGGTACAAAAATAATTCCATCTACTGTCTTTTTCTGCACTTCCGTGTAACTTCCATGTTGGCGCAGGTTCTTGCGGTTAATCACTGCAAGTGCCCCCTCAGTAGTGCCTCCGCAGAACTGAATCGGACCGACGATCTCGCTCACACACATGCATACACATCGCCGCCAATTCTCACTGTTTCACGTGATATATGTCGATGTGGTCGGATACTATATGGGGGGCATATTTGCGAGTAGCAGTGGCACGCTTAGTGTGATTCATATTATAACAATCTCCAAAAATGGTTGCAAACTGCAACTAAACGGTCATAGTGTGGAACGCTGTGGAGCCACACTTTTGATTTCTTAGACATTTTTTACACGACGTGACAAACAAAAACAACACACACGCAAACCAGTTCACAAGTTTGCCTTTGGACATATATTTTTCCTCCGGCCTATATGACGTGTTCGTGAAACATGCTAGACAGCCAATCCTCAGTGACTTTAGATTTTTACACTATGCTTCATGCATATTACCTCGCAGATGCTGAGATTTACTATTGGGGTAGTGGAATTTTTTGATATTCAATAGGACTGGACCACTTTGGTTGGTACCACAAAAGTACCAAAGTTTGGTACCCAGGCCAAGTCCTGAGACAGACCAACAAGAGATGCAGAAACAGCAGAAAGAGTCAGTAACTGCGGGGTCAACCAGGCCAGCCTAAATGCCCAAACTCCAGATCCCAACTCCAGCTGGAATTTCAACAAAAAAATCCCCTTGAGGGAGAATGACAACCTTTGACCTTTGCTGTTCAGGGGGAGATAAAAGATGAAACATGGGGTGACTGTGGCAGTGAGATGAGAGAGAGCTGCACAGCAACTAACTTCATATAGTCCTGCCATTGTTTTCCTAGCACATAGCACAGCACAGTGTCTCCCAACCCGGTCCTTGGGAAACCCCAGACACTCCATGTTTTTGCTCCTTCCGAGCTCTAGGTCTGCTGAGGCAGGAATACAGTAAAGTTGATAGGAGGCTTGGGCCAAACATTATACTGTGGATATTTTGTATTGTGACCATACATGCTATAGTTGTGCTTTACATAGTAAAGTTGTCCCACATGGTACATTTTGCTATCATTTCAAAATACCACTCAGCCCCACTTACTTGAAGTCTCTACGTCAGTCAATCCCATCTATGCTGTGAGTAGTATGTCCAGTCACGTAATCCATTGACCACCAAAGTAGAGTATGAGTGCAGCAAACCCTCAGCAGACCTGACAGATAATAAAACTAACCAGATTCCATATTTATCCAGCATCTTTATGAATGGAGGAACCTCATCCTGTCTTCAGGAGTCTAGATCAGCAATTCCCACTCCGGTCCTTGGGTGCCCAGAGTCAGTCCATATTTTGGCTCCCTCCAAGCTCCCTGCCAGACAGTCCACATTTTTACTCCAAATGCCTGGACTGTCTGTGGGTCCCCGAGGACCGGAATGGGAAACACTGCTCTGGATAACTAGCACACAAGCCTCAATCACACAGCCGACTCCAGTGCACTTCGAGCCCAGCAGCCCAGCTCCGGTTTCACAATCACTGCTGGCTTTCGTTCACAATAAAGAAGTTAACTGACGTTTCTTTTTATGAGGCACACAGTTGAGTAACAAGACACCAGTAAGGCACCACTCTGGTAACACAGGCTGGGGAACAACTGGTGCTCAGCTAGTAAGGTCTCCATAAAATGACTTGAACCTGATCCACACAAGAAACTTTCCCAAGGAATTCATCATTTTTTTAATCCCTAATCACAGTGGCAGCTGAGAGGTTCATCCAGTGACCCCAGCGTTGTTTCCATGTTTATCCAAATTTCCTGTATGTACAGCAGTTCCCTTTTGCAATCTAAAGATAAATAATATGTAATAAATCACGACTCTACATAGCTCTTTATGAGTGACTGTGTGTGGGTGTTGGGGCAATAAGTTGCTCTTTAACCTATGATCATCGCAGATCAAAGGGAAACTATCAGGCTTGTAGTTAAGCAGTTACTAGAAATGAATGGAAGGATACTTGGGTCATAACAGCCTGGCATTCTAAAAGCAAAAAACAACATAGTCCTGCCTTCCAAACGAGCCCAACTTGTGGCCAGAAAGCACCTTTGGGCACTGTTTTTGTGGTGCATGGAATCAATCCCCTCCATTCATCAAAGCCCTCTGGGCCACTGGCTCCTGGTTGAAGTATTTCTTTAATGACATCACCTACATAAAGGCAAAGACCAAAAAAAAAACCAGACTTAATTTCTATGCTTGAAATGGGGCTTGCTAAGAATGCTCTCCCTGTGTGCAGATGGGACCCTGGAGCACTGCAAACAGTGAGGATGTGAACAATCTCATCTCAGCGTGACCAGTAGCCCCCCAGCAGCTCGATAAATCAGCCCGGCCGTGCTAGGAAGGGAATTCAGCTGGGACACCTTGGCTGTCCATTATTAGATACTGGCCACCAGTGGTAGGACGCATGCAGTTCTTCTTCTTGGCATCACGCCTACCCACACGGTGCCAGCTAACCGGCAATGTGAGAGGAGGGTGAGGCGGGCAGAACACAAAGAGAAGGGGGGGCCCACTTTAAGCTGCTCTCTACTTCCTGGCCGCTGCAAACAGCATATGGGCACTCATGGATAAATCCACAACACACACACACAAATTTTCACCACAACTGTATAAATACACATCTTCCTGAAGCAGATACTTCCTCAGAACATGGAAGAGCAATATTCAGCTCTATGGCCGAGGACAGACTATATCGTTAATCTCCAAAGTGTCTTGCTAACACACACCACCAAAACCATCCATAACTAGCAGAGCCTTTGTCCGTCTCCAATGTATATAATACCTATCCAGCATCATTTCGTTCAAACCCCAAGACAGCTATCGGAAAATCATCCATTTGGCATCTAAAAGTTACATGTTTATTCTCCAGTACAGCACATTTAACAAATAAAATTTCACTTATTAAGACAGGTTCCTACCTCCTATCAACCTGTTGCTCTTTAGCTAGATGTTTCAGCTGTGCAAGTCAATGATCTTTTACACTCTGAAACAGGAACCCAATACAAAATTAGAGCATTATACAGGTGCCACTCAAAGACCCAGACATCATCACACAGTTCCCTTGTGGCCAGCACTATTATGGGGACACGGCTGTCACTAATCTGGGAGACACTTCTGACAGCTGCATTTGGATAACTGCATACTTCATGATGATTGTTGATCAGCAAGGATTCAACTTTTTGGTGTCCTGACTTACACATGAACGGGCAATACAGTTATAATGGATGATGTACACCCCCACAACACCCCTAAAATGGAGAAGCCCTTTCTATTAAAACTAACCACATACTTAATATCACACGTTATAAATATGCATTACATTACAGTTGGTGATTACAACAGCAATAGCTAGTTATCAAATACGCCACTAGTAACAATTAGCTACCGCCCAAGTTAATGTCGTACCATGGTCAGATCACAGACAAAAGCCTACGGCATGTTCGCGATGCGTTTCCAGGGTCTCCTGCCACATAAGCCGAAATGCACCTCAGTATAAATCCCACGCAGCTTATATATCTCTACACCATAGCTACACAAGAACAACAGTGATGCGATGAGAAAGGCTACAGAGGCCGATCATCCCTGATCTGATCTGATGTGATCCCACATGCACACCAGCGTCACCTGGGCTCCGCCCTGAGACCTGCCTGCTACCGTTGTTCGCCTTAACATCCAAATACCGCATACAGATTAGACTTATTCTTTAAGATCACCATAGGGTATCTGCTTTTTCACTGGGTTAAAATCTTATAACAATTTCATTTTAAAAAGATATATAAAGGAGAGATAAGGAACACGCCCATACTCTCAAAAATGGATATTTCTGATACTGACCATTTTCTCATGCACATTTCCATAATTTTAAAAAGGATCTGCAGGAACATGAAGATCATACGCTATACTGCATGATAAGTGGTCCGATAATCCATTCCGGGGAGTTTTTACAGGCCTCCAAACATCCGCGGCGTTTTCCTGTGTCTGTCCCTACGGCACACAACCCGCATATCCCATAGAAAGGACACACCGTAATTCACCAAAGCTCATATCGTCGTTTTACTAACCAGCAACACTCCCCATCAGCTTAATGGCACCAGCATGTCTGCCACTTCACATATAATTGCAAAAATCGCACAGTGCTGCGGTTATAAACCGGGCACTTGCGAGCTCGCCGTGATGAACATGGACAGACATCTACGGCTTACATGCGACCACACCAAAGGTTTTCGCTCCTGTTTCAATGAAACACGTCCAAAACCCAAAACGATTTTTTTTAAACCACAGCGCATCAAGCGTCATATAGTAACTAAACTGATAAAACACCTTTCTGTATAAGCCACAATAATAATTTTAAATAAAAGATGCATCGATTAATATATATTTATATAAATATCAATTTGCTACTCACTGTAAAAAAATCACTGAGGCTTTATTTATTGGGGACGTTTTTTTCCTTTCCTGATGTCTGATTTCAAAAAGCTTTAACAGGAAAAATGAATACTGAAGAAAGTCCAGTTGTACCGGCGATCACATAAGCGCACAGTCGTTGCGGCGGCGAGCCTTTGTGACTCCGCACGCCGCGCACTGAGACGCTGCTTCCCAATCCCAGCACTGTTACCACGGCCAGGGATTTCAGCCTTTTTCCCTTCGTCCCGCTTCCTGTCCGGCCCAGAAATCCGGCTCGACTAATCAGCGGAGCTAATGAGAATGACGAGGCCGCCGTACACTGTGATGAAAGGACGCCGGGGTCCCAGAGGCAGCAGGAATGCTGCCATGAAGCCAATGGACATTGTTTTGTTAAATCTAAAATACATGTCTAATTTCTGTTTTCGAACCTTTACCTTTATACATATCGAGATTTGAAATCACTTGACATTTTAACCCATTTTTTTAGTTTTATTTGTTATGAATCTACCAATCATAATTACTAATACAATGCAATAATAATAATAATAATAATAATAATAAAAATACGCATCAGCTAATGATTCTCATATTCATAACATCGATATATAAAATATATATTTAAATGCTACAAGTTCTATTTTATGATTATGTTTCCTACTTTGTTGCTTCTAAACTGTCATCAAAATGAATGATTGAGTTACATGATAGTTGTAGAGTTGAATTCTTGCATCTTTGGTGATTTAGGACATTCTGCCGCGAAAGTCACGTATGAAACTGTACGTACCACTTCCCAAATTAAATTACAGCATTTGCAGACTTGTTACATCTGCCATCAAGCAAAGGAAAGTGGTGTCTCTCACACCTGCATTTTCTTCTCTGTGCTGCAGTACTGTGTGTATATTTAGGGGTGGTGTGCAAGTTCCATGTGCGTCTAGTGTTGTAAGTCACCACTGCACGGCCTCTGGAGTTTGCATGCCCTCTTTGCGTGCCAAAGGTTTCCTCTGGCCGCTCTGGATTCCTTCCACAGTCTAAATACATACATTTAGGCTAATCAGCATTTCTAAACGGCTTGTTGCATATGTGCCCCGCGATGGACTCTCCTGTTCACCAGGTATCCCCATTGTGTGCCCTGTGTTACCTGGAATAGTCTTCAGGTGACCCCAGACACATAGTACAAAAACGGGTTGGAACCCACCACCCCCCTCCCAGTATGGCATTTACACAAAAATGAGAATTGGTGCAGATCGCTGATGATCTGGGGGTATTTCAGCAAGGCCGGAATCGGGCAGATTTGTCTCTGGGATGTATGAGTAACTGAAGCAACATATAAGGTTGTCCTGCAAAGATACCTGCTTCCATATTCTCAGACCATGTTCCCCAACTGTAATGACTGGGTTTTCCAGCAGGATAGCACTCTGTGCCATACAGCCAGGCCAATCAAGGTGTCGGCATGCACCATTCGGTTAAGTGATGGGTTTGAACCCTGTCCCCCCCCACATTTTTCATCAACGATCAGGCAGACTATGGGTGAACCTGACTATTATAAGCAGATGGCAGATCAATGGACGGAATGTTTTTTTTTTTTTGGAATTTGGAATTTTTACAATTTGGAAGCTGCAAGGTTATAACAAGCAAAAAGAAATATAACAAAATGACTGGGTCATATGTAAGTATGAAGTATTTTAGTGGAAGTTGTTTTTACCTTTTCTGGAATAACCAGACAGTTGCTTTCTTGTGAACTGAAAAAGGAGAAACCTTCAAGAGACGAGAGAGAACTGAGAAATATTTCAGAAATAAATGTGAGCGCAGCCTTAAGAATGGAGTTCAATAAATCTTTGGCTGCTCTGATGCAGTGAAATTTTGCAGTTTCTATTTGGTTGGAGCAGCGGTCTTGTGTGCTAGTTGCAGAGCATTGGTTGCAACTGTGTATACAGCCGGAAAGATGTGCATCACAGCAGTCTAACCTGACAACAGGAAAAGCGAGGTACAATCCAGCATGAAAATTATCATGCATAGATATTCACTTTGCTAATAGCATTTTCTATACAAAAAAATCCAGAGGAAATGTCTCAAAATGTTAACGCGAAGGATTTTCCCATATTCATGACGCTTAATGAATTTCAGTGATGATTTTGAATTGAACGCAGTTATTTTGCAGGGTTTGTACAGTTGTGGACTTTTACCTGTGTGGTGTAAAATGGAAGTGGTTCAGTGCACAGCTGCAGGAAGCATCCATTTGGTAGAAAAGAATTTGGCTTTTATGATACTTGGCTGTGACATGCATCTTTGAGTGAGGAAAAGTTATCTTGCTATAGTGGTTTTCTCTGTTGAGGTGCAGCAAGGTAAACTGCAGTGTGAGTAACTCAGGACATGGATCAAGATTTGTAGGGGAGCAGAGGGGTGGGTCGCATACCCTCGACTGTATCCACGCCGCCGAGAAAATGTTGAACCCCATGGCACCTACATACAGAAATCCTTCAAATGCATAACTGTTTGATGTTAATGTATGCATGCAAAAATGAAATACTTAAATGCTACAAGACATGTTATGAATGAGTAAAGAGTTGTATCAAAGTTTTAGAATATTCACCTGGCACTGTAGAGTTATAAAAGGATTACTAAAAATACCACATGGCCTTTGCGTTCAACAAAAGGGATCTTTTAGTTGAACTTCAAAAGGTCTGGAGATAAACAGGAAATCCAGCATTCATGACTCTGTCACCTGCTTCCTCTCCCTCTTAGATGCCAGTATGTTACGTTTTTTTTTTTTGAGAACCACCCTAGAAGTTTTTTTAGATTTAGTCAGACTGAGTTCAATTCATCATTTTCAGTCAATTCAACTGAACTAAAGACACAGAGCTATCTGAAAATATGACTTTTTATAACTATTATTATGGGTAATACAACCTGCACTACATGTGTCATAAAATTTTACAGCCACTTTTAACACTTTTTTAAAACAATAAGATGAAATATAATAATAATTATCAGCAATGGGAGCCGGTGGGTGGCCAGCAATCCAAGGTTACCATGTGGATATCTTTCAGAGATGTAGTTAGGCTAACTGGGGGACCTGAGTTACACATAGTGTATGATTGTGTACATGCCCTGTGATAGACTAGCATCCCGTCTGGGGCAGCCCGTCCTTATGCCCTGTGATGGACTGGCATCCCCTCTGGGGCAGCCTGTCCTTATGCCCTGTGCTGCCTGAGTTAGGCTCCAGCAACCCTGACCAGGATTTGTAACAAAGTGATGAATGAATTTTCCTCCACATCAAAAATGATGCTTTGCCTTGCTTTACTGACATTTTTGCTAATCATGATGAATAATTGATGGCAGGTATGTCAGTGAGTCTCTCTCTCTCACACACTCTCTCTCTCTCTCTCATTCACACACAT
Source organism: Stomatorhinus walkeri (assembly GCA_026784285.1). NCBI lineage: Eukaryota > Metazoa > Chordata > Actinopteri > Osteoglossiformes > Mormyridae > Stomatorhinus > Stomatorhinus walkeri. Next base: position 34,355,423 of record JAODUD010000001.1, on the reverse strand, counting down.
GCACATACACACATCTCATACATAAACAGTCACACACATACAAACTGTCTTTGACACATGACATTCACTGCACAAAAAATCTCTGCACAAAAAAACTCTTCCTTTCCATGATCTCTCCAGACAATAAAACAAAACATTTACTCTCAGCACAGTAAGTTAAGCTCAGACTTGTCTTAACAGTTTTCCTGTCCCTAAAATATCCACAGAAAGCCGCATACAGTATCTTCTTAGAAGAGCAACTACTGTAACTAGGCTGGAAGGACATCCTTGTTAAATAGTGGAAAGAATGATTTTCTTTTCACTGAACTGAGAAATGAAACAGAAAAAAACAACATCTAACGACATAAGATCTGACTCACAATAGAGAGATTTTCTGTTTGGTATGAAACACGATCCACTCAAATGTCATGCAAAAAGTAAACGTCCCATTTAAATGGAAACCAATATCATTTGAATCTGAAAAAAACAGGTTATTAGCCTTACTAAAGTTAGTATACTGCAGAGTTTTACATCTCTTTGCTTGAATTGTTCAAAGTGCATCAATCTATGTGGTAATTAAAATTTCTCACATTCATGTTTGGAGGAAATATTCTACCATGCAGAAACTGGCAGGGAGGGAACGAAAACATAGACTAACTGGATGGGAAACACTGTTGTAGTGGACTGCAGCCTTGAATCTACATCTGTTTTCTATGCTACACATAAATTCCGACATGCCTGACTCGCCTAATCCGTGGGAGGATGTTGTCGCACTAAGCTACCACTGAGAAGGCTTCCTACCAGCAGCCTGGGCTTATAGAGGAACTTGCTGAGATGAAGTTTCACTTTAGCAGGGGAAGAACCAAGATGTATCTCGCCCAGCTTAGAGCAGCTCTTCTGATCCTCTGCATCTGGACCTTCACGAACCTTTCCTTCGGCTGCAACGGTGAGCCACATGCTGAGCATATATTTTCGTAGTTAAAATATGGGGAAAAAAAAGAAACTATTGTTCCGGTGGTATCCTGACACTCAAATTGCATTTGTCATCCATGGTATGTATTCAGAAAGATAATATGATCGAATAATGATAAATAATGATAAACATATTTATTTATGAAGATGCTTAAGTACAGTTTAAACTCTATTTACTTATGTTTACTTATGTTTGTCGAAGCCCAGAACAACAGATTAAAACTGCTAATAGTCTATAATTATAGCTTTAAAATATTATTTCACTTTGAGTCACACGAGTTTAAAAATGTAAGTTACATTGTTACAATGCAAAAAGCATTTGCACATTACATTTGTGATTGAGAAAATCGCCTTCACTAGTCAGATATTTTGTGGCGCACTGCTAGCAAATTCATAATATGCATATGCTTAAAAAAGCTTGAATATGTCATCAATGGAAAAAACAAGGTAAAAGTTATCACATCCTTTGAATGTTTGCCAGCCTACTGAAACTGAAAATATTTGATGTTCAGCACTGATGAAAAATAGGTTGTTCAGGACGCTCCAGCATTTGACAATTCGCATTTTCCTTTCCGGATGTTTTCAGTTCATGCTTTTAAGAACTTCAAAACAACAATGAAAATTATATAAGCACAACAATGAACATAATGGCATTCTTAGTGTTACCAGTGGTTGTTATCTCTCCTCAGACATATACCCACAGACGGTGCATTTGAAGGTCCACGAGCCGTTAATTGTACCCTGCCCTAATGCCACTGAAGATGAGATGACCTTTAAACTCTCCTTCAATAAGCAACAGATCGGCAACAGAACCTTCAATGGGAGCCAGATCAAGCATCTGAATGCCGTAGAGATGGCCATGGACCTCAGCGTGAACGCGCAGAATCGTGAGGCCCACTTTGTGATTTCAAGTGTGCAGGCCAACAACACAGGCATTTACGGATGTGAGGCAGAGGTTCTGTTTCCTCCCCCATACAGGAAGCTGACCGCCAGATTGATTGCTGTCTTTGTTGAAGGTACACCTGCTAATTCTCTACTTTTACAGAAGCTCATTAATTAAGAACATAAGAAATTTATAAACGAGAGGTCATTCGGCCCATCAACCTCATTTGGGGAGAATTAAACTCTTATCTAGCTCTGATTTAAAGGAACCCAGGGTTTTAGCTTGCTCTACACTAACAGGAAAACTATTAGCAGAAGCTAAAACCCTGGGTTCCTTTAAATCAGAGGTAGATAAGATTTTAACAACTCTGAGCTATTAGTTAAGTTCTCCCCAAATGAACTTGATGGGCCAAATGGCCCCCTCTTGTTTGTAAATTTCTTATCTTCTTATTTTCTTATTACATACTCTAACTACATGCTGCGTAAAGAAGTGCTTTCTCAAATCCAGTTTAAAATGCTCTCCTGCTAATTTCCATCTATGGCAACAAGTTCTAGTATTGGAACTAATTTTGAAATAACTATTTGGTTGAACAACATCCAGACCAGTTAGAATCTTATGTAACTGGGTCATGTCCCCCCTTAGTGTCCATTGCTTGATGCTGAACAGATTCATGATTCTTGATGCTGAACCCCTCCTCACAAGTCATTCATTTAAGGCTAGGAATCATTCTTGTAGCCCTACGCTGCAGCCTTTTGAAGCTAGAGATGTAACCTATGTAACATCCTATTGGCCCTTTTAATTGCTTCCCCACACTGGCGAGAGTGGGACATGGAAGCAACAACACACACACTGAGGTCTATCTCGTAATCAGCTACCTTTATTTCAGTGGAACCCATAAAATATCTGTATTTTATATTTCTGCTCCCTGCATGGATTACCTTACATTTGTCTAATTAAATAAAGATTCTGTTGTAGCCTCTGTGCCGCTAGATCAGTATCTGCTACACCAGCCACCTTGGTGTCGTCTGCAAATTTAACCAGTTTATTGTATATATTGGTGTCAGTATCCATCCATCCATTTTCTATACCCATTTATCCTACTGGGTCATGGGGGATCCAGAGCCTACCCAGAAGCAATGGGCACGAGGCAGGGAACAGCCCTGAACAGGGAGCCAGCCCATCGCAGAGCACACCATTTGTCTTTGCACTGTGGGGGGAAACCAGAGTACCCGGAGGAAACCCCACAATGACACAGGGAGAACATGCAAACTCCACACACATGGAACCCAGGCAGAGATTCAAAACCAGGTCTTAGAGGTGTGAGGCAACAGTGCTAACCACTGCACCACCATGCCACCCAGTGTCAGTATCGTTAATGTAAATTAGGGAATAACAGTGATCCTAAAAGTGAACCCTGGGGTACCCCACTATGAACGCAGGCCCACTGTAACATTGTGCCGCTGCTTCCTGTCTGTTAATCAGTTTTCAATCAAAACTGCTACAGTTCTTAAAAGCAGGAGTCATTTGTAGGGGGCAACATCAAAGCCCTTTTGGAAATCTAAGTAGATCACATCGTAGGCCTTTTTGTGATCAATTCCTCTTGCAGCTTCCTCAAAGAACTTAAGTAGATTACTTAAACAGGATCTACCTCTCCTAAATCCATGTTAGCTATCCTTCAGGATGTTATACGAATCAAGGTAATCTGCCGTTTTCACTTGGATTATAGCTTCCATTACTTTTCCAGTTATGCAAGTTAAACTGATTGGCTTATAGTTTGCTGGATTACTTCTATCCCCTTTTTTGAACATGGGTGTTATATTGGCATGCTTCCAATCAGAAAGTACCACACCAGTAGATAAGGATTTAACCCTACAGGTAAGGGTGATTTATTTATTTCCAGTTTCTAAGCTTTGTAGCCTATCAGTTTCAGTTATACATATACTGGATAAAGACAAAACTGGACTAAGAATAAGAGTTGGTATGTTACTGGTGTCCTCTACAGTGAATAGCTGTGCAAAACAATTATTCAACTCATTAATTATATCAATTTCATTTTCAATTATAAGACCTTTAATATCCTGCAGATTACTTACTTTAGCTTTTAGTGACGTTTTCCAGTGAAAATATTGGAAGAAACTTTTAATGTCATCCTTAGCCTCCAATGCAATCTTCCTTTCTACATTCCTCTTAGCGAGTTATTTTTTAACTCAACCTGCAGACTGGGATACTCCTGCTTTATTCTGACATCAGTAGTTATTTTCCATTTGTGGCACAGAGTCCTTTTCCTCCTGACATTCTTAATTTCACTAGTAAACCACCTTGGTTGTAGTTTCCTGCATTTAGTTTTGTTGGAATCAGGTATGAAGTCCTCTTGCACATGCAATAATTACTTATATTATATTATATAAAAAATACCGCTGACTCTTCATCAGTTTTGTTATTTAACTCCATCAAATTTACAGTTTATGCTTTCAGTTTTGTACAATTAAAGTTATTCTCCCTCACTTTGTTCTTCAGACACTAAAATTAAACTTGAATATAACCCTGTAATGATTACTAATGTCAAGTGGTTCTAAAACCTCAAATTTTCCAATCTGATTCTGGTTATTAGAGAAACAAGATGACTGGCTTCTCCCCTGGTAGGGCTATTAACAAACTGAGTAAAAAGGCAATCCTATACCAACTACACCATCTCAAATCCATTTGCAATACAGCAAGAGACTATGTCCCACTGTGTCCCAGGTAAATTATAATGACCCATAACTACCACATAATTTTTATTACTCATAATCCTGATACCGTCATATAGCGTTCTGCTTTCCTCTGCAGCTACATTAGGTCAACAATTTGAGTTTTTAGCATCTAGTTTTACCCATGCAACTTCTGTACTTTTATATTTATCAGTGAGCTTCCTTGCCTGCAATTTTTCTTTTGCATATACAGCAACAGCACCTCCCTTCTTGCTTATCCAGTCCCTACAGAACAATGTGTAACCATTTGCATTATACTCCTCTCCATCACTGTCATTCAACCATGTTTCTGTTATTCCTATAATAGCGTAGGAGTCATGTTTGCATGAACTCAGTGCCATGCCTTAGCCAGCCAACTTCCATAGCTGCTGATCCTCTGCAGCAGGCCTGGGCAATAATTTTCTATATAAGGCCAAATCCAACTTTCAGCATGCCAACAGGAGCCGTTTTTAATGATCATTTTCATGTCCCTCAAAAGCTACTATGGAAGAGGTTCATTTTTGTGCTCCAATATGAAACTTTACCTGTTTTTTTTCTTCTTCCACATGGGCCAGGTCTGCTGTACAGGGTTATGGTGAGGAAGAGTAAAGTCACTTTTCTTATTTTTGCTGTATATGTGAACAAGTTGGATTTGAGGTGACAACATGTGAATATGAGTCAAAACTGTCTATTATCTTTCTAGCGTATTTCAAGTTGCCTGATCCTGGCCTTACGGAGTATACTTTAAATTTAAATGTACTTCTAAATGCAGGAGCAAGGTTAAAGCATAATAAACTGGCATACCCTTCATAAAGGTCTGTGTTCTGAATATTTAAACACCAGACCCAGTTTGACAGTCCATTAACAGTACTCCTGCACCTCCTAGGAGAAGGTGTGGTAGGAGCAGTAAGAAACTTTTACTGTCAATGTCTAATGACTTGTTTGATCTTCAAAAATGATTATACTATTTATTTAAACTGAAAAGACTCAGCAGCACTTTCTTTTGGTAGATGTTAACCTGTTCTGGCCTCCCATTCAGGGCGCACTATACCGCTGACTAGGATTAGGATCAGGATCAGGATTGACACAGAGAAAAATAACAACACAGAGTCTTTCACAGGTCGTCCTAATAATGCCAGTCGCTGTTTCATGGATCTGCTTTCTTCACAGAAGAGCGCTGCCAGCTGCAAGGAATAAAAAAGTGCCCTACCAAGAGCTCACCCACCTTCTTCTGGTGGTCTATAGGCTATGGGATCCTGGGTTTCTACTGCCTGGCCGTGACCTGCATTACTGCTGTTCTCTGGGTGAGCTTACTGCCAAGAGTGGGGTCCATGGGTATTCAAATAATATATCTTCAAATGATTTATGTCATGAAAAATTATTTTAAATTCATATTTTGAGATTTTAGTAGAAGAAGATTTTCTTTCCATATAATCATACGCCTTGTACATTAAAATCAGTCTCCCTTGCACTACTAATTGTACAAATAGGTATACTATTATTCTGATAGTTCAAAAAATAATCATCAATTTGTCTTACCTTTCCTTTTCCTTTCTTTGTTTCTCAGCACAAACTCAAGATTAAACAGTGCCTTCAGAATGATTACATGAACATGAAGCCGGGAGGTTTCCGGAAGCGTCCGCGAGTGCAGCATCCAGCTTTAATGGGCAGATACTGAGCCCATCAGTGCCTTCAACCTAATTACAGCTTCCTGCAATGGACTCCATAAGCACATTCACTTCACATTGGAAAACTCCCCAGTCCATGTGATATAAAAAAAAAACACCAGAAATTTCTTTGAAGTGAATTCTTTGGGTCAGACATAGGGTTACATTATGCAAATTTTAAAACAGGAATCAATGACAATGACTAAATAGGAATGAAATGGAAATGCTGATTGACTAACTTAAGTCAGTCAGAATATTTCCTAGACAAATAACATTTAATATAAATCCAATTGAATAAAAACAGCTGAATCAAGTGTTCATTCTTAAGGCTGAGACCACAATCCTCTCCCTTAGCAGAACACCGCCCCCTGGAGGATCGTGTCAGTTAACATCCACTGAAAATTTCTTAAGAAATTCATTGGCACTTTTTGAATGAATTATGTTAATATGCATTATTTTATTAATACTAATACTAGTTTTCTTTGTTTGTATTACCCGTTTATTTGGGTATGTGTATGCGTGTTTTCATCTTGCAAATGGTCAAAAATGTCTGAATAGATTACCAAAATCAAATCATTTGTAATAAAATAAATGTTGAATTATTGTGCAGTAATTTAATTGAATTTATAAGAGGAATATAAAATTGAATGTCCAACTGCCTCTAAGGTTGACTATATGCAAAGGTTTGTTGTTTATAAATAATACAATACAAAAAAAAAAATCCTGGAATTGTGCTCAAATGTTCAATATATAAGTTTTCTCCAAATTTTCGTTTTGTTAAAATATATCCTAAAGAACTAAGTGGATGTTAATATATTCGATTTAACCAAAATTTGCCCAGATGTACAAATGTCCTTTGGTGGATTAATATGGAACCCCATTTTTCTACTTTCATGCTACTTAATTTCATAATGTGCATAATGTTACATGTATTGTTGAATTTTTGGACTGAAGCCTTGCTGAGAGAGCCCAACACAGCACTTCCTCTTTGCCTGGAAGTGCAATTCCCAATGCAAATCCAGATGAGCTTTCCTTACCTGGCTATCGACTGGTGCTGAGACCTGGAAGCAAAGAGTAAAGTACCAGTAGTACCAGTCCGCACACTATGTGCAATTCAGAGATACCAGTTTATCTAACTATATGCTTTGGATTTGAGGAGGAAACCAGAAGAGCTACAGCAAACCCACCTAGACACAGAGAAACATGCACTTACACAGAACTACAAGGCTGGGAATGAAAGCCACAGTCCTGGAAGTGAGAGACCACAGCATTGCCCGCCCAGCCATTCTCCTGCCACTACTTCTGATGCATGTGTCTGTATAATAATTAACTCTACTAAGCAGTGTTGTGAAGTTTGCAGATGGTAGGGCAAGGGCAGTAAGCTCACTTTGGCCCCAGCATTTGGCTGTAGTGAAGACCTACCTCCTCTACTATCTGTCTGCCCTGGTTTATTTTTAAGCAGGGCAAGAAAAGCATTGAAACCATTGAAACTAGGTGCTGACCAAGACTTTTAAGAATACCATACACCATGAGGAAAACAAACAAGTGGGTTCAAGCCTACTTTCACTTAAAGCTCAAATAACCTGATCTTATTTTGGGCATACTGTGAGATAACCCACTCCACTGGAAAAGACCATCATTCTTGGGAAAATGGTTTGACTCATTCATTCAAATAATTAACTTGCCAGAGTCCTGAAACTCCACACGTATGACAGGACACTGTAGTCACAGGGAGGTTACACGCCATCCTGTCCACCCTAATCATTTCAGTGTCACAGGTTTTACAAATTGTGGATATGTGTCCGTATAAAATTTTGACCACAGTTGATTCCAAAATCCAAACAAAAATATTGTTATTTATTTGCAGAAATTTGCAACCGGTCAAAAAACAAAAAAGGTATTGTTATAAATCAAATAATGCAAACTAAATGTAGTTATACTTATTACTAAATATATGATAATAATGCTTTTAGGTTCACCAATCTGTATTTGGTGAAATAATCCTGATTCTTTCTCCCAGCTTTGATGCATCATGTCATGGTATTCACCAGTCCATCACATGGTTGCTGGCTGACTTAACCCCATTCCAGGCAAAAAAGTTAAAACAACTTTGTCGGATGACTTGTCACTATTCATCTGCCGCTTTATAATATTTCAGAGGTTTTCCATAGGGTTCAAGTCTGGAGATTGAATTGTCCATGTTAGAGTCCTAATCCTCCTTGGTCCTCCATACACACCTTGTAGGGGATCTGGCAACCCTATCAGCAGGTGCCTTCTGGTAGATTTTGATGATTCGGGGAGGTCTGACCGGGAGGCTGAAGCAAATTTCAAAGGAGGTTAAAACATAATTTTCCTTGACCACTTTACTGACCTGGCTGTGTGGTACAAAGCACTATCCTGCTGGAAAACTCAGTCATCATGAATGATAACACAGTCTGGGCATCTGAGGATTCTTCCAGGAGAACCTTTTACTTTGGCTCAGTTTCACATACTTCCCAGAGACAAATCTGCCCCATTCCATGCTTGCTGAAATATCGCCAGATCATCAGCGATCCTACGGCAAACTTCACAATGGGGTTGAGACAATGTGGCTTGTGGGCCTCTCCAGGTCTCTGACTGTCAAATAGTTTGTGTTAGGCTGAACTGAAAATTGGACTCATCCTAGAAGATGGTCTTTTGCAAGCTCCAGCCTGGCTCTTCTCTGCTTCTTATTTGCACAAGTCCTGCTCCAGTTTCCCATTCTTTTTTGGGAAAGTTAATGTCAACTTTTGATTCATGAGGCACTGTTGGGTGAGTTGGCAATCATCACTGACATTAGTTAGACACTTCTAACCTCTGCCTTACTAGTTTTTGGATCTTGGAAATCCTAAGCCAGGGACTAACCTAACACTCACTGCAGCTTTCTACCAGCAGGACCAGGACAGCATCCTTCTGCCAGCAAGACCAGGACAGCAGCCCTCCGCCAGCTCGACCAGGACAGCAGCCCTCTGCCAGCAGGACCAGGACAGCAGCCCTCCGCCAGTAGGACCGGAACAGCAGCCCTCCGTCAGCAGGACCAGGACAGCAGCCCTCCGTCAGCAGGACCGGGACAGCAGCTCTCCGTCAGCAGGACCAGGACAGCAGCCCTCCGCCAGCAGGACCGGGACAGCAGCCCTCCGTCAGCAGGACCGGGACAGCAGCCCTCCGTCAGCAGGACCGGGACAGCAGCCCTCCGCCAGCAGGACCGGGACAGCAGCCCTCCGCCAGCAGGACCGGGACAGCCGCCCTCCGCCAGTAGGACCGGGACAGCAGCCCTCCGTCAGCAGGACCAGGACAGCAGCCTTCATCTTTGGCACAGTCAGAGGTTATAGCATGGTGAAACGTAATTAAAATTAGTTGATGTGTAATATTAGAAATCTTTTTTTTTATATCCAGTTGGTCCTATTAAAACAGGATAGAAAACAATTGTCATTTGCTGAAGTTTTTCCAAATAATTAGTACCTCATGAAGTTGAATCACGTGGGTTGTTGTTGGGAGATAAATACTGCACATGGAATCGCTGCCACAGAAATAGACGTAGAAATTTTAAAATTGAGCGTCCTCTTAATGTTTTTCCAGAGCTGTCTATCTGTAAGTACCATATCAGTATTACTGCGAATGACAGCTGGGGGCAGCAGTGACACAGGGCACAGAGCCCAGCTCATGGCGCCTGCACGTACATCACCACCTCATAGCTGGCATTTCCGTCTCATTTTTTCCACAGTTGCATGACTAGAATTCAATAGCATCAAATTCCTGACATGAAGGAAGATTTTTATGACCAATATTGTCATCATTTATTACAGCTTTTTCTAGAAAGCATATAGGTTGCATTTTGCTTCCCTTAAATAGTTATTCCCCTCGACCAGAAAGTAAAGTATTTTTCTGTGAAGTAGGTTTCTTGCTTTATTATTGTGTTAGTATAATTCAGACAGACTTCGGCACTGCATCCTACAGCAATGAAGGGCTGTGCGAGAGTCAAACATCAAAACAATGAAGATGCTACTAGGAAGAGCCAGACAGCAGATCAGCATTCTGTAGCAGTATGGAGCCTTTTTCTCAGCACCTAATAAAAATAATCACATTGATGGCTGTTACTGGCTCAACTTCAGAAGCTCTTTAGATCCTCTGCTAAACTGACAAACATAAGACAACACTTTCAGCTGGATATTCATTAAGTTGTCAGTTGTTATACAGAAAAAAAGAATAAATCGTAAATTGTTTATGCAGAAGTGGGTTAAATTGACAACACATGAAAATCATAACTCATATTAATTTTGTTTCATAATCGAAAAATATTTCATTTTACACTTTTACTGCATAACAACAAGGGAAATGAAAAGCTCTGCAGATAAGTTTCATTTTAAGTATTGTATGAATAAGAAATGACATGCAAGTCATTTAATTGTGGAACATTTAACTCAGTAAATTTCAATCGGTGAGTGTGTCAATTCCTCTTAATTCATGCAAATATTTAAGATTTGAATAATATCTATAATAATGACACAGCAACATCACATAACGTAGTAACAAAATGTCATGTACTCATCTTGAGAATAAAACCAATTACGAATAAAACTGTGGTATAGTTACTACCTCTTTTAAATGGTATCTGTCAGAAGAACATATAAATAATGAACGAGAGGCAAAGGTTTTTTTAAATAATGAACGAGAGGCAAACGTAGTAGCTAGAAATTCAGGGCCCCAAGCACAAAATGTAACTTGGGCCCCCCCCCATCTGAATTTACGAATAATTTTACATATTCGAGGGCCCTTATATATTGCTGGGCCACCTGAATTTGCCTGGGTATCTGTGCTGGCAATACTGTCTATGCCTCCCATGCATCCCTAACTACCTTGCTGGTTAAGTCACGTGAACTAAAGGCACCAAAGCCCTTTAACACAGAACACCAGCCACACTCTTTCTGCACTTATGACCAGTGGAAAATTCTTGCTGCTTTGTACACGTTTGTAGCAGCTGCAGAGCCCAGCAGTGTAACATACTGAAGGTCTCCCTTCACACTCTCATGTCTCTCCCCAACTTCAATGGCTCATCCCAACACTGTACCCATTTACACCAATTCATTGATAACCTAACTATGGACACTATATTGCTTCTCAGCATTCAGATCATCAGCATCTCAGGTACCTTATCAGCAACAGTGTCCACAGAATGGATCCACCTGTTAACTATAATAATATAACGGCAGCCTTTTATTCAAATACAGATGTATAGGTATCCTATGGTGTAGGGTAGCCGTGATTATTCGACGTAGTCGATGATGTCAATGCTGAAAATGGATCGACATCAATATTTTAAATCATTATTATTTATTTCAATAAACTTACCTTTATTATTTCTAAAATGCTTCAATTCCATCCATCCATTTTTTGTCCTACTCAGAGTTCGTGGGGGGTCCGTAGTATATGGGCGCAAGGCAGGGAACAACCCAGGATGGGGCACCAACCCATCTTAGGGCACATTTACACACTATCCACTTACACCTACTAGAAATTTAGTAACTCTAATCGGCCTCAGCATGTTCTTGGACTGTGGGGGGAAACCAGAGTACCCAGAGGAAACCCCAGGACGATGTGGGGAGGACATGCAAACACACATGGAATCCTGGTAGAGACTCGAACCCAGGTCCCTGAGACTGGAGGTCACAATGCTAACTACGCACCTCCATGCCACCTCATTATAGCAAATGTTTTCCTTTAAAATCAATATCTAATTACAGGAGTAGTTTAAATAATCACAACACAAAAAGGTGGCTTTATACCGTGCAAAGTTTGATGGCATACTATAGCAATACACGCCCTATGCAGGACCGTCTGAAGAGAAAACGCACAGGAGTTATTCTGGATGAAGGATCGCCAGAGTAGGCAAAACATCCCTAAGTGATGTCTATTCAAGTTCATCCAATTAACATTAGAATGGAGATCTTTTTAATATCTTTTGTATTATATCCTTGTAAATACACTCATTATTAAAGCCTTTTTAGGACTTGTTGGGATCGTAAACTGGAATGAAAATGAACTCTAAATTAAAGTAAATACCTGAAATAAAAATTAAAACCATATTTACGAAAAAAAAAACATATTGGACTTTAATCTAAAAAACGTACCACACACCACCTAGTTTAAGCAGAGTAGGCCTATGTCCTATTCTTAAAAATGTGGCTGCTGATCTGTCCCTTTCTTAATCACGACTTAACTACTTATTGCTGGTGTCACATGTGTCGTGCTCTGCTAACCTGGGTTATTAAGCATGAGGATACGCTGAATTTATAACGATTATTAAATTTTGGGCTTCACAAAATGCATCTCACTAATATTTTTAGGCATACTATTA